>OZ017739.1:330154763-331354763 GCA_963969285.1 Odontomyia ornata
AAATCCGGGTGAAAGTCGGAATTTTTTTAGTTTTAACGGTAAAAGTCCTTTACTGTTACTTGAATTTCTTATCCTTTAAACGGGACCTAACTGGAAGAAAGACGTATAATTTGCCAAAAACAGGACTCTTCTATCTATCTCTGTTTAAAAGTTATGCGTGAACATACAAAAAAAAGCAAAAAAAAATATACGCGATGAATTGATAACCTTCTTTCTTTTGGAAGTGGGTTAAAAATAGTTTTATTATATTATTATTTGTCTATTAGTTACATCAATTTAACTTATTATACTTAACAACTAAAGTTATTTATTAAATCGACACATAAAAACATTCCATATTAACGATCTAATCCAAGAAGAATGATTAAAGTTTCTTATGCTTCATAAAATGTTGAAAATTAGTCGATCCTTGGCTGCATATCTTTCTTGTTCATTTAAATTAAACATTACAGTCTTTGAATAAATTTTAACGTATATAAATGTGATTATCGCAATGGAATTGTGCTCATAAATGTAGTAAAATAATAAAGAAGTAAATTACAACACAGAACTGTAATATTTTAGGAATTAATTTTGGTTTGTTTTTTTTTAATGATAGATTCAAAAATAGCACAGCCTAAGGAAACGAAAAAATTTAATACATAAAAAATCTATGTTAATGAATTTAATTGTTTAAAAAGTGAATTTTAAAAATATGAAAAATGAAAAATTTCTTTCAAAAAATACAGATTTTGTTTTCTCATTTAATGAAATTGTAACCGAATCAGTTAGTTGACTGCTCATCGACAGATATTCAATTAAATGTCGAACATGCTCACACTCTTCACTGGCAGCATTGAAGAAGGTTTCCGCAAAATTCGGACATTTAAAGGTATCACGCGAGCAATAAGCTCCCTTGGACAAGTACGTAAATGACACATCATTTTTTTTGGATTTGTGTTTGCATGGGGTTGATGCACTGAGTAGTCATGTCAAGCCACTCTGTTGGGAGGTCCAGAGTTGCAATGCTACATAGTGGAGGCTGATTGAAAGGAAAACATAGTTCAAATACAAGCATGTGCTGCAAAATAATCATCGTAGCTAAACGGTTTCACGTGCTTTTCACTGACGCGTCAAAAGGATTGTAGGTCATATATCATTTCCGCCAATTTTATATCGGTTCAATGTCACATTTTCGGCGTAAATTTTACGATTGTGGCAACATAAAGAACCTTTATCTTTAAAGTTAATTAACATGAAAAAAAGGTTTCCCTACACGACATCTAAATCAATACACATACGCGTATACTACCAACACGTGCTCTACAAGACGACCCAAATCTATGCAAAATTTTGCCCTTTTGAACTCGCTTTTTATCTTTAGCTAAATTCTCAAGTATTCCGTTCATTAAATTGAAAAAGGAACACAACTATACGCTTCTACACGAAAAGTGAGACATGCACTAATACTCAAATAAGTTCCAGTCTTCAGAAAAGATATAATTTGCAATAATTACCGACCTTTGAATACCAACAGTATTTCAATGTCCTCTTTGGACCTGCAGCTCGAATAAATTAGTACTTTATCTAGAGAAGCATATTACCCTCTTCCTTTAACATACCTTTTTTACAAGCGCTGCTGCAGCTCTTCATCTGAAAGTTGTTCAAGATTGTCCATTGTGCGATTCATTTGTTTCATCTTGCGAACTTTCCTCCACTAGTCTACGTCCAATTTAAATGCTCAGTGGCCAATGGAAACTCCTTAGAATTGGTAAATAGTTCTCCATAAATTAAACAACGCCGAGCACTTCCGCATATTCCTCTCGACATCCGTCCCACCCAGTTCACGGTATGCTAACGGCAAATACGACCATTGCAAATAAAAATAATTTCCAACCCTGCTCAATCCCACTCGCAGCTGTCAAAGTGCTGATGAGTGTCCGTAGGATGGCAGGTCACACCACAGCACTATTTTCAATTGTGCATCACTTTTCCGTCCGTTCGGGTAATATCTCGCACATGATTGTGAAATGTGCAAAACAAAATGTTCGTTATTCAATTTGGCTCTGGAGTCCGTCATACGGAAGCTACCTGTCGATACGCGAGGTAGATTACTAAACAAGTCGCGCCAAGTAGTGGCCTATGCGGACGACATCAACATTCTGTCACGGTCACAAGCAACTGCCACAGAACTCTTCCTGAAACTCGACAGCGAAGCAAAACTAGTAGGGCTACAAATCAACGTAAATGAAATAAAGCTCATGACGCAGTCAAGGAAAAATACCCCAAATACACAAATATCCCACTTGGCGAATACAGTATCGAAAATGTTAGCGGATTCGTGTATTTGGGCACCAAAATAACGAAAACGGGTAATGAAAGAGACGAAATACGCCGAAGAATACAGTTCACAAATAAAATATTTTATTCAGTATTGACGATCTTGAAGACCAGCTGCATACACAGGAAAACAAAGCTCCAAGTATACAAATCTGTGGTAAGACCTGTGTAATGCTATGTGTGTGAAACATGGACCCTAATCTAAGCATCCGCAAACATATTGAACGCCTTTGAGCGACGGATCCTGAGCGAATAATTGGAGCAAAGCTAGACGGGGACCAATGGCGAATCCGAACAACCATGAATTGTATGAAATTTTTGACGAACCGGAAGTCTCAAAGATTGTAAGACTGCGAAAGCTGCAATGGGCTGGACACATGAATCGTATGGACGAACAATGGATACCCAAGAAGGTATTCGTTGGGAGAATTGAAGGCCGGTGGCCAATGGGGAAACCAAGGAAACGATGGTCTGACTCAGTCGACGAAGACAGTTCATCGCTGCTTAGATTTCGGATTTGGAAGAGGTGGTCAATGGACCGAGACAGTTTGAGGCGCTGTTTGCAGGAAGCGAAGGCCCGAAAGGGGCTGTAGTGCTAAGAACAAGAAGAAGAAAATGTTCGGCTCATTCAAGAAACACGTCTTTCAACTTTTGGAGTGGATACAGCTGATGCTTGTGTTAAATATTCATGCGCCATTTTGGGATCTGGGGCCAAGAGCCACTCTATCAACTTTTTTTTTCAAGGGAACTGGAGCCACCCACCAACAACGGTTACTTGCGGCTGCAGAAAATAGGCCGCAGACAGTGTCTATTGTGTTCAGTGTTCTTATGTTAGAAATTTTAATCTGCAGATTTGAATTTTTCTTTAAAATAAACAGAAGAAAAGAAAAAGTTGAAGTAGCAGGAGAGTGTTCCTGTCAGAAAGATTTTGTAAAACTAATTGCTTTACAAAACAATCAAACAATATATTCTGCATATCAAAACTTCACTAACATACAGATTTCATAAATTGAGTTCAAAAAATTATTATGTTTATTATGTTTTTGAACTCGCCGCCATTTCGTCTCAAGTGTTTTGACCCCGTCGCTTAATGAGTCATGATAACACATCAATATTATGAACCATTTCTAAAAATTTTATCAAAGTTCCTACGTATTTAAAATGTCTAGGTCCGTTGCAAACGTGTATCTCCCTAGTATCACGTGTTAATGTCGTTGTGATTGTTAAATATTCAATCGGCTGTAACTTCGCTGTTTATCGTTCAATTATTGTGAAATTTTTAGAATACATACAATTACTTTTAAGAAATTTAAATCTTACCTTTTGGGAAACTTAAGGGTCCCATTTTCATTTTATAGGCCAAAATATAAAATTTATAAAATGTACTATTATTAACAAAGTTGATCAAATTTCATCTTCTGAGGTATTTATTGCCCTTGTATTCCTTAAATCTCACCTTTGTAATTTGTTTCAGATTTTTCGGGTCAAAGGTGTCCAATTGCGAGGGGGGACACAAAATGTTCATACATTTCCCCTTCTCCTGCAAACCTCAAAGCAAAATTTCTCATTTAAAGACCTGTTCTTATCAAGACCTTTCATTTGATACCCATATTGCGTACATGTGAGGAAATTCTTTTTTTCAGGGGCCAATCTCCTCAAAACTTCATAAATTTCTTATTGTGGTGAAACTTTGTGGAGGGCATCACCTTGCATCTACCTACAAAATCTTATATTTCAGGCTTATGTAGTTTGCGAGAAAAAGTGGTGTGACACACGGGTGGATGGACAGACAGGACGCGATTATAGTAAGGTTTTGTAAAATGATTTTACAAAACCTTAAAAAGCCTTTTTTGGATAGAAATTAATTGGAAACCATAGTTGAATATTTCTAATTCTTGGAGGGATATGTCAGACTTTAAGTATTCAAGTCCGTGTAGGATAGGGGTGCCTAAGTTCTGGCGTAAAAGTCGGTAAGCTATAAAGAAGAACAAGCTCAGCTGCTTGTGGGCTAGCTATTTACGTGATCATTTGGGCGGATTTTTTAGTTGCAACCTCAAGTTACACTGAAAAACATTTATCGCGCGGAATTCACGTTACTAGACATCTCGAGCAATTTCTATTACCTTTGAAATTTTTTTATCGAATGTTTATCAAACTAAAAATGAAAAGAAGGCCCGACGGGTTTTTAAAAAAAAGAGAATCAGCTTGCAGACATTAACTAACAAAGTAATTGAATTACTCAAGTTATACAAAAATTTCGTCTTATAAAGGTTCTTCTTCTTCTTTTTAGCACTACAGCCCCTTCGCTTAGAGATAGTTAGAGTATCTCATTTTCATGACCGTATTGACTTTTTCGGAGGTTGGTTTGGTCAGTACCATGCTCTCGTGTGCCTGCTCAGCTATGATGTGATCTGATTAAATCAGTACATATCACCCCTGAACTAAATCATGTTGTTCAGCAATGAGATTTGAACCTGAGACTTTCGGTTTATGAGTCTCATCAAGGTTAGCAGGTACGAATATTGGAGACGACTGCAAACATCAAATAGAAGAAAGAAAAATGCCTCCGTTACTTCTTTAAAAAAGGTTATTGCATCACAAAGGAAAGGAAAGAGCACACAAGGTGTCAACCTAAAGATTTTAAAGATGGCTAAAGTGAGCCATTCATCTTAACCTAAACTACGAAAACATGGTGGATTTAACTTACTTAAATATATTACCCTTAAGAACCACAAGCATTGTTTTTGTAAACAGTTTCGACGAGGTAATTAGCCTTTGTTATCAGGAACTGCCACATCTAATCACTTCGAGGCAGTTCAACCACTTATTAGAAATGGACTTCCCGCTGTGAATCTGTTCCATTCGTTCGTCCATCTGGAGCGTTTTTCCAGATGTTTTTCGGCTTCTTTTATTGATCTGAGCAGGTGTTGTTGACTCTGAATGGACTGACCTCACTATGCGATCTCAAATTATCCAAGAGAGAAGAAAAAAAAACAAAACTAGGCAAGAAAAAGTTAGCTGGCAAAAATTTACTTGGATATACTTGTATAGGCTCTTATTGATGCTTGCGCTGGTCAAGGGCCAGTGAAGGGCTGCTAATTTATTATTTAATTTACATATTTTCAATATATTTCTTGACTTGTTTCAGTAATTGTGTAAAATATGTGCCATAATTTCAAACATTAATTACAAATCCCATCTGACAGGAGCATTATTTCTCCCTCTCCATTTCGAATCAGACTATTGATTGAAAAAGCGTTATTGCCGTTGTCAAAACTTATGAAAGAAGTAAAAATAACATAGTTGAATATGCTTTCAATAAAGTTTCGACAAAGATTTTCTGGCATTTTGACTCAAAGTCCAAACTTAATTCGTCCTGCTGCTTTAAATAGTTGCAAAACTTGTCTGTTCATGCAGACGTGTATGCTTCTTTGAAATTGAGCATATGCATGCATGCATATAATGTAAACTTGTGCTCTATGCATTCAAAACAAATCTTGAAAAGTTTTCACAAAGTACTGCTTTCCATATGAATGTCATTTACTGTTAGCTTCTTGTTGCGTTTTGTGGCAAAATATTTTTGAATGTTAAAGAATTCTTATAAAAACTTTTCAGAACTTGGACTAGAAATAAAGATACGAAAGATACTTGTTCTACATTAAAATTATTTTGAAAACATATCTGAAAGAGAAACTGCACCTGATTCTAATTTGATTTGGATAAAAAAGTGCGAAAGCATGGCTTGCATAAGCCTTCAAGCAATACAACTATGTCGAAATTACGTTCCCTAACAAACTATTTTTACCAAAAATCTTGAGAATAATTTCAGAATGTGGAAGTTTGATGCTAGTGAAATATTTTTTTCTGTGATCAACAGAAAAGTTTGAATTTTTAACATAAAAGAATCATTTCATTTTTCTTTCCGTATTTTTAACATCGCCTTCAAATTCCAAGTCTTCAAAATATTCTAGCCATTTTGCAAATTTGCAAGTATAAAATGCAAGTAAGCTAGTGGTCAAGCTGCATAATATGTTTTGCACAAGGATAAAATTTGCTAAGCAAATGAATTTATGTTGGGTACTCATATAACCAACCCCATATTGTTCTGGCAGGCATCTCATGGTTACGTCGTTGTCCCAATGATCTTTGCAAATATGAGAAAATGGTAAAAAAATTGCACAATCCTAAAATTTTTATATGTGTTAATAAACAGATGTGTAAGTTTAAACAATGATAGTCCATCTTATTGGTTCCATTTTGCATTACAGGATAATTTACTCTTCACAATTTTCAAAATATATTTGTGATTAGCCGATCCATTCTACTGATGCATTGGAAAGTTTCTGGTTAGTTCTTTTACCAAAAATTTTAACTACGAATAGTCAATACTTTTCTTTAACTTCAAACCAAAAAATCGTAGCGTACTGTAACAAATAATACTTCGCTTACGTATTCCAGCCAAATTAGTCCACCCAATCAAAATGACAATGACGTCGACAAATTCTCAAGTTCGTATGAATAACCATCTCATCAACGCTTTTGCTACAAATATCGGGCTAAAGCAGGTAAATGTGCTGGCCCCATTGCTATATGATTTGGCTCTGAAATACATCATAAGGAACGTACTTATCGACATAAGAGATATAGGGTTTTCCAATAAAAGGTGTTATTTTAAATAGATCTTGTGATTTAACACCGTGCGACTTTTTCCTTTGGGGCCACGTGAAAGAGAAGGTCTACACCAACAGCCCAGCCTTGATTCAAGACCTCAAAAGTGGTATCTGTGAGGCTATCGAGGACATGGGGCAGCCACTTTGCGATTTGGTTATGGAAAATTTCATGAAAAGGATATGGTCCTGTAAGCGTGGTCGTGGTGGTCATTTGCCTGATGTTATTTTTCACTATTGACGGCATACCTTTTTCTTTATAATGAAATGAACATCCGATCATTTATATTAAAAAATGGCATTTTTCTTTTAATATCAAAATAACATCTTTTATTGAAAAACCTTATGTTATCATACAAGTCGCAAATGGTAGGATATGTAGATGATATCAACGTTTTGTCAGGGTCATTAACAACCACCAAAGAATTTTTCTTAACAACTTGACAGCAAAGCAAAACTTGTAGGGCTGCAAATCAATGAGAACAAGTTGGGTAAACAGACCTACGCTCATGTCAGAAGGGTTTTGTATTCAATTTACAAAATGCAGTCGCCAGATCGAATCAAATCAAAAACACGTCAAAGACGATTTTATTGGAGAAAATATGAAATACGAAGATCATACTATTATAAACAAAGTTGAACGAATTTCAACTTCTGAGGTTTTTGGTATTGTTAAACTCATAAATATCTCCCTTGATAATTATTTCAGATGTCCGTCCGCGACGGAGGAAACACATTTTTCATGTATTTCCCCCCTGTGCCCCCACTGAAGCAAAAACTGACAGTTTAACAACTGTGGTGAAAAGCTCCCATGAAAACTTTCATTTCATACTCATATCGGCTACGTTTGATGCATTTTTATTTTCAGGATCCACTCTCCTGTACTGTTATCATCGATTAATGGCCAACTATTGGAATCCTAGAATGGTTACAAAACCCTTTTGCTAGGAGCTCTCTCCCACCTCCTTGCATTGTTTCACTTATGAGCATTAATTGTAGGTACTCATCTTCAGTCATCCATTAAATTGAATCAAGTGTTCAAAGCATGCACCTTAAACGTTGAAGTTGGGAAAAAATAACTCAAAATTATTCAATTTTCGCATTTAAAACAGTCACTTTTTTGTATTACGATTACTGATACCACTAGCTGAACCGATTCTCAAAGATATACATGACACCTATCATTTGTGAAATTTTCATGCAAATCCTAGCAAAACTGTAGTATCTGAGTCGGTAAAAAGCGCATGTTGTTCCATAGCCATATGTTGCCATAGTAATAAATGCAGAGCATATTGTTCCATAGTAATACAGGAAAATTCAAACCGTTATATGATTCAATCTTTATGTAACTTTCAGGATAGATCAACCTTATTAATAGACATCTACGTACTGAATTTCATCGAATTTAAGGGTACCGTTAAGTTTTATTCAAGAACACATTAAATCGATAAATCATACTTTTACTAACAAAATTGAGTGAATTGCGACTACTAATGAGTTTGTTGTTGTTGTTCTCACCAAGGCCTACATTCCTGATTTTTTTCAGATTTTTCGGATCACAGGTGTCCAATCGCGAGGGGGGAGGAAACAAATTTTTCGTGTATTTCCCCTCCCTGTGCGCCCCTCGAAGCAAACTTTGCCAAACTAAGACCTGCTTTGAAAAGCCCTCATCAAGACCTTTCATTTGATACCCATATCGGCTACCTTTAATGAAATTTTTTTTTTGGGGGATCACTCTCCTATATGAGGAGACCCCCTTAAATACCTTATAAAATTTTTTTGTAGTTGAACTTTGAAGAGATCACCACTTTACACCTACACACAAAATTTGATGTTTCTAGCTTAAGTAGTTCCCGAGAAAAACTGCTGTGACACACGGACAGACGGACAGACGGACAGACTGGTCCCGAAACTAGTAGGGTTTTGGAAAATTATTTAACAAAGCCTTAATAAAACAATCATGGTACAGTCGAGGAAAAACACCTTTTGTTTTTTTGTGGTAGGGAAGTGAAGGCATTTACACCCGCCGAGTCTGGCCGTGTGGAACTGCCATGGAGGATACCCTTGGACTACCCACTAAACACCTCCCCTGTGAATCTGAGAACCTAGCCTGGGACCGTTTGACACATTACTTCGGGCCAGGTCTCGTTTTGTTACGCCGTGGGGCGCCTTCAAGCTGTGGAGTCCCTTTCCTAGCGGGAAGGGAGAGGGGACGAGGAAATGCCAGAAGAGCGATCCCCCAGCCCCAGCGCCTCCGGCTGCTGTGAGTCCCTTTTATATTTTAGGGCTGCCCGAGCATAATGTGCCACCTGGTTCCATTTGTCAACCGATTCGAGCATCACCGCAACTATATTATCCGGGGTGAGCTCTCCCGTCTCCCTGTAGAGTTCCCTTCGCAGCCTGACCCATTTTGTACACGCAAAAAATGTGTGACAGGCATTGTCCTCCTCCGATCTTGTGCAGGTGAGACTGAAAACACCCGTGCCCGCTCAAAAGCTGGGTCAGATAGAAGTCAGTCTCACCATGCCTTCGATTTAGCCACGGTCTCACATCCGGGATGAGGCACGCAGTCCACCTTCCCTTCGTGCAATTCCCCAAGACTGCTGCCAATCGTTGAGCGAGCGTTGTCTCTCCTCGCGGACAACCATCTGCCTCGCATCTTTGTTTCGGCGCAGATAAATAGCGCGGCGCTCTCTAGCAAGGAGGGCGACAGGTATCACGCTTGCAATCACTCTCACCGCCGAGTCGGAGACTGTTGGATACGAAGATGCAATTCTCAGTGCTTCTCTTCTCTGTTACTGTGAGGAAAAACTCCTTAAATATCCAAAAATAGCACATTTGAAGGCCTTGATGCAAAAAGAGGACAGCTCCCTTTTTAAAAACTTTTCAGAAACAAAGAAAAACGTTTTAAAAAAAGATTTTACGTTTATATTTCGTATTATCTTAAACTTTGTCACTTAGAAACCGAATTCAGTGATATTTTTTAAAAACGAATTATTCGTTATATGACATGTCCTGTTTTTGCTCCAAATACATATATTTTTATTGGTTTCCTTGGTAAAAAATGATAGAATAGTGACAAGTAATTAAAAAATGATAGAATAGTAACAAACACAATCATATATTTTGAAAATAGTACAGTAGGTTACATGTTTGCTTTATAACAAAAACAATGTTGTATTTTGATAAAAGTAAACTACGTTTATTTCTTCTTTATTAAACTAGATTTCTTTTCATGCATCATAATCGCCATCTACTGCATCACTCGTGTTACTTATAGCATCATCTTCGTGAATCAGTTCATTGTAGAACCACAAGCAATCTGGGGGAACATATTTTGCTACTAACTCCTTCCCATCTTTGAACTTTCTCTTTTTTATTTTCAAAAGTCCACGGTAAATAACGTTATCATATTCTGGTAGAGAGAAAGTAATGTTTAGTTTAGCTAACAGGAAAGCATCTTTTACTAAAGGCACTGCTTCTGCCGAAGAACTGCACAACATGACATCGTTATTGTACTCCACATACCTGTACTTCGATATTGTGAATTTACTGCCTTTAGTAGCTTTCTTGGGAGTATTTTTTTCATTTCCATTCTGAGGTTCAGTGTACAAAGTTTGTAATGTTTTGAACTTGCCCTGAACATGGGTTGTGAGGTCTAAGAACATACTTTGTTTGGCTTGTACAACAACAAAGTTTTTTGATGTCTTTTTTACCATGTCTTCGTAATCTTTAGGAAGAAAAACGCGTTCTCTTTCCGTCTCTCCTTTTCAATTATGCCAAAAGAACGGTCGCATGGTAAAAAACTGTGCCCTGGTTCTAGATATCGGTGAACAATTTTGTCAAACCTTCTGTATCCCTTGACCAGAGTGTAAAAGTACTGCATGAGTGCGATATTCTTATTTTGAGCTGAGCAGTTGTCAGAAAATAGATAAAGTTCTTTTACGCTGGGACTGATTTCATTATTTGTTATGAAATGGTTTATCATACTTATAACTTCATTTTGTCCTTTCCTTCCGGTACTTTCATTATACATATATCAGTATGATTTTCCATTGCTTGCACAATATATATTGCAGTTATAACACCACAGCTGCCTCTTATAAAACACATCTCCACTTGGTACTACCAGCAAAGGTAAATTCTGCTGAAAGTCAAAAGTTAAAACTTCCATGTTGTCATTGGTTTTGGATTCTTTAATTTTTGATTTCATGACTTTATAAAACTCTTCACTTTTTCTTTGATGTAGTTCTTTTTCAAGTTGTAATGTCTTCAAAGATTCTGGGTTTCTTTAAATTTTATTTGGTTCTCAAGTTGATCACATTTTTGACATGTGTCGGTTTTTGGTGGGCCAAAAGACAGTTTATAGTAATGGTTAAAATGACGATTGTAAAAATCGTAGCTTACTATTGGTTTGCTCTCTTCGCCTTTTTCTATTTTTGAAAAAACCTCGGTCTAATACTTTTGTAAATACAGCCTGTGCATTTTTTTGATATTCAAATCTGACGATAGGTACTGTACATATACGTTTTTGTTTCTGCTATACTGAGATACTTGAGCAGGGAAGCTTTGTATGTGCACATCAATCTGTTTAATAATATTGTCAGGTATTTTTTTGGTCTATTTCCATGTTTCCCACGCTTATCCATCAACACAGGGATGCCTTCTTGAAGATAACCTACTAGCCTCTCCACTCTCCCTTTCCCTATTCCATAGAGGGAACAAAAAGCTTTTTTGCAAACCTTTAGATCAAAAGTAACGTATTTAACTTTTTAGTGAGCTGCGTAAGCTCGATTTTGACCCTCGCCTGTCTTAGGCCTTCGTCTTTGAATAGTCGATAAGCTGATGAGACCACTCAGATGGATATCTTGTTTTTCTTTATGCGCCATCGCATTAAAGGAGTTTATAATATCGATTTTGATATTATCATTTACAACGGTCAAACATATGAACTGACGGTTGCAATCTGTTTCCGTGCTGCGAGCTGCGACCACTGCACCAGTAGGATTGATGAACTCTCCTCCACTGGCCCTTTTCTTCTTCAAAACATTGCGTTTCCATTTAGTAGAGTCTCTCTTCCGCTTTCGTCCTTTTCCCTTTAGGATAGTAGAGTTTACATTGCCTACACAATCGACAGCTTTAGACTGACTAGAAACTCCACCTTTTGAAACTGTTTTATTTACATTACCAGGCCGAGGCGTATTGCAATCTTTGCCACTCTCACTGTCACTTTCCGGAACATAATCAGGATCTGAATAACAGTTAACTAAATCACTGAAAGCACTCATGACTGAAATACAAGAACCGAAAATATCAAGACGAAGTTAGGCTTGTACTGAAGTATACAAAGAACTAGGTGTATTAACTAATAACTCGAGTACAGTGAACCATATTTGGCACAAGAATGGAACAGCTCCCGGGAGCTACCCGGATCTTCCCCTGAAACATAGACTGTTACAACTCCTTTTCTTTAATATCTTATGGAATATTAGTTGGAGCTGCATCATTCTTTTACACAAACAAAGAGAATATTTTTCTTCATATATATCAATAAAAAAAAACAAAAACAGCAAAAATTGGAGCTGCCCCCTTCTTGCACCGAGGTCTTTATTTGGCAAAGACAATATCAACAATGTAAGTAGGTGTATATTTAAGCGCCAAAATAACGAGAGCCGGTAATGAAGGAGATAAAAAGTGAAATATTTTATTCAATTCTGATCATCTTGAAGATCAGTAACATACATAAGTAAACAAAGATCCTAGTATACAAATTAAGGATAAGATTTGTGCTGTTCTATAATATCCTCCTTAGCCCACCCTAACCAAATCATCCGCAAGCATACTCAGCGCGTCAAGAGATGAATCTTGGGGCAAATAATTCGAGCATACCCAAAACGGAGACCAGCGGTAAAGTTGATACAGCCATGAGATATAATTTTTGAAAAATGCCTTGAATGCCATGATGCTAACGTGTTAAATGTGGCTTTTGGAAGTGAGTTTTATATTCATTGTGAGTCCTAGTTTGGTGGGATCAAAGGAACATCGAACCGTTTACCCTAGTTAGTTGAGAGGGTTGTCTTGTAGCATATTATGTTTGCATTTTCTGGTAAAGAGTATTGTCTTAATTTCATAAATATTGACTTCATTTTCTACCTGTAAAATTACTGATAAACTTTTTACAGTATTGTATCTAGATTTTTCGTGATGAAGCTAGAATTGTTGAGGGAGGCAAAAATGTACGTATAGGGTTTTCCATTAGAGGCATAACAATTTCGTATCCTTATATGAACGCACCCTTAAACGTTTTTAAGAAACTGTTAATGTCAAAAGGCTCATTAAAGTCAACCTTTTTATCATAGTAAAGTTTACAATCAGCAACGGTTCTAAATCTTTAAAACTCACCACCAAAATTTCTGGTCGGTGGTTGCAACTTTCCTCCAATTTTTGGCCGTAATAATTAACCCACCCGACAGGCTGTGCGTGCTGTAGTGGAGAAGTTCGAGTCCAAATTTTTTACTATTAGATGTTTGTGTGCCAAAAAAATGTGGTATCACTCAAAGTGAAGGAAATATCGCAGCCGTAAGAACATTGATTCAAAATTAGCTAAATCAGTCGATTTCACGCCGTTCTCAAGGGTTGGGCATCGCTCAAACGACAATGTGGCGTATTTTGCGAAAAGACATTGGCCTACATGGTTAAAACCCAAATTGACTCAAGAACTAAACCATTTGATGATTTGAAACGCCGAAACTTCTCCAATTGGGCTCTGGCAAAGCTTGAAGACAACGAAGAAGTTCATCAAAAATCATCTGCAGTAATGAAGCCCGTTTCTGGCTCAATGGCTTTGTTAATAAGCAAAAAATGCATAATTTATCAGCAAGAAACCCACACGTATTCTTTAGAAATCAAATGCATCTACAAAAAATTACTGTTTGGTGCGGTTTTCATGCTGGAGATGTGATTGGACCGTATTTTTAGGGTTTTGTAAAATAATTTTACAAAACCCTTCTAAAATCGCGTCCTGTCTGTCCGTCTGTCTGTCCGTCCGTCCGTCCGTGTGTCACAGCAGTTTTTCTCGGAAACTACTTAAGCTAGAAACATCAAATTTCGTATGTAGGTGTAAAGTGATATTCTCTTCAAAGTTCAACTACAAATAAAAATTTTATAAGGTATTTAAGGGGGGTCTCTCCATATAGGAGAGTGACCCCCGAAAAAAACTTTCATTGAAGGTAGCCGATATGGGTATCAAATGAAAGGTCTTGATGAGAACTTTTCAAAACAGGTCTTAATTTGGCAAAGTTTGCTTCGGGGGGTGCACAAGGAAGGGAAATACACGAAAAATTTGTGTCCCCCCCCCCTCGCGGTTGGACACCTGTGATCCGAAAAATCTGAAAAAAATCAAGAATGTAGGTCGTGATGAGTACAACAACAACAAATACGTCAGAAGTGGCAATTCACTCAACTTTGTTAGCAATAGTATGATTTATCGATTTTATGTTTTCTTGAATAAAATCTTCACGGTACCCTTAAATTCAATGAAATTCAGTACACAGAAAGTCCTGAAGTCCTGAAAGTTTCATAAAGATTGAATCATATTTAGCGAAGTTATAGCGGTTTGAATTTTCCCGTTTTACTATGGAACAATATGCGCTGCATTTATTACTATGGCAACATACCTGTATGGCTATGGAACAACATGCGCTTTTTACCGACTCAGACACCACCGTTTGGCTAGGAT
This sequence comes from Odontomyia ornata, assembly GCA_963969285.1. Classification (NCBI taxonomy): domain Eukaryota; kingdom Metazoa; phylum Arthropoda; class Insecta; order Diptera; family Stratiomyidae; genus Odontomyia; species Odontomyia ornata. The sequence continues at coordinate 330,169,488 of OZ017739.1, forward strand.
TTGCATGAAAATTTCAGGAATGATAGGTGTCATGAATATCTTTGAGAATCGGTTCAGCTAGTGGTATCAGTAATCGTAAAACAAAATGGTGGCTGTTTTAAATGCGAAGATTGAATAATTTTGAGTTATTTTTTCCCAACTTCAACGTTTAAGGTGCATGCTTTGAACACTTGATTCAATTTAATGAATGAATGAAGATGAGTACCTACAATTAATACTCATAAGCAAAGCAAATCGAGGAGGCGGGAGAGAGCTCCTAGCAAAAGGGCTTTGTAACCATTCTAGGATTCGAAAAGATTGGCCATTAATCGATGATAACAGTACAGGAGAGTGGATCCTGAAAATAAAAATGCATCAAACGTAGCCGATATGAGTATGAAATGAAAGTTTTCATGGGAGCTTTTCACCACAGTTGTTAAACTGTCAGTTTTTGTTTCAGTGGGGGCACAGGGGGGAAATACATGAAAAATGTGTTTCCTCCCTCGCGGATGGATATCTGAAATAGTTATCAAGGGAGATATTTATGAGTATAACAATAACAAAAATCTCAGAAGTCGAAATTCGTTCAACTTTGTTAGTAATACTATGATCTTCGAATTTCATATTTTCTCCAATAAAATCGTCTTTGACATGTTTCTTGATTTGATTCGATCTGGTGACTGGATTTTGTAAATTGAATACAAAACCCTTCTGACATGAGCGTAGGTCTGTTTACCCAACTTGTTTTGTTTGTTTTGTGGATGAAAACAACGTACACGTTACAGTCAATAGAGATCGTTATCGTGTTATGTTGGAAGATTATTTGTGGCCAGAATCAGATGACCTTGATATCAGTGACCCTTCATTATTTTCAAATCTTAATAATTAACAGTTTTGCCTTATGGACAAATCTAGTATGCATATGTTGAACTGAGGTATGAACTTTGCGGACCCTCTGGACAACAGTTCTCATAGTGAACAATATACCTCGTAATTTTACCTGATATACATATCTTGTTTTCTCTTGAAAAGCTAACGCGCCTTGCTTTTTTGAACTAGCAGTCACATTTCGACTTCTTTGAGTCATCTGCTGTGTCTACTGATATGTTTCATCTTCCAGGAAAGGTGAGTTCAGATAGAGCAGATATGGTGGAGTACTATGTTTGTTGAGCTTATGGAAGAGATCTTCATGCCAAACTGTGTCGAATTCTTGATAGATGTTGATGGTTACCATACCAACTGATGATTTTGCAATCAAAGCTTCGTTGAGGTCTTTTGTGATGTAAAGTAGTCGGCGTTCAATATTATTTTTTTCAATAAATTCAGTTAAGTTTTTCTGAACTAGCTTCTCAAATAATTTTCCAAGAGCTAACAGTATGCATCTTAGTCTATAATTTGAACGAGTATGTGAGTATTCCTCCGGTTTCAGGATCTTCATTACAAGGGCATCCTTTCAATCAGCTGAAATATAAGTCAGGTGATGACAAGAGAGCTATGGAAGAGATTCCATACACGGCTGTGACCTCGCAAACGAAAAAAATCCCCGTTGGCAGCACCAGCCGGAAACGTAAATTTCTCGTAAGTAGCGTAAGGTTTCGAAAAAGAATTTGGCTTGCCTACTACGGGACTTCTTACTGCAATTTTTGTAGTACTACATGAGTATTTATTAACAAAACGAATCTGCCGCCGTTTGTACTTGGAGACCCCTCATAGAGGCGCCAGCATTTTGCTAATTAAATTGAGTTACACACGTATGGATCACATATTGAAAATTGGCGGGTAATAAATTGTTATAAACATATTTATACTCGTTTCGCCCTTCTCACATTTGCTGTTTACACATTTCACAGTGGCTACCACGCAAAGGTGATAATTTTTTAGCTGAAATAGCTCAAATAGTTAATTTCAAAAGATTTCCATAAAAGTTTAATCAGCACTTGCATTGCCATTAGTATATACATTTTCGATTCTTTTCTAAACCATCAGAGGCCGCTATTTTGAATTTTTAATAAAAATGTTTATATCACCCCCTGTATGGGGAGACCCCTTAAACACTTTAAAATATTTTCTTACACTGCCAATTTCAAGAGGCACCACTTTTGACCTACGTAGAAAACTTTCCATTCTAGCTTATATGGTTTGCGAGAAAACTTGTGACGAACGGACGGACGGACAGACAGACAAGTCGCGATTTTATAATTTTTTAAGGGTATTGGTGAAAATATTTTACAATATTTAAAAAATATTCTGATTTATAAATACTTTCACGATAAGTCATTTAAAACGTTTCCATGAAAAAATTCATTATTTCAGTTGCTACTAAAATAGCGAATTGCGCTTGCCTTCTGACCTTTGGAGGCCGCCATTTTGAATGCATGCATTTGATTTTGGGCTATTTTAAATCTTTGTGTGCTAAGACCTCATCATCAATGGGCCAAATCTCGTTCAAATCGGAGTTTCACTCTAGACAGGGCAAAATAATTCAATTTTTAGTGAAAATGGCAGCTAAAAATATTAGGTTCTAAATTTTCGACTGTTTTATTTTTCATTCAATTTTAATAATTGCCTGCATAATACGAGAATATATCCATAACCGCAAGTTTCCTCAAAATCCGCTGGAAAATGTGATCGCTAGAGGGCCACAAAAACCTGAAAAAACGCAAATTTAAACCACCGCCATTTGCATGATCACCAAAATATCATAGTCTGTACATCTAAGTAATGCCTATCTTGAAACCAAGTTTCATATACGTCGGATCAAAATTTCGACTTTTAGAAGCCATTTTGTTTTTTGTGATCTGGCCTCCAGTTTTTTCACGTAATTCTTTAGATACTTATAATTTCTATCTTACTGCCGAATTTCATGAATATCTGTTGAAAGCTTTGACCATTATTACAACAACAAAATTTTGCACGTTTTTTACCTTTGAGCGGCCGCCATTTTGTTTCTGCCGTACCAACTTTGAATTTTTTTTGGGAGATTCATCCCACACATCAGTAAATCTCTGTACCAAATTTCATCTGAATCGGAGCTATACTTTGGTCAGAACAGAAATCACGATTTTTCGTCTAAAATGGCCGCAATTTTGTTTTTGCCCGGCCGATATAGCTGGTTCACGAACTTAACCGAGATATTTACCCAATATACACCTTTCTTGAATACTTGGTGAAAATCGGAGCAAAATTGCAACCTCTAGCGTGGTCACAAATTTCGTTATATCCCATATATATATATATATATATATATATATATATATATATATATATATATATATATATATATATATATATATATATATATATATATATATATATATATATATATATATATTTATATATATAGATACATATGATTCTCTCCGCAATAGGTAAATTTTTGTCGAGAAATTTACCTAATACTCTCCGCAATAGGTAAATTTCTCTCGAGAAATTTACCTAAGAGAGTTTTGGCATTTGCTCGTGGAATGTCAGACCACTCAACTACTTTGGCGCTGTTATGGACCATTCACAAAAAGCATGTCAATATAAATTTAATCGAAGAAAAGGAAGAAGAAACGAAAGAAACGTTCTACAATCACCTGAAAATACTAGTCAACATATTGCTTACAAACGATTCAAAAGTAATTCTGGGTGATTTGAACGCTTAGATTGGTAATGAGCCATCAGAGCGGAAAACAACTGGAGGAAAAAGCATCCGCGATGAAACAAATGACAACGGCCAGCGCCTGATTGACTTTGCATGTAGCAGAAATCTAGTCATACGTTCGAATTGCTTTATAGATTGATGTATATATAAGTTGACAACTGTATGTACATACGAGTACATCTTATCAAAAACATTGCTGAAAACAAGCAACGAGCTCTGGATTGAAGTGAAAGCAGTGGTTGAAGCTGTGGCAGAACCGATATTCGCATATCAAGCCCGGTGCAAGACAAATGATCATTTTGATGATGAGTGCCAGAATATAAAAAGCGTCAGGCGTTAGAACAATACTTACGTTGGAAAACCAGGATGAGGAGTGGATACCATGGAAAAGCCAAAGTAGCGAATCAGGTAATAAGAACTAGGAAAACAAAATATTACGACAACCAATTGAGAAGTATCGATGTAAGTCTAGCGAGCAACAATACAAGACAAGCATATACAGTAATGAAAAGCCTGTAACGAGGTTACTAGCCAAAAACCACGCTCTGTCGTGATAACATCGGCAATACCATCGCAGATAAAACCAAGATTAAGGGAAGATGGGCATCATATTTCAAGGACCTCCAAAATCCTTCGCACAGCTCCAGAGCATTGGAGCACATATATGTTTTTAGAGAGCTTCTAGTGGCCCCACTTACACCGAAGGAAACTTGTTCCACCATCGAAACTCATGAGAATTATTAGGGTTATCAGATATTGTAATAGCACTGTTCAGAAAGCCATCCATTCATTCAGCACATTTTGCAATAAGAACATATGCCGAACGAGTGGAGCCATTATATTCCGTATCCACTAAAAAGGTGAGAAGCGACAGTGTGAAAACTATACAGGCATACCACTGGTTTGTACTGCATAAAAATATTTTCAAGGGTCTTAGAAAATAAGACAGGATCAAACATCAATAGTATTATTGGGGAGTATTAAGGTGGTTTGAGGGCAGATACATCAACAAATGACCAATCGTTCACTGTCAAACGGGTACTTGAAAAATGTTGGATCTTCTACATAGACGTACATCATATTCTTGTTGACTTTAAGCAAGTATCTTGGTGTATTGATTGTAGTGTACTATACCAAATAATGCTTAGCTTTGGTATCCCAGCCAAATTAGTATGCCGTACCAAAATGACAATGACGTCAAAGACCTCCTACGTTTGCATCAATAACTAACTCACGAATGCCTTTGACATATATATCGGGATAAAGCAGTAGATAGGCTGACCCCATTGCTTTTCAATTCAAGTCTAGAGTAAGTCATAAGAAAGCTGCCTGTTTATGCACGAAAGTACATTACTATAGAAGTTGAGCCAATTCGTAGCCTATGCAGATAACATCAACATTTTGTCACGGTCATTAACAGCTACTAAAGAACTTTTCCTAAAACTCGACAGCGTGTTCGTCAACTAGCTTTTTGCGGGATCATACGAAGCGGATTCTTGTCGCACCACAAAGCTACACTTCAAAATATTTATCATGTAGAGTCTACTTGACAGTCCGAAAAATTTTTATTGTCTTTAGAAATGTTATATTATGTGTCAATTAAACTTCTGTATAGTAATTCTAAACTTTTTGTTGTTACAAGGGGAATTTGAAACATAAAAATATTAAAATGGCTGAGGTAACTCCTCTCCGCCTAAACCTAATATAACAGCAAAGTTTTTAGTTTCGACAGGTTGACCAGCTTTTTTCCTCAGGAGCAGTCACTCCTGATCATCAGCCATGTTCAGTGTCTAAGGATATGTGGAAAGAAATGAATTTATATGGTCGTAGGATATAATCAGTAGATAAGTAAGAAATTAGGTCTGGTAGAGGATATTAGGTTTTTGTTTTTCGGATTGTTGGATGTCTGTTTACTCTTTTTCATCTTGTTTCCATTTTCCTCGGAGAGTGTGATTTAGTACTGAGAAAATAGCATCGGAATTTGTAATGAGTTGTTCATTGATAATTTTACCGTCTGTTTTTCTATGTTTATATATTTCAAGCCTTCTACGATGTTGTTTGTGCAGCAATGTCAAAGAGTTTGTCATAGCGTCAGGCTTATGTGCGAGGGTTTGAAGGTGCGTCGCGTAATTTGAGTCTGCCTTGCTGTGTGAGAAAGATCGTAAGTAATTTTTGTATCTCGTCGTTAGTTACCATGCTATCCTTCCTATGCATATCAGGTCGCAGTCCTTGAATGTGAGTTTTCTTGCCACTGCTCTTGTAACATACATTACATATATTGATGTATCATTCCGTTTTGGTTTCAGTTTGTTTCCGATGTTGTTGTTAGTTTTGAATGCAGTTTGCAGTTTGTATTTGTTTGATAGTTTGTATGTGGCTTTGCCTACGTATGTTAGCGAAACCCACTGTTGGTAGTTCTTGTGGGTTTCAGCAAGTTGGCGCTCCTGTTTCGTTTGTACTGTGTAACAAGCTTGTCAATGTCACGATGTTTGAATCCGCTTTAATTGGCAAATTTTTTAAATGTTATTTAGTTCATTGAAGTAGTTACTAGGTATCATGAGCCTCTGCACAATTGATCTGTACACTGCTAGTTTATGTTGTGTGGGTGATTAGATGTTACGTATATGGTATGACCAGTTGTGATTGGTTTTCTGTATATTTTGCAGTCTATTGTGCTTGTTTGTGTATCACGTGTAGGTCGATATAGTTGAGTTATCCGTTTTTTTCCTTTTTCTGTAGTGAAATTTATATTCGGGTATATTTCATTCATATAGAGCTCGCCTTGTTTTTTTTTGTGAGTCAATAATGATGAAACAATCATCCACATATTACTTATAAAATATTACATTGAATCTTTTGACAGTTACGGGTATGACGATTTCTTTCAGAGATTGTTAGAATATTTCTGACATGATTGAGGTCATTGAGTGCCCCATACCCAGACCATCATTGGCAATGTATGTGTTGTTATTGAACGTAAAACAGTTCCGCTAGATTGTGGTATATATGAGATTGAGTAGTTAGTCTGCGAATTATCGACTATCTGTGATTAAAATTTTTTTTTGAAGGTCATATTCTACTATAGAGAGGCCCCCTAAAATCTTTAAATCTATCTCGGCTGTGATGCTTTCATGCATCGAAAATTTGAGACTTGTTTACAAGTTTTGATAGCTCTAGCTTCTCTAGCTCCTCAGGAAACCAGCTGCAGTACACTAACAGACGGACAGATGAGAACCAATTTTTACAGGGCATTGTAAAAAATTTTCACAATACCCTTAAAAAAACCTTAGGTGACTATAACCCCGCACATGTGGATAACATCAACTAAATAGAAGTGATAGCAAAATAGATAGCAAAAGGATGAGAACTGACAACAAATAGACTCTGCTAATAAAGTTTACTTCAGCGTACTCTCTATACTAAGGTCCAAAGATGTGCACAGGCAAAACAAGCTTCACATTTACACATCGCTAAGAGTATCGGCTACCCAAAGGAATGTCTAAGGCAGGGATGTCAAACTCATAGGTACACTTGGGCCAAACAAACAAGGTTTAACTTTAGGCGGGCCGCAAAAAAAATCAATATTCATAGAAACGTAGATTTATTTCGAATAATATATTGTCATAAAAAAAAAAAAAATATATATATATATATATATATATATATATATATATATATATATATATATATATATATATCTATATATATATATATATATATATATATTATATATATATATATATATATATATATATATATATATATATATATATATATATATATATATATAAATAAAGAAAAGAACAAAAAAAAATTTAATGTTCACGTCCTGATACTTGACATCTCTTCTCTGCTATTATCTTTCCTATTTCTGGAGAAATTTTGTTTGCAGTGATAACTTTCAACACTGACCCAAGGTGAGCATCATTAATATGGTTTCTAATAGGAGACTTCTTACCTTTCATGACTGAAAATAAGTGCTCGCACCGATAAGTACTACCAAACATGGAAATAATTTCATATGCGAATTTTCAAGTATTTTCAAACCTGGCTGGTAAATATTTGTAAAATTCAGGTACGTATTTTGCTTTCAAATTTGAGTTGCATTGAATCTCGATCACCTCCATTTGCATATGGCTGGGTACTGAGTCTATACTTATTGAGAAAATTGAAGAAAACAAAAAAAATTTGTCTTCGAGGGAACTAAAATCATTAAGCCTCGTTTCAAATTCATGTATTAAATTTGCAATTTTTTCGGCACATTTTTGATACGAACAAGTATCATCTAAACTTGATCTGTTCATGCTACACGTCGGGAAGTGCGTCAAATCTTCATTTTTGAGTTGTTTTTCCCAAGGAACTAGTTTACATTTGAATGCTTTAATTATGTCAAACATGTTTGCAATGATATGATATTTTCCTTGTAACGATAAATTTAAATTGGTTAAGTGTTTGGTTGTATCAACCAAGAAAGATACATCTTGTATCCATATTGGATCGGAAAACAAACTTGCGTCTTGATTTTTCGTTTTTAAAAATTGACATATACCTTCTTTCAAATCCCAGAATTGTTTGAGAATCTTGGAGCAAGATAACCAACGTACCTCGGTATAGTAGGACAAACTCGAATATTCACTATCTAACTCACTTACAAAAGCAGTTAATTGACGCTGATTTAAGCCTCAAGATCTTATAAAATTTATAACTTTTTTTATACTTATATATGACAAAACATTCCCCATGTTTATTACCTTTGTGCATAGTTCTTCTTGATGTATAATACAATGCGTATGATGAATGTTTGAACCGTGAATTTCACTAAGTTTTTTTCTTAGTAATGCTACAAAACCCCTTGTTTTCCCCAGTCATTGATGGAGCGCCATCTGTAGCTACAGAATTTCATTTTGCCAAAAGTAGATTGTATTTCTGCAGAAGTTCAAAAACACAAGTAAATATATCTTGTCCTGTGGTAGTACCAGGCATCGGTATTAGTTCCAGTAATTCCTCAAAAATGTTAAAGTTTTTGTCACAAGAACGAAGAAACACTGCTAATTGAGCTTTGCCACTAATTATCGTTCTCTCGTTACAGGCAATGGAGTAATTTTCGAAACTAAATGATTTTTCTTTGATCTGATCACTTAAATTGGCGGTTAAATCAGTAACTCTTTCCGCAACTGTATTTCGATACAATGAAATTGATTGAAAAGCCTTCACATTTGCAGGACAAACAATTTCTCTAGCTTTAATTAGGCATTCCTTGATGTAATCACCGTCAGTAAAAGGCTTCGAGTTTTCAGCTTTCAACTTGGGCAAGCCGTAGCTTGCATGTACTGCCATTTCACTGTCTTGCAATACTTTACTAAACATTAACTGTTGCTTTTTCACCCCGAACTTGAGCTCTTTCAACTTTTCTTTTCTCATTAATCCTTCATAATTTTTATATTTTGACTGGTGTTGTTCGTTATGACGTTTAATATTATATAACTTTGGTACATTAATAGTATTTTCACAAATCAAGCAGATTATTTTATCTTTTATTTCACAGCAAAAATTTTCTAATTTCCATTTTACTTGGAATATTCTTTGTTCGTCAGCGATTTTTCGTTTAATTTTACTACCACTTCATTTTAATATAGACATACTGAATACAAAGGGCTGGAATAAATACGTAGTTGTTAACAAAAAATAATAAAACATTTTAATAAAATATTAATATTAACATTAACTTACCAGAGAGATGGAATAACTGCAAAAGTCAATGAGAGTAATATGAATTAAGTAATAAATAATGATAAAGCAAAATTCTTCCTATTACGTATACCAATATACCGTACAAAACTATGATTGGAGAACTGAGACCATGTGTTCGGCTATCGGAGGACGCGTACAAGTTCTGAGTGCACACGTCCCACGAGAGCCGAATGTAGCTGAATACATGCTACTCACATGTATTTGTAATTTAAGAAGTGTGTGTGTAAGCTCGCTATGAGTAATCTTACAATACTGAGACCCAACATTACGGAATATTCAGTAACTAATTTACGCGGGATAAATTTTTCGTTCAACAATAAATTATTGTTAATTACTTAGCAGTTGAACATTTCATTTTTTTCTTCGTCGATTTGTTATTTTATTATATATTATTATTTGCCGATATATTGGCCGGGTCGCAAAAATATGTGTTGCGGGTCACATGCGGCCTGCAGGCCGCGAGCTTGACATCCCTGGTCTAAGGGAAAAACACAGGAGAAGCGTTCAGTTGAAAAGCCGGGGAAGCGATAGGAGGACTCGATTGATTCATACAGTCATGCAATACCAGACATTGCAAATGACCAATGGCTTCGAAGTATACCGGAGGCCAAAGCTCAAATTAGGCAATTGCGTCATAGGGAACCATGTAATAGTAAGACTTGTGAGTTTTAAATTTTTGTGTACAAAGTCAAAAGTAAGCGCGTTAATTAAATATTTGGTTGCTTTAGTAATAAGTGGACACATCTGTAAATCTGTAAGCCATTGAATATAAAACAATACATTTGCAACTGATTTAGAATTTTACAATAACAACCACAGTATGTGATACTAGCAACTCTACCATAGACGATCCCAAGCCTTTTTGAGGAAAGAAAAGGGAACCCCCTGTTTCCCCAACCTACAGCTTCCGTGATTCCTCTTCCTTAGTCCCACGACTAAGTTTTTATAAATAATCTTGGGGTCGCACATTGGGGTGCGACCCAGTGATGGGATATTGAGTGCCAAGGAATGATAAAAACTGGAAATAAATCGTCCGTAAAAAATTTTTGAAGAGCCGAAGGTCTCAACGATTGTAAGATTGCGAAAGCTGCAATAAGTTGACAACATAAACTGCATGAACGAACAATGGATACCCAAAAAGGTATTCGTTGCGAGAACTCAAGGGCGGAGGCCAGTGAGAAAACCGTGTAAACACTGGTCTGACTCAGTTGTTGAAGACAGTTCTTCGCTGCTCGAATTTTGAAATTAGTGGACGTGGTTGGGGGCGTTTGTTGCAGGAAGCAAAGGCCGAAGAGGGGCTGTAGTGTTACGAAGAAGAAGATGTGATATAGTTGAGGTAAGTGTTTCCAAGCGACTTGGGTACTATAGATATGTTAAGTTTTCAAACAAATTAGGAATGACTTTTAATAAACGCAGAAATTTTGCTGAAAATTTAATTAGACGAGCTCAGATAATTTTTTCTAAGTTAATTAAGTTGCTATTTGAAGGACTTTATTTGGTTTACACATTTAAATACAAAACTTTTCTGGCAGGAATGCTCTCCTACTTCTTTGACTTGTTTTAGGCTCACACGTACATAAACCGACATATATTAAGATCTCGGCCTTGTACAAATACAGTTCGTAGTAATCGAGCAGTTGCCCTATTAAACCGCTCTTAAACTTTCCTATCTCCTTCACCCTTACAGCATGGTGATCAAGAAAATTGAAATTCCTACTAGAAAAAGTGAAGACAGGTCGATGAAACGCATATTGCTACAGGCGGCGACAAGTAGACATTAATGATTATTCAGTTTAGAATTTTTTTTTAATATCTAATGTCTTCGTTAAAATGATCAAGAACTAACAAACACCTTGCATAGCAATTTTGTTTCGAATAAACGTGACATCACAAAAAAAAAACTGCGATATATTATTATGCCTTATTCATTATCGTATCTTCACGTTGAAAATGAATTCAAATTTATCAATAAAACCGTAAGATAATAATAATAGTTAAAAACACAAACAACCACCAAGAAGCAATTCTGTTTATTCGTCCCTAATTTTCCTTCATACTTATTAATTATACTCGCCCACACATATAAAAAATACAATATGCAAACTCATTCGAGGCCTGTATCGAAAGATAAGAGTAAAGTGGTGCACGCTTACGGCGACGCAAACTCTGACACGTTTTTGGGTGCCTCGATGGATTTACGAGGTTGGCGAAGGTGGAAAGACATCATTGTTGTTGGTTGCGTCCTTCTCTTATTCGCGCTGTCATTTTTTGTATCAATTATGGAAAAACTACATCAATGAAATTCCACGTAAAATATATGCCATCGACTTGAAACCTCTATGGTGAACCATCGATAAACGTTCATAAAGTGTGTGAAGTGACATATTTTGCTGTGAACCAAAGGAATTTAGTCAGTGCTAGAAATTGAAAATGTCACTTATGTCCGACATTTGACGGTCATCTTTCTATAACCGTTCTGGACGTTGATACAATAATAGTCCAAGTGATAATGAACTCTGCTCATTAGGAGTGCTGATGTAGTGTAGAGCATGTTACGTAGTTGAAAGTTACGTACTGGAATCTAGACAGTGGAATAATTCTCATTCATCATTCTCAAAATTACCAACAACCACAACACCATTATCTGGACGCAAGTTGGCAGGCATTCGCAATCGATATATGTTCGACAATATTCGGGTCATGCTCCTCCGCCCTCGTTGAAACTTATCCAGGAACGTGTCTTACTCGTTTTAAAACTATACCATGCAATTGATCCCGTAAAGCTGACTGTCGATTCTCACTTTATCAACGACTTGGGTTTGGATTCACTGGATCATGTAGAAGTTATAATGGCTATGGAAGACGAATTCAGTTTCGAAATTCCAGATTCAGTTGCCGAAAAGTTATTGACACCTGCCAACATCATTCGATACGTAGCCGATCAAGAAGATATGTATGAATAGAATTATGAGGTGAGAGGAAAACGTTAACGAATGAAGCTTTAAATAGATGGAATTAAAATGATTAAGAAGCTTAAAAACCACCATGAAATCAGTGTTGTAGAAAACTGATGATATCATAAACAAATGCAGTGACAGCAACAAGCAAAAGTACAAGTAAAAGCCTTGAGTTATTGGCAAAATATTGTGAATTATTGCTGAAGAATCTAGTAAGAATCCAGTTATAATCGTGACCTTGGCGGTGGGAAATCGCGTATCAGAGAGTTGGAAAGCGCAACTTTGTTTTTGCGGCACGTGTTGAGGTTAGCTGTCTGTGTTTAACAGGACAAACATGAGGTTTAGTAGAGGGCAGTGAAAATAGCTGATAATATCGGTTGTGGCCTTTTATATGAGTTTTAATTAGAGAATGGAGGTAATCGATGCAGCAAATAGTGGTATATTCTCATTTAAAACAGAGATGATGTTTGGTCCATTTCGTTTAAAATCGTGGAATCATCTGGTTTATCTTGAATCATGGATTGTGCAATAATAGTTTAAAATGAATCGTTTAAGACCTTAGTATTCAAAGAACCGTCTTCCTAAGAAGTGATTACTGGAGTTTTAATCGTGTTAATTGATCCCTAATGGCCCGTGAATCATAAGCATTTCAAGTTCGTACTAGTTAAATAAGCACTAGCGGTTGATTAGTACATTATTTGGAAGTAATTCAAGGTTTTAATTTTTGGTCCAAGGATTTAGGCCTTATTGGAAGACGAATATTCTGGATTTCACTTTATTGAATAATTCGAGAAAGAAAGTCCATCGATACCGGACTCATCGCTCTTATCGCCGGCGGCTTCATCTTTCTCTTCACTATCATCTGTAGCTTCAACAGTTCATTCAACCTTTTCAAAGGTGATGAAAGATTATTCACCAACCAGCCAACATCTTGAAGATAGTAGTGTTTCAAACGCGAATGTCCAAGTGAGTCCGATATTCTACCATTTTTATGCCCCGGAACAACACGAAAATAGCAATACACCTACATTACCAGAACAACCACTAGAACCGCCAAAATTTTATTCACCTACGGAAAAATCATCACTCCCAACTGCACCAAGCTTATAAAATACGAATCAGAATACATATCGTTTAAGTGTTAAAAGAAAAACATATTCACCAATTCCAGGACTCTCCTCTAATGTTCATCAACCGACCGCAAACGTGCTTCCAATGCTTGTAGCTACATTGCCACCGCCGCCGCCTTTGCAACCATCAACACGAAGTGAAGTTAGTCTTCCTTCTCATGAACAGGGTTTCAACTGTTTCGCCAATAGTGGACCTGTCTTCAATTTACAACCGAGAGTAGCAAATATTCAGCCATTTGCAGTACAACCTTCAAAAAAAAAGAACGAAAAGGACTATTCTCACTATCTAATGTTGTTGCCCCTGAATGGCAGAATTCATCTGGGCTCGTTGGTAGAGTAGGGGGCCAAAAAGATCAATCTAATATTCAAACGCCCCAGTTCGGATCAACATTGAATCCCCTCAGGCAACTGTGCAACAGCCTTCATTTTACTCATCCCGTTTTCAGCAGATACTGTCCACTCATTTATACCCTAATAAACTGCAACACTATTCATTTGGTGTGGATAAAGGCAATTTACCACCACAGACAGCTCAATTTTTTTACGCAGCAATCACCATCACCCTTTCAAAATCTTTCTGGAACTGAGAACTCAACATCACGTTCAGCAGCAAGTACTCCGCATACAAATCCTATAAATTTTGGGATAGCAACTCCACCGCCTGCAGCTATAACACCACCAACTGTTGGATTTTCTAGCCTAAATTTAGTAAACTCGCCTCGTTTGCCAGAAGCTGATAGTCGGCCGGTGCAAGTACTTCCACCAGCGGGGACAGGAAATATATTCAGACTTCAAAAAGGAACACATCCGTTTATAATTTACGACTGTCATCATTTTCTAAGCAACTGTTGTCAGCGTCCTCAAATTGTGTTTATCTAATGTTTCCTTGTGAAAAATTTCCAGGACTTACATCCCCTGCTTCGTCAACGAGCGCTCGTCGTCGGACAAGGTTCAGTAAGTACCTATTGCATATACTTATTACATTTTTTTTGAGCATTTTTATAGAAAATCATTTTTTTATTATTATTGTTGTATAAAAAAAAATATATATAATGAATATATTTTATTTTTAAACTTTATAAAATTTTATATTTTTAAATAATATGATTATTAAATCTTATATATATTTTAAATTTCTTATTTTATATCTTTAATTTTTCTAATATTTTTTATTGAATTACTCAAATTATTTTTCTTATAAAAAATTTTGAATGGTTCCTAAAGTTTTCCGGATATTAAAATGAATATATTTTTTTTTTTTTTTAATTTTATAAAATTTTATATTTTTAAATAATATGATTATTAAATCTAATATGTATTTTAAATTTCTGATTTGATATCTTTAATATTTCTAATATTTTTTATTTAATTACTTAAATTATTATTCCTATAAAAAATATTGAATTGTTCTTAAAGTTCTCCGAATATTAAAATGAATTACTAAACTAATCCTTCGGTCTTTCCATTTTGATTTGTCAGACCATGTATAGGACCCAGTACGGTGGAAGGCTCTCACCACCAAGAATGAGCCAGCCATCGGGCACATAATGACCTTCTTTTTTTATTTCAGGAACTCTCGCGGGTTGATTGGCCCCGAGCAAGGTGCCTTTTAATCGCATAGGGTTATGTGATCCGATTGCGTAATTGTATGACATAAATTAGTCACCGGGGTGTTCCTCCTCTGATGGGAAGGCTCATACAATTTATGTTGTATGAGTTTTCCACTCAGAAGGGAGATATTTGGCCACTGCAACATATATGGATCTTAATCCGGTTGGGTGGGTGCGAGAGGGCACCATCACCACCCGGTTGTCCCACTCTTATTTGTGGGCCATGAGCATCGTCGGGTAACGACGAAATTACCCAAAGTCCGTCCGTTTTCACTTGACCAACTTGTTTTCTGAACAAGTCATTTCCCTCGTTGTAGTTACCTACAACTTTTCGACTTCGGTCGCCTTTCTGTTCAGACCCAAGAATTCGTGAATGCGAAATTCTTTTGTAGTGGGTCCTTGTGCTGAGGGAACGAACCCGCCCCACGACACCGCAATGCTAGCCTGCCAGTGCATTCACGCGTCCCCAGACAAGGGCATTCTCGGCGGATATCAACATCCTCCTCCGCCGAGGCAGCAGACCAACGCTGCAGTCCTTTACGGACATTGATACCTATCTATTCACTACAAGTTTTTGGTCATTTTTCAATATTTTCAAAAACTAACGTGTATTTACGCAAACATCACATAGAATGACTGCTAGACTGATATTTTTTCAATTGTATTTTACAGTATAATATCATCTTTTGCACAGTTCTCACACTGCGCCAACACATTACTCAGATTTACCACTAGCACCCTACTATTACGTATTGGTTATTATAATCTCTTTGGCAAAAAAAAAGCATCGAAAATTTCTGAAGTAGTGATTTATGAATGGATTCAATCAGATGGAATCCAAAGCTAATTTGTCTTTGCTAACTTGCCAAAAATTTCTAGTATTTTTTACTTAAGAGATGTTGGTTATAAGTAAGAAATAAACTATGCCAAAAGCCTCTATGCTAACGTTTGCTTTATGGCAGTTTATTTAGCATAAATAATAAAGGTAATTTGTCATATTTGTCCTCTAGAATTATGTTTTGTTATTTAGTCATCTCATTCCTAGAAACGCTTTAAAACATTGTGACTTTAAGTTGAACCGAAAGAATTTTTTTTCTATGCTTCCACATCTGATTGCGTTGCTTTTAAAACGTACGTTTTAGATTTCCGATAAAACCCATTGGGATCATCTAATCCTGAGAAAGTCTTCGACTACCAGAATGAATGGAGTTAAACTGTTACACCTGTTCCACCGTAAGTTCTGCAGATTCAAGCAGATTCAAGTGGAACTGGTGCCATGAATATTTCCTTGCATTCGACTTTTTCTTCCAAAAGGATGCGATGGTGGCAGTAGTCAAACGAAATAAGAGAGTGGCAAATAGTAGTTGATATAGTTGATTGTATGGAAGTGCAACGGTTGGAGTTCTGGCAATAAATTCTATTTGCAATGGTCAGCAACTGCACATCCTGAGAGTATGATCAGTTTTCTAATGCAGAAAGTTTCATTCTACACGAAAGACGTGAAGTTCAAGTGTTACAGGTAGGATTGGTTGAGTATTTGTTGGTACATATGTATATGCATTGCATACTTTAAAATTAGACTTGTAAGAGAAGTCAGATGGGGATTAGAGCATTTCAAATTGAACTCTTTCTAGTACTGTCTTGTTTTGCATTAGTTACTGCAATCTGCCGTGTAAATATTGAAATGGTTTTAACTCAATTAGACACGTATGCTTTTAGGGCTCTTAGTGATGAGTTCAGGATAAAATTTTTAAGATGTCACCTTTTGCAAATTAAAAGAAATTGCAAACTGGAAACATCTGACCTCTAAGTGAATACCAATGATCAACAAAGAAAAATATAGTCCTGTGAATTTGAAAGCTTCAAAATTATAATTTTTATTAAATAATAATTGTAATTTTGTTATAATATATTATAACATATTTAATAGTATCGAAACTTGTAGTTTTTGAATTTTTTTTCTAAATCAAACTTTTAAAATAATCATTCAAATCAATGATGGGTACCAGAAATTTTGTTTCAAGAAGTATGCGAACAATTACGTGGACAGTATTCGATTACGTCGCAATCGTCTTTGACATGATTGTCTCTAAACATCGTAATTCTGTAATTTTATTCTTTAGTTTACGATTTCTAGGAAGAACCTTCTGTCAATTAACTGAGTTTTTTTCGTTTACAACATTTCTCAAACTAATTACATACCATTTTGATGACATTTCTTCATATGGCTCTCTGTATAATCTGCGCTTCTCCCTCCTTTCTGTTTCGGTAGTCTCTTTAAACCAGGGCAGTTTCATGTATCAGGTCAATTTTTATGCTTATCATAAAACTTATTATTGTAGCATTGCCCCTGCTCTGACCTTTCACACATTGTGTCTTCGAAATATTATACATTATATTAATTCAAGTATTTCATAGACTAATTATCCAGCAATTATTAGTGGGTCAAAAAATGAACTTCTTAATTCAAATTTATTTAATTTTGTTGTTAGTATTTAGTTCCTAATTTAAAACAATTGAGTTCAATTAAGTTGGGTATACAAAACGACGCTCATTTCAGTAGGAATTTGTACCTACTGAACATACGATACGCAAAAAGTTCGTTGATTTCCCCCTGTTCTGCCTCCCTTTATGCTGATAAGGAAAATTAAAAGCCTAGTTTGAAAGATCTTATTGGAATCTTTCATATGATAACCCATTCGACTACATTTGATGAAAATAAATTTATAAAATTCACCCTCTATATGTAGAATTTAAATAAAACTACTGTAACATATAGACGGACACAGGGGGTGATGTCAATAGGGTTTTGTATTTTAATACCAAACCCCTGAAAAAAATAAGAATTAAGAGGCATTATATGGCATTCCTGCTTAAAACTGGTTATAGAAAGATTTAATCTGGTTATAGACAGCATTTAGGTCATTTTTGAGTGTGGTACGGTTCACAATCACTTGATGAATCCCAACATTTTCACATACACTTTGAGCTCATTTGATGTATTTTCATAGATTCCTGTGCATAATTGTAGATCTTGCTTTTGGGGGAAAAAAATTCCACCAGAGACGGTCATAAGCCTAATTTTGGAGTGAAAAGAGTTTTTCATGCCTTTCTTGCTAGCGGTAGACCTGCAAATCTGGGACTTCAAATTTTCTTGATTGTAAAGGAACAAAAATATAGTTGAACTAAGGTATATCCTTATTTTACTTGCTGGAAATATTGAAAAAATTTGCCAATAACGAGAATGCATTTGCGAAGAGCAAAATACCCGAAGTCTATGGGATCATATTTGCAGAAGTGGTTACAACTGTAAGAGCAAGGAACAAAGAGATAGCAACAACAATTTACAAATGCTATTCATTCTGTTCTCGTGAATATTGTCGCAAAATACGCAAATGGTTGTGCTTCATACGATAATAAAAGTGGTTACCAAAATACTCAGTGCTGAAATAATTTGGGGTTAAAGTGCGTTACGGGAAAAAAAGATGATTTGGGCGACAAATTGGATGCAAAAAAAGGAGCAACGAAAATAATATTCGATGAACTATATAATGATGATCCCCAAGAATACAAAGTAGTTATGAAAGTGACACCTGCACCGGTGGAAATACTATTAAATTTAATTGCTCCGAAAAGTCCGTGTGAAGATACTCGTATGAGAGATACCACTACCTGCAAGAGTCAAATTGAAGATTGCTCTGGTGTATTTTTCTTCTGGAATATCGCAAAATTGGCTACAAGTATTTTTCAGGGTCTCAAAAGCATCCGTAGTTAAAATGGTCCCAGAAGTGAGTAGTGCTGTAAATGAAATTCTGAAAGGTTTTATAAAAGTAAGCATTTTTTATTATTAGTTTCATTGTTTTATAAGTCATATGTAAATATTTGTATTTCGCTAACGAGTATTGATTGAGAGGTTTGCTCCAGCTATGTAGATACTGAAAGCTCAACAGATTGATGTTGATGTTTGTGGAAACTACACAGTCAGCAGTGGTGATGAAAAAGATTCAAAACTGTCATTAAATGATGTACGCACATATCTAGCACAATGCTCTTTCTTTCGGTATTTTGAGAGCAGTGCCAAATTTTAATCTGCCGCATCAATCCTATCTACTGGTCAAACTTGTCTGAGCAGCACAGCTACATGCCTTCCCATGACATCGCATTCATCTTCTTGTTCACTTTGACAGAGGACAGACATTGTTGTGCTGTTATTACGTTCCTTGAGTTCATTTACGGCAGCATCTATTTCAGACCGTTTTGGTGATAATGTGATCCTTGATCTTGGTCTTCTTGGTGGCTTTCTTATTGTATTTCAATTATCTTGCTACTACACTTACAAGTGATCGCTTTGTATGCATTCTTTATACAGCTCCTTTTTCAGCGTTGATATATAATTCGGCTCCTGAAAGTAACAATTCATTTTAAATACTAGATTAAGACAAACCACAATTAAGTATAAGTAAAATTTCATTTTTCAGAGACCGAACTTGGAGAAACGGAAAGATATGCAAGCAAGATTCGATTCAAGATGGAATTTCCCAAGCTGCTATGGAGCCATTAATGGGAAGCATATCACAATTCAAGCACCACCAAGCTGTGGTAGTAAATACTATAATTACAAAGGAGCAAATAGTATAGTGCTCATGGTTGTCATGGATAACGATTATTACTTTAGATACGTAGATAAAGGCTCATATGGTTGGAAACCCGATGGTTTAGTGTTCCAAAATTGCTCCTTGTATCCTTGTCTAGAAAGCAACTCCCTCTTGCCTTAAAATGATGTTCTAGTTGGAGATGATGCCTTATCTTTGAAGCCGTACTTACTGAAGCCCTATACGTATACGCCAACTACAAGAGAAAAAATTTATAATTATAGATTGGGCAGAATTGTTGAAAATGGGTTCGGTATTATGACATCTCATTTTTTTGCTTTGAGAAAACCAATTCAAGCCAAATGGGCACTGCGATAAAGATCATCTTACTATATGTGCATGTACTTTGCACAACTGTCTACGTATCACTGCATCAACAACCTATAAAGGTTGGACGGACTATGAAGACAAAGTGAAATTTCAAATCAATTTAGGACGATGGAGATCAGAAATTGATGAATTACCAAGCATCCATCGCTCGCGGATCAATAATAGACTGAAGAAAACAGCAAAGAAAATTCGCGATAAAGATAAAAACTGCTTTAATGCCAAGTGAGCAGTAACTTAGCAAAATTATATGATTGTGTGATTATAAACAAAACACTACATAATAATTAAACACTTACCAGGCTATTTGTTGTTTGTTTTTCTTTCAAGCTTATTATTTTCATGATGTAATACATACCATCGAACCATTTGATGGATGGTTGGTATAGCTCATCAGTACCATATCCACTTTTTCGCTTTTTAGGGTCTTGTAAAATAGTTTTACAAAACCCTACTAAAATCGCGACCTGTCTGTCTGTCTGTACGTCTGTCTATCCGTCCAACCGTCCGGCCGGGTGTCACAGCACTTTTTCTCGGAAACTACTTAAGCTAGAAACATCAAATTTTGTATGCAGATGTCAAGTGGTGCTCTGTTCAAAGTTCAACTACAAAAAAACCTTTTAAGATATTTAAGGGGAGTGGCCCACGAAAAAAAAAATTTCATCAAAGGTAGCCGAACTTTTCAAAACAGGTCTTGAATTGATACTTTTTGCTTCGAGGGACGCGCACGGAGGGAAAATACCCAAATAATTTATGTCCCCCCTCGCGATTGGACACCTGTGATCCGAAAAATTTGAAAAAAATAAGTTGGTAGGTGTTTATGAGTACAACAACAACAAATACCTTAGAAGTCGAAATTCGCTCAACTTTGTTAATAATAGTATGAGATTCGAATTTCACATTTTACCCAATAAAATTGCATTGCTACCCTAAAACCAAACGAAATTCGAAATGAGTAGTCCTACTACGGGTCCTAAAACTTTTTAAGTTTGATGAAAATCGAATGATATACATGGAAGTTATAGCCGTTCTCCAATTACAACAACAATAACACATGATTTTGGTATGCTATGGACTTTTCCATCGAATCAGTCACATTGCAGTTTTGACTTGACCTTCTTGAAATTTTCAAATAAGGTCAATAACATTAATATTTTTGAGCATTCATGATTTGAGTGATTTTTGGTGGTTTGCAACAAAATGGCGGCCATTGAAAGTAGGAAAACAATGGATTTTCTTCTAAACGTGCACATCTTTTTGACTTATTTCTTGACGTTATTCATTGCTGGTGACTGTATTTCTGAGAAGTTAGGTACAAAACCCTTCTGACATGAGCGTAGGTCTGTCTACCCAACTTGTTTCAATTTTCAACAGCTCCTGGTTATATGTCGAACGTAGTTTTTTTCACCGTATTCGCATCCACTAAACCCGACTGCCCGAATGTTCTCAAGCAAGGATTTACTTAAATTTCTTTTTTTGTAGTTTGGATCCAAACAATTCTGCAAATTAGTTTGGTCTTTATACAAGTCAACAAATTTTACATTTTGATCCGGAGATCATCTATCAGTTATTTTCTCTGACATAATATAATTTGAACTGCGAAACTCTAAGCACAAATGCACTAAAACAAGTCTATATTGCACAACAGGAAACCATAAGCTCGAATGCACCAAAGCAAGCACCGGAATGGTGAGCAAAAACAAAAATTGTTGCAGTAACTCATATGCAAGCTACTAATCGACTGGCACATGATATTAACTCATACGATGCGGTCACACGGTGCGAATAACTACACTGCAGTAATTGATAATGCCAGCTCGCACTGTGTCACTAATGTACTACTCTATTCCAAGGTGGCTGCTTGCAAGCTAGCGAGTTTGAAGAAGAATTTAGGCCACAGGTCCTACGCGAGCTGACTAAATTTGGGTATATTTTGCAGCCACCAAGTCAAATGCACGCTTGGAATGTGTTTCGGAAATTCCCTGAGGAAAAACAATTTGTCATTACATTATATCAGTCTTCGCAAAGATTTTCATTGCTCCACAACAACCAAAGTTAAATCCGTGCGTTTTCAATCTCAATACCGATACTGTGCCAGACTTGAGTTACTCGAATTCTAAGTGAAAAGCTCTACGCTAATCAAAAGAAACGAACAAAACTGCGGCACCACGTACCCAAACCGAACACCCCCCCCCCTTTTCACAGTATACCTACCTCCCGTTATGCCTTTCTTCTGAAAAACTAACTACTGCAAAAGAACTAGTATGAAATTCATATTAATCATAATTTTTTGCCTGATATTCAATACAAAATAGTGACAGTACCGTCCCAATCAACTTACTTCTCGCAAAAAAAACTTATAACAGAGCATGACAATTTCCAAATACAACCGATTTTTCTTACAATGCCGAGTAGCTTTGCATTATTACTGGTTTTATTCTTTCTTTCTTTTCGTAGCACTACAGCCCCTTTCGGGCCTTCGCTTAGAGATTGTTAGATTATTTCATTGTCATGATCGAATGTATCGGCAACTCCACAAGGTGATATGAACATTATCATGCTTTGGCCATGTTTCCCTTCACCCAGCTGCGATACGTTCTGATTTTAAACCAGCACGTATCATAACTGAACGGGCTTATAGTCCGTCCAAGAAATCACTTGAACTAAATCCCGTTGACGCCAACGACACTCGAACCAGAGACCTTCGGCTTACGGGCTTAGTGCTCTAACCACTAGACCACGCGGACTACTGACTTTATTACAATCATATATTTGTATGATGCTAGAAGCTACGTAAGTAGTGAAATAAAATGTAAATATATTAAAAATCAACTCAGGTTCTCTAAACAATGATTACTTTTCATTTTCCAGGTTATTTCTGCCCCTAAGCAATATTTACGTTTGGTTCGTACATAAAACTCAATGAAATAAGTCAAATCTTTTCTAAGATAAATTTAATGTCATAATCATCATCAGTGAAGCATTCCTCAATATTGACAATTGCAACAAATGATTTTACAAAACCCTACTTAAATCGCGTCCTGTCTGCCCGTCCGTCCTGTGCGTCACAGCAATTTTTCTCGCAAACTACTTTAGCTAGAAACATCAAATTTTGTATGTAGGTGTAAAGTGGTGCTCTCTTCAAAGTTCGACCACAAGAAAAATTTATAAGGAATTTAAGGGGGGTCTTCCCATAGAGAGGAGTGGCCCTTGAAAAAATAAATTTCATTAAAGATAGCCGATATGGTTATCAAACAAAAGCTCTTGATAAGAAAGTTTATGAGCACAACCACATTAAATACCTCAGAAGTCAAAATTCGCTCAGCTTTGTTAATAACAGTATGATATTCGAATTTCTTATTTTGCCCAATAAAATCGTATATTTACCCTTAAACTCAATAAAATTCAAAATTTTAATAGTCTTAGCGAAGGTGCTAATTTTTGTAAGCTTAATGAAAATTAGATGATACACACGGAAGTTATAGTCATTTGAAATTTCTCATATTACAACAACAATAACACACGATTTTGGTATTTTATGGACTTTCCATCGAATCAGACACTGCAGTTTTGATTTCATCTTTTTAAAATTTTTAAATAAGATCAATAATATAAATATTATTGAGAATTCATAATTTGAGTGATTTTTGTTTGTTTGCAACAAAATGGCGATCGTTGAAAATAGAGAAAGAATTAATTTTCTTTTAAACGTGAACGTCTCCTTGACATGTTTTTTGATATTATTCGATACTGGTGACTGCATTTCGGAGAAGTTGGGTACAAAACCCCTCTACCCAATTTGTTTAAGACTTAAATATTCCCCAAAAACTTCACTACCAGTGTTGCCTAAAAACAGAGTATTTCACATGTTCTCTTTTTATTTTGAAAACCTGATCCTGAGTCTTAAAAATTATTTATTGTTCTCAAAATTAGACGATTAAAGCTTCTATAGTTCCTGAGAAAACTTGCTGAGATGCACTGACGGAAGAATGGATCGACAGACAGTGAGACAGGTAGCGACTTTAATAGGGTATTGTGAAAAATTGTTTTACAAACCCCCTAAAAGAACCTGATAAGGAAAATTTAATTTTAAAGTTCAAAATCTGTATACGAAAAAAAAATTGAATTTTCACAGCTTGTAGTCGAGTGGTTTTCAATTGTTCTATAATCGATGTTACTCAAACAAAGGAGCCTAAATATCACATTACCGAGTCCCAAAGATGCATATTTTTTCCCACGTTAAAGGATTTTTTCTGGAAAAAAACTTTTCATATATATACTCGTATATATATATATATATATATATATATATATATATATATATATATATATATATATATATATATATATATATATATATATATATATATATATATATATTATATATATGCTGTATAGTTATTTCAACAATCTTTGTTTAAATTATTTTTTAAGAAAATTTTCTTTTTAAGCTATTTTTTATGATTTAGTAATAAAAATAATTTTATTATTATTAACTGAATATGAAAATGTTCATTTTGTCAATTTTTAGGGCTTTGTACTAAAATACAAAACCCTATTGCATCCGTCCCTATTGTCCCCGCCCGTGCTTCTCATGGCTTTAATAGAATTTCGCTTTCTAGCTTAGTTATCAAATCAAAAAAGTATTAGAAAAGAAATGACAATCAAACACAGATGATTCGGTCATATAATTTTCCCATCAATCTTCATGGGCATAGCCTCTCCTCTCCATACGTTCCATCCTCGAAGGTCGGGTTGGACATATGTCTTGGTCAGTGGTTGTCATGTGTCCATATTAGTTTATAAAAAAAGTCAAACATATAAGACAAATCTGGGCAAGAACAAATGAAAAATTGTATTGAATCAAAGCCTCAAGATCATGCTCACAGGTTGCAGTTTGTTAATGAAATGTTAAAAAAGTTCACCATTTTCACGAACATTATTTTCTCAGACGAGGGGCAATTCTTCCTAAAAGGGTATGTAAACAGGCAAAATTTCAGGTACTGAAGTGACACCAATCCGCAGTTGAAGCATCAAAAAAACTTTCCATTCACTCAAAGTTACTATATGGGATGCTTTGTCAGCGAGAGACCAAAGAGGAAATCCTGTTACAGTGAATACAGAGCGGTATATTGCAATGCTATAAAACTTTTTTGCTCCAGCTCTGCAAGATTTCAATGGTTTAAATCAACGTACGTAGTTTCAACAAGATGGAACAATATGTCAAACGTCGAACGACTGATTGAATGCAATCGCGAAATTTTTGGGGGAAAAGTTGTATCGAAAAGAGGTGACATTAACTGGCCAGTTTGTGGTCCAGACTTATCCCCAATGTATTATTTCCTTTGAAGATATCTTCAAAGTAAAGTTTATAGCAACAACCTAGGGTCTCTTGAAGAATTAAAATCAAATATACGACAGGAAATTCAAAACATTTCGCAAAACACTTGTAAGGCAGTAATTGAAAATTTCTCCTCCAGTTTGCAGCGGTGCCAAATAATCAAGGGTCACATCTGGATGATATTATTTTTAAGAAATATATTTCAGTTTTATACATTTTTACAATAAATAAACAGTGTTAATTTCATGTGACTAATTTTGTTAACCATTCATTAGGCGCATTAGGAAAATCACACAAATAGTCGCATGGGGTCACTACTTACCCCAAACAAATTAATGAAAACAAAGTGGAAGAAATAAATAAAACGAAGTATGTAATATCAAATGTAATTAAATGCTTTATTTTAATCATAATATAAAAACAAAAATATAATTTTCACTTTAAACAATGAAAAACACAAATTAACTTCTAGTCCTTCTTAAAATTACTTATTTTTAGTATAGCCGAGATCACCTTGAAAAAAAAAATAATTATCCAGATTCATCAGCACATTTATCTGCTATGCAATCAATGCAGTAAGCCCTGAAGTGTTGCTGACAAACAAATTTACCAGATTTATGGCATTTATTTGGCACTTTTTTGTCGTCCTGTCTAGGACATAACGAACAGTGACCACACTTAGCAGTCGTTTGAGGCCCGACTTCCTGCAGATCGTGAACCTTACTGTAATGATTTTCAACCTTTCAAGTTCGAACGCGGAACCGACCTCTCATCGGTTCTAGACGTTAAGTCTGAGTAATGCCAACGGATGGTACCAACAGGTCAACCAATCCGGGCACCGTAACCCATTCGCGCGGTGGCTGCTTGTCGGCCAGCTAGTTCGGAGAGGATTTCGGTCGCGGGTCTCCGAATGGGTTACGCTCAATTACAATATTTTCAGCCACCTGAACATGCCCGTTTTCAAAACGCGTTATCAAAACAAAACCATACGGAGAAGAACCTACTTTACGTTACTCCGTATTTCTTCATTCAGCCAGTTAAAGTACAAAATTCTAATTTCCGTTTCGCGTTCCCGAATTATACCGATGCGGTACCGAAAAGTATGCTACTCGAAATTAAACCGACGAAAACTACTCTAATGAAATGACGAAACAACAAAGGTACCGCGTACCGCGCGCGACGCGAAACCGACCTCAGCGGATTTGGCGAAACCCTACCCTCGCGACGGCATACCTACCCTGCACTCACTTTCTCGCTGAAACAGAAAGAACCACTGAAAAGGAAAGTCTTTAATCCATTAGCAATTCATTTTATTATTAATTCCTTTTTTTTTATGTGAATTTCAAAAGATATCTTAGTATTCTTTTCTAATTTCTTCTAAAAATAATTTCATACATATAATTCGAACTTGAATTTAAAGCGTAAATGCCCCTAATGTTAAACTATTCATAGAAAAATCATTTTGATATGAACATTCTGGTTATTTTTCCTAGCGATTGCATTTCCTCGATATTCTATAAATAATTGATTTTTTGTATGTACTTTTAATTAGAGCAATAAATTGACATGAGAACTTATCACTTAAAATAACAAAAATGTGCGATGAACACAAAAAAATAACCAACTGTGCATTTTAAACTAATCAAATATTCATTAATTATGGCAGGTAAGACATAAAATTGTATCAACGTGAAATGTTTAAATTTATGTTTCTTTTGGTATTAACTTAATTCAATAAACATACGATCGTTTGTTTAATTGTAAAAATACCTAGTTGAAATGTATGTGACTAAATAGAATGAATTTAGAATTTGGGACATTCTCAAGTAATGATTACTCCTGCCTACATGATCTGTGTAGTTACTTGTTGAATTTTCGAATAAACTGAACTGACAAGAACCGAATACTGTGTGAATGCTTGAGCGATAGGTAAAGTATAAACAAAATGAGTCAACAGACAGCTCGGTCCAGTTTATTATACAACACAGTTGCGTGGAACGAAAAAACTAAAAAATTATGCCAACAGTCGGTATGTAGAAAGATATTAAACTTTCCGTATGTCGATTTTGATTTTCGATTCTCGAGCACACGTTAAAATGTTATCCTATCAAATCGAACCTTAAGCATACGAGTATAATACTGGAAATGGTATATATTTACATTAAATCCAACAACTCCATAATGACCATAGCAATAGTAATCAGCTCCTCTGAGTGTTTCTAATCTCAATGGTCTCATCATTTATCTCCTTTACGCATCCTACACTTATTGCAATATAATCTAATTTGTTGTAATCAAACAGGGAATTCTTAAAATTTCTTCTTCATGTACGTCTTCCTCGTTCGCAGTAGGCTAGGAAATGAAAAATTTCGAGGACCATACATATCACCGGGAGGACAATGTTCGTAGCCACTTTTCTCGTAGAAGTCCACTTGTTCGACGGCCGCCAAACAATTACAAGACCCGATGGCTGGGCCGAGAGGAGGGACTGCGAGTTCAGTCACCTCCAGCGCCACTTCTTCCCTGGTTACCATGTATTGGCGCTTGTGCACGTGGGGCCAAATATCCCCCTCTGGGCTAATTGCTCAAATTCCAAAGCGCAGGAATCCCTAGTCACAGCAAGGGGAGATTGGCACCATGTGATCCTGCCCTATTGTAGCCCTTTCTACGGCTTCCTACAGCCTATGCGCACACACAATAAGGTTCACTTTCACTAACAAAACGAGTCGAAAGGCGCAGCGACGTGTGAAATCACTTTTCCGCTATCTAATCCCGGAGCTTTCACTCGTCAAATTCTACTTGTTTTCTCATCGGACAAAACAGATGTGTGTGGAATGGAACGCCACATGGCGGCAATGTGCATCTCCATTTGTTGCCAGTGGCATAGTTTTTCGATGGCCACGGTGGAGGGGCAATCCCAAATGGATATGTCTCGAAATGCGTCGGGGTTTTGTTTAGTATTCTGTTTCACATATTTAAATCCACAGATCTAAATATTTGGAGAAAAAAAAATATTTTCTGCGCAAGATATCCGCACGAAAGATGAAGTCCGCTTGCATTTCGAGATCATACCCATCTGGCCGAGTGCAAGGGTTCGGGATCGGAATCACTTCGATTCCCGGGCGTAGGCGTCACATTACATTACGGAGTCGTTTTTTTGTCAACGAAGGGATGGCACGCTGTTAAATGCGACGTTTTTGGTGGTCCTTCACTTATTCTACTGCAAGTTTTTTTCAGGAAAATCCACCTTATACTCGTGTGTGTGCTACTCTTATCAGTATTTGCCCTGAGTATGACAAATGCATTGATGCCAGATACATTTAGAAGGTGGAGAAATACCGCCGACGGCCATCTTTTGTTCTTCTGGCAACGTTATCGCTAGCGCATTGTTGATCATTGCAGTCGACACCACCGTTCGTACTATTAAAAAAGGTAACTATTTCTGTTTTTGTAATGAATCATGCGACGCCGCTGGCGACCACGAACCAACACACCTTGCTGCTAGGTGGCTTGTCATTTCATGTTGGTTGTGACGGGCGCACATCCCACGTCAATTTTGTCGTGGGATGTCAAGGTGAATTGACAGCCACATTGCAGTGGAGTGTGTAAGTGGTGGCCGTCATTCGAGAGCGGTCGACGATTTTTTTGCAATTTCGCGGGTGTGAGCAACTAGTTTGTTTGTGAAAGTGCCGAAAAGTAAGCATGTCAAAAGTGATGGACGTAAGGCATTCATACAAGTCAGGAAAGCGCAAGACTTGAGTTGCTTATTCTCATATTTCTGGTTGCGAAATTGTTTGTCAGACGTAAGTATACGTTTTTAGGTTAAACTTTGTCATCGCGTGAAATTCTTGAATAAAAATGGCAGGGTCGGCTTTACGCCGTCTCATGGCTGAATATAGACAGCTCATACTAAATCCGCCTGAAGGAAGCGTGGCAGGACCAATAAGTGGATATAATTTTTTCGAGCGGGAAGCTCTAATTGCAGGCCCTGAAGGAACTTGTTTCGAAGGCGGGATGTTTCCAGCTATATTAGTTTTTCCGCCAGACTACCCATTAAGTCCGCCCAAGATAAAACTTACTTGCGAAATGTTTTACCCCAAAATATTTGCTGATGGGCGTGTTTGTATATCAATTTTTCATGCTCCTCGCGATGATCCGATGGGTTATGAACTTTCAGCCGAAAGATGGAGCCCTGTGCAGATTGTAGAGAAAATTTTATTAAGCGTTGTTTCCATGTTGGCGAAACCAAATGATGAATCGGGTGCTAATGTCGATGCCGCAATTATGTGGCGCGATAATAGAGAAGAATTTACAAGAGTTTAATTGACTATGCTCTGGGCATATATCCTACAACTCTCAAACATGCTTTGTTGCTTTGTGCATCCATTTTTTTCTATTTACGACCACATTATCGCGTTCATGTTCCTTGAGAAATGTAATAAAGGGAGAAACAGATGTAATAAACAAAGTCGGGCCCGTATTTCGCAGTGTGTCTTAAGACGGCTGTAACCCGAATTTAAATTTGATCAACTACGTTTTAAATTTTTACAGCCTCCTCTGCGAAATAGGGATCTTGATTTCCATAGGAAAATTTCATGGGAGTACTTTGAGGTTTTTTGCAAGACAAAGCTCATTTTTGCATAATTTCAATACAATTGTATCACACCCTTGTAACGATATCATCAAACTTTATACAAAGTTTAGGTTATAAGTTAGAAAAAAATAAAGCAAGACTTTCTCCATATAACGAGAAATGACGCAACCTGGTATGTTGTTCTTGTCATTGCAGAGAGCATATCAGGCGCACTCCTGTGGTGGAAAGAATTTGATACAGCTGAACGCCAAGTAGCCCCCATTGGTTTGAAATTGCTTGTGTTAGACGAGGCGACGGCAGCTGTAGATTTTGAAACTGATGAGCTTATTCAAAAAACTATTCGTACCGAATTGAAAGAGTGCACAGTACTTACAATTGCACATCGATTGAACACCATTACGGACTCAAATAAGGTCATGGTATTGGACAAAGGTGACATTACTGAGTTCGATTCGCTGACAAATCGGCTACAGAATAGGCGATCAGCCTTCTATTGTATGGCTAAGGTTGCAGGACTTGCGTAGTAGCATTCTTTTTTTGTTTGCATGAGAATAAGATTATTTACAGAGACTTGAAATTAGATAATCTTTTGTTAGATACAGAAGGTTACGTGAAAAGTGCCGATTTCGGATTATGTAAAGAAGGAATGGGGTTCGGTGACAAAACGGAAACATTTTGCGGTACCCCAGAATTCTTAGCGCCTGAAGTATTAACGGAAACCTCATATACCCGTGCAAGCAATGGGTGGGGTCTGGGTGTTTTGATATTTGAAATGTTAGTTGGAGAGTTACCATTCCCCGGCGATGATGAGGAAGAAGTGTTCGACTCGATTGTAAATGATGAAGTCAGATATCCTAGATTTTTATCATTAGAAACTATTGCAATTATGCGTACGCTGCTTCGCAAGAATCCTGAAAGAAGATTAGGCTCATCGGAGCGGGATGCTGAAGATGTGAAGAAGCAAGCATTCTTTAGATCCATTCAATGGGGGTTGATAATTATTGCATAGGAATTAATTTAATTTTTATTTCGCATATACACCCACACACCTAATATTACTACGATAGTACACTATTATTATTTTATTATTTTTAATGAAACAATTAATATTATGAACAATTTTGTTTTTCCGATTTCCTGATTTTATCTTTTTTTTGCGTAATTTTAAAAAATTTATTTTATACGGCTGCAAAAACATATCTATAAAGTTGATTATTATCTATGCATGTATCTTATGAAATATATATTTCGTGTTTGTTATTTCAAATATTGTCTCTTAACTATTTATATACTATAGAAAAAAAAAGAATTGATAATGAATGAAGTAAAAATAATTAAAAACAAGTGCATGATTTGCTAGAGATATAGGAACATTTTTTAAGGCAATTTTCATTTAATAATTGGGAATTTGTCTGTTGATTTTATTTTGAGTAGTTACAAATACCCGTACATGCACACGTTCTTTTCAAAAATTGCAAAACGCGTTTAAATATTTCTTACGCTTTAGTAAAATAAATTCTCGTGTAGCAAAATGAAGGGAAATATTTTTTTTGTCAAATTATTATACATACATACACATATTATAAGAGATAAAATTGTTAATATTTCTAACGGGGATAAACACCGATTCAAACCAAGATCTTATGATTAGAATGAATGAAAATTATGAAAACATAATTAGCAAATCTATTTTAAGGAAATCGTCTTCGTAATTTTTACTCTTGTGAATTTTTAAATGAAAACATCAAAAATAATATAGAATTTAATGAAAATATAGTATAAATGAATAAAAGCGGAACAGAATAAAACATTTATTGTATTTTTATATAAATTATTCTTAAGACGTTTATCGATTTAAATACTATAATAATATTATTGTATTTGCTCTTAGTATTAATAATGGCAAGGAAATTTGAAATCTGAAAAAGATAATGATTAAATATTACATTTTATTGATACTTATATTAAATTGATAAGGCTAAGAAAATAATATGAATTGCTAAACAGTAACAACGACTTTCCTTTCCGGTGGTCCTTCTTTCAGCGGGAAGTAGAATGCATGGTAAGTATGCCGTCGTGAGAGTAGGGCTTAAGAAAATCCGCTGAGGTCAGTTTCGCGTCGCACGCGGTACGTGGTACTTTTGTTGATTTCGGTTTTTCTTTAGCGTAGTTTTTTTCGGATTTACGTTAACGTAGTATATTTTTCGGTACCGCGTCGGTAGCATTCGGGAACACAAAATGGAGTTTAGATTTTTGTACTTTGACTGGATGAATGAAGAAATACGGAGTAACGTAAAGTAGGTTTCTTCTCCGTATGATAGTGTTTTCTGACACGTTCGGAAACAGCCGTTAATTGGTGGCTGAAAATTGTAGATGAGTGTTATCTATTTGGAGACCCATGACCGAAATCCTCTCCGATCTAGCTGGCTGACAAGCAGCCACCGCGAAAATGGATTACGGTGCATGGATTGGTTGACCGGTTGGTACCATCCGTTGACACTACTCAGACTTAACGTCTAGAACCGATGAGAGGTCGGTTCCTCGTTCAGGCTTAGACTTAAAATCATTACAGTTTCTAAACGCTAGCTGTTGTTTCGTCAATGGAGGCATCATAATGCATGGAAGAAGGTGAAATGACAGCTTTTTTGGGTTAGGGGCATAAGAGACCATAGTGATTTTATTATTGAATCCCAAAAGCGAAGTAAATTGTCCCCTTGTCGTGTTTGGAAAGAATTTAGTTGGAATGTCAGTTTTCCTTTTATTCAATGTACCAACAAGAGTCAATTTATATTCAGGTGTTAGCAGCTCCTTGGCTAGTTTCATACTAGTGTACCAATTATTAGTTGTTATGTTACGGACACTGTTTTTTACTGGTCCAACAAGGCGTTTTACGATGTCATGTGGAGAATTAGATACTTGATATTCTCCATCTTGATATTCTCCATGTGTTTTAACTTGCATAGATAATATGTCTTTGAGTCAACCATGGCCTGCACTATTAGGCCGTATTTGTTCAGTTTGTTAGGCATGAAAATTTTTCCTCTAAATCGACGACGAGCCCCAACTAACTGTTCATCTATGGCTAGACTCTCACCCAGTGTATAAGCTGCTTAATACTTGTTCTCTAAAATGTTACAAAGGTTTCTGATAGCTGCTAAATTGTAGATTTTTTGTCTTTCCTATCTGTCTGAAGTATTATCGAACCAAACACATCATAACAAAAATAGAAACCCTTTATAAGACATTTTCAGCCAAAACATTTCTAGACCTGATCCATTTTGTGCCCATAAATTAATGAAATTCAAGTGAGATGATCTTAGGACTCCAGCCGTAAGCAACAAACCCAAAAATGCGTTTATTTCCAAATTATCTGTAGGAATTCCGTTTTGATCTCGTTGAAATTTATCCTTTATCTTGTCGATAAACAAATTAGTGTTCATGACGAAAAGTTCAATAATTTCACTGTCAAAAAACAATCGGAAACATTCAAGAGGAGATTTTGCATTTCTAGCATACTGTTTGACTCCCGGTAAATGAATAATAATATTTTGTGTGCAAGTCTTCCCTTTGTTTGATATTGGTACTTTAGACCATTTCACTTTTGGGCCATTTATTTGAGTATGTCTAGATAACAAATAGTTAACCTCCGATAATTCAGGAACATTTCCGCTATCTCCGGACTCTTCGATTTCGCGTTCAGAGTCATGGGCAGTATGTATGGAAGTATTGTCTGCAATTTCAACTTTTGAGGTGGAACCAGCGACATCTTGCTCATCATCGGACCATTTTCCCAGCCATTGCAGTATCTGCCTTTCCTGATTCATATTGGAAGTTTAAACCAAAAGCAAAATAAATGCAAGAATTATAAAAATAAAGGCAAGAATATACAAATTCAATATGCAATGAAATAATAAACAAATACTACAATAGTAAAAATAAATAAATAAATGTTCGTAAAACCAAAAAAATCAAAACTTGCCTTTTGCTGAAAATTTTCACATAATTGGTGGCATGGGGTCAGCACCTTAAAAAAGCAGCAACACGTACGTAGACGTTTGCTTTCCGACCGTGACTGATTTGCATACTCCGTCGGTAGGTAGGAAAATAGAAAGAGCACTGTCGCGTTCCAAACCTTAAACATAATTTTTTTTATTTGAAATCGGCTTGACCCCATGTGCCTAATTAAGGGTTAAGTCATCATTTGAAATATAAAAAGACTTTCTGTTCAACCTATATTTTCACGGAAACGTTTGAAATGGCTTACATTGGAAGTATTCATACAATAAAAACTTTTCTTAAATAGTGTTTGATTTTCAAAAATCAAATTATTATTTGTTTTTTTAAAATAAGGGTGCCAGCGAGAAATTTTCCTTTTTAGCTGATAATTTCAACGGATTCTTTTATGTCAGTAATTTTGAAAATAGGAATCATCAATTCTTTCGGTGGATCGCTGAAATCTAAGTGTTTTTAACAAACAAAGCTCGGTGTTTCAATCAACGCACTTTGAGGTTGTTTTTTGTTTAAAGACCCTGTTGAAATCGTGTTTATCACAACTGATTTTGTCGGGAACTGTAGAAACAAGAAACACCAAATTTTGTGGAAAACCTTGAAAGCCGTGGTCGCCTGAATGTATCAAAGTGTGAAAAAAGATGTCAAAGTATTTTAAGGAGGTATACCGAAAAAAGGATGTAGCGCCTTACAATCTTTTTGACCGAAGATAGTACAGTAGGCTATCTAATTGAAGTGCTTGGTGAGATATTTTCATATCGAGACTTTAAACTGCGTCATCGACAACTATGTGCATAAGGGAATGGAAAGAACATGGAAACATCAGATACTGGATATTCTTCTGCCAAAGCAACCTGTTGTGCTTGCGATACGTAAAATGTTCTTCTTATAGAAAAAATATTCCAACACAACACCATGTTAAAACAAACAGTTTCGGTTTTATCAAATATAAAATTCTGAAATCCTATGAGGGAGAAATCTCAGATCTTAAATTAGAGGTTATAAATGCTGAATAAGTTTTCATCTTCATTTATCTCAGTTAAGTGGAATATGCAATAATCAGGGATTTGATGTCCATAAAATTAATACCGAAACTTTCCTATTTTCTCATTATCTCATAAATCATGAATGATGATTATTACTTAATTAGGGTTCTTTTATTGCCTGGAAGAATATAACAAAACAAACTACGAGCCGGTAATGTAATCCTTGGCCTATTATAATTGTACATTAGACAAATTAAGAACTAATACCCAACACAATGCAGACCGCACCATGTATCTGGAAGCAATTATACAATTTTCCACGAACCTTTTCCAGCGTTTTTCTTCCTCTTGGATTTTTTCTTTCAGTGGCTCATTGCAAGAATAACCCAAACAGAAATTGTGGAAAACTCGTAAACTTTTATTGCTCTTATTAGAGTGCTATCAAGATTGCTTCAACTTGTATTTCTTGCTACTTATTTTCCCTTGTTAAGATATTCATGAGGATGCAAGAGTGAGTTTTCTTTGGAGTTTAATACTGTCTGTTGGCGATTTTCATTTTATTGTCATATGATGATGATGCCGGCACTGATGTTCCCTTATTTTGGAACCGTTATCAATGAAAGCGACAAGCAATTCAAAGATTTATTTACTCTTCCATAGTGGATCTTTTCGCGACCCGAAAAATAAATTTCAAGATTCTGTCAGATTTGTTATGGCACCATTGTGCTGAATGACAAAAGTACTCGAGAAGAGTTTTACCTACAGTTCACATTCGAAGGTAGTTTGGAATTGAAACTTGCTTGATTATTTGATGCAGCAGTGAGTTTAGCAGTTTAAGCTAATATGTATAAAAATAGTTGTATAATAATGTTTCACACTTAACAATTATTAATAACAAGTAAAATATCAAGAAAATTTTCAAACATGACTGTTGAGGACGGAGATATCGGAAAAATTTAATTTGTGCCTGTTCAACATTGCCCCGAATTTCATTTATCAAGAGGCCACCGAATGATACTCTAAGTAAAACAAGGCACATTAACATAGTTCTATGAAACCTGTCTTAGGACATCTGATAACTTCTCATGCTTAGAAGTTTAACTTGATATACGAGTAAAAGATATTAAAAAGGATGAGATCGAATGAAACATAATGCTAAAAATAGAGCGTACCTCTGTTCTCCCTGTTTTCAAGATCCACTGATCAAACCAGTGCTGAATAGTTACCATAATTTGCGTAAACCTGAGAACTTTTGTGTATTGATCTTGATTAACCTGAAAAACCTACATCAAATTTTTTTTCAAAAACTGAGTATTAATAACACCATAATTAAAAAAAGTTTGGTAGAGGTATTTGATTTTGATTTGACTTAGATGCTACTCCTATGCAAAATAAATATTTGAATTTGTTGACTTTTCACATGTAAATACTATCGTTCAACAGACCCCATGAGCACGCATATTATACCCATGGCAATTAAAGGTATGTATTTTTTTTTCTTAAAAAGCCGTCGGGTCTTGTTTCGTTAAGGAATGCTGAAGCGTTTTGACTCCTTTAAATCATTTTCAGTGAGTAAAGGATGTGTGGAAGAAAATCACTTGATATCGATGTAGCGTGAGTGAAACAGGTGGCTGATTGCTTATGAGAACTATCGAATGAGAATAGAGTTTAGAACATCGGCATGAAACGTGGCTGAATTTTTCTAAATCGATTGAATAAAAAACTACATTTAAGTTTTAAAATTTTGTTTTTCTAATTTGTTATCTTCGAGATTGCACTAAATATCAAGTAGCTGCCGAAAAATTCGAAATAAATATAAGTGCCGAAATAGTCGCTACACTATTTTTAGTCCCTAGAATATTAAAAATTGTCGCTGACAGGATCAACCTTCCACTAAATATAGTGACAATGTCGGAAGGATATGAAAATTAAATAACTGTCAAGGACATATCATCAATTTTCTGTTAGACTCGTTGGACTCTCCGATTTTACTATTTATATGATTAAAGTTTACTTATTGTAGTAAAGTACGAGTATTTTAAATGAAATGACATGAAAGTACTAAGAACAGATTCAATCAATATTTATTTTTTCTATAAGATTCGAATAATTGTAATTTCTGGATTTTGAAAGTACTCTCAGTGGCACGATTAAACTTCATAAATGAATTTTGAACGAAAGG
The DNA here is from genome assembly GCA_963969285.1 of Odontomyia ornata. NCBI lineage: Eukaryota > Metazoa > Arthropoda > Insecta > Diptera > Stratiomyidae > Odontomyia > Odontomyia ornata. The sequence goes on from OZ017739.1 coordinate 330,206,651, forward strand.
CAAAAGAGTTTCTTTAAAGAATATTTCTGAAATCATAAACAACTGAAACTAAATTGAAAAGGTTTTAAGAAATATTGAAGAAAAAAAAAATATACTTATTTAACCTTTGACCACAAATTTCAAAAAAAAATTTCACACATCGACAAGTTAATAATGTTTCTCATGTGTGTTTTTTTATTATTTTGTTATTGCTTTAAGAACTAGATTGGTTTACTAGCTGGTTGAACATATTCAATTTAGCACCCAATCTGAAAATTTAAGAGATCGCTCCATTTCCACTGTGGAAGTTGTTCATTGAAAAAATGTGTTCTGCCTCTAGTCTCTTCAAATACTCAGCCGTTAAAGTTTTTATTCCTCCAGGTGATTCTTCTTCTTCTTCTCAGCACTACAGCCCCTCTCGGGCCTTTGCTTCCTGCAAACAGCGCCTCCAACTGTCTCGGTCCATTGATCGCGTCCTCCAATTTCAAGATCCAAGCAGCGATGAACTGTCTTCGTCGACTGAGTCACACCAGCATTTCGTCCGTTTCTGCACTGGTCTCCGGCCTTCAGTTCTCCCAACGAATACCTTCTTGGGTAGCTTCCACAGTCTTACAATCGTTGAGACCATCGCTTCGTCAAAAATTTCATACAGCTCACTAGTATCGAATTTTCCATTGATCCCCGTCTAGCTTCGCTCCTATTATTTGCCTTAGGACCCGTCGCTCAAAGGCGTTCAATATATTTGCGAATGCTTGGGTTAGGGTCCATGTTTCACACCCATAGCATAACACAGGTCTTATCACAGATTTGTATACTTGGAGCTTTGTTGTCCTGTGTATGCAGCTGGCCTTCAAGATCGTCAGAATAAATAATAATAAAATATTTTATTTGCGAGCTGTATTCTTCGGCGTATTTTGTCTCTTTCATTACCCGCTCCAGTTGATTATCCATACTAAATAGCCGATTTTAAGCCAATTTTAAAGAGTGTTTCTCATAAATTTCAATCACTCTTATCGCGGCATGGTTTCGTTATGACCCGCACCATTTGAATCGATCAGATTTTCTTTATTTTCAAGGTGATTTTCGAAAAGGATGGATAGTAAAACGAGTGCTTGAAGCCTGCTTGGAATGCATCAATACTATAAATTTTAAGCAAATATACAGCATTGTCAACAGAGATTCCCTGTACAAACCTGCGTTCGAACTAGACGTCATAAAAAACTTGTCTATATGACCATAGGAACAATGACGCCATTGTTGACGGCTCCCACGCCAAGGTTTCTGGAGACTCAATTATGGATTATTTGTATTATGGTATTGAAGTATCATGACTGCAATGTCATAGTGAATTTTAACATATATTGTAGAAAACCCGAAATGTAAGAATTTCGACTGGTTGTCATTGTTTTTAAGCTAATCGGGAGCTAATTTTCTAACTGAATATCTTGCAAGTAACGAGTAAAACTGTCAGTTCGGTTGCTCTACGAAATGTTAAAATTGCTGTTATATGTAGAGCTTTCACAATCTCAAATGGTAGCTAATGTAAAATTTCCCTATCAACTTTACAAAGTGATTTGTTCTTAAGATTCACACATAAAATAAATGTGTACAGTAGAATATAGCTATCGATAACAAAGTGGAAAAATTGTAGCCATAAATTGAAGAAAATTGCCAATCGGTAAACACAGACTAGTAAAACCGTTACATAGTTGATTTCTGATTAAGTAATAAAAAGCTTAAACCTGAGCTTAATCAAAATAACTCTTACTACAACCGTAGGTAAAAGCTGAAGCTAGTACTACAAATTGTCCAAAGATGCACAATATGGATGATCGATGACAGGCCCGGACAGAGACTTGGGTTGCGACTAGCTTCACGGGAAAATGCCAAAAGGCCAGGGCCGGATTACAGGATGATTTATGAACACACATTTTTTTCGTGACATAATTTATTCGAAAAGAAGTAAAATTATTTCTTTTTATTTGTTCTTATTACACATACCTAGGCAAAGAGATTTACAAACTTTCAAACTTCCTTGAGAAATACAAATTGTAAGCTGCATTCAAAGACGACGAAGCAGAGGATAGAGTGATAATGCCGACGGAAAGTGTATTCAAGAAGTGAAGTGAGACAAAACAAAAAAGTGAGTGCCATGCTCCAGTGCGGACACAAAGTAAAAGAAGATAAAAATACTTAATAGTGAATGTAAATGTGGCACGAAACCGTGAGAAGCAACAAGAGGGGATCACAGAAGACAACAAGTGGAAAGTGTGAGAACCTAGAAGAACGGATGCGTTTCAACTATATATTTCTGGGTGAAAGTCTTTCTGGTCAACTGGCATATTTTAATGTTCAAAAAAGTACAACTAGAGATGAACGACGTTGACTTATTATTTTATGTTACTTCAATATTTGTTGGGAATACTTAAAAACTTAAACTTCGATTTTTTCGTCTATAGATGAAAAGGATCGATAGATCGCGTTCCTGATTGAGCAAGCCAATCAGGCAAACGCAATCCAAAAGCAATTGAAGCAAGTCCTCATTGAGCTGAGACAAACACATCAACAGCTCAGAGAGACCCAAAATGAGTTAAAAGAACAACATCAGAAGAATGACGAGCTTAGGACTATGCTCTTGGCACATAGTTTAGATTTACAAAGAACAAAATTCTCCAGAAATAGGAGAGCCATAGGCTCACCATCCGTCAGAACTGAATCATCTTCGAAAGAAGCCACAGAGTCTAATTTGCATGATTTTCCGGCTCTGTCACCCCAAAAATCAATCGTCCTATTCCCACAAATGGCAACCAAAAAACCCTCACAAGTTTTCCTCCCCACACAATCGACATCGATCTTAGCTCCCAGACAGAGTAAACCACAAAAATACTCGGATGTTCCCAATGAGGCACACCCAGTGAGACACACCCTAAAACTGTCCTCATTATCCTCCACGAACCAAAGAAATCGACAAAGCTGGCTGCGCTTATGAAGCAGTTCAATGTAAAGTACGACTCTGCCAAATGCGTATATCTAGGCATAAAATTGGTGGCCAATAAGTCTACTGTCCTCTCTCTCTAAACTCACAGAAAAGGCACTTTTAACCCGGTTGTCCGAATATATTGAGAACAATGAAATTATACCAGATGAACAATACGGCTTTCAAGCTAGACGCTCTATCAAACTCCAGCTAACAAGGTTGTTCTAATATATTAGACATGGATTGAATCGCAGAAAGTCAACAGGTCTAGTTATGTTCGACATAGCAAAAGCCTTTGACAAAATCTGGCATGCAGGGCTAAGCCTTAAAACCCATGAATATTCCATTCCACTACTTCTAATAAAAATTATCAACTCTTTCCTGCAGGGCAGATCTTTTCGAGTAAAAATTGATAACATACTATCCAACATGTGCCCGATTCAAGCTGGAGCTCCACAAGGATCTCTACTCTCCCCATTACTGAACACTCTATATACTGCGGACCTTCTACGTCTCCCTAACAGTGTACAAATTTCCCTATATGCCGACGACACTTGCTTATATTACTCCTCGCAACAAGCACAAGCCATATCAAGTCTGCAACGATCCACCGAAATTCGTTTGGGGTACTTTCAAAGCTGGAAGATAAAAATTAACGCTGACAAGACACAAGCAATTTTCATCACAAGAAGATGATGCCAAAACCCTCCTGAACTGCAAAGTTACACAAACTCGGTACCTTGGTATCTAGGACTAAAATTTGACAATAGACTTACATGGACCACATACGTGACAAGATACAACACTGTTTAGGTATTTTATCTTCCTTGCACCCCATCTTAAGATCAGGATAACTGAATGTAAAAAACAAACTCCTCATATACAAACAAGTTATTAGACCCTCTCTTCTCTATGGCTGCATAACCTTCTGTCAGACCTCAAAGCTACATCAATTCTTGCAAAACAAGACCCTTAAGAGAATTTTTGAAACACCCTGGTACATTCGGAACATTGACATTCACAAGGACTTCAAACTAGTCACTATTGACAAATATATACTAGACCGCGCACTAAAACTATTCAACATGGTAGATGAATACCCCAATAGTACCCTGAATCCCCTAAGACCAACTAGTAACGAGCAGATGCTCGCCTACCCTAGTCTCATGTCAATAACATTGTGATATAGGTCTGACAAAATCTCGATGAACTTTTTACTGTAGGTACCCACAAATAGAAATGTAGCAAAAGTGCCAAATCTTACTAGCTCCACGTAAACCCACACCTCAAGGAAATATTATTAAGGAACAGCTTATTTGAAATTCCGACGCAATTTTTTCAGTACCTTCAATGGAAATGGAAGCCAGAACCATCCAACAACTCAAATAGGTTAGGTAGACATAACTACGCTCATGGAAAAAGGGTTTTGTGCTTAATATACAATACGTGGATAAAAAGATTGATTCAATTCAAGTAAAACTTGCATGATATGCACAAAAAATATATTCTTGCTTTTAAAGTACCCGACTTTAACCAGCCAAAATTTTGTTCCAATATTACTAAAAACACTGATTCATCTGAACCTTAAATGTATTTTTGTTATTCATCTTATCTGAATATTTGTGGAAGATTCAATCAAAAGTGTAGTATCTGGTTCGATTAAAAGCTCATGCAGTAGAAAAATAGTATATGACTGTTGCAAACGGAGGTAATTAAAATGGCTATAACGTCGGTAAATTTTATTGAAACTGATGGAATAAAATGATATTTGAAAGACCTACTTAAGTGACTGCTTTCATCTAATTTAATGATACTGATACCGTTTCACTGACAAATATGGTAAATTCTACTACTATTAGCAAAGTTTAATGAATTTCAGCCTCTAAGTCATTTGTTATTGGATCAAGCTCCATGATTTTTAGGGTTATCTGAATTTTTTTGCAATAACCTACTGATGGGCAGACAGATGGGCAGATCTGTCTGCCCGTCCGTTTGTCCATCTGCCTGTTCATCCGTCTGTCCATGTCCGTCTATCCGTACGTCATAAGGAATTTCTTCCGAAACTATAGAAGCTACAAAACTCAAACTTTGTGAAAAGGTCAGAAGTGGTGTTCTCTGAAAAGTTTAGGTCTAATCAAATATATCAAAATTTTTTATCGATGTCCCTCTTATGATGAAGTGGCCCTTAACAATTTTTTTTTCATTAACTGTAGTTGAGTAGGGTAACAAATGAAAGGTCTTAGCACTTTCTAAATCTGAAAATTAAGTCATTTGTTCCATTAAGAGTCCAGGAGGAGGCAAAATGCACGAACAATATTTATGCCCCCTCTCTACACGATTGAACATCTATGAGCTAAAAATCCAAAAAAACAATTACGAAGATAGGTCTTCATGAGTCCAAGGGCAAAAATTACCTCAGAAATCAATGGTATGGTTTGTAAAAAAATCGAAACGGTGCCCTTAATCTTTTTAAGGTTTTACGCATATGTAGGTTGATATAAGCCCCTATGCCTATAAAACTTTATGCAAATCAAATCATAGCTAAGTGAGTTATGACTTTTTCCATTTTATGGAGTTACAAAACAATGATCGAAACAAAACGCACGATGATAATTGTAAGTAAAACAAAAAGTTTTCAGAGAATCATGTTGTTTTTTACTGTTATAGAAGAGTCTAAGACAATCATGTATAAAAAAAATATCGCCCAAAATGCTCGTCATGGCTACGGTGGCATACTTCTATCCGATGGTCCATATTTTCAATGACCCTGAGACATAACTGAGGTTCAATGTAGTTAATGTATTGAATTATCTCATCCCTTAGCTCTTGGCTTATTGACGTACACTTTCTCTTTCAAATATCCCCAGAGAAAGAAGTCCAACGATGTCAAATCACATGATCGTGGCGGCCAAACAACATCCCCACAGCTGAGATAACACGGCCATTGAGTTTCTCGCACAAAGAGCCATTCTTTTGTTGGCTGTGTGGCAAGTGGCACCATACTTTTCGAACCACATATCGTCCAGGTCCATAACCTCAATTTCTGGCCACAAGAAGTCCGTAATCATCTCGCAATAGCGAACATCATTCTTTTTAATTGCTTAGCCATCCTCATTCTCGAAGAAATACGAGCCGATGATGCCACCAGCTCATAAACTGCACCAAATGGTCTCCTTTGTGGATGCATTGGCTTCTCAACAATCACTTGTGGATTCTCATTAGCCCAAATGTGGCAATTCTGCTTGTTAACGAATTCACTGAGGTGAAAGTGTGCTTCGTCGCTGAAGATGATTTTTATTGCAAAGTCAGCATTTCCTTGAAATGGTCAGTTGGCTTCAGCTCTTGAGTCAATTGGACCTTGTAAGCGTGTAAATTCAAATCTTTATTCAAAATTCGCATAAATGATGTTCGTGAGATGTTGAATTGTTGGGCACGACGATGAATCGAGGTTGACGGCTCTTCTGCCACATTGTCTTGAACAACAGCAATGTTGTCCGCATAACGAATTGGGTGAGTATGCACAGGGGATTTCATATTTCCGACAAACCCAGTTTGCTGAAATTCGAGCACAATTCTCCCGATTGCGGACACATTTGGTTAAGTATGCTGACCAAATAAATCACAAAGTGCACGAAATGCATTTTGATTTGATCGCCCATTTTCGCAAAATGCTTCAACAACCTTAACACGCTGCTAAGTTGTGTACCTCTCCATGGTTGAATTTGTCACTGGACAAAGTTGAATGGTTAAATTTGCCACTGAAACAAAGAAAAGTCAAATTAAGTTGGGCGAAAAACTTGACGTTCAGTTGTGACTCACAATTAACATCGTGCATTATGGTTCCACCACCCTTTATTTTAAATCGACTTGGGTACACTTATTTTCTTCAGATTTTCATGAAAATTTAAGGAATAGTGGTTTACTTGAATATGTTCAATGAGCCAAGCATTCAAGAAAAATATTTAACATAGAACAAAATCGCGGCTGGTAAGGCAATTTTAAGACTTCTTTTGAAAAGATCTGATTAAGACATTTTCAATGACACCCCACTCGACTACCAATGGTCAAAATATTTTATTGAAGGGTCACCTTCCTATATAGGGAGACTTGCAAGAAGCCTCCCTTTCTGACCTTTCCACAAATTTTCATGGCTATAGCTTCTATCGTTTCTGAGAAAAACTACTGTAACATACAGACGAACGGACGCACCGACAGATGGACACAGGTCGTGATTGCTATAGGGTTTTGTATTTTAGTACAAAACCCTAAAAACAAAAACATAATATCCGTCTACCTGACCTGACCCAAGGCCAACCTGTTTCACTCATGCTACACCTATATGAAACCATTTTCTACCAGACATCCTTTAGACAGTGAAGATGATTCAAAGGAGTCAAAACGCTTCCGCTTACTTAATAAAGCAAGGCCCAACGGCTTTTTACGAAAATAAAATATTGTTACATGTACAAATAATTCTGCGAGCTACAGTCGCAATTGTTTTCACAATCATTAAGAACATCAACAAATGAATGTACTCGAAACCACGAGAACCCAACAAGCATTATCAACATCTGAAAGTGAGTCACTGCCTATTCATTCATACTGGAATGTTCCCGCTTATTCACCAATGTACGAGAACTGAGTTGAATGATTAGAGAACCTATATAAAGGCGAGCTGAATGAATGGGGGATTCATTTGACCGCGATAAGAACTTGCGATAGTGTGTGGAAAGCGAATTGAAAAGCGATCAATTAATAGTGAGGTGATTTTGAGAAGACAATTGCGATAGAAATTTATGGACAAGTGGAAGGTAGAATTTTAATAGTGAAAATTAAAGTTGTGAAATTGTTAGTAAAGTGATTGTGCATTTTTAACGAATTAAATAAACTCTTTTAATTTAATTTAAAAGTCATTGCGTTTTCATTTTCCCGAAAAATTAAATTATTGGCCGCGAACCATAACACGCGACAATATATATACAGGGTGCGGCAGCATAACTTCCTTTTTTCAAAATTCAACAAAACAAATTTTCAGCGGTACAACGGTAAATGCACGCTCCGCACTGTTCCAACGCATGATAGCGACTAACCAAGGGATGAGCAAAACTTTAAAACCACCTCTCTCGAATGAGACTACTAGCGCCGCGCTATAACAGTTAGCACTTTAAGGGCGGGCATTTCAAAAAAGGAAGTTATGCTGCCGCACCCTGTACATTCAGTTTGCATGCGTATAAAATATGTGCTCATGGAGTCTGTTGAACGATAGTATATACTTGTGAAAGATCAACAAATTTAAATATTTATTTTGCATAGGAATAGCACCTAAGCCCAACAAAAGTCAAATACCTCTACAAAACTTTATTTAATTATGGATTTATTTACGCTGTTGGTGGCTGTGGGAAGAATTGACATCACATAGATCACGGTACTCTATTTTGTTTTCTGTCGAATTGATCACCGATCTAGCGGGCAGTTTTCAGGGTTTTGTAAAATAATTTTACAAAGCCCCACTTAAATTGCGACCTGTCTGTCTGTCTATCCATTCGTGTGTCGCAGCAATTTTTCCCGCAAACTACTTAAGCTAGAAACATCCAACTTTGTATGTAGGTGTAAAGTGATGTTCTCTTTAAAGTTCGATCACGAAAGAATTTTATAAGGCATTTAAGGGGAGTCTCCCAATAAAGGGGAGACACTGCAGTTTTGATTTGATCTTGTTGACATTTTCAGATAAGATCAAAAATCTAAATTTTTTTAGGAATTCATTATTTGAGTGATTTATGTTATTTCGCAACAAAATAGCGACCGTTGAAGATAGAGATGCAATGGATTTTCTTCTAAGCGTGCACACCTCTTTGACATGTTTCTTGATTTTATTCGTTGCTGGTGACTACATATCTGAGAAGTTGGGTACAGAACCCTTCTGAGATGAGGGTGGGTCTGTCTACCCAACTTGTTTCAATATCAGAACAATGCCCACTGTGGCCTATAATAGATCGTTCGCCCGTTGTGGACCGCGTTCTGTGTGGCGAAGCCTTCAAAATTATCAAACCAAATCGTCACTCATGCAATCATTGAATTTACTAATCAACTACTGCCGCATATCTCTTTTTACGGTATATTATAAAGAATATCTAGCCAAAAATGATGAAAATTTTAATTCATGCCGTTTTCAGCGAGAGAAATATTTGACTTTAGTACTACATTTTGAGATATCTAGTGAATTTGTTCATCTTATTTGATAAAACTGATAAGTGTTTCATGGTGGATAGTGAAGATCCTTTTCTTCTTGACGGCAGTAAGCCCCAGTTTCAATAAATTATTGTTTTCCAAAGTTATGTTATACATAATACGGAACAGGTCGAGTCGAGCTCGCATGGAAAGGGCTTTGTACAGCCAAAATTACACCTAGCAGATTTTTTAAAATATAGCTTCATTTTCTGCTTTGTACTGTATTTATGAAAAATTTGTCTGATACAAATTGAAGAGGGAAGTTTGAATTACATTTTTTCATATATTTGCAAATATGTGAACGAAGATGATTCTAGTAGGTGCTCTGGTTTTTCTGTTTTTGATATATAAAATGGATTAATAGAGTAGGTAGTATTTTTCATAACTTTTGTTACGCTGCATGCGCTCAAATGGATTCGAAAGTAGTTGTTTACTTGAAGAATTTGAGATGTTGTAGTAATCGAGCAGTCGCCGAGGCAAACTACTTGAAAAACCAACATAATGCTGATCTAATTTTAATTGTAAATTTAAAAAATATACTTAAATTTTTGATTAAAATTTGGACACAGCAACCCTTTTGTAACGCAACTTACCAACGAATTGCATTGTCCTGCAAAGCAAACTAGAGCTGACATATCAAAGAAAGAATCGTGAAAGTGACAGAGAACCGAACCGGCAGTCAGTGGTAGGGCGTAATCAGGTAAGGGAGTCTTGAATGGTTCAAATCGTCACGGCACTAGAAACTTGAACGGTGTATAATAAATATGTGAGTATCGGACAGTGAAAGAAGCATTGTACTTCATTCGCCCCGAATGTACAGGGCGCAACGATAATAAGCTTCAAATATTCTCGCGTGTGCTATTGCGCGAGGAAAGCGCGAGTTACAATCCAAATTTGCGCGATTTCATCTCTCTTTCGTGTTGCCCATCGTGAATCTCTCTTTGAATTTGGAAGCATTTGTTCTGCTACCCATCGCACTTTACCTGTTATGCCGTGTTACCTTGCACACACGAAAACGAAACGTCGTTGTCGCATTTCAATCTAATGCTTATAGCTGTTTTCACGTCTTTCCCCACGAAAAGAAACAACTTCAAAGGACTTTCCGTGGATAATCAGCTGGCGGAATGGTGCACTGAGTTCGAGTGAGGCCAAACGAATTGGGCACGTCTTGTGGAGTAGCGCTAGTGCGGGACCCGCCATCGTGCGTTTTTCCTCGCGAGTATTCCTGAGTCGCGCTGTCCGAAAAAGTGGAATCTTTTTGGGATAACACACTCTGACGTCGCGGAGTGCTGTTGTGGTCAAAATACTGTTAGCAAAGGGATTTATCTTTGCGTGAGCGCAGGGACGTAGAAATTTTGCACCGTGTCTTTTAGTATGAAAGGTGCAAAATAAGAGGAAGTAGCGCCTACATGAAAAGTAAAATGAAGAAAGGGTCGGGAAGCAAAACAAAAAATCCCATGCGATTTAAATGACTGCTTTGACGCTTTTTTACCTAAAATTGCACTGCAAAAGCTAAACAGGCTAGGCACGAAACTAAAGACCATGGTTCTGCACCACATACCATAAAGCAGAGATGTTTAGGCGAGTGGTTGAAAAAGCAAATAGTACCATTTTAAGCTTGGATAATTTGAACTCAGATGTATCAATTCATGAGAAACCAAAAGTTCTGGAAAATTTTCCATTGTATGAGCTGTTCCTCCGGTTTTGAGCAAGACAACAAATCAATGAATCTTTCATTTTATCATCAAAGCATGTTATTGTTGTCAATTTAACTTTTTAAAGGAAGACGACTACGCAGCGCACATTGAATACCATTCTCAAGAAACGGACTTTGAATATCGGAATAACCAAAGTGAAGTTTTGCCACGAAAATCCACCATTTCATTTATTGTTTTCTATAAAATTATTGCAAGAGTGTAATGTTCTGATTGAAAAAGTAGTAGTATTTCGGCCAGGATTGATACACTATTTGGAGGAAGCTCTTGTACCTTTTTTTTCCCACCTGATGGATCTAGTTTCTAACTGAATTGTCATATATTTCAAATCACCTAAGAACAGCCGTAATTGGTGGTATTTAAATCAATAAATGACCACAACGGATGTCATTATGTAGAGGAACAGCATTTTTTGAAATTTACTGCGCCCCAGAGGAGAACGAGATTTTTGTTGACTTTTGACAGAATCAGCAGAACGCCCGTACCTCAAAGTGCTCATTTGTCTCCACCAATTAGAAGAAAACAGTCAAACCAACAAATCAGCTATATGCAATAAACACCACTAATACTTTTTCTGAATAATATCAAAAATATTTAAATATAAAGTTCAATGGAAGTGTAATTCAAATTTTTATAAAAAAAACTATGTCGGACATTTTGGAAGAATAAATTTTCAGAATAATTTTTGTATATAACTATTTTTTATATCAAGCCAAAGTTACATTTATATATTCAGTGTGTGTGAGACTATTATCTATCGCCCACACGTTTCGACGCCAAATTCGTAGAAATTTGTGTTTTCAGAAAATGCACGCCGTACACACATCAAACATGTCCAACACCCTATCTTACCCATTACGATGGAGAAGACGGAATACCCTATGGAGCAACATGGGGTATGTGGGACACATTCTATTTTTGTGTGCAAAACTCGCAAAAAAATACTGCCTCGTCATCCTCATCATCTATGCCAGCACAGCTACAATGTGCCCGATTCCCACAGAGAGAACAAGTGGCTCATCCTTCATTTGAATCTAAGTATTTTCCATGAAAGTAAAAACAAGGGATATTATTTTCATCATTGTCACTTTTTGATGGAGAATTGAACTTTTTCTTGGTTTCCTTTCTGTTCTTTTTCTTAGGCAATTTGGTTTGCTTATTCGTGTTTTGCTTCTTGTTATCTTCTGACGGTTACTTTTTTTCATTGTTTCTTCTAATTCATTTTTAAATGGGAAAAACGTTATGATAGCAGATTTTCCTCATTTCCTTCGCACGCGCGAAATTTTGCAAGTTACAGGAAAACGCTTCACTTGCTGAGCACTTACAGCAGAAAACACTGATTGCTCTGGTGGAGTAGTTGGCCTGTGGTCCACTTTTATATTTCTCGTCCAAGTCAAGCACCCGGGTCAGTATTCATAAAATTTACAAGCACTGAGCTAGCCATTGTGATAGAGGGTGTCAAAGGGACGACAGGCACGTGAGATGGCTCTGCTTCAATATCAGATGGTGCTATAGCAGCAGGCATGGTATCTATCAGCGGTTTATCAATAGTTTCTGCATCAAAATCTCCAACTGTCAAAATTGAATTTACTGTTGTAGCCGTTGCCATCTCAGGAACAACGACTGGTCTATTTAGCGCAGTAGCACGGTTGCTCGATGTCGTTGTTTCAGACAATCCTTCATACATGAATAACCTGCCTATTTGTGGGATATCAGTCGTCAATGATGGAGCAAAGTCACTGTCGGAAAAACTTTTGGATTGTATGGCCAAATGGCACATTTCTTGAAACGATTCACTGCCGTTGCTATTGTAGAAGCCTGAATAAAGGCTTTACCAAAAATTACTGCTACTCACCAGATAGTTACAATCATCTCTGGGTTGTTGCAAAGCCAAGCTGTAATTCGTTGGTCGTAGTATGTGTTTAAGCGCCGCATGTATGCTACATCCAGAACTTGAAGTCGATGAGTTGTATGAGGGGGAAACATAAAATAATAACCCCATTGGTACGAGCTTCTTTAATGAGCTCCAAGTTTTGTGTGTGGATGCTGTGGCCATCTAACAACAACAGTAGAGGTCAATCAAACGTTGCCCCATTAAATTCAACAAACTTCTTAAATTAGCCAAGGAATAATTCAGCTGTCATCCAGCAAGAATTGCTGCAAATACCCCTAGCTCCAGGAGCAGCATTGAGCATTAGCTGTGGGTCCATTCTCTTTCGTGGGAACACCAGTATTGGATGCATCTATTGGCCACTCACACTAAAAAATAGTTCCACAGTTATTGCCGTACATTTCTCTGCGGGAGTTATAGATCCCACTTGTTTTTTAACTTTTCGTGCCATTATTTTTGACTTCGTTTTTGGTACCACTAAAACTCTTGTTTCATCACAATTATAAATTCTTTCTGGCAAAAGCTTATGCTCATCATAAACGTTGCCAAGGAAGCTGAAAAACTGTTTAACAGCTTGTTTATTAAACCCATCGGCACCTGCAGCTGAAGTTCTTACTGGTTTTTGTATCGACAATTCTGGATGCCTGCTTAAAAACCGATGTTTGTCAGCTTCTTTTCTTTCTGAGTTGAAGAAATTTTGCTTCCTATATTTTACTGCCAGAGTATACGTCAAAGCCCTCAAATCTTTTGTTGTTATATAGTTGCAAAGCTCTTTCTCTTCATCATCAGTAAATGTTCGCTTTTTTAGGCCTAAAGGAACTTTAATCGAAGTTGCAGTAGTAGTAGGATCTTCTAGGACTGCACAAACTACTTTAACTTTTCGTTTTAGGGTCGTTGTGGCACAAAATATGTTTTCGCCGCTAATTTGTACCCCATTTCCCCTTCGATTACAACATCTACCACATTTTACCTACTCTGTTCACTCCAGTTTCCCCTCTCCAACTTTCTTTTATAATTTTTCACCATTTTGAAACAGGATTAAAAACAAAGAGGCTATGAAGAAGCATAAACTGTCATAAGGAAATATTATAATTTCTTTGAGGGGCAAGATGGGGTATTCTTTACCCCATCTTGCCCTTCAATGCTTATTTGAATAAAATAACATGCCTTTAGTGACTAATTCAGAATATGAACACAACCATGTTCTTATCTGCTGATGTAATCAGTGATAAACAAGGATAACCTCCAGTTAGTTCTAGAAAACTAATATTGAGGTACAAAACACAATCGATGTATAATGCGGAAATCACAACTAACTTGGCAAAAACCGAGTTTTGGGCGCCAAAGCGAAAACGTGTGTACTTATAAGCCGGTCACTGCGCTGACTGATGAGCAACATGACGGCGCATAATTGCAAGCCAGAGCGGCTGGGATTGATAATGTGTGTGGCCGTCAAAATGCGTTGTACGTGTGAAACTGATAATTTCTTCTCCTTTTGGAAGCCGGTTAAATCCTTGTTTGCATTCGGAAAAATCAAAGGACTTAATTTAAGGTTAAGAATCTAGCGAAGTTTAAATCAAAAATTATATTTTTAGCCCTGCCAATGACCATTTTTCTGTACAATTCTTCCGAGCAAAAACGATTCGAAAAAAAAATTGGATATAGCTTCTACTTATTCTCTACTTCAAATCAGACCCCGCGCCGAAGGTTGCTTTCCCCCTGGTGGGTAGATAGGACACCCTTCTCATGAGTGAAAAAATTTTCATTGAAAATAAGTCAAGGAATGAAAAGATTGATTAATTCTAAGAAAATTTTGTCCTGCAAAGCTTTTTCTGAAAGTCGTATACCCTTGACATTTGCAAATGAAAGTAGTAGATTCAAAATCTAACGTTTTAGACGGCTTTCACAAATAACCCAAAATATAACATTAAAGAACATATAGCCATTTTAAGCCGTTTTAAGTTTGGACTTGAAATTGAATTAAGGTTCAGATTTCGAGACATAATTGAGGAGCCGTGTTTTCTTCTTTTTTTTTTTTGTAAATAGTCCCGAAAACGTGTGATTAAAATAGATCAAAGTGCGTACGAGGCGTATTCAGTGTTGTTCCGTCTCAATTTGGTTAAAGTGTTTATTTGCGTCTTAAGTTGGCAATACCCATCAGTAAAGGGTAACAATTTTGTTAGTAGGCATGTTGTTGTTGCTGGGTTGTTTTCCTGGTAAGATTTCACATGAGTTATTGTTTTATGGTATAGAGTCATGTAATTTGGTCACATAATTCTACAGCATAAATTGGCCACGTATATATTTCTCATTTGATGGGAAAATTCATGCAAATTATGTTTGTATGAGTTTTCCACTCAAATGGGAAATATTTGGCCACGTCTACGTTTGGATCTTGATCCAGTAAGGAGGGTTCGAGGAGGCACCACCTCCATCTGGATGCCCTACTCTTATTTGTAGGCCATAAGAATCGTCGGTAACGACAAAGTCCCCTTAAGTCCGTCTATCTATCCCAGGTCCAGTTTGTCCTTTGCGTCAGCGATTTCCAACCCTTAGTTGGTTACCTCTTTTTCGACTTCGGTCGACGTTTTTTTAGCCCCGGAATTCGTGAATGCGAGATTCTTTTGTAGTGGGTCCTTGTGCTGAGGGAAAGAACTCGCCCCACGACATCACAACGTTAGCCTGCCAGCACATTCACGCGCCCCCAGGCAAGGCCAATATCAGCGAATCTTAACATACTCTTCCGCCGAGGCAGCAGACTATCGCTGCAGTCCTGAACGTACATTTTATACCTACCCATTTCACTACAAGTTACCTGCCGATATAAAAGGTGCGTTATATACAAGTCAAGCCAAATGATAGACTATGCATATGACATCAATATTTTGTCACGGTTGTCAACAACTACCAAGGAAGTTTTCCTGAAACTCGACAGCAAAGCAAAACTGGTATGGCTACAGATCAATGAGAATAAAACAAAATTCATTACAAAGTTGAGAAAAATTACTTCAAATAACTTAAATATTACACTTGGCGAATACAGTACCGAAAAAGTGGGCGAACTTGTTGATTCACGTGCCAAAACAATGAACTGGTTTTGATTGTTTTGGCACCGGAATACTGAGAGAGACGAAATGTACCGTAAAATATAGCTCGGAAATAAAATATTGGATTCAGTTTTGACGATCTTGAAAACCAGCTGTATACACAGAAAAACAATGACACAAATATAAAAATCTATGATAAGGTCTGTGATATGCAGTGATTTTGAAATAAGGACAATAACCCAAGCATCCACAAACATATTGAGTGCCCAAAGCGAAGCCCAAGAAGACCTATAGTGTAACGTAGAAGAAAAATCAATCCATAGACCGCTGAAAATATTTAGTAAAAATTGTTTGCCTTGTCATTCAGAAAAAATATATTGTAAATATTGAGATTTATAATTAATAAACTGCTAACCATATTTTAAATTTAAATTAAAAGGTAAGTTTAATATTTTCCTGAAAGTTTACTTTACAACCGCTTCACATAACGTCGGGTAATCCCATTAATTCATTGATTCAATTCAGACATGATTCATGTGCGAAAAGCCTATTGGCTTAAAGGAAACAATCTTTTGAATAGATATAGCTCTGGAAAGACAATCCCCAACTTCAATTATAACTAAATCCCAATGTGTGAAGTATTCCTAGTTCTGCTTGCTGTCAGCAGATTCTTCCTATAACACCAACTGAGCCTTTTCATCTGGATTGAATCATATTCTATTTCCGGAACTTTCACTCTACTGGCGGATATTTCATTAAATTTATGTTTGGCCACATCAATTCACGTCGTTTACAAACAAAATAACAAGCGTGTCCTTTATCGCTCAGCCTACTCGTTCTAATATAACATAAGTATATATGTTCACTGAAATATATACATGTAATTTGAAAATTTATGTGAAATCAACCATGGATTCTCTAGTTAATTTGAATGTCTGCCACAACATTTCGGAAATAGTTTTCCTGTTCATGAATGTGTCCTTATGCGATTCAAGGAATCGTTAATTGGGGGAGATATACAAATTATTTATCGCGTTTCCAGATATTTGTGCCCTGAGCTTTGAGGGAAATGTTGCCTGGATACGATTTCACCACAAAATCCTGTCTGAAGTATGAGATGAGTATTTTATTGAGTCGTGGTATGTTGTACTTTGAACAATTAGTTCTTGATGATATTTCCACTGAAATTGGAAGAATTCCCTCTACAGGTGTAACACTGCTAAGTGTTATGTTGCGCAAGTCGTACCACTACCTTAGTCGTACCCTAGCAATACTCAGTGTCACATATAGAAGAAGTCACCTCTAGTGCTTTCAATATAAACTAGAAAGAGCATTTCAAAAGGACGAAGGGCTATTTCTTTCCCAGCACATAAAACCACTGTTGCCTTTTTTGAGAGAAGAGGTCCTGGTCTTTTCTTTTGTTTAGACTGTAATTTTGTATTTGAAGAATAGACATGTACCAAAGATTCTTACATCCACGGTCGTAAATCTTTCGAAGAATTCCTGTGGATCAGCCTCAAATAGCCGAATGTGTTTTAGTTCAACTGAAAGCAATCGAGGCACCCATTGCCCAGACACCTTGGAAAAGTTTAATTCATTAATGATTATGTGATGCGTTCATTCATAAAATTATCTTCGGTGGTTGGTGTTGATAGTCGGCCATTACACGGGTCATCTTCCATGCTCTCACAAATACGTTTGAATTCTTATTCCAGGTTTTTACTAGCAAAAGTCGTAAAAGTAACGCAGATCCAAAAGGTGACAGGCCAGCTTCCGTGATCTTTTTCACTATTTTCACTGCAATTCTTTGCTAGTTTATAAGATATATCCCGAAAAAAACATTATTCAACTAGTCTGTCATTGGTTCACTTATAGTTACACGATTCAAAATTTGAGTTATGTTGGTGGTTGTTGTTTTAAACTCTGAAAGTTTGGTTGCGGAGAGTATCATATATATATATATATATATATATATATATATATATATATATATATATATATATATATACATATATATATATATATATATATATATATATATATATATATACATATATATATATACATATATATATATATATATATATATATATATATATATATATATATATATATATATATATATATATGTATATATATTAAGGGTGATTCATAACAAGTATACACATGTGAATGGGCCTTAACTCTTATTTATCACCAACTTCAGGTCCGTATATTGACAGATTATGACAGTTTGGTCTTTTGCAGTTCTAATCATGGCGTCATACAAATCAGCCGAACGTTTTATTATTGTTAAAACTTTTTACAAAAGTAATGAACCGCCAGTGCAAACGTTTCGCGCTCTACGTGAATTTTTTGGTCCACATAATCGACCAAGTTCGCGGGTCATTTCAAGAATTGTGAAGAATTTTGAGGAGAACCATACTATGTTGGACCAAAAAAAAGTCCCTCATAAGCCCACAGTCCGCACACCTGGAAAAATTCAAGCTGTAAGCCGTCATGTTCGTGAGAACCCGAAAGTGTCTTTGCGTCGTCGAGCAGTTAAATGTTTCTTATTCAAGTTTGCAACGAATTTTAACTCGCAATTTGAAACTTTTTGATGAGGGAAATGCGATTACCGTGAATTCTTTGCGCTATCGAAGCATGTTGGAAAATTTTTTTTGTCAAAATTAGCTGAAATGGATTTGAGAGACATTTAGTTTCAACAAGATTGCACTACATGCCACACATCACGCGAAACAATCGATTTATTGAAGACCAAGTTTGGAAATCGAATAATTTCACGAAATGGACCCGTAAATTTGCCGGCGGGATCGTGTGATTTGACTCCTTGTGACTTCTTCCTTTGGAGATTTCTGAAGGATCGTGTTTACGTTGATGCTCTTCAGACTACTAAAGCATTAAAAAACAATATTCGAGCCAACATACTCGTATGCCTAATAACGCCGGAAATGTGCGAAAATGTCATCGAAAATTACAATCATCGTTTGATAGTCTGTAAAGCAGCACGAGGTGCACATATGCCCAAAGTAATATTTTATGTTTGACTGTAAGGGACCAAATTTTTATAATAAATAAACATTACAGCTCAATCTTCACAAAAACTATGTTTTTTTTCGACAAAAAGTGTGTACACTTGTTATGAATCACTTATATATATGGGATATAACGAAATTTGTGACCACGCTAGAGGTTGCAATTTTGCTCCGACTTTCACCAAATTTTCAGAAAAGGTGTACTGGATAAATATCACAGTTAAATTCGTGAATCAGCTATATCGGCCGGGAAAAAACAAAATGGCGGACATTTTAGACGAAAAATCGCGCTTTTTACCGACTCAGATACTACAGCTTTGCTAGGATTGGCATGAAAATTTCAGGAATGATAGGTATCATGAATTTCTTTGAGAATTGGCTCAGCTAGCGATATTAGTAATCGTAAAGCAAAATAGCGGCTGTTTTAAATGCGAAGATTGAATAATTTTGATGTATTTTGCCCCAACTTCAACGTTTAAGGCGCATGCTTTTAATACTTGATTCAATTTAATGAATGCCTGAAGATGAGTACCTACAATTAATACTAATAGGTGAAACAAGTCGAGGAGGCAGGAGAGAGCTGCTAGTAAATGGGCTTTGTAACCATTCTAGGATACGAAAAAATAAGCCATGAATCGATGATTTAAGTACAGGGGAATGGCCGCTGAACAAAAAATTCATCAAAGGTAGCCGATATGAATATCAAATTAAAGTTCTTTATAAGAGCTTTTCAAAATAGTACTTAAACTGACAATTTTTCATTCACAAGGGCAACAAATACCTTTGAAGTCGAAATTCGATCAACTTTGTTATTAATAGTACATTTTATAAATTTTGCTTTATTGTCTATAAAATCAAGATGGGACCCTTGAATTTCCCAAAATCTACAATTTAAGTTTTCTGAACAATAAACAGCTTAGTTGCACCCGATTGAATATCAAACAATTACAACAACACTAACACGTGATACTAGGGAGATACACGTTTGCAACGGACCTAGACACTACAAATATGTAGGAATTTTATTAAAAATTTTAGAAATGGTTTGTAATATTCATGTGTTATCACGACTAATCAAGCGACGGGGTCAAAACACTTGAAACAAAATAGTGGCGAGTTTAAAATCATAATAACCATAATAATTTTTCGAACTCAATTTATGGAATCTGTATATTAGTCAAGTTTTGATATGCAGGATATATTGTTTGATTTACTAATTGTTTTACAATACCGTTCTGGCAGGAACATCCTCCTGCTACTTCAACTTGTTTTTGGTTTTTATTGATGCTTCGTTAAAAGATGTTTGTGGCCTTTCTCGTATGCCACTTGGTCCAGACTAGCTGCATAATTTGAAGTGGAAGGAGCATCTTCTAGTTTAATATTATGTTGGAGCCAAGAAACGTAGCATTCACAAAATTTTCGACGATTCCTCAAAACACTGTCCAATTTTTTATTGAAGGAAAGGTAAAATAATCAGCTTATGTTAGAAAGTTCTCTTGGCTGGTTTTCGTTTAATTCTTCAATATGTAAAACAGAACACAATTTATCGAAAACAATAGAGACTCGGTCACCTTTCTTATGCAAAAAACATATGTCAGCAACCTGTCCGTTTGTTATGGTCGCGCTTCCTACAGATAGCCATATAACTGTCAAAGTCGCATTCAAACGCAGCTAAACTATATTGAAAAATTTAATTTGAGGCAATTATGAAATATAAAAAATATGGAAAGATATTTGAAGATTTTTTTCAAAGCTCTCTCAAAGTTAAAATTTTAAATAAAACCAAAAGAACACACTTAAGAACCGCGAGAAATGATAGAATGATCAAATCTTTCTTATTTGAATTTAAAATGCGAAACAACGTTCCTTGGCCAATAAATTCCATCATTGATAATTTCTTTTCTGAACAGGAAAACAACACACTAATAACCAGACGTAAATTACAACTGACAAAGTGATTCAAAGAGAATAAATTCCTAAGCTTTCACTATTATAATGACTCACAGATAGTTGTAAACAATGTAATAACTGTATACAACGATAGTTTAGAGGCTATTATAGAATATCCAGTGAAAAGTTATTCATTTGTTAAAACTGGAAATTTTGATTTTGGTCCACTAATCGATGCACTGTGCGGCGTCTATACAGGGGGTCCAGTAGAGATGCCGCTTTGTATTGATTTTGATAAAAAAAAATTTCATGTTTAGACTACACAAAAGAAATTTATTTTTTTTATATTTATAATCTACACACCTTTAAGTTTGTAATCAAAGAAAAAACTTATGAATAAATCTATTTTTTTCGAAAATACAAGGTGTTTTGAAAGCATGCGGCAACTCTCCGCATTTACCCTAAATCTACACTAAATTTCGACCAGGAGAATAAGCTTTAAATTTTAAAAGCTCTTTTTCCTGTTTTGCATTGAATGACTGAAAATGTAAAATTCAACTTATGTATTTTTTTACCGTTCTTATCCAGATACAGATAGTTTTGACTCAAAAAGCTAAATATGGAGTTAGGGCTTGAGAATAAGGAAACAAATACTTTAAAGCTGAAATCGATTTTAATTTGCCGTTTACGTTCTTCTTTCTATTTAAATGCAGAGCTACATTTAAATTAAGCTTACTTTAAAATCCAAAACTGCATTTTATTTGAAAAAATTTTAAGAAAGGTTGTTGAATTGTTAGCGAAAATTTCCGCAATCAATATGCCCGTCATTGATGTAAATTTGGCGTATGTACGCTGTTACCAACTTTTAGATAAAGCAGTCAACAAAACGGTTTATCACACTCTAACTACATTGTTGGGTTTCTCTCTCCTGCCAAATTCCCAGCGCACAAATAACTATTTTCCCATTTCATAGCACAAAGTACATCCGCAATAGCAAACGAGGGAATCTAATTTATGACTTTTTGATGCCGTCATGCTAACCATCAACGCCACATAGAACTCACTCGTACAATATACCCTTGATGTTGCTGAAAACATTTAGAGATAATCATCCCTGTGAAATATGTATTCACCAAGATTATCATCATTCAGCTACCAACTCTATAGGTGATAAAAATTTTAAATTATGGTGTGCCATTTATGTGTTTAAAATTTCTTTTATATGAAAAGGTAATGGGTGTCAAGTGTAGGTTTGAAGGCTTATTGTTAAGGTGAACCGCATGATTATAAGATCTGAAAAAATTACGAGTATTATTGGAAATTTTAAAACTTTGCACTCCAAATAAGAAAGTTGAGTGGGCATCAAAATTCTAAAATTCAGACCATATTTTAAGCAAATATTTCAATTTGATTAAAAAAATTTGATAAAATACAGAAATATAGGTTAGATGATAGAAAAAATGAAGCAAATATTCTATAAAAAAAACATACGTTTTCAGCATTGGGAAACCCCGTCTTTACAATTTTTAACGGTTTTGCAGAATAATTATACAACTTCTCCAAAAACCGGTAATGATCTGTCCATCCGTCCTTACATCAAAATAGCTTTCTCACAATCTACATGAAATTTTGTTAGAAGATCTAAAGCGGATTTTTATTAGACACTTAGTGGGGTGCCAAAAATTTTTTTTGAAAAAATTAGTCTCTATCAAGTGAAAAGTCTTGATAAGGATTTCTCAAGACAGTTCTTAAACTGTCAATATTTACAAAGTGCGGGGGAGGAGAGGTAAGGGAAGGGTGTACGTTCTTGAAACGTTTTATACCAGTCAGAAATGATGCCAACAAATATTTTAAATTGATGAGGTGAAAATGTTTGCAATCGGAATCAATGTTAGCGAATCTCGACAAAATAGTCAAGTTTGGTCAATAAGTAGGTGAAAGTGAGCCGGCTATTTTTAAGTATGTGATCTTTGGGTTAGGAGACGACTAATTTCATTTAATTATTCAAGTCTCACAAATTGAAACGGTATATAATCTATAAGATCATATACAATGATCTTTCAGTCTTTGTGGAACTAGAGAAAAGTCAAAATCAGCAACACAAGTGCCAGAGCCAGTAATGAACTACTGAATGAAGAACACTGAAAAATCGACTGTAATTTTTTGAAATTGTTGGAAAAATGGCATAGAGACCACGATGTAGTTACTGTGGTAAAACAAATCATGCCTTGTCACAATCTACGCACGGACAGGTTAAATGAATCAATGCAGTAGCATTAGCAAAGCTAGTGAAAAAAAACGGTAAACAATATTCTACGTTTATCATCTTGAGTACTAATCCGTCCTTGATTAGGGAACGAAACGTACCATAAGATGTTCAAGCCAAAAAGTAGTGACCGTATTGAAATAATTAGTGCTGGCTTTACGTTGGGTTCCAAACAGCTAAGCGTCCCAGTGGTTATCGACAATATTGTTATTAATGGCATCTTGTTGGTAGTAGCCTCAACATGGAATATTGGTGGATCAGGATTATTTGAACCAATTGAACATTCGTGTCATTTAGGAGAAAAAATGTACTACCCACCCTCTCCCCATAACCACAAATAGAGATGACTAAGGGGAATCCATTCAAGATTGACGACCTAAAGCTTGGTGAATATGTAAATACAGAAACGAGACACAAACGTCGACACTAGTGAACGAGTTTTAAGAGACTTTTGCGGAAAATATGAAGGAATTAAGGACACATCATCATCATGAATGCCGCGATAGTCCGAGCTCGCCTTGGGTTCAAGGATTAATTTCATCAAAATTGTCATGGGTCCGCGATTTTATCCATCAGTTGTTTACTTCCAACAAGGATCTGCTGTCAGCTTGTATCGTATCTTCCCATCGAGTCCTCGGTCTTTCCGCTGGACATCTATTTTGTGCTCTACACGTCAATGTTCTCTTGGGTTGTATATTTCTTTGCATTCTTCACCCGCCCGCCTATTGCGGTTGGCATAAATTTACGCAAGAGAAAACAGGTGGATCATCCAACAGTTCACACAACTCAACGTTGTAACGTAGTCTCCACTCTGTTCCTTGTTTCACTGGGCTGTCGATTTTTTGGAGCACTTTGCATTCAAATGCGTCTACTGTTTTTTCGGATTCGTTTGTCAGGGTCCATGTTTCACTTACATATAACAGCAGAGGTCTGACTAGTTATTTGTAAATGCGAAATTCATTTTGCTTGTGCACAACTGCGGACCTCAGAATGGGAAATATGGAGTAATATGCTTTATTTGCGGTGTTTATGCGGTATCCCATTTTGTCTTTTTCAGTGCCTCTTCTATTTATGTTGCTCAAAGTAAGATAAAATTGTCCACACTTTCAAGGTTAGCTAGAGGTTTCTTCCCCGTTTAAGTCATGAATATACAGGGTGCGGCGCCAAAATCCGGACAAAATTCAATTTAAATTTCCCCCCATTCTGTAAGGTTTTGAGAGATCGCGATTCTCGTGCAAATAGTTTAATACATGCATTGAGCATTCATAACCTCGAAAAAGTCACAATGTTGAAGCCTAGTGCAGAGTATAATCGAAGAGCCGCGATTATTGAAAGTGTTCGCGCTGGGCGCTCAGCCACAGAAATCATTCGATTCTCCGGCTACCCAAATCGACTGTGTATGAAGTTATTGCGAAATATAATGAATCGGAGAAGTCAAACAAAGGCTCCGCGACACCAACAAAGAAACCCCACTCCAAAAAATGCGTTGTCAAGACCCCCGAAATAATTAAACGGGCTCAATAATAGATTTTGGAGGATCCGATCCAGTCAATCCGAAAATTGTCGTCAGTTGTCGGTGTAAGTGAGAAAACTATGCGTCGAATCGTGGAAAAGGAGCTCTGCTACAAGTCTTATACAATTAAAATAAGACAGATGCCTTCTAAAGCTGCAAGGACAAAACGCGTTGAACGTTGTAACTTGCTTTTGTGCTCTTTACGAAACAAGGCTGCCGGACGCCTCAGGTTTTGGCCTCCTAACAGCCCAGACTTGAATCCTCTGGATTACTTTGTATGGAGCGTGGTCGAAAGGGATATAACAAGTACAGACATCTAAACGTCGCTTCATTGAGAGCCGCTATTGAAGAGGTATTCACCGAAATGGACCGTCCCGCATTAAAACGGGCCTGCAAACACTTCAGACCGGGGATAGAGGTGGATATCGAAGCACAAGGGGGTTATATAGAGTGAATGTGTTTTTTTACGTTCAACAAACCATTTAGTAAAAGAAACAATTATAAACTTTCCCATTTTTGTAATAAAAATTATTTTTCAATATAATGTTTAACTTGTCCGGATTTTGGCGCCGCACCCTGTAGTTTTAGTTTTATTAGCTTGTAGGCCAATTTAGTTTGTTTCAGATTCTAGACTCAGGAATGCTCCTTTGGCATCTGACATTGAAAGCGCTATAATATAGATGTCATAAGCATATGCTATTAATTGCGCGGACGTTAACATTAGTGTACCCGAGATTTCAGTTGATGTCTTCCTGATGACGTGTTCCAGCGCAAGGTTAAAGAGCATTTGGGCAAGTCTATTCTCTTGCTTTAAACCTGATTCAATTAGAAAGCTGTCCGTGAGTTCACCGTGTACCTTGACCTGGGACCCTCCTAACCTCGAGTGCTTGTACCATTCCATACGATACTCGCGGATCATCAGGGTTCTTACAGTAAACGACAAAATACTCGCATTTTAGCAATAGTCTGTGTTTACTCTGTAAGTATGTGATCTTGTGGCCAGTAAAGAATGCATCAACTGCACCAGTCTTCTTCATAATTAATGAAATGACAGGGTGTCTTGAGTTCCCTGTAAATTTTTTCGCCAACAGAGGGATAGTATTTACTTCTGCAACCTTCGATACGTTTTGTTCCCATAGTGGATTGTACATATCGCTCATTTTCTGCAACAACGTCATAATACAAAAATTGTTGCTTTTGAGTTAATACCATAAGGATTATGATAACAAAATATTCTTTCTACTGGTAAAGAGTCATATCTGAGCTCTTCATATTTCACTTCAAATGACACTAGTGTCGTTTGGTTGTAGTTTTGTTTAGTCTAGTGTGTTCGTTGCAATACTGAATTAACTCAGTTGTGAGTCTTCTATGAAGTGCATGAGCGCTGCAAGACACATTTATACTTGTGACCATCTTCCAGCAAAGGTAAGATTACTTATTATCGCGCCAGTATTGTGAAGAAGGTATTATTTCCATATATTACGTTATGCGAGTAAAAGTCGGTGTGTGCGGAAAATTTCTTGGTTATTTTGGTACTTTTTTGATTTAAGACATTGTTGCAAATAAAAGTACTAGTTTTTTAGGTCACACGTTTCAGAAATATGCACTATTATGACATTCTTACGCAAAGTAGGATTAAGTATTTATGTTTTCTTCTAAAGTATTTTAATTTATGTCATTATTGTATTGATAACTTACTGCAATTCAATATTTGAAACCAAAATAAATCATAAACAACAAAAATATAACGAAGCATATCATTGAAAGATCAAGACCCTTGCTAATTCTATTTAAATATAAACCAATAAGTTATTTACTGGACCAATTACTTGTGGTTTAATTTCCAGTCAGAGAATCATGAACTTAAATAGTCGAGGAACAAAACTGGTGTTAATGGTGTTGAAGAACCAAGCTAGTAATACAGAAAAATGCCAGATAAAGCATCCCTTGCAAGCTTCCTTTGAAACACTTAATACTAGTTTAACATCTAGGGAAGACCCTTCAGTAGAAAGAGGTATCTCATAATAAGCGAAACTTTATTTTGTAGCAACTAGTTTTGTACTATAACATAGCATTATTAATTTTCAAGGGAATGTCTTATCTGCTACTAACCAATCGATTACAAGTTTGGAAGTTACGAGTACTCCTCCAATCTCAAGATCTTCATCGAGCTCATCTTCTTTCTCCGAAGATAATGATGGCTCGCTCGCAGATATCACTTATTTACTGCACAAAGTTAGCAGTTAGAGTCACAGTAATGTTGGTAGCGAGAGAGACAACGAAACAAACTTCAATAAAAGTGGTTGCGGTACTTTTGTCACTGGGGTCGAAACTTTTTTGAATAACTTGTCCATATATTTTTTATCAGATGGCACTGTTGGATCCATTTTGAATACTCCCAGTTCACTTACACTCTCTAACGCCCCATCTCAGATGATCACAAGTCCAGTTAAGAAAGGTTTAAAGCGTAAAAAAGAATGAGAATGATTGGATCAGAAATGTGAATAAAAAGCTCCGAAACAATGAAAAGGCATACAAAATGCACACAACGGAAATTAAACTCCGAAATGAGAGGAAAATGCGTCCTCCATGTACAGGAAAGTATAAAATGAAATTTGCCACAAAATTCAGTGCAGAAGATCGAATGCGCATTTTCACTTCTTACTGGGACTTAGGTTATATAAAGAAGCAAAGACAATTTATTGCAAATAATATGGAACCGATTCAGCTCAAATATCAATATGTGCGTGTCAGTGGTACAAAAAAGAAAAAGGACAACAATTATGCCTTTTATTTCCATTCTAATGAACAGAAAGTGCGAGTATGTAAAACATTTTTTAAGAACACTATCGATATAAATGATCGTCCTATCCGCACAGTGCAGGAAAATCAAAATAGGATAGTGATTGTTTTACTAGAGGAAGATTGTCGAGGAAAACATGGTAAACAAAAGATAATTGACGATGTTTTAAGGGAAGGCGTGCAGAAATTTGTCGACCAAATTCCAAAAATTGAAAGACACTACACGCGCGCAAACACCAGCAAACATCTTGTCGACGGGAGCAAATCTATTGCCAATATACATAGAGATTACATGAATAATTGCAAAGAACAGAACATTCCATTTGTAAATTACGTGATGTTTTGTCGGATATGTAGTAATCGAGCAGTCACACCAGCAAACTACTCGAAAACATTCCTACCCTTTAACCGAAATTTTAATTGTAATTCATTAAAATTGTTTTTATTTGTCTCTTATTATTAGTAAACGTAATTTTTATATCAATTTTCTTTATCTCATGTTTAAACGGTTCACTTTAATTGTATTCGTCATAAAATTTAAGTTTCATAACTATTTTGAAATCTTATCCATTTCTCTTTTTACTTCAGTTAATTTTTGTTTCGAGCAGTTACAATATCAAACTGCTCGAAAACTCTCCTATCTCCTATCAAAATTTTAATTAATGGCAACCCATAAATGAGCAACTATAACAGTTGAGGGAGCTGTGTGAAGGTGAGGTTGAGACGACAGCGTTTTGGCAGCTAGCGACATAAAAGTTTTGTTGTGTTTGCGCAAACGATGCTTAATTTTGTGTTTCAGAAATTTGTGTTGTGCAACGTTGCCCACTGCTGACTTAGGTTTGCTTTCTTGTGATTTTTATTCAAGCGATCAGCAAGGAAAGCAGTTTTCTGGACATTGAAGTATCACCCTTCATATGGGGGAGGCGCCATGTTTGGAAAACAGGTGAAGGAAGATTCTGCTAGTGTACAAGGCGAACGGTTGTGAGCTGCAAAATTTCAATATGTGTGAGTGTGTGTCATTTGCTCACAACCTTTTCCTTCAACGTACCGGATTTTTTTTTCTTTGTAGTTTCTGAGTTTTTCATTTTTGCATCGGTGTCAGAAGCGAATAGCTGAAAACGAATGAGGATTGTGCTAGATCATGTGACGGGCTCCGCCAGAGGGAATTGCCCAAGAGAATGTCGTGACGGAAGCGGGGTCTCGTAGTCATCATCTGGGGAGGAAACGGATTGTTCAGAGGATGAAGTCGTAGCAACTGAACAATTCGATGAAGAATCTTATAAGACACTTGCACTGCTTAGAAGTAAAAATCCAAAAATGTATAATAAAGAAAAAATGTTTTTCCAAAACTCGGATGATAATACAGAAGACAAGGAAAAACGATTAGAAACTAAAGACCGCAAATTGGGGGAGAAGGAACGAAGGTTTGAAGAGCTAGAGTTGCTCAGGGAAATAGGACGAAAAGAAATTCAAAAGAGGATTCAGAAAGAAGTTGCCGGCGGCGGGGAGCTGCCGTTCAAGGAGGAAGAGATGGATGAAGACTTTGCCCCAGAAGCCCATGTCCGGCGTATGCAGGAGGTATTTCAAAAATTTAAAGGATTGGATGAGGATGTAAGCTTACTAATCGATTAAAGTCTACTATTTGTCTTGGACGAAGCAGCGCAGCAACAGCAGCCGTATGCTGAACGTATCACAAATTCCGAGTTTGAGGACCATGCTGCAGATGAAGGTGATTGTGATGTTGAAGATGTACTCATCAAACAAAGCAAGTCATTGAGAAGCGTAAAGAATCGTGGAATCAAAGTGGTATTGGTTATATAATGGACGCTTTTGCTTTTGGATAATTTCTCTGATAAAGTTGACCGTTGGCTACAGAACCATTGTGACTTTTTTTCGTCAAAATTTGTTCGAGATTCGAAATGAAATTGCATTAACGGGTACGAAAATATTTATTTAAATTTACATATACGATAGCGAAACAAGTCATTTATAATTTAAGCTAGGTTGCAAAAATGGGAACATTATTCTCGATTATTGAACGGTTTTAGTATTAGGATATCTTTTAATTAGATTTTTCTATTTTAATTAAATGGTTTTAAGTTGAAGTTTTACATACGATTTGTATATTATTGATTATGATTCTTATGTTTAAGCGCTCCGAAAAATGAGGTAGTTTCGTTTGTGAACATGCATACTTATCAATGCTGCTATCTGAAACTAGGTGCAACTTAAAAATATTCATTTTAAAAGACCTATTCAACACAGTATGGACAGGTAAAGAAAGGAAGCTAGGTGTTTAATTCCAAATTCAGGAGAAAATCGAACCACGTAGTTTTGAACCTTTTAAAACAAGTTTTCACATGGGATTTTTGTCAGACTGCAATCAACGAGTGTAACTTGGGTATTTGAAGTTCACTGACTCAGTTGAGGGAGTTAAATCGAACCTTTCATTCTGTTTGTATGTACCGTTGTTTAATTCAACTTAAATAAACGTCATTAAATTCAGTGGCATCGAATAGATTTGTATGTCCTGAGAAACAAACTTTATTAAAAGTCTCGTGGAAACTTTAGAGGTTGGTGTATAAAGTCAATTTTTTACTCTTGTTCCTAAAAGCCATCTAAGGTTTACTAAAGGAAGCAATTTTTTTTTGGGGTATAATTGAGGAATGTATATAGCTCCAGTTTAATTCGTTCAGGAAAAGGTAGGACTAAATATGATCATGTTTGAGGGGGTTGAGATCTTTTGCTTAGTAACCATTCGCTCGCAGTGACATTGTGCAGTTAATAGACTACTCCATTCGAGATAAACCTCTCCTATCTTTGGATTGTCTTTAAAACGCGGAAGCTAGCCTGAAAAAGGGAGAAGCAACCTTACATTTTTATACGAGTATATCCAAAAACGAAATTATTTTTGCGCAATTGAAACCGATTCTTCATATATAGACATAATCGCAGAATTGATCCGACATAAAAATTTGCTTGAAATGAATAATTAAATAGACATATTTATTTTGATTTGAATCATTTTCTCTTTAAAAGATTAAAACAAGAATAAAATGAGCAGCATTTATAAAAATTCAACCCTGTAAATATTCACACTTATGAAATCTCAATTAAGAATAAAAAAATTCCAATTGTTAGCGTAAGCTTGAGATCCTAAGAATCTAATTTAACGTTTGAAGAAAACAAGAATTAATTACATAGTTGGTTTGAACTTCGTGTAGAAAGGAATGAATAATATATTATGCAAAGTAACTTAGTTAAATGTCTAATTTCAATTTCAGAATAAAAATCATATGTAATCTATTAAGTCTAACTCATTGATAGTAGTTTAAGAATCGTTTTACTTACGAAAAATATAAATTTGATGAATGATCTTTGTTCAGAAAAATAATAAAAAGGATCTTGTCAAAACAAATATTAATTATTGTAAAATGAGAGCAAAATAATATGAATTGCTTAAAAATCTAACAACGTCGGTCTTTTCCTTTTGGCTCCTTCTGACCGGGTACAGGACCCGGTACGGTGGAACGCTTGGTCTTTAAAAAATGAGCTAGCCATCGGGCACGCTCCAACTTTCTTTAGTTTCAGGGGCTCTTGCGGGTTGAGTGGCCTCGAGCAAGGTGCCTTTTTATGGCATAAGGTTATGTGATTCGCTCACATAACTCTATGATATAAATTGGTCATTGGTATATTTCTTTTCTGATGGGAAGGCTCAAACAAGTTATGTTGTATGAGTTTTCTACTCAGAAGGAAAATGTATGGCCACTGCAACATTTATGGATCTTGATCCGGTTGGGCGGATGCGAGGGGACACCATCACCATCCGGTTGCCCCATTCTTATTTGTGGGCCATGAAAATCGTCGGGTAACGACGAGGTTCCCCTAAGTCCGTCTGTTTTGGTTTGTTTTAGCTTATTTTTTGAACAAACAATTCTCCCCTTTGCAGTTACCTACATTATTTCGACTTCGGTCGATCTTTTCTTTTGAGACTCAGGAATTCGTGAATGCGAAATTGTTTTTGTAGTGGGTCCTTGTGCTGGGGGAATGAACCCGCCCCACGACACCGCAATGCTAGCCTGCCAGTGCATTCACGCGTCCCCAGACAAGGGCATTCTCGGCGGATATCAACATCTTCCTTCGCCGAGGCAGCAGACCATCGCTGCAGTCCTTTGCGGACATTTAGCTTCTTTACACCAAGAAACGCTTATGTGAAACTTGCTGCGCCTACGAGAATCCCGAGGGAAAAGAAAAAGACAAAGAACGGAATATTATGATCAGACTCTAGTGCAGAAAGAATTGTCCAGAAAGGAAAAGATGCATGATAAGGAGAAAAGCAATGCTACAGTGGCGGTTTATGACTTACAAGCCGTTATGCAAATTCCTAAGGGAAATGTTTCTGTTTTTTACTATAAGTCTTAATCAAACGTGTTCAACTTCACTTTTTATGACTTATGCAGCCACAAATGCGAGTGCTTTGTGTGGGATGAATCTAATGGACACAGGGGCATTAATGAATTGGGTTCGTGCATTCTTCAATTTTTAAACAAAAGAGCCACAGGTAATCGAGGCTTCATTTTTAGGGTTTTGTAAAATAATTTTACAAAACCCTTCTAAAATCGCGTCCTGTCTGTCCGTCTGTCCGTCTGTCTGTCTGCCCGTCCGTCCGTCCGTCCGTCCGTGTGTCACAGCAGTTTTTCTCGGAAACTACTTAAGCTAGAAGCATCAAATTTTGTATACAGGTGTAAAGTGGTGATCTCTTCAAATCTCAACTACTAAAAAATTTTATACGGTATTTAAGGGGGGTCTCCCCATGTAGGGGAGTGACCCCCCGAAAAAAAAATTTCATTGAAGGTAGCCGATATGGGTATCAAATGAAAGGTCTTGATGAGAACTTTTCAAAACAGGTCTTAGTTTGGCAAAGTTTGCTTCGAGGGGCGCACAGGGAGGGGAAATACACGAAAAATTTGTGTCCCCCCCCCTCGCGATTGGACACCTGTGATCCGAAAAATCTGAAAAAAATCACGAATGTAGGCCTTGATGAGTACAACAACAACAAATACGTGAGAAGTCGCAATTCACTCAACTTTGTTAGTAATAGTATGATTTATCGATTTTATGTTTTCTTGAATAAAATCTTAACGGTACCCTTAAATTCAATGAAATTCAGTACACAGATGTCTTTTTATAGGATTGATCAACCCTGCAAGCTTCATAAAGATTGCATCATATTTAGCGAAGTTATAGCGGTTTGAATTTTCCTGTATTACTATGGAACAATATGCGCTGCATGTACTCGTATTACTATGGCAACATATGGCTATGGAGCAACATGCGCTTTTTACCGACTCAGACACTACAGTTTTGCTAGGATTTGCATGAAAATTTCAGGAATGATAGGTGTCATGAATAACTTTGAGAATTGGTTCAGCTAGTGGTATCAGTAATCGTAAAACAAAATAGTGGCTGTTTTAAATGCGAAGATTGAATAACTTTGAGTTATTTTTTCCCAACTTCAACGTTTAAGGTGCATGCCTTGAACACTTGATTCAATTTAATGAATGCCTGAAGCTGAGTACCTACAATTAATACTCATAAGTGAAACAAGTCAAGGAGGCGGGAGGGAGCTTCTAACAAAAGGGCTTTGTAACGACTCTAGGATTCGAAAAAATTGGCTATTAATCGATAATAACAGTACAGGAGAGTGGCCCCTGAAAAAAAATTCATCAAACGTAGCCGATATG
Organism: Odontomyia ornata; assembly: GCA_963969285.1. NCBI lineage: Eukaryota > Metazoa > Arthropoda > Insecta > Diptera > Stratiomyidae > Odontomyia > Odontomyia ornata. The sequence continues at coordinate 330,239,738 of OZ017739.1, forward strand.
AGTATGAAATGGTAGTTTTCATGGGAGCTTTTCAAAACAGTTCTTAAACTGTCAGTTTTTGCTTCAGTGGGGGCACAGGGGGGAAATACATGAAAAATGTGTTTCCTCCCTCGCGAATGGACATCTGAAATAATTATCAAGGGAGATATTTATGAGTATAACAATAACAAAAACCTCAGAAGTCTAAATTCTTTCAACTTTGTTAATAATAGTATGGTCTTCAAATTTCATAGTTTCTCCAATAAAATCGTCATTGACATGCTTCTTGACTTTATTCAATCTGGTGACTGCATTTTGAAAATTGAATACAAAACCCTTCTGACATGAGCGTAGGTCTGTTTACCCAACTTGTTTACTCTGATAACTGGGCAGGCTAGCAAAAAAATTAAATGAATGGTTGCACTCTACCTTTACGCTGTATCGCACCTCAACATGAAGAGTAGCTTGAAGGTGCTTCACGGCATAATAAGACGAGACCTGGCCCAAAGTAATTAGTCAAACGGTCCTAGGCTAGGTTCTCAGGTTGACAGGGGAGGTGTTTAGTGGGTAGTTCAGTCACTTTGTTGCGAACACGGGAGTCCCACACTCTGTGCGTAAATGGGCATTCACCTCTCCACTACAAAAAAAAACAAAAAAATCAAGAGTATTCCTTATCAAAGGCCACACGCAAAATGAGGGAGATTCCGCCCACTCGTTGATTGAACGGTAAGTGAAACGACAGCTGTAAGGTAGTCCTCTATACACACCGAAATCGTTCAGCGCTGCTATTCGGTCAGCTATAAAAACAGAAAAGTCATTCAACGTTACGGAACTTTGCTTTGAAGCCTTAGCTCTGAAATGGAGCTTCTAAATATGTCACAGCTTAATATAGCTACTGTGAAGGCTCTTCTTGTAGAACGTGAATCACCAACTTCTATTTTTTTAACACCTTACGAGGGCGAAATGTTTAAAGTGGCAAATATCATTAGCGAGAAAATGATTAAGGAAAACATTACTCTGTGAAGAGTGTTTATGACGAAACCCCTAATATCGATCAACAAAAAACAAGCCTTACTTGAATTAGCGGAGAAAAGTCATATAACTAAATTCTATAAAGCATTTTACGAACAGCTATAATCTCCAATATATTTATCTTTTTTTCTAATTATCGAAAAATACTTATTACAATTTTAATGTCGAAATATGAAATATGTAATAAATGTTACTGTTACTATATTATTTACTTAATTGAAGGGTTCTTTATTATTTCCAGTTGCCGAAAAACATACTGTTATACGTGAAAATTACAACAATATGTAAAATTCAAATGCACCTCCTGAAAAAACTTTATTTTTGGGTTATGAAAATGTTGCAGCAAATGAGCGATATTAAAACAGTATGGTCAAATAGTCAGGCAAAGCTGGTCAGCAAAACAGTTTTACATTAGCTGATGGCAATAACCTCAAGTGAGGGACGTAACTAAGATGAGCAACTACAGAAAGTATAGTGGACAATCAATAGAATGCAAAACACAACTACTAAAATGTCTGCACTTGAGTAGGTTTTTGATTATCAAACCAGAGATATCATCACAAACAAATTAGTTCTGACACTAGTAAGGGATGGTAAAGAGGAGAAAAATGTGATTCAAAAGCAGGCCAAGCACAACTTTCACAGTCCAGGATGAAAATCAATACATCTTTAGATCCGCTTTGCCCACCATCTATAAAGGTTACTATTATATCTGGAGCTGATTAGAAAATAGGTATCTTTTGTCAAATTCAGAGATCATAAGTCTGTAAATGCGTATGATTCTTTTTGGTATACATGCATAAACTACCTAATTCAGAGTGTACAGAAGGAAAAATTCAGACCAGCTTGAAAGTAAATATACAAACAAAAGGTCTTCCTATGAATTTTGATTCACTTCGCGCTGTGTATTTTCGCTTTCATAAAGAGCTGTCAGTTCAGATCAAGTAAAAACAGATCCCAAACTTATAAGTGACATCTGAGATATACAACTCCTCGCTTCAAAAGACTAGGAAACAATATAACAAATAATATACCAACAGAGATAAATTTCTCAACGTTGAACGTTATTCTTAAAGTTGCACTTGTTCATTGGGGAAGTAGAAACACAACATAGATTATTAAAAAAAATTAAGAGCGATTAACGTACAATTTCGTTTTTACTAAACTTTTATTGATTGCTTGACCATTTTTAAATCAAGTTTATGCAAATTTTTATCGTGCCTATACTACACTTGAACTTAGATTACCACAAACGTGTACGAGCAGCTTTCTTCACATCTGGCATTGATCTGGACGTCATGTTAATGTCTTCAGCATATGTTGCTAGCTATTTCTAATCAAATGTTATAGAGCAAGTGTAGTGATTTCTTTTTTTTTTGTGGTAGGGAGGTGAATGCCATTTCTGCGCAAAGTGTGGGACTCCCATGCGCGACTGGACCACCCACTAAACACCTCCCCTGTCAATCTGAGAACCCAGCCTGGAACCGTTTGACAAATTACTTCGGGCCAGGTCTCGTTTTGTTACGCCGTGGGGTGCCTTCAAGCTGGGGAGTCCCTTTCCTAGCGAGAGGGAAAAGGAGAAGTGGTAGTGTCTGAAGAGCAATCCCCCAGCCCTAGCGCCCCTGGCTGCTGTGAGTCCCTTTTATATTTTATGACTGCCCGAGCATAATGTGCCACCTGGTTCCATTCGTCATCCGATTCGAGCATCACCGCAACTATATTATCCGGGGTGAGCTCTCCCGTCTTTCTGTAGAGTTCTATTCACAGCCTGACCCATTTTGTACACGCAAAAATGTGTGACAGGCATTCTCCTCCTCTCCTGGGCAAAACTGACAATCGGGAGACCGTGACTTACCAATCTTGTGCAGGTAAGACTGAAAACACCCATGCCCGCTCAAAAGCTGGGTCAGATAGAAGTCAGTCTCACCATGCCTTCAATTCAGCCATGGTATCACATCCGGGATGAGGCACGCAGTCCACCTTCCCTCTGTGCAATTCACCCAAGACTACTGCCAATCGTTGAGCGAGCGCTATCTCTCCTCGCGGACAACCGCCTCCCTCGCATCCTCGTTTCGACGCAGGTAAATAGCGCGACGCTCTCTAGCAAGGAGGGCGATAGGTATCACGTCTGCAATCACTCTCACCACCGAGTCAGAGACTGTTGGATACGAAGATGCAATTTTCAATGCTCCTCTTCTCTGTACTTGTGCCAATTGTTTTCGGTATACCTCCTTGCTGAGAGCGTCGCCCCATACCTCAGCTCCAATCAGTAGCACTGCCCCTACAGAACTCATCAAGAGGCGTCTTCTTGATGGGCTGGGTTCCCCTACGTTGGCCATAAGTCGACTCAGAATTGATATTCCCTTCTCAGCCGTTGCCCTGATTTTCTCAGAGAATACCATCTTCGAGTCCATCAGTAGCCCCAGGTACTTCACCGCTTGCTTCGATTCGATTCGTAAGTCACCAATACTGATCATCCTTACTCTAGAGATTCTCTTTTTTGTCAAGATGACCACTTCGGTTTTCTCCAGTGCTAAACTGAGCCCACTTGCAGTCATCCAGTCCCTCACTCGGTGCATTAGCATACCTAGCCTAATTTGCGCTTGTTCATCGGTGCCTCTAGTGACTAAAGCTGCAACATCATCCACATAGCCAATCAAGCGCAACTCATCTGGCATCTCAAGTCTCAGTAGCCCGCCGTAGAACACGTTCCACAGGTCTGAACCAAGGATAGATCGCTGGGCAACACCCTATGTAATTTCCATCCTTCGTTGGCCCTGTGTCGTGCCGTAGAGCAGGCTTCGGTCCTTTAGGTAGTTCCTCAAAAGCCGCATTAGATATTCTGGAACTTGAAAAAAGGTTTGCAGCGTATCCAGAATATCTACTCATCTAGTGGAGTTTAAGGCATTCCTGACGTTGAGTGTCACCAACAAGACGATCTGTCCCTTGGACTGCATTCACCACCTCTGCAATCATATCAATGGTAGAATATCCTGCTCTAAAGCCGTACTGCCGAGGAGGTAGGTCCCCAGCAACACGAGTCGCGTCAGTGAGTCTTCCCTTGATGAGTATCTCTAGCACTTTCCCAGCCATGTCTAACATGCATAACGGTATGCAGACAGCGATTCAGGATTTCCCTTCCCTTGCTGATCAGCACGAGCCTCGCCACCTTTCATTGTACCGAGAAAACCCCGTCCCGTAAGCAAGCGTTTAATGTTCGGAGCAGCAAGTCAGGACAATGATGATAGACAAGCTGCAACACCTCAGCTGAAACACCATCTGGACCTGGAGCTTTCCTCACTTTTAGCAAAAGCACTGCCTCGTCCAGTTCCGGCTGTGTGAAAAGTGGACACTCATGTGTTGTTTCACCATGGACAGCGTCAACATGGAATGGATGGGCGGGGAAGAGTCCCCACATTATCTCGTCCATCTTTTCCGTATCATGTATACAAGATTTCCGTAGGGCACCAAGCTTCCGCATAAGTAGCTTGTAGCCAAGGCTCCACGGATCCTTGTTCACATTGTGCACTAGATCTTGCAGGCCTTGCTGTTATTGTTCAATTTGCGAAGGCATTTCCTGGCTGACTTATATGCTGCTGCCTGATCGCTTACCTCGTCATGGTTCCATGCTCGTTGAGCCTCACGCCGAAGCTTATGACACTTCCTTCGTTTTTCAGCGATTTCAGTTGACCACCAGTACACCCCAGTGTACTGCATGCCCCCAGGCTTGCCATCCCAGGATTTTCAATGGGGCTTAGAAGCCTTGCAAGCAGTCATAATGATGCTCATAGTTGAGTTCACCACGTATTGACCTGCCAGTTCTTCTGTCTCCTCCGAAACTCTCTGCAGCAGAGCACCCGCTGTGAGTTCCTCGACGTACCTCTCCGCGTCTATCCTTCCGATGTTCCGTCCAGTTGTAGAAGGCCGAGAGCACGAAGGCTGGGAGACAACATCGCTTATCTCAAGCAGAATGCACTGGTGATCACTGGCTGAGTAGTCCTCTAATACTCTCTAATTGTGTATCCTCCGTACTAGGAACTCCGATGCAAATGTCACGTCCGGTTTGGTTTCTTCACAGACAATACACCGGAAAGTAAGCATATTTTTGATCCTCGCAGCCATCTCTAGGAATTGTTTTCCCCGCGAATCTGTTTGAGGCATGCCCCATTCGATTGCTTTAGCGTTGACGTCACCACCAACGGGCACGTTTGAGACAGCGTCCTCCAACGTTTTAAGCTTGGCTTGGAAAGATTATATTGGTTCGTTCGGCGTTAGGTACACAATAAAGAAGATGGTCGCTGAGCACCGACCCCACACGAAACCATCCCCCCGTCCACAAACCTCCGCTTGGAAATCACTGTTCCGTCCTCAGATGGCGGCAGTACCAATTTCGCCAGGATACCGTAGTGCAGAGCTTTTATCATGGTGTTGCTCACTCAGCAGCAAGAAGTCTGCTTTCATGTCCCCCGCAAACTGCTCAAGCAGATTTTGGGTGGGTGAACTACGGTGTTGGTTTAGAAACAGGATGCGCGTCATCCAAGTCCTGATTTTGCCTTGGCTAGGGCTATGGAAAAACCCAGCATTTTTCTGATCCCAAGACGTGTTCAAAGTTACATCTTGGATCAGCGTTTTTGCAAAGAATACAGTGTGCCACACTCGTACACTTTTTTAGTTTATGTCGCGTTTCACCGCATTTGTAACATAGGGAACTCCTATCGGGTCGTTGGCATACTTGTGTGGCATTTAAGACAAGAGATGCTGTTCTTTGCTGTATCCTACCCCATTCGTACTTTGCCTTTATTCAACAATCGTTCGGCGTCCTTTTCGGTCAAGTCAATTCTGGCCATGCGTTGCTCCCATGGCTTTCTCGTAGTTTTTTAGCGGCTTTCTTCACTTCTTTTGTAAGCACTGTCTGGAACCTCTGATCTGGTGTTCCATACCCATCAAGTGCCTCTCCCTTTCTTCTTATCCTGATCTCCTTCGATTGGGCTAGACGTCATTCTTTTATTGATTTTTGATTGTGGAGCTATCTGCACATGCCCTCTAGATTTTGCCCCAAGCACTTCTTTAGCCTTTTGATCTTCTTTGGCTTTCTGATCCTCTTTGGCCTTTAACCAGCTTGTCCGATAATCCCCTATGCGGTCAAGGAGCTCCTCTAGTTCAAGGAGCCCAATCTTTACTGCTTTGGTGATTTTTGGCGAGTCGCATGCAGATTGTATTCTTTTTAGAACAACTCCCGCTTTTCTAAATAGCCTTTCTTCTTCATGTTGCTGGGCGGCACGTTTTCGACGTTGGCGATGAAATCACACATCGTCGCTTTTTTTGCTTGGTCTTTCCCTGCCGTGATCTCGTTGACTACAGGATGGTTCTTTATTATTTCGGGATTCACGACCCTTGCTTCAATTGCTTTGGTAGCGATCGCAGCAGTTACCATCGAATTCTTCCTCCACTGCTCTAGCATTTGGTGCGTCCTGCAGAGTTTCCCGTTCGCATAATTTTTTTTTGTTGCACTTGAACGCCGCAGGAGTCTCAGTCTGGACTAGACTATCTATTAATCTCCGTTTTTCATCTGTCTACACTGTCATTGTATTAATCGTCGTTTTTGTCATCGTTAGTACCGCTCCCGATGTGCTGTTAACATCGTTGCTGCAGCCGCTGGTTGCTTCGCGGTTATTGTTATTATGCATGCTTTTTCTTCTTTTAATCTTTTTTAAGTGTTTTGGTTGCTCCAGATTTATTGGGCCCCCCCTCAGAGCCACTATCTCCGTTCATGTGTGTCCCACGCTTATCTTTGCAGAGCAGGGAGCCCATGCGAGGGTTGGCACAAGCTCTTTCTGGGATTTGAACAACTGAGCAGGGTTTCTTGAATTTTCATAGCGTCGCCGGCCTCATTGTTTTTTCAAAGTCATAACAGCCACAAGCAATAAAATTAAGTCGATTCTGGCTTTTGTGGTACTCACTGTGACTGCATGCTATACTATATTTCAAATTAGGAACTTTCTTTTTTCTTCGTTGAAGCTGCCTTTTTAGGTAAGCAAGACAAAGCCTTATGGCTTTTCAAGAAAACACATAATTGGCTTGTGGATATAAAATAAACAGCATAATTAACTAGGAGCTTTCATTATAAATTCACTCCAATGCCCACACACAGTTCTTCACGCAACGATCGCTCCATTGCAAATAAAGTTTTTTTCTGGATCTTCCAGCTCAGGATCAAAATTCTGTTGGCAAATGTCAGCAACACAATTATTTTAATCTTTAAGTTTCATGTATTCTTTTTAGGGTTTTGTACTAAAATACAAAACCCCTATTGCAATCACGACCTGTGTCTGTCTGTCCGTCCGTCCGTCTGTATGTCACACCACTTTTTCTCCGAAACTATAGAGGCTACAGCCATGAAACTTTGTGGAAAGGCCTGAAGTGGTGACTTCTTGAAAGTTGAAGGGTGAAAAAATTTTTCAAAGGGGTTTAAGGGGGGTCTCCCCATATAGGGAGGTGACCCCTCAAAAATAAATTTTCACCATTGGTAGTCGAGTGGGGTGTCATTGGAAAGGTCTTAATGGGATGTTTTAAAAACAAGTCTTAAAATTGCCTCATGAGTACCGGGGGGGCAGGGGAAAGGAATGTGCGAACTTTTCGCGCACCCCCCACCCCCTCGCGATTGGACACCTTCCATCCGAAAAATCTGAAAAAAATCATGAATGTAGGCCTTTATGAGGACAACAACAACAAATACGTGAGAAGTCGAAATTCACTCAACTTTGTTAGTAATAGTATGATTTATCGATTTTATGTTTTCTTGAATAAAATCTAAATGGTACCCTTAAATTCAGACAATTCAGATTCAAACAGATGACTATTTGTAGGGTTGATCTTTTCTGAAAGTTTCATAAAGATCGAATCGTATTTGACGAAGTTATAGCGATTTGAATTTTCCTGTATTACTATGGAACAATATGCCCTGTATTACTATGTAAACATATGGCTATGGAGCCATATACGCTTTTCACCGACTTAGACACTACAGCTTTGCTAGGATTTGCATGAAAATTTCAGGAATGATAGGTATCATGAAGATGAGTACATATAATTGAAACAAGTCGAAGAGGCAGGAGAGTGCTCCTAGCAAAAGGGCTTTGTAAACATTCTAGGATTCGAAAAAATAGGCCATGAATCCATGATTACAGTACAGAGAAGTGGCCCCTGAAAATAAAATTTCATGAAAAGTAGCCAATATAAGTATCAAATGAAAGTTCTCTCTGAGAGCCTTCCAAAACAGTTCTTAAACTGACCGTTTTTGCTTCAGTGGAGGCACAGGGGGGAAAATACATGAAAAATGTGTTTCCTCCCTCGCGAATTGACACCCGTGATCTAAAAAATCTGAAATAATTATCAAGGGAGATATTTATGGGTATAACTATAAAAAAAAACCTCAAAAGTCAAAATTCTTTCAACTTTGTTAATAATAGTATGATCCTCGAATTTCACATTTTCTCCAATAAAATCGTCTTTGACATGTTTCTTGATTTTATCCGTTGCTGGTTACTGCATTTTGTAAGTTGAGTACAAACCCCTTCTGACATGAGCATAGGTCTGTCTACCCAACTTGTTTATGTTTTGCGAAACGAATGTTGTTATTCACCCGTTTGAGCGAGTGGACGCGTTATTTGGTTGTTCCGTACCAAGTCCCAATTTTTCCTCTTTTAATGTTTACTAAAATTGATCCTGATTATTCTTGTGGGTCCCGATGTAGTGTTCAGTATTCTCAAACTATAGTTTTTGTATATGTTACCTTAGTTTAACCAATTGTGTAATCGTGTCTTATCGTTTTTGTGTGACACTCATATTTATGCTTTCACATAACTGACCTTATCATTTTCGCTAATGAACATTTTGTTTTATCAGTGAGTCAAATTGTTAACTCACCAACTTTCACCAACTGTGCCGCTTTTTTCGTGATTTTTTAATATTTTTTATGTTTTACTGACCTAAAGTGATCTCTTAATTAGTATTTATAATTAAACTTGCTCAAAAATCAATTTCTTTAAATTATGAATGAAATAATTTTTACTTAGTGTCTTTTCTTGTTTACTACCCTAGTGTGACACATTAACACAAAATGAGTTTTAGATGCAGCTTAGCCATTTAAACGTTGTTCGATAATATGTACTTTCAAATTTGTTATCTGCAATGGATCTCGCATTACATGGGGCATGCATGGATGCACCACGCGATTGGTTTCATCGTTACTTAGACGCATATTTCATTTGCTTTGACTGTCAGAGTCTTGAGTAATAAATGACATTGATGTATCAAAGCATTACTGGCCACATTGATAATCTCATTGAAGAGAAAGATCAAATAAATCCCCGTAAACGATCGAGATATCAAGAAAATGACGAAAAATTCAAGCCAATGGCTAGGAGTTTTGACGAGCTAGCTACGGATCTCTCAAAGAGCGATGGAAATATTATCAAAGCATTATAAATGTTTGAAAAGCGGTTGATTTCCATGAAGGAGCAAATTTCTAACATCTAACCATCTTGTAGAGAGGATTTTCATAAACAAACCTTTCATGATGTACTCAAAGATCTCTCAATTAAATTAACAGAGGGAAACAATTTGCGGCAGCTGTTGAAAATACTCAGTAAATTGGAAAATATTGAAAAGAAATGTAATTTCCCAGAAACCAACTACTAGGTCAGCTACATGCATAACACGTACATCCAGTAGGAAATAACGACTATCTAGAAGAATGTAATCAAAAACAATCAGCATCTGCGTCAAATATTGCATCTAAAATCAACAGCCAGATCTAAGAATTTAGCACTTTTTGGACATCTGACGAATGGAGCGAAAAGCTCAAGTAGCTGGAAGAGGTTAACGCAACCACTCATCCAAGCTATGAACCGGCCAATTTTTCGGGATCTAAAATATTTTATCTTAAAAAGGTACCAAATAACATAACACCTCTGGAGTCGAAAATTTCCTTGAAATAAATCGGTTGCTCAAAAGATGCCGAGTTGAAGAAGTCTTAAAATAATAGGGACAAACTTTCGTTCAAAGTGGTTATACCATACAAATATGCCTGGCTCTTTGCTAACCACAAATCAGGAAAAGGTAGTGTCTATTGTAATGGTATTGTCTTTAAAAAGTGGAAATCACGGATACCTGTCAGCAGCAATCAACAACCTGATAAATTGGTGAATACATAAATTCCGCTATTACCAGTAACATTTATACCAATACTATTAACAAGAGTCAAGCATCGATTACTAATAACATTGTGAATCTTCCTGACCCTTTGCATGGCAACTTGATGGTAAACGGTACTATCCACCATAAAAATCAGCCTTAAGACCATATTGGTACATTACAATTAAGGAAAAGTCCCACTCTTGAACTGAACTCTATGAAAACTCATTTCAAATATCCAAATTTCGTAAGATGTGGGGTACGGATTTTATCCCCTAAATTCACACTTGAATTAGCTAGCACATGCAATGGCTCGCTACTCGAAAACCGATCTTTTTTTAGATCCATTTATGCCTCCAAATGTACAAGTAACAATAAACTCCAGCAACGATCTCGAGAGCTGAAACCTTTAATCAAGACTGCGAGAGCAAAAAATATATGAAATAGTTCGACTCTATCTAGCCTACATGCACAGATGGCAAAACAAAGTCCAAACTAAAAGTGATAAGCCAACGGAAAGAACTTAAGGCCCTTCATAAACTATATATTTAATACCACGAGAAACTGGGCTTAACATCTGATCAAACTAAGAAAGATTTTGAGACTTACGCTCACTTCAGAGGTCACGAGCGCAACATCACAAACAAAAACTACCGCAAAATGCCTCCAATTTTTTCAGTAGAAATGTAGTAGTATGAGGAACAAACTGTACAAAGCCTTTTTTGACGCCGAATATAGCAATTTTACTGTCTTTGCATTTACAGAAACTTGGTTGAATGACTCCTATCGTTATAAAGAGATCGTCGATGGTGGTTAGTCTATTAATGAAGAATATTGAAATTTCCTCAGTAGTGGCTTAAACTGAGGAACTAGCATGCTAACTGTTGTATAAAACTCTCATTTAAGAGAATTTGTTACAACTACGCCTCATAAAACTTTTCAGCATGTCATAATTTGAAATCAATTTAATAAATTTGACTTTAACATCGGTGTATTCTTTTTCGTAGTACTAAGGCCCCTCTCGGACTCTCACTTCCTGCAAATAGCGCCTCCAACTGTCTCGCTTATTAACGGCGTCCTCCAATTTCGAAACCCGAGTAACGATGAACCGTCTCCGTTGACCGAGTCAGATCAGCTTTTCCTCATTTTCCCCACTGGTCTCTGGGCTTCAGCTCTCCCAACTAATACCTTTTTGGGTATCTGTTCTTCATCCATACGATTCACATGTCCAGCCCATTACGGTTTTCGCAATGTGACAATCGTTAAGACCCCAGGATCGTCATAAATTTCATACAGCTCATGCTTGTATCAAATTAGCCGTTGGTCCCCGTCTAGCTTCGCTCCGATTATTTGCCTCAGGACCCATCACTCAAAGGCGTTCAATATATTTGCGGATGTTTGGATTAGGGTCCATATTTCACACCCATAGCATAACACAGGTCTTATCACAGATTTGTATACGTGGAACTCTATTTTTTTGTGCATACAGCACGTTTTTAAGATCGTCAAAACTGAGTAAAATATTTTATTTGGGAGTTGTATTCTTCGGCGTATTTCATCTCTTTCCTTAATGGTTCTCGTTATTTTTGCGCCTGAATATACAAATTCACTCACATTTTAAATATTATATATTTCAGGTATTTTTCCTCGACTGCATCATGAGCATTGTTGTATTCTCATTGAGTCGCAGCCCTACTCGTTTTGCTTCGCTATCAAGTTTCAGGACGAGTTCTTTAACAGTTGTTAATGACCATATACAAATATTGTTTTCGCCCACATAGGCTACCACTTGGCTCGACTTGTATAGTAATGCACTCCGTGCATCGACAGGTAGCATCCTTATGACGTACTCCAGAGTCGAATTGAATAGCAATGGGGCCAGCCCATCTCCCTGCTTTATTCCGATATTTATGTCAAAGGCATCGGTGAGTTTGTTATTGATGCGGATTTGGGAGGTCGTCGACGTCGTTGTCATTTTGGTAAGACGTGCCAATTCCGCTAGGGTGCCAGAGCAACGCATTATTCGGTAAAGTACGCTGCGATCAATACTGTCATATGCTTGCTAAAAGTCAACGAAAATTTGGTGTACGTCTGTATTGAACTTCCAGGACTCTTCAAGTACCTGCATGACTGTAAACAATTGATCTATCGTCAATCAACCTGCTCTAAAACCACCTTGATATGCCCCAAAAATACTATTGCCATATGATCCAATTTTATTTTTCAAGATTTTGGAAAATATTTTGTACGCCGTACAAAGTAGTGATATGCCTCTATAGTTTTCGCACTGTAGCTTGTTATCTTTTTTGTTGTTAGGGAATATACTTGATTGGATCCACTCTTTCGGCATCTATTTTAGTTGCCAAATGTACTGGATAACTTTGTGAACAGCTTTATGAACCATATGCCACCATATTTGATGAGCTTCACTGGAATCTCATCGATGCCCGGCGCTTTTTTTGTCCTTCGATGATAGAACGCACTTCATCCAGAATTGGTGGGGCTAATGATGCTGTGGAGCTGTGCGGAGGATTAAGGGGACTGTTGAAATATGATGCCCATCATTCCTTAATCTTGGTTTCATCAGCGCTGATATTGTCGATTTTATCACGACAGATCTTGGTTTTGGGGCTGATAACCACGTTTCAGGCTTTTCACTACTTTGTATGGTTGTCTTGTGTTGCTCGCTATACTTACATTTATATTTCTCAATTGGTCGTCATAGTACTTTATTTTCTTAATCTAATTATATTACTCGCTACCCTCCTGAGATTTTCATATTCTTCTCTCTTTGTCTTGGTTTCCCTTCCTATGCAGTCTTTGTATGCCTGATTATTTTTATCTAATGCATTCTGGCACTTATCATCAAACCATTCATCTCCCTTTCGTCAGGCTTAATGTCCGATCACCTGTTCTGCAACGATCTTAATAGCCATTTCCACTTCGGTTCAGAGCTCTTTGCTTATGTTTAACGAAGCTTCTGATAAGATGGGAGCCAGTTAGTTGTCGAGGATTATCATGGAATTTTTCGTGACAGACGCCGTTTGGAACCTTTCGATATCAAATATTTGTAGCGGGCTGGTCTTCGCTGCATACGCCTTTGAGAAACGGCATCGAAAGTTTAATTTGATCAAGTAATGATCTGTATTACAATTGGGTCGTCGGTGTAAGCGGATATCAAGCATACTTGAGGCCAATCGTTAATGGATCAGAACATGATCGATCTAGTTTCGTGTGTTGCCATCCGTTGATACCCAGGCCATTTCATGAATGCTTCGATGTGAGAAGTAAGTTGAAGGTATGACTAGATTTCTTATACAAGCAAAATCCATCAGATACTGGCCATTGTCATTTGTTTCATCGTGGAGACTATATCCCCGTCGTTCTCCAATCAGATAGCTCATTACAAATCTTAGCGTTGATATCACCCAGAATTATTTATGTGTCGTTCGGGGGTAATGAGTAGACTAGTCTTCTCAGGTGATTGTAGAGCATTTCCTTCATTTCTTTGTCCTTTTCTTCGGTCGGGGCGTAAACATTCATCAGCCACATTTTGAAGAATTTCACTTTTATATGGATTGCACATAATCTTTTGTTGATTGCCTTAACATCAATAACATGCGACTTGAACTCCCTATTCGCAGTGAAGGCCACGGAAAATTTTTGTTTCGCAGCAGGCTTCCCTCTTTTGAATGCTGTGTGCGATTTCATATCTTAATTATCACTTCCAGTCATGGATTGCCAGTATGTTTAATTTATATTGACTGGCTTGTTGTATAAGGTGCTTAACAGCGCCAGGTAATTCAGTGATCTGACACCATAGTCCTTTTCCCGTTTGCGAGTTCGTTGCCTTAGATCCAATCCACTATTAGGCTCTGTTGTAGGTTTCGAAACAATGTAGGGTTTTACAAGGACAACGAAATGGTTGTAACTTTCAATTCCGTTATCAGGCGTGGAAGACTCGTCTCCGCCCTCTTGCGTCACCAAAAAGGAGATGTGTGTAAGTAGTATTTAGTGGCAGAACTGCAGATGCATTTGCAGTTATTGACAATTCTTGGCACTTAGCGTCCCATCGTTGGGGAATCAGTAGACCCAATGTGCTATCCCGGGACCATTTACTGCCATTATTTCATGGAATTTAGGATGAGGAATCATGAAAGCTGGGAGTGGGGAAAGCAAGGGGATTCCTCCTCCTTTCTCAACTGGACTTGGGACCGTCTACATTTGTTTGCTTTTTTAGTAGCGCAAAATTACAAAAGTAATACGTGGTACTATATGCAGGAAGGGTGAAAAAACGAAAAAACTGATGAACTTTTGAGAAAAATTGTTTATTGGGATAATAAACCTTATAGTTTATACAAAAATATAGTGAAGAAAGTGAAGGTGCTGAAGAGCTAGCAGTTACAATGAAGTATAAATTTCACCGTATCATATATAAACCATCCCAAATCAAATTGTTGCCTACTGGTAAAGTAATCAGCGAACCTTTCAGAAACTTAAACCGCAGCATTCGTTGATCTTCAATTCGTGGCATTTGTTGGTACTAGTGCTTACATACGCTCTGTGGCATCAATATTATTGGCTAAATTTTGTTTGTTAACATTTTAAAGGTTTTGTGTAATAATTTTACAAAACCCTACTAAAATCCTGCCTTGTCTGTCCATCTGTCTGTCTGTCCGCGTGTCAAAGCTCTTTTTCTCGCAAACTTCTTATGCTAGAAACATCAAATTTTATATGCAGATGTAACTCTCTTCAAAGTTCAGCTACAAAAAAATTTATAAGGTATTTAAGGGGGTCTCCCATTTAGCAGAGTGGCCCCCGAAAAAAAAATTTCATCAAAGGTAGCCGATATAGATATCAAATGAAAGATTTTGATGAGAAACCGGTCTTAATTTGACACTCTTTGCTTCGAGGGGTGGACAGGGAGAGGAAATATACGAAAAATTGGTGTCTCCCCCCCCCCACTTCGCGATTGGAAACCTGTGATCCGAAAAATCTGAAAAAAAAATGATGATGATAGGTGTTTATGAGTACAAAATTAACAAACACCTTAGAAGCCAAAATTCGCTAAACTTTGTCAATAATAGTATGATATTCGAATTTCACATTTTCCCCAATAAAATCGTATATGTACACTTAAACTGAATGAAATTTGATATTTAAAGAGTCCTACAAAACGTCCTTCAACTTTGTGAGTTTAATGAAAATTAAATGATAGACACAGAAGTTACAGCCATTTGCAATTTCTCCAATTACAACAACAATAGCCCATAATTTTGGTATTTTATGGACATTCCATCGAATCGGTCACTGCAGTTTTGATTTGATCTTCTTGAAATTTTAAAATAATGTCAATAACATTAATATTTTCGGGAATTCATGATTTGAGTGATTTTTGTTGGTTCGTAACAAAATGGCGACCGTTGAAAATAGAACCGTTGAAAATAGAAAACAAGTAGATTTTCTCTTAAACGTGCACATTTCTTTGGCATACTTCTCGACTTTTCTAAAAAGTTGAGTACAAAATCCTTCAGACATGAGCATAGGTCTGTCTACCCAACTTGTTCTTCATTAAGATGTAGTTATGCAAACATTTAGCAGCTTTAACTATGCAAACTATGCAAACTGCCCGCAGGGGGAACGCCGCCGGTCGACAAGAGCACTCTTGGAGGCTAGCATTCTTTGGGGAGTTCCGCCCCCACGTACCCGAGGGAATTCCCGCAGGGAGAATGCCGGTCGACAAAAGCACTCTTGTAGACTAGCATTCTCTGGGGAGCGCCGCCCCCACGAACCCGAGGATATGGGGGGTGCCGTGAGATTCCCTCCTGGGATGACAGGTAACGACTCTGATTGTATCTGGACTACGCTTTGGACAACGAACTGGAATTGACGCTTTGGGCTGGCGGATGTGATGGTTTGGACTAGTTGTTTTGCACAGTAGCGCCGAGGTGAAAGTCGTGTGTGAAGGGCTCCAATTCAACTATTATAGTCTCCGTCCCGGTAAAACCTTGGCAGGCCTCGGAGTACGTTCGAAATTCGCACTATTGGGTTGGTGGGGTGGGATTAGAGCTTGTCTGGCTCTGAGCACTTGTCCCCATAAAAGCTTGTGCCAACCCTCGCATGACCTCCCTGCTCTGCAAAGATAACCATGGGACCAAAAAGGCGACTACACACTCGAACGGAGATAGCGGCTCCGAGGGGGGACCCAACAATACTGGAGCAAACCAAATCAAAAGATCAAAAACATCCAAAAAACGAAACAAAAACTAACGACGACGCAACCAGCGGTTGCAGCCACGATGTCAACAGTACATCGCGAGCGGTACGAACAACGACAAAAACGAAGACTAACACAACGACAGTGAAGACGGACAAAAAACGGAGGATAGCAGACAGTCTGGTTCAGACTGAGATTCCTGCGGCATTCGGGCGCAGCAAAAAAATGATGCGAATGCCCGAGCGTCCTATTAAGGACAAGCGGGAAACTCTGCAGGACACTTCAGGTATTCGAGTGGTGGAAATTAACATAAAGAGCACCGAAAATTCGATTGTCACTGCTGCGATCGTTACCGAAGCGGCCGATGCAAGGGTCGCAGATCCCGACATTGCAACGAAAAATTCAGAAGCCAACGAGGAGATTACGGCACTAAAAGCAAAGAGTGACCAGACACCGCGTGAATGCACCGCCAAAGTGGAAAATGTGGCGGAAGTACTGCACTTGGAAACGGAACGCGATAACCTTTCCCAAGGATGGTTGCAAGGTATAATTGCGGCCCAGCGATACGAAGAAGAAAGACTCCTCCGGAAAGCGGGAGATGTTCTGAAAAGAATACAAGCTGCATGCGACTCCCCAAAAATCAGCAAAGCAGCAAAGGCAGGGCTCCTTGAACTAAAGGAGCTCCTAGATCGCTTAGGGCACTATCAGAGGAGCTGGTCAAGGACCGAAGACGAACAGAAGGCTAAAGAGGCACTTGGGGTGAAATCTAATGGTGACATGCAGATAGCTCCATCGTTACAAGTCAATAAAAGAATGGCGTCTAGCCCAATCGAAGCAGATCGGGATAAAAAAAGGAAGAAAGAGGCACTTGACGGGCGTGGAGCACCAGATCAGGGGTTCCAGACAGTGCTTATAAAAGGAGCGAAGAAAGCCACAAATAAACTCCTTCAAAAAAAGCCAATTCGTACGGACGCCCAATTAAAAAAAGGACCTGATACAAAGCAGGAGAGGCAGAAGCCCTGATGAAGACCCTGGCAGCAGGCACTACTTGTAAAGCCCCAAGATGGCCGATCCTACGCGGAGGTACTGCGGGACATCAGGGGAAACGTAAGGCCCGAAGACACCAATACTACCATAAAATTAGTACGACCAACGCGGTCGGGCCACAAACTGGTCGAATTCGGAGCAGAGGCCGGCAACAAAGAAGCATTCTGGGACGCAGTAAAGAAAGTCCTCGGCAAAAGCGCAACTATAGCCCCGCTCGAGCCAATAGCAACCATCGAAATACGAGACATAGACTGCGTGACGGATCTGGTCGAGGTAGAAGAGGCCATCAAAAGGGGGTTCCGTAGCGTGGGAAGGATCAAAGCGAGACTGACACCAGAAAACAACAGAGGACAACGCATGGCCATAGTTGACTTGACCAAAAAGGACGCCGAACAATTCCTGAACAAGGGCAAAGTACGAATTGGGTGGGTTGTCTGTAGGATACGGCAAAAAGAAACGCCTCTTCAATGTTATAAATGCCTTGGTTATGGTCACACCACACAAGTATGCAAAAGACCCGATAGGAGTTCCCTATGTTACAAATGCGGTGAAATGGGACATAAAAGAAAAGAGTGTACGAAGGAGGCACACTGTATTCTTTGCAAGGATGCTGATCCAAAACCTGATTTTGGACACGTCTTGGGATCAGAAAAATGCCAGATATTCCAGGAAGCCCTAGCCAAGGCAAAATCAGAGCTTCAACCGCTCAAAATCTGCTTGAGCAGTTTGCAAGGGACACGAAAGCCGACTTCTTGCTGCTGAGTGAGCAACACCATGATAAAAGTCCTGCATTATGGTATTCTGATGAAACTGGTACTGCCGCCATCTGGGCTCGGAACAGTGACTTTCAAGCGGAGGGTTGTGGACGGGGGGATGGTTTAGTGTGGATTCGGTGCTCAGGGATCACCTTCTTTAGTGTGTACCTAACGCCTAACGAATCGATACCATATTTTCAAGCCAAGCTTAATGCTTTGGAGGGCGCTGTCTCAAACGCAGAAGCAAAATGCTCGTTGGAGGTGACTTCAACGCTAAAGCAATCGAATGGGGCATGCCTCGGACGGATCCACGGGGAAAACGAATCCTGGAAATGGTGGCCAGGACGGCCCTCGTCGTACTAAACTTCGGAAATACGCCGGCTTTCCGCCGTATTGTCTGTGGGGGAACCATACCGGACGTGACATTCGCCTTGGAGTCCTTAGTACGGAGGATACACAGCTGGAAAGTATTAGAGGACTACTCAGCCAGTGATCATCAGTACATTCTGCTCAATAAGTGATGCTATCTCCAAACGTCCGTGCTCTCGGCCTTCTACAACTGGATGGAACATTGGAAGAATGGACGTCGAGAGGTTCGTCAAAGTTCTCACAGCAGGTGAGCTGCTGCAGGGAGCTTCGGAGGGGACGGAAGAACTGGCAGCTCCAGACGTGGTGAACTCTACTATGAGCATCATTACGACTGCTTGCTCCACTTCTATGCCCCGTCGAAGACCCCGGCACGGCAAGCCCCCAGTGTACTGGTGGTCTACTGAAATCGCTGAAAAGCGAAGGGAGTGTCACAAGCTTTGACGTGAGGCTCAACGGGCGCCGAACCATGACAAGGCATGCAAACATTTGGCAGCATATAAGTCGTGTGAACAAGGATCCGTGGGGCCTTGGCTACAAGCTGGACACGGGGAAACTTGGTGCCCTACGGAAGCCTTGTATACATGACGCGGAAAAGATAGACGCGATAGTGCGGGGACTCTTCCCCGCCCATCCCGTCCATGTTGACGCTGTCTATGGTGAAACAGCAGTAGAGTGCCCACTTTTCACACAGCTGGAACTGGACGAGGCAGTACTCTCCTTGAAAGCGAGGAAGGCTCCGTGTCCAGATGGTGTTCCAGCTGAGGTGTTGCGGCTCATCTATCACCATTGTCCTGACTTGCTGCTCAGCACATTCAACGCTTGCTTACGGGACGGGGTTTTCCCGGTACGATGGAAGGTGGCGAGGCTTGTGCTGATCAGCAAGGGGAAAGGAAATCCTGGATCGCCATCTGCATACCGCCCGTTATGCATGCTAGACACGGCTGGGAAAGTGCTAGAGAAACTCATCAAGGGAAGACTCACTGACGCGATTCGTGCTGCTGGGGACATATCTCCTCGGTATTACGATGATGCGATTGCAGAGGTGGTGACCGCGGTCCAAACGGCAGAGGCACGTAGTCGCACCAAGCGACGGATCGTCCTGTTGGTGACACTCGACGTCAGGAATGACTTCAACTTCGCTAGATGGGTGGATATTCTGGACACGCTGGAAAACTCTTTTCAAGTTCCAGAATATCTAATGCGGCTTTTGAGGAACTACCTAAAGGACCGAAGCCTGCTCTACGACACGACACAGGGCGAACGAAGGATGGAAATTACATCGGGTGTTGCCCAGGGATCTTTCCTTGGTCTGGACCTGTGGAACGTGTCTTACGACGGGCTACTGAGACTTGAGATGCCAGATGAGTCGCGCTTGGTCGGCTATGTGGATGATGTTACGGCTCTGGTCACCGGACGCACCGTTGAACAAGCGCAACTTAGGCTAGGTATGCTAATGCGCCGAGTGAGGGACTGAATGACTGCTCGCGGGCTCAGTTTAGGACTGGAGAAAACCGAAGTGGTCATCTTGACAAAAAAGAGAATCCCTAGAGGAAGGAAGATCAGTATTGGAGACATACAAATCGAATCAGAGCCAGCGTTGAAGTACCTAAGGCTACTGATCCACTCGAAGATGAGTTTCTCTGAGCAAATTAGGGCAATGCCTGAGAAGACTGCTTCGGGAATATCAGCTCTGAGTCCACTTATGGCCAACGTAGGGGGACCCAGCCCATCAAGAAGACGCCTCTTGATGAGTGCTGTAGGGCCAGTGCTACTGTACGGAGCAGAGGTATGGGGCGACCCTCTCAGCAAGGAGGTATACCGAAAACGTTTGGCACAGGCACAGAGAAGAGGAGTACTGAGGATTGCATCTTCGTATCCAATAGTCTCCGACTGGGCGGTAAGAGTGATTGCAGGCGTGATACCTGTCGCTCTCGTTGCTACAGAGCGCCACGCTATTTACCTGCGCCGAAACGAGGATGCGAAGGAGATAGTTGTCCGCGAGGAGAGACAGCGCTCGCTCAACGATTGGCAGCAGTCTTGGGTCAATTGCACGAAGGGAAGGTGGACTGCATGCCTCATCCCAGATGTGAGACCGTGGCTAAATCGAAGGCATGGTTAAACTGACTTCTATCTGACCCAGCATTTGAGCTGGCACGGGTGTTTTCAATCTTACCTGCACAAGATTTGTAATTCACGGTCCCCCGATTGTCGGTTTTGCCCAGGAGAGGAGGACAATGCCTGTCACGCATTTTTTGTGTGTGTAAAATGGGTCAGGCTGCAAAGGGAACTTTACAGGGAGACGGGAGAGCTCACCCCGGATAATATAGTTGCGGTGATGCTCGAATCGGTTGCCAAACGGAACCAGGTGGCACATTATGCTCGGGCAGTCCTAAAATATAAAAGGGACTCACAGCAGGCGGGGGCGCTGGGGCTGGGGGATCGCTCTTCTGGCATTTCCTCTTCCCCTCTGCCCTCCCGCTAGGAAAGGGACTCCCCAGCTTGAAGGCGCCCCACGGCGTAACAAAACGAGACCTGGCCCGAAGTAATGTATCAAACGTTTCCAGGCTGGGTTCTCAGGTTGACAGGGGAGGTATTTAGTGGGCATCCTGTCACGCATGGGAGTGTCACATTCTGTACATAAAGGGCATTCACCTCCCTACCACAAAAAAACTATGCAAACTGTAGTAGAGGCACGTGTTTTTAGTTATCTTAAAAATACCGCAATTTCATAGTCAACTTAACAAACGCTTTTTCCATGAGGAGCTCGACTCCCTTGTGCATTTCAATAGATTTTTGCACGAGTCGTTCCTGCTTTAGGATATGGCCAAATTATGTACATTTGAAGTGCGAAGCCTACATCACGAACGATGACATGAGGCATTGGTATTTTTGTATCAGATAGTGGCTTTGGAGGGAGAATATTTTTCTTATCAAAGTACCGCCGATAGAATGCAGAACTTTAAAATATGGCACTATCGCTATTTCATCTATAACGTTCGATGTCAACCATTCTAAACTTGTGACATGGGTCTACCACTGCCAGAAAGACGAGAGAAAAAAAAATTTACAGCAGTAAAATACAGACCCACTCTTGTTTGGCCATTTTAATTTTATGTTCTTTCCATCAATGCTTCCAACGAAATTTAGAAAACTCCATAATGTTGAAAAATCTTCCCCCGGAAGCCTTAATGAGTACAATACCTCAACTTTACTTAACTTTGTTAATAATAGTATGATTTATTAACATAAAGTTTTCCGAAACGCTCCCCTTAAACTTTTCCAAATTTCACGATTATCTAAGCCGACATAAAATACTTTTGCTCACAAAATTTTAATGAAATCGAATGATAGCCACTTCAATTATATGGAATTACAACAATAAGCGCACGTGTTGATGGATAATATACATTTCAAATCGACCACTACACTACAGTCGTGCATTCATGAAAATTTCAGGTAAAGTCGTTAATTTGATTATGTTTAATTGACCGAGCATTCAGAAAAACAATTTAAGCTGGAACAAAGTGGCAACTATGCGCTCATAAAAGAAAATCTCTAACATTCAAATTTATTTGAATGATATTTTACAGAAAAAATGGATGCAAAATTTAAGTCATCAATTCATGTGATGAGAAAAGTTGTATCAAAACCTTGCATGATTGCAAAGCCCTTCTGGTAGGAGAATTTTCTTGCCTACTCTATTATATTCCCTTCTGTTTTTTACAAATATTGCACTCATTCTTCCTTTTTGAATTCCATTCAAGATATGATATCAAAGCTTCAGCAGTTAATTATTATCAAGCATATTCTTATCTCTCAAAACATCGATACGATTATAAAGGAGTTTATACTTAACAAACTTTGTATGAACACTCAAGAGCTACTTTGGAAAAAAACTTCTTCATCGTGAAAACAAATTTAATCACTTAAGCTTACGCTCAAAATTCATTATGATGTCACTGACATGGAAGTAGAATACTTTTCACTTTCCCACAGCGACATCCGTCGATTTTGAGGTTGACCATAAATTGATATATTATATATCAAGTGTAGGCTGACTGACAGCATGGTATCAAGTTGGATCGATATGGATGCTAACACGCTGCCTATTGTATGAAAGCAGTCATGAATGATTAATCATTTTTGTAGGCCATGGTAGAAACCTCAGGATATAATTTCAACTGGTGTTTTTTTGTTATCAATAACAACTCAATTTTGTGTTAAAAATTATTTGACAGGTCACGTTAGAATTCATTTCAATCGAAGTTTACGAGAGATGTGACTCTGATACTGGACATTTGTTACTGCCTGCAACATATGATTTATCTTTGTGTTTTAACAATCAACTCAGGGCTATAGAATTCTTAATTGGTTGCCGCCATAAATTAAAATTTGATCGAGTTGTTTTGTGCATGTTATGTTATTGATATACACCTCGGAAAATGCTGCTGGCTTTTCAGTGACCAAATAATCCGTGAAAACTTTCCTGGTTTATTTACAATTGGGCAGCTCATTCATGTTTTGATGATGCTATCTTTAACCGACTTCGTAAGGAAAGAAGCCTATAAACTTCATACGCATATATTTTTATCCGACTTCCAAAGGAAAGAAGGTTATCTTTTTTTTTATGTAATAGGGGTACCGGTTAATTCATGCGGTTTTTTTTCGAACATTGAAGCTTTATTGTGAAATTGACGCCAAGTGATTTCGCAAGTTTGGGATGGATCTTGGTCGAGCAATGTCTCCAATTCGTGATCTTCAAACTTTTTTGGCTGTCCGGGCCTTCCATCGTCCTCCAAGTCAAACCGTGCAAACCATTTCTGGCACGTACGCTCAGCTATAGCATGCAAACCATACAATTTCACCAAAATACGATTACTTTCGGCAGCCTTTTTCTTCAATAAAGAAGTACTCCCCACAAAAACACTTTATTCGGCACAAAATTCGACATTTTCAGAGTAAAAAAAAGTATTGTTATTTACGCTTCAGTTAAATGACACATACTGATTCTGAAACTATATGACAGTAGCTTTTGAACACATATTTTGAAAGGTAAATTACTGGAATAAAGTTACGCCATCTGTTAGAAAACCGCACGAACCGGTACCCCTATTATGTTCAAGCATAACTCTTAAACAGAGATAGATAGAAGAGTCTTGTTTCCGGTAAATGATAGGTCTTTTTTTTATTAGCTTCTGTTTGAAGAATAAGAAATTCAAGTAATGGTAAACGACTTTTACCGTTAAAACTAAAAAATTGCCGACTTTCACCACGATTTTTTAGCATAACTGGTCCATGCGTGTAAGGATTTTGATTGTAGACGTTTTAAATGAAGGACAACATTGTAATGATTTTAAGTCTAATTCCTAACGAGGAACCGACCTATCATCGGTTCTAGACGTTAAGTCTGAGTAGTGCCAACGGTTGGTACCAACCGGTCAACCAGTCCCTGCACCGTAATCCATTTTCGCGGTGGCTGCTTGTCGGCCAGCTAGATCGGAGAGGATTTCGGTCATGGGTCTCCAAATGGATTATGCTCATCTACAATTTCCAGCCACCAATAAATGCCCGTTTTCAAACGCGTCACAAAACAATCATACGGAGGAGAAACCTACTTTACGTTACTCCGTATTTATTTATTCAACCAGTCAAAGAACAAAAATCGAATCTTTACTTCGCGTTCCCGAATTCCCGACGCGGTACCGAAAAATATACTACGCTAACTCAAACCCGACGAAAGCTACGCTGATAAAAATGCGAAACCAACAAGGATACCGCTTACCGCGCGCGACGCGAAACCGACCTCAGCGGATTTTCTCAAAACCCTATCCTCGCGGCGGCATACTTACCAGGTACTCTACTTTCCGCTGAAAGAAAGGAACCACTGGAAAGGAAAATCATTGTTTCTATTTAGCAATTCATTTTATTCATTTCTCAGTTGATGTATGTAGGTATTTCTTTAATGATTATGTAACAAATTCAACGAGAACTTCTAGGCGGTTTCTAACAATGTGGTTACTTTCTTTAAGATTCTTAAGGAGAACCTACACTAACTTTATGTTTTTGAAAAGCTAATACCCAAGATGGGTTAGAAAAAAAAAGAAATTTTGTATATGTTCAATGAGTAATGAAGTTAAAGAAAAAAACCCCTGGTAATATAAGCTAAGATTGGTAATTCCTTTGTATTTCTTAAATAAGTTCATTATAATCATAAGGGAATTTATTGTCTTAAATCATTCTTTCTTTTGAGGATATGTGGTGATAATTTTAGTTTTAGCTCCTGTATCAGTTGAATATAAATTAATGTACTTAACTAAAAATTACAATTAAATTTGAGTTTTAATTGTCTCTGTCTTCTAACATTGCTTTTAAAAGCTTATGTGATAATTTAGCAACTTAATATATTCAAAATAATTTTTTTTTTCTTCTTTTTTTTCTTAAATTTCTATATTTTCATAAATCCTTTTGGGCAGTCATAAGTACAACACGCATCTAGATCTTTTTCAATGAGAAATTAAACAAATCCTATTTTTATTTTTTTGTATGTTTTGTCCTAAAAAAAACCCGTTTAGGGGAACTTAATGAAGCTGCCTCGTGTTTCTGAAATCGTAATATATAAAAATTCAAATAGCCTTACTAAGGACATATGAATTTTCATTAATGATCACTTAGAGATTTTCTGTGCCTTAAATTAAATGGTCCTTTAACCCAAATTAGAGTCTACTTCTAAAAGACAGCAAGTCCTATCATGGCCTACTACCTTGTGATAATAAACCTTTCGGGCGTACACCGTATAACATTGCTTACAATAAGACTTTTCACGCTACTGTTATTTACACCGCTATTCAAAATGAATAATTAGACATAAAAATTCGAAATTCGCCTAGGAAACGATGACACGACGAAGAACCCTAAGAAATGTGAATTTTTTTTTTACATTCCAACAAAGTTGTGCAATTCGGATGGTAAAACTCTAAGCGATCATTAAGCAGGGTACAAATTGCCCTGGCTTATGTAGATTTCGAGAGCATAGATTATTTCTTGTTATTCTGTTTCTGTATGATATACAGGTAATAATTATATGAACAAGAGGAAGGATAATCTGTCTTATTTACTGGTTATTAATGTGGTTTGTGTTAGGTTTTATTCTTACTTGTATCATTTGTAAACTATTAATAGGGTCCGTATTATTTCGTATTATTATTTATGTTACTTTTAATTATTAACATGTTTGTATTAAATTTTTTTATTTACTGTTAAGTATCAACATGTTTGTATTAATTTTTTTTATTCATTTGTATTATTTGCTATTTATTAATTTTACATTTTTTTTCTTTTCAATTCAATCAAATGAAAACCTACTCTGTTAGCTCATTGCAGAGACTATCAAATTTTTAACTAGTTACTAAAACAAGCAAATTGTGATATAAAGCTTAATAAAAATTACCAGTTCAAATGCTATTTTACTCCTACTATTGAAGAAGACTTAATCTATTTTAAGATATTTTGTATTTTCAATTGAAATATCATTGAATTTGCTGGAGGAATTCAGGAATTTTTAAATGCTTTCCTTTTTTTTTATAAATTCACCTTACACTTATGTAACACTATAATAGTAATAACGTTCTTATTCGCTTGGACTCAGCTCCCTACCTATATAGATCTCAGTTATAACGCTATACGCTAAATATCCTATTTACGAACTTCTTTGTATATCAGTATTGCGGCCATCGAAATTTTAAAATATTCAAAATATTTCCACGAAAAATACCCGAACGGTACGTCTCACTATTCGAACGACTAAATGTATAATGTTAAACATGACTCTAAAAATTATTCATTGTTTTTTTTTCCTATATTGTATCTGTTACACAAACTGATTGTGTTTATAAATAAAGTTCGATTAGCTCACTTATTTGAATTCATTAATTCATTCATTAATACAGGCATATAGGCATTAACGCATCATTAAATATTATTTGATTTCTTAGAAATTATAACGATGGGCCAAAATCATCCTGTATAGGATAGCTAATAAAAAAATTAAGTTATATACAGTATTTAGGTACTAAAATTATTCATTTAAATTTGACAGAATTTCATGTTTATCTTCAAACTAATTCGTTATCATTCTTTTTTCACTAATGCATTGTTGTTGATGTTGTTCACTTTCGTTGGAGAATAATTAAAAATTTAACTAGTTTAAAAAAATATTCCTAGAAATAACAGCCGTTCTAAATTTCCAACTGTTTGGAAGTTGGTTGTGTTATAAAAGGTTCACTCCACATCCGTCTCAATTCACCTTTTACGTATGCCATGGTCAGTAAGGGCAGGAGCGTGAAAGGTACAACGTACAATAGTACAGGTTGCGCTGCTTTGAAAATCTCCGAACTTACAGTTGCCGTTAGTAAACCCAGAAAATATCATAATAAGGACCAATGAAAATACGTTAATTTCGATCCCATTCCTCTTTTTGCGGCGCCAACTGGGATCTGATGTAATTCCCTGTGACCTTTTATGTGCATCGCATTGTTATATAAAACATAGTGGCAGCCCCGGCATCACAATATCACCTAAACCGAGCATTGAAAAATGTCCACTATTATGATAACTAGGAAATACTAATTTTCCCGGCAGGTTAAATTTCGGCGGTTCTTTGAAGTCACATTGTTGCATGGATCTAATGTCAACGCAACTCATAATAGAGAAAGGTAAATAAAAGTATTGAAATACCTGATTAACGGATTAATTGATTATGGGAAATCGTGAATCGCACCCAGACATGCTTCCTGTTCGTTACTTTCCCAAACCAGTGTTTATTTTTGTTTTGCAGCGAGCAGTTTCGTGAGGAAAATTTAATTTGTCAGAACGCCCATGTACACAATTAAGTAACTATTTTCTGAGCTAAACAAACTAGTTGCTCACACACGCGAAATTAAGAAAGTCGGCGACAGCTCTTGGGTGACGGCCACCACTCATACACTCCACTGCCATGTGGCTGTCAATTCACCTTGACATCCCGCGACAAAATTGACGTAGGATGTGCGCCCGTCACAACCAACATGAAATGACAAGCCACCTAGCAGCAAGGTGTGTTGGTAGTGGTCGCATGATTCATTACAACATATTGATCTTAACCGTATCGGAACAGAATTGTAAATGTTTCAAGGACTCTGTAGATATTAAAAGTTTAATATGAAACATTGAAGTCGAGAAATTGAATTTAAATATTTCGTACGAAAAGTGCCAATAAGGTGGCACTCTTAAAGGATTTGATGGAGATACCGAGTCCTTTGGTGATGGATGATAGAAATGATCAGTATCCTTAATTTTCTGCATAAATGGTATATTTTAGTCAATTATTTCTACCGGAAATAATCAGTAAATTAATTCTTAACGCAGCATAAATACAATTCAACAAAATTTAGAAGGACAATTCCAGGATGCTTTGATCTTCCGCATTCATTCTTTGCTTACTGATGAACTTAGTAGAGGATCCTTCTTACATCCTTAGACATAAATGTTACACATAGGGTTTAGAAAATTCCTCGAAGAAATAATAAGGATCGAGTGATTGCAATAATATTATACATTATATGCCCAGAAATCTAATGTTAATGATTTCCATAGTAAAGACCGGCGATAATCGTAACATGAAAAGAGATACTTTTCCTTCTATAACTGAGCATATCTTTAAAGATGAACATGAAAATGCAAAGTCGATTTCATAGAATTATAGGATATAATTTTCATGAAAATTATACGGCAAAGTTATTGAAAACAAAGGCGGTGGGTATCGAATAAGCGTGATAGGATTAAGAAAGATCTTTTTAAGTAAATTTATTGAGATTGATAGCGGATATATATATATATATATATATATATATATATATATATATATATATATATATATATATATATAGGGCTATCCATTTTACGCTTGGGAAAGTAAAGTTAAAGAAAACACATAAAATATTTAGATGGAAACAAAATTTTTTATTTAATATGAAGATTAAACATTGCCATTTTATGTGAAACATCATTCAAATGTCCTCTACGGGACCTCTTACAGGTCTCAATCCTTTTGAGGTAATTCTCAATTACTTTTCGGCACAATTCCGGCAATATCTCGGCCATAACTTCACGAATATTGGTTTCCGATAGCTCAAGATTTTGAGGATTGTTCGCGTAAACACGATCTTTTGCATAGCCCCATTAAAAGAAACCCAAAGGCGTTAGGTCGCAGGATATTGCGGGCCAATTGACATTACTCAATCTCGAAATTACGCGTCCTGGAAATTTCTCTTGCAAAAGTGCTCGATTAGCCTGTGTTGTGTGGCTTGTGGCTCTGTTCTGTTGAAACCACTTGTTCTCCAAATCATAATCTTCAATTTCTCTCCAAAAATAATCGGTTAACATCCGTCCATTGTGGTCAGAATCGACTGTAATGGCTCTTCCTTGATCGTTTTCAAAAAAATGCGGGCCAATAACACCACCGGACCATAATGCACACCAAACAGTTACTTTTCCCAGATGAGGGCCCCATATATGGCAATTCTGTTTATTTACGTAACCACTGAGCGAAAAATGAGCCTCATCACTAAAGAAAATTTTGTTCGAAAAATCGCAATCAATGGCTTGTTGTTCAATCACCCAATTCGCATATATTCTGCGTTGTGTATGGTCTTGAGGCTTGATTTCTTGGGTGAGTTGGATTTTGTACGGATGGAGATGCAAATCCAAACGCAAAATCCGCCACAATGAGCCGTAAGACAAGCCCAAATGTTGAGAACGTCGAAAAATCGACAAATTCGAGTCTTCCTTCACACTTTGAGCAACGACAGCGATATTTTCAGCAGTACGAATGTTGCGATGATGCACAGGCCTTGCAATATCAATAACCAATCCAGTTTCTTCAAATTTTGTCACTGTGTTCGAAATTGTTTGCTGTGTAGGTCGATTATGTCGACCGTAATCGGCTTGTAAAGCCCTAAATGTTGATACAGCAGAATCACCATTTTTATAATAAAATTTAATAAATTTAACACGTTCTTCGACTCTTTATCAATCCATATTTCTAAATGGCAAACCTTTAGCTGAAAAAAACACGCTTTTGATGACTTTTAATTTTGACCGATGTCAAAAGGCAGGGTTATACTTTCCTACCACGAAATGGATAACCCTGTATTTAAGTGTGTATTTGTGTGTGTGGCCGCTCAACGGTCGAAAATACTTAAACAAAAAAAAGCACTTCAGGGTCAGGTCAGAATATCAAAATGGCGGCTATAATTCATATAGGATTTTTATGAAACCTAAAATCACGGTAGATGTTGATGAGATCATGTATTACGAGTATCAGAATAAGATTCGATTCGTATGAACGTTGTAGGTTTTAGCCATAGTTGTAAGTTGCAGTAAAAATTATATTTTAATATATATGGTACAATGTTTTCAAGAAACTGAGTTTTAAAAGATTTGAAATGAAATAATTTGCCACCAAGAAGGGTAATTTAAAAGCTTTTAGAAATAAAATAAAACCGAGGATGAAATAAATTTTATGGAAGCGGTGCTGAATCAATTTCCCCATTTCAACATAAAAACTTCCAACATCTGCACCATCACCAAAGAATCGGGGAAAAAATGATATGGCACCGCTTCCATAAAATGTATTTCCTCCTTTTTAGGGTATTTATTTAGGGCATTGTCGGTCGGTGTTCTTTTTTTCCTAAAAGTTTTTTATTTTAATTCTCAAAAGAAAATATATATATATATATATATATATATATATATATATATATATATATATATACATATATATATATATATATATATATATATATATATATATATATATATATATATATATATATATATATATATATATATATATATAATATATATATATATATATATATATATATATATATATATATATATATATATATATTTTCTTTTGATACATATATATATATATATATATATATATATATATATATACATATATATATATATATATATATATATTTATATATATATATATATATATATATATATATATATATACATATATATATATATATATATATTTATATATATATATATATATATATATATATATATATATATATATATATATATTTATTTATTTATATATATATGTTTGTGTATATATATATATATATATATATATATATATATATATATATATATATATATGTATTTATATATAATTAAATATATATATATATATATACATATATTTATGTATATATATGTATATATATATATATATATATATATATATATATATATATATATATATATATATATATATATATATATAGGACAACCTTGATAAGATAAAACCCTAGGGAAATGTCAAAAAGGTTGAGATATCGAGTTTTTAACTTATTAAGGGCTCAAACTTAGAGTTTTGCTACCTACTGATTTTCATTATCTCTTTATTTAAGAATTATGTATCACAGAAAGGGCTAGTATAAATTTTGAATTCAAATGCCAGTAAATCTTACAAAAACAATGTATCAAATATAAGCAAAAAGGTTATCTTATCTACTCGTATACAAAAAATTCTATAATTTTTTTTGGGTTTAAGCGGTTCGAAGTTTCTAAATCAATTCGGTTTTCAATTTTGAATAATGAAAAGAAAATATATGTATCTACATTACTGCATTGCTCTATAAAAGATCGTAAAGTGTTTTCAGCTTTTTTAGCTTCGTTTACTGATATACACGCCTGGAGATCCTCTAACTCATCGTTTTACTCTTCAGCTATATCATCATTTTCAACACCTGCTTCTCTGTGAGCGTTCCCACTGTGATTACTTCAGCATTGCATGAGACAAACTCTACGAAAGTAATTTCTAAGTTGGACATGCATTTATTTCATTTTTCAGGAGTTGTATCGAGTTCCTCTTCAATATTTTCTTGAAACTGTGACGGGAAACCACAAGCTTTAAATTAGTTTTTCACTGTATGGGATGCAACACATTGCCAAGCTTTATCTATGATTCTCATTGCTTCTAAGACATTGGTTGAAGAAACTATATTTTGCTCCATATTAGTGACCATTTTTTTAATAACTTCACTTCGGTAAAATGTTTTGAAATTTTTTATTATCCTCATATCTAGCGGCTGAATTTGTGATGTTGTACTCGGGGGAAGCAATTGGATTTTAATTACCTTCAATAGAGGTATGTCACCATGTGCTGTGCAGTTGTCAAAAAAGAGAAGAATTTTCTTTTTTGCAGTAGCCATTTGTCTGTCCGTTTCAATAAGCCATTTTAAATGTTCTGTAGCCACCCATACTCGTTGGTTTGCTTCACAGTCCAGAGGTAGTGATTTGGAGCCCGCGAAGCAACGAAGTTTTCTTGATTTGCCAATCATTAATGGCTTCAGTTTTTCTGTGCCGGTAGAATTCACACAAAGAAGAATCGTTTGCCTTTCTTTACTGTGTTTTCCCCCATGGAATTTTCCATTCTTTTTTTTTTTGTGGTCGGGAGATGAAGGCATTTATGCCCGCCGAGTCTGGCAGTGTGGGACTCCCATGGAATTTTCCATTCTTAAATGTTCATGTTTTGTCGGGAAGACATTTAAAAACGAGTCCGGTTTTGCTAGCGTTAAAGACAGCATTGAGGTTGTATCCATTCACTAATCCTTGTAATTCACTTTTCCATTCTTTGCAAAGTTCTTTATTCACACTCGCACTTTCACCGCAAATTTAAACCACGTAAGCAAACACTCTTCTAATTTTGGGAATTCAGGACTGACTCCCGATTATTGTAATAGAGGTTTTCAATTTATCGAGGTTTAAGTTATCGAGGTTCTACTGTATATATATATATATATATATATATATATATATATATATATATATATATATATATATATATATATATATATATATATATATATATATATATATATATATATATATATATACATATATACACACACACACACACACGCACACACACACACACACACACACACATATATATATATATATATATGTGTATATATATATATATATATATATATATATATATATATATATATATATATATATCTATATATGTATATATATATCTATATATATATATATATATATATATATATATATATATATATATATATAAATATATATATATATATATATATATATATATATATATATATATATATATATATATATATATATATATATATATATATATGCATTGTGACAACGAAGCACCCGGAGTAAATGATATTTCAAAAAAATTTATTTTGTTAAGTTTGGTAGGACCATCAGCGGCCGTATTCACCACATTTGGCTCCGTGTGATTTTGATGAACAGTTAAATATTTTGCGTTTTATTTGCAATTTCCGTGTATTTTTTGTTACAATGTGTATATATATATATATACATATAAATGTATATAAATATATATATATATATATATATATATATATATATATATATATATATAGATATATAAATATATATATATATATATATATATATATATATATATATATATATATATATATATATATATATATATATATATATAGAATATATATAAAGGGTGCTTCATAACAAGTGTACACATTTTTGTCGAAACAAAACTTGGTTTTTGTGAAGATTGAGCTGTAATGTTTATTTTAAATAAAGATTTGGTCTCTAACATATGAAATATAACTTTGGGCATATGTGCAACCCGTGGGGCTTTACAGACTATGAAACGATGATTGTAATTTTCGATGACATTTTCGCACATTTCCGACGTTATTAGGCGTATGTTGGTTCGAATATTGTTTTTTAATCTTCAGTAGTCTGGGGAGCATCAGCGTAAATACGATCCTCCAGGAATCCCCAAAGAAAGAAGTCACAAGGAGTCAAATCACACGATCTCGTCGGCCAATTTACGGGTCCATTTCGTAAAATTTTTCGATTTAACGTAGAGCGCGAAATGTTTGCACTGGCGATTCATTATTTTTGTAAAAATTTTTAACAATAATATAACGTTCAACTGATATGTCTGATGCCATGGTTGGAATTGGAAAAGATCAAACTGTCATAATCTGTCAATATATGGACCTGAAATTGGTGATAAATAAGAGTTAAGGCCCATTCACATGTGTACACTTGTTATGAACCACCCTTTATATAAAGGATGCACCATCTTTTATGTCGGAATTCCTATTTCAAATAACTTTAACATAAATATGTTCTTGAAACGTCAATTCACACGCAATCGCATCACATAAAACACACACACAATTGCTTCACACCGACACAACATTGCCAACCAAAACGTTCCATTGAACTGATTGAAGCGACCAGAAAGAGCGTTACCAAGAACCCAAAAGTGTCTTACCATTACCGCGCTCATCATTTTGACATCAGTAAAACCACTTGGCAGCACATTTCGAAGAATGATTTGCATTTTTTCCATACAAAGAGTAATTAACACAAAAAATACTGCCGACAAAACATCTACGTCACTTGGCAAAACAGACACTGGAATGGTTGACGCTGAATCTGATTTTTGAAAACAAATTTTGATGACCGACGAGGTCTATTTTGCACTCTCTGGCGGTATTAATAAGCAAAATTGTTAAATTTGGGGAACGCAGAATCTACACAAGACCCATTGTATGAACAAACAAGTGAAAGTAGCAGGATGGTCCTCCTAATAAAAGGGTATTGTAAAATAACTCGAAGCTCAAACAACGTCTTCAAAATGTCAAAGCTTGGCTCAAATATACAAGGGTTGTCCAATGGGTACTTAGTCTACAAAAGAAAAACAAAAATTTTGGAAAAATGGTGATTTATTTCTCAACTTAATCTCTTTTTAGTTCAATACACTTGACACAGCGATGCTCCAAATCCTTTAACCCGACTCCTCCGTGTTGGCCATGACCTCCTCATTTGACTCAAATTTCTGCCCGGCGAGTGACTTTTTCAAGTTTGGAAACAAAAAGAGGTTGCACGGGGCCAAATGTTGAGAGCACGGTAGATGGGGTCGCAGTTCGTATCCCACTTTTACCAATAGCTGTGGTGATGGCAGAGATGTAAGCCGGCGCGTTGTCATGGTGGTAAAGGACTTTTTCTTCGCCAATGATTCGGCATGGTAGAGCCTTGTGAACGTTTTGCCCTTCTCTGGATAATCGATGCAGATCATACCTTGAGAATCCCAAAAAACGGTGGCCATAACTTTTCCATCCGATAGGACAGTCTTCGCCTTCCTTGGGGTACGCTCGCTTGGTGAAGTCCACTGTTTTCACTGCTCCATGGTCTCTGATGTGTACCAGGGGACAAAAGTTATAAAACGATGCAGAAACTCCTTTGGATTAGGCTCAAACAACGTCAAACAGCTTTCTGAAATAGTCTCACAGTTGCGTTTGATGTCTCGAGCATCCATTGCGCTGACAGCTTTTTCATGCCCAAAATTGCATGCAGAATATGACCCACAAGATCTCTTGGAGTGTCTACTGTCTCAGCTATCTTGGGCACCTTCAATAGCTGGTCTGCCAATATAAGCTCGTGGTTTTTTTGCCCAGTCTTACCAACTTTGTGAGGGCCATCATTTTATTTGGGCTACTTCAACTATGGCACGCCAGTCCTTACCAACTCACCCAAAGACAAGTATGGGTATCGCTCGTTTGGTTCACTGAACCTCCCAATAGTGGCCAAAATGAGAAAACGACTGACCGGAGCAATGTTTGTACTCTTAATTTGTTTTGCGCTCGTTGACACCCAACAACGATGGCTACCTTGCTATTGCCTGTGCCATAACACACAGTTTCACCACCAAAAAACTTTAGGTTTCCTCACCGAAAAATAGAGGAACTTTAGACATCCTTACCCAGTATCACGGGAAGAAGGAAAAAAACTTCAGATTCAACTGGCCGAGCACTCCATTCTAGGTTTTTCCGCCTGATTAGCAACCGGGAAAGGTGTTCCCAAGCCACACTTTACATATGCTGTAAAATCAAAATTAGATATGTGTGAAGACAAGAAAATATAAACTCTAAGTTAAGAATTATTTACCATATATACTATTTCCAAGTAATTCTCATCTTCAAAATTGTTTAATGATAAATGAAAATCCACTTACTGCCTCCTATTTCGTCAGCTAACCAAGGGCCAAAATGTTAGCGAAATTGTGTATTCAGGTGATAAAATAACGAAAACGGGCAATGAAAGATACGAAATAATCTGAAGAATACTGCTCGCAAATAAAATATTTTGTTCAGTATTGGCGATCTTGAAGACTAGCTGCATACACAGGAAAACAAAGGTCCAAGTATACAAATTTGTGATAAGACCTGTGTTATGCTATGAGTGTGAAATATAGACCCTAACCCAAGCATCCGCAAATATATGGAACGCGGTTGAGTGATGAGTCC
Source organism: Odontomyia ornata (assembly GCA_963969285.1). Lineage (NCBI taxonomy): Eukaryota > Metazoa > Arthropoda > Insecta > Diptera > Stratiomyidae > Odontomyia > Odontomyia ornata. Next base: position 330,275,746 of record OZ017739.1, read on the forward strand.
TGAGGCAAATAATTGGAGCGAAGCTAGACGGGGACCAATAGCAAATCCGATACAACCATGAGTTGTATGAAATTTTTGACGAACCGGAGGTCTCAACGATTATAAAGCTACAGAAGCTGCAATGGGCTGGCCACATGAATCGTATGGACGAACAACGGATACCCAAGAAGGTATTCGTTGGGAGAACTGAAAGCCGGCGGCCAGTGGGGAAACCGAAGAAACACTGTTCTAACTCGGTCGACGAAGACAGTTCATCGCTGCTCGGAGTTTGGCATTAGAGAACGCGGTCAATGGACAGTTGGAGGCGCTGTTTGCAGGAAGTAAAGGCTCAAAATGGGCTGTAGTGCTAAGCAGAAGAAGAAGAATCAGGGGCCCTTTTTTGTTTCCCCTTCATAATATTGCCACCACTGCTTGTTTCCTCCTGCAAGAACTTCTTTAAAGCCATTTCATCGAATGATTAGTATCGTCTTGTTTCTCCACCAAAAATCCCAAAAGAAAGCGTCCCAACTTTCCCGGACTTAAATACCCTTGGATAACGGCCACTTCTCATCCACCGGGAAATCTCGTTAAAGGGTTCACAACCCCCCAGGATTGATTTTTCCCATTTGCGGGAGTCGTTGTCCTCGCTTCCGTGCAATTTTTGTAATTCAAACGGAACATATCGTTTATTTTTGGCTTTAACCCCTTTAATTCAGCCATATCGATTTCAGTCATATCTAATTTTTCTACTTAAGCGATCTTAACTGATACAGTTCATTTCGTAAACCATCATTGTCTTTCACTAACTTGGCTATGCTTGCATTTGTTCGGTGAGAGCAGCCATTTCCAATTCAAGCTGCCTTTCAACTGATTTCAGTGCTTAATAAGCCTTTCCTAGTTCACCGTTTGAATTGAGACTATCTGAATCTTTCGAATATAATGGTTCTAGATGTTGACTGTTTTGAGCTAAAACTGCCCTGAGTGGTATGCATTCTTCGCAACAGCGTTCAATTCCTTCTTATAATGCTAGATATTGCGCGTAAAGCTCTTCCTGTTGTACACCACGATGTATACTATTTATTACAAAGTAGTTCGTAATCATGCTTCAATTTATCATTTTCTACTTTTAATTTGGAGATTCTTAGAGAGATTACTGTTGCTGTGGAAACGTTACTTTTATTTGTCAAACGTACATGTTGTTTTTAGGGTTTTGTACTATAATACAAAACCCTATTGCAATCACGACCTGTGTCCGTCTGTCCGTCCGTCCGTCCGTCCGTCCGTCCGTCTGTATGTCACAGCACTTTTTCTCCGAAACTATAGAGGCTACAGCCATGAAACTTTGTGAAAAGGTCAGAAGTGGTGACCTCTTGAAAGTTCAAGGGTGGAAAAATCTTTCAAAGGCGTTTAAGGGGGGTCTCCCCGTATAGGGAGGTGACCCCTCAAAAAAAAATTTCACCATTGGTAGTCGAGTAGGGTGTCATTGGAAAGGTCTCTATGAGATCTTTTCAAAACAAGTCTTAAAATTGCCTTCTGAATACTGAGGGGGGCAGGGGAAGGGGAAATGTTCGAACTTTTCGCGTACCCCCCCCCCCCTCGCGATTGGAAACCTTCCATCCGAAAAATCTGAAAAAATCATGAATGTAGGCCTTTATGAGTACAACAACAACAAATACATGAAAAGTCGAAGTTCACTCAACTTTGTTAGTAATAGTATGATTTGTCGATTTTATGTGTTCTTGAATAAAATCCAAACGGTACCCTTAAATTCAACAAAATTTAGCAAACAGATGACTTTCTATAAGATTGATCTTTTCTCAAAGTTTCATAAAGATTGAATAGTATTTAATGAAGTTATAGCGATTTGAATTTTCCTGTATTACTATGGAACAATATGCCCTGTATTACTATGGAAACATATTGCTATGGAGCCATATGCGCTTTTTATCGATTTAGACACTACAGCTTTGCTAGGATTTGCATGAAAATTTCAGGAATGATAGGTATCATGAAAATGAGTACATACAATTGAAACAAGTCAAAGAGGCAGGAGAGAGCTCCTAGCAAAAGGGCTTTGTAACCATTCTAGGATTCGAAAAAATAGGCCATGAATCGATGATTACAGTACAGAGGAGTGGGCCCTGAAAAAAATTTCATGAAAGGTAGCCGATATGAATATCAACTGAAAGTTCCCTATTAGAGCTTTTCAAAACAGTTCTTAAACTGACAGTTTCCGCTTCAGTGGGGCACAGGGGGGGGGGGGAGGGGGGTGGAAATACATGAAAAATGTGTTTCTAAAAAATCTGGAAAAATTATCAAGGGAGATATAAGTCACAATTCTTTCAACTTTGTTAATAATAGTATGATCCTCGAATTTCACATTTTCTCCAATAAAATCGACTTTGACATGTTCTTGATTTTATTCGTTGCTGGTTACTGCATTTTGTAAGTTGAGTACAAAACCCTTCTGACATGAGCATAGGTCTGTCTACCCAACTTGTTTCAAGTTATATGTAGTTATTTACCTCTTCTTCTTATATTTTTTCTTATTTTGATTATCAAAGATGTTTGTGTCTTTTTTGGAGTCAATTTTTCAAAGTGAGTATCAGTCGCAGTAATGGTGCCCCGTTTTAGCTCTAAAGTATTTTTGCTGAAGAATAGCCATAATCTTCATCATTCATTGAAGCATTACTTGATGATCTAGAATGACCATTATAATCTGATGGATTTGCACTTACTCTCTGAAGGCGACTTACATAATTTTTCTATGAGCATGAAATTCGCATTTTTCTATGAGCATGAAATTCGCACTTTCTAGAACTTCCTTAGCTTTAACAGTATGTTGAAATGCTTCATTCAAATCATTTGTACCTACTTCTGACATTAAATGTTATCTATATATGGACAACGATTCTTTTTTCTTAGTCATTTCATCCACTTGGCGCTTAAGCTCTTCAATCTCCTGCACCAACTCCTGTTGTTTGTTTTAGAATTCTTTCTTTGCGTAATTTTTCTGCTAGCAACATCATTAGATCTTTGTAAAATAATTTTTTACAAAGACCTACTAGTTTGCGACCTGTCTGTCCGTGTGTCACAGCAATTTTCCTCAGAAACTATAGAAGCTGGAATGGTCAAACTTTGTGAAAAGGTCAGAAGTGATGGTCTCTCAAAAGTTTAGTTCTTACTGAAAATTCATAAATTTTGTAAGGGGAGTCCCCCTCTATAACAAATGAGCGCTTAAAATATTTTTTCAATCAAAGGTAGTCGAGTGGGGTATCAAATGAAAGGTCTCGATTAGAAATTTTAGAGTCTGAAATAAAAAAGTCATTTTATGAATTGGGGGTCCAGGGGAAGGCAAAATGTACCAAAAATGTGTGTCCCCTCCCCCCTCGCGATTGAACACCTTTGGGCCGAAAAATCTGAAAATCATCACGAATGTGGGACTTTATGGGTACAAGGGCAATAAACACCTCAGAAATCAAAATTCACTCAACTTTGTTAATAAATGATTTGTAGATTTTACATTTTCGCCCATAAAATCAAGGTACCCTTTTAAACTTTCTGAAATTTTGCGGTTATATAGACTGATATAAGATATTGCTGTCTACAATATTCGTTTTCGATCGAATTATGATCGAAATATAATATGGAATTACAACAACAATAACACGTGTTTATGGTTGATACAGATTTCAAATTGGCCTAGGCACTTTTATTTTCTTTCAATTTTCATGAAAATTTAAGGAATAGTGTTTAACTTGAATATGTTCAATCGGCCGAGCATTCAGCAAAATCATTTAAGCTTGATCAAAATGGCGGCTGCATGTGCTTATGAAAGAAACTGTGCATCAATTGTAGAAATTAGAACGATTTGATATCAAAATATTGGATGAATAATTCAAGTTATCGATTCCCGCTATTAGAAAACTTATTTCTAACCCTAGTATGTTTATAAAGATCTTCTGGTAAGAACACTCTCCTGCTGACTCTACTTGTTTTTTTTTCATCGCCCACTCTCTCTAGTTCATTCGAAAGCGACATGAGGGAACCTTCTTTTTGCAAAAGCATTGCCTTCAGAGTCTTAAGTACGATAACCAAGTTTTTCTTTGCTTCTTATTTTGCCTTTAAATCATTGACTTCAAACGTTTTCGTTTTCAGTAAAGTGTTCTTACGATTAACTTCGTCGATCTTTTATTGAAGTGAAATAATTTTATTTCCCAATCCTATATACAATTTCAGTATGTGTGATACAGATTGGAGTTCTGCCTTCGTGCGTGTATACAGTTGATAAGCTAAAAATCCTCTCACTGCTGCGTGGAATTTAACGATCATTGTCATTTTCTTTCTGAATTCATGGCGTACAGGATAATCATAAACTAATCGTTAAACTTATGTTGCTTTGTAGTTATCCATCGCCACTCTGAAACGGGAGCAGCCAAGCATTCCTCTAGTAGGCTATTAAATGCCGCAGATGGAATAGCGCAGTTTCCTATAGTAAGTCCTACATAACCATTCTCGAACGGGGTTTTGTATAGTAATGGTTGCACATTTTTCTCGCAAGAATCTCTGTTTTCTTCGTTCATCCAATGTCTAGTACAGTAGGTGTTGATATATTTAGCAGATATTGCATTGCCATAGATAGTTTTCTTTTTCGTATGATTAAGTCGTAGTACCGGAAATTTCGCATTTAGTTTAAAGTTGCTTGAGGCCACTTGAAGGGTTGGCTTACAGGTTATTGTATACTTTTGTTGTTGTTGTCCCTTTCTATATTAATAACACATGCCTCAGTTTATTTGTTAAAGAGTCACGAGTTAGTTTAGTAGCAGTGCGTGTTATGTTGTGCTAACCAAGGAATAGTTCCGCACCTCAAGGCGGAGGGTTATGCCGGAGCTTTTCAGTGCCAGGTTGCTTGACGAAGAGGGGCGTGGGGCATTACTTGCTCTCTATTAAGCTATAAGAGTCATCGAGTGAGACTAAGAGTCACCACTGCCCCAAAATCTGCGAATTGCAAATAATTCCCAACAAACGGAAATGAGAAGTCTAAAAAGCTGACCATGATCCACGCACCAAAAAATCTTAAAGACTCCCTAGCTACTCGTAAAATTTCATTTAACACTAGGGAATTCACTAACTAGCACTGCACTCCACCAGAGTCATTGTCCTATTGGATACTGAAACCATTTCTCAAATAAGCAAAAAGATGCTAACTTAACACATCGTTTACAATTCTTCCCTTAAAAACTAAGGAGAAGGAGAAGAAGCCAACCGGTGTGTCTGCTGGTTCTCCTAATAAAAATAAAAAGGTAAATGAGAAAGTTCCTCCAATTAACGATTTTGGGCAGCGTAGAGGAGATATGGTTCGGTTATTGGCAGCCAAACATAAAATCGATAACGTTGAAGTTAAGAGAGTGACCGCTGATAAGCTAACAATCAAGACAAAGACACTGGCTGATTTCAAACTGGCGAAAGATGCTCTTAATAGTGTCAAAGCTCCCCACTTCACAAACACGCCAAAGGCGGAAAAAAATCAGACCTTCCTGTTGAAGGGCTTGGGCTGTGGGGAGAATACAGTTGTCTTCCTTGAAATATTGCAGGAAGCAGCACTAGCTGTTAAGTTCATCTGTGTGAAAAATTTTGCTACAAGGAGATCAACTGTCGAAGGTTAAAATGTTACCATTTTATTTGGGCCAAATTCCTAACGATAGCAGTCCGAGTGCCCTCTAACAGGTAAGGTACTTAAACTTTAGAGTTGTGAGGTGGGAATGCCTCCAAAAAACTGAGGTCAACCAGTGTTACAGGTGCCAAAGATTCGGTCATTCGGCTGCCAATTGTGCCATGCACTATCGCTGTATTAAGCGCAAAGATATTCAAGCCCCTGGTGAATGCAAGTTAGCTCAGATGGAGCCAAAAGAAAAACTATATTGTGTTAATTGCAGTATATTTGGTCACCCAGCATCATACCGAGGATGCCCTCGATATCAAGATGCAAGAGTTAAACTTTCCCCAAAACAAACCAAAGGAAATCACAATTTGTTACCTCCCAACTTCGTCAAGCCCGGGTATCATTTGCACTTGCTGCCAGAGGACCAGCAGACAACAATGTAAATAAAATAAATAATGTAAGTGGCAATAATGAGCTGCTTCTCAAAATCTACCAACAGCTTGAATCTCTTTCAGATCGAATCAATAAACAAGTCCAACAAGTTGGGTAGACAGACCTATGCTCATGTCAGAAGGATTTTGTACTCAACTTACAAAATGCAGTAACCAGCAACGAATAAAATCAAGAAACATGTCAAAGACGATTTTATTGGAGAAAATGTGAAATTCGAGGATCATTCTATTATTAACAAAGTTGAAAGAGTTTCGACTTCTGAGGTATTTTTTAGAGTTATACCCATAAATATCTCCCTTGATAACTTTTTCAGATTATTTAGATCACGGGTGTCCATTCGCGAGGGAGGAAACACATTTTTTATGTATTTCTCCCCCTGTGCCACCACTGAAGCAAAAACGGTCAGTTTAAGAACTGTTTTGAAAAGCTCTCATAGAGAACTTTCAGTTGATACTCATATCGGCTACCTTTCATGAAATTTTTTTTCAGGGGCCACTTGTCTGTACTGTAATCATCGATTCATGGCCTATTTTTTCGAATCCTAGAATGGTTACTAAGCCCTTTCGCTAGAAGCTCTCTCCTGTCTCTTCGACTTTTTTCAATTATATGTACTCATTTTCATGATACCTATCATTCCGGCAATTTTCATGCAAATCCTAGCAAAGCTGTAGTGTCTAAGTCGGTGAAAAGCGCATATGGCTCCATAGCCATATGTTTCCATAGTAATACAGGGCATATTGTTCCATAGTAATACAGGAAAATTCAAATCGCTATAACTTCGTCAAATACGATTCGATCTTTATGAAACTTTCAGAAAAAATCAATGTTATAAATAGTCATCTGTTCGCATCTGTTCTGTTTTAGTGAATTTAAGGATACCGTTTAGATTTTATTCAAGAAAACATAAAATCGATAAATCAAACTGTTACTAACAAAGTTGAATGAATTTCGACTTCTCATGTATTTGTTGTTGTTGTACTCATTAAGGCCTACATTCATGATTTTTTTTCAGATTTTTCGGATGGACGGTGTCCAGTCGCAGGGGGGGGGGGGGGTACGGGAAAAGTTCGTACATTTCCCCTTCCCCTGCCCCCTCGGTATTTATAAGACAATTTTAAGAATTGTTTTGAAAAGATCTCATTAAGACCTTTCCAATGACACCCTACTCGACTACCAATGGTGAAAATTTTTGTTTGAGGGGTCACCTCCCTATATGGGGAGACCCCCTTAAACGCCTTTGAAAAATTTTTTCACCCTTGAACTTTCAAGAAGTCACCACTTCAGGCCTTTCCACAAAGTTTTATGGCTGTAGCCTCTATAGTTTCGGAGAAAAAGTGCTGTGACATACAGACGGACGGATGGACGGACGGACGGCCGGACGGACAGACGGACCGATGGACACAGGTCGTGATTGCAATAGGGTTTTGTATTTTAGTACGAAACCCTAAAAAATCAATTTCGTTTATCAACGTTTAGGCCAACATGCTTCAAAATAGGTTGTCATCCAGTCACATTCCCATGGATAGGATTCGTCTCATCTCGATCAACGTCAACTCCATTGCTACTTTACATCGGCGAGATTATCTCCTTGAATTCATTGTCAGGCAAAAGCCTGACATCGTGCTTCTCACCGAAACCCACCTCAGTTCATGGGACTCCATGATGTTCAAGGATTTTGAATTCGTAAGAAACGATAGGGTAATAGGTGATGGGGGAGGTGGCACCAGGATATTGGTTTCAAGACCCTATTGTTCCAAAATATTGAAAAAGTCGAATTCAAAAGCTCTGAATCTCTTGAAGTGTCTGTTATCAAAATTTCACTGCCAGGTGGGGATAACCTCTTCGTTATCTCTGCCTATGCAACTGGTGGAACTGTTCTCAAGCTCAAAGAGGAGCTCAACTCCTTGTTTGAAATACTCAAATTGAACAGGATGCAAAGCCATTATTTTCTTTTGCTGGTGACCTGCACGCCAAACATACATCATGGCTGAATGCCACCAATAATCCAAAAGGTGTTTTCCTGAAATCGTGGATAACAGAGAACCAAATTGAATACAGGTGCAACCTATATGGGTCGGAGTTCCCAACATACCCTAGGACAAATTCATATTTGGACCTCTGCATTCCTCACGCAAGACTTGAATTCAACTTTAATAGTCCTCAACGGAAACTGCAGGTGCTTCCCTACGATAGCGACCATAACGCAATCGTAATGGAAATCAATCATCACAGGGATGATTTCTTCCTCATTCCGGTTCAACATGAAAATCATCGGTTGAATTTCAAAAAAACAGACTGGGGAAAGTTTCAAAATAGGTTTAATCGGGAGTACCAGAAGCAATGTCCCCCTTCTGCTGGTGGCAATTCTTGCTCAATGGTTCCTAATGACAGGGATCTAACTAACGACGAAATAGATGTATATTTGTCGAAGTTAGAGAAGCTGACGTTGGAAACGATTGAGAAGGTAGTTCCCAAGAATAAACATCCAAACAATATGGAAGGATATGAAACACCAACCATCGCAAGGTTGAAAAGATTGAAAAACCTTCTTCTCACACGCTTCAACAATATTTATCGACGATTTTTGGACTACAACCATCCCTCGTTTAATTTGCTGAAATTGCACCTGAAGAATGTCCGGAACTTAATCCATTCATACTTCAGGAGTGAGGTCAGCAATCAATGGGCGGTAAAATTAAGGGGTATTAGCCCACAGGAACCAGATGGCGTTTTTGCGAAAGTGAAGAGCATATTTCGCAAGAAGTCTCGAGTGAAGGTATCGAATCTTCACTAGTGATGAGATAAATCTTCTCGATAGGCCTGGTATCGAAATTGATAGTACGACTCTGTATAGAAATGGAAACAGGATTATATGTGAAGGGTTGGATGGACTTGCCCTGATTGGAACACATTTTGAACTGGTTCATCGGCCATTCCCTGAGAGACGAAACGAAATATTTTCAGAGGTCGTTGAAGCAAAAGTTTCCGACTTATAATCAAGCCTGAACGGTATATCAATTCTTCATTTCAATGAAACATTAACATCTGACCTCATACCGAGCTTGAAACTTATTGCTTGTTTTGTCAGCTATGAAGACTTGTGCTTCATATTTCGCAAGATAAACAACAAGAAATCATGTGGTACTGATGGTATTCCAAATGTAGTTCTTCGACATTTGTCTGAGGTTGCTATTAGAAATTATTGCATATTGTTCAACAACATGTTGAGCAATTCATATTTCCTAAATGAGTGGAAAAAAGCTAAGGTATTACCGATCTTGAAGAAAGGAAAAGAATCTTCATGCCCGAAAAGCTATCGCCCAATCAGCTTGCTGCCTAACATCAGCAAGGTATTTGAAGTGATACTCAACAGAGCATTAAACGCCCACATTGAGGAATATGAAATGATGCCGAAATGCCAATTTGGTTTTCGTGCCAGGCATTCGACCACTCATGCAATAACGAAAGTAACCTCAGACATCTGTTGGAAACTAAATGGTAGACAATGTGTTGGAGCATGTCTCATTGATATGGAGAAAGCCTTCGATACGGTGTGGTTAGATGGACGAATTTTTAAACTCCTTCAGGACAACTTCCGCAGACGCCTTGTCGCCATGATGTGTAATATGTTATACGGGCAATCGTTTGTTGTAACTGATGGAAACCTGACAACAATGCGCGAGTTCAAGGTCTTGAATGGTCTACAGCAGGGAACAGTTACTGCACCTCTGCTCTTCTCAATTTTCATTTGCAAGCTATTGAACGGCTTTGATTTTAACGTCTTGCCAACGCGATCATTGGTAGCGTTTGCTGATGATCTGATCATCTATACGGCAGACCGAAAAGCTACAATAGTTCAGAGAAATTTCCAAAAAATGTTCAATGGTGTACAGCTACACTGACAATTGGCGAATGAAAATCAATGCGCAGAAGTGTGAAACAATCTTGTTTCGGACAACGCTGCAGGGGGTCAGTCAAGACCTGAAACGTAATTGGAAGGATTTCCACATCATGGCTGGCGAGGATAGTTCAGAACAAGTTCCACATAAATCCTGTGTTCAATACCTCGGTGTTCATCTCGATCAGTATCTGTACTATACTGAACATGTGAAAATCATGCTCAGTAAGGCACTTAAAGTAGTCATGGCCCTACGAAGACTCTTTCATTCTAAATACATTGATCAAAAGGTCAAAATTATCTGTTACAAGACCCTGGTTGGACCAGCTTTGACATATGGATGTCAGATCTGGTACAACCAGAGTGCTAGTACTATGGAAAAATGCCTTCGTGCATGTACTGGTTTGTACAGAAAGCCTGAAATGGATTGGAAACATTATGTATCGAATAGAAGAATCTATCAAACTGCTGAAGTGACGAGGGTCGATATCTTCATATTGAAAATTCTTCAGAATCATATCGCAAGATCTGTGACTGTGTGTGAAAACCCTTGGATTTTACTGCCGTTCCACCCTACAGACGGGTGTATTGCGACTTGCCTCGCCACTGGCTTCATTCCTCCAGAAGCATTCGTGTATTTGGACATGAATCGATACGTTTTTGATTCTGGTGGCGTCCCAGTCATATATCACATATATCGACGGGCCACCGATAAGAAGAGCAAATATCCTCCGAGTTTGAGTTCACGAGACCAACAATTCCAATGGAGATCATTTGCTAGATTCGTTGAAGCTGATCAAATTGAGACGGCGCAGTCCAGGTATTGGTGGCTGAATGAAAATGTTTGAATTATTTGTGTTTATTTCCAGTTTTGGTGTTTTTGAATTTAGTTTTTGAATTTTTAGCTCATTATTGCTACATTTAGTAATGTTATTTATTTGTGTTAAAAATAAGTTATAAGGTTAGGTATATGTTACGTTTACTATATTACGTTAGAAATAAGGTTAAACGCTTAGGTTAGTAACATTGTTATAGAATTTTTTAGTATAAGATAAAGTTTTTGATTGCATTTTATTAGAATTAGGTTAAAACATATTAGGTGTAGGATCAAAGTTCACTGTTGTGTTTAAATTATAAATAACTTTAGGATAGTGTTGGTTGGTTTTTTTCTCCTTTTTCCAATTGAATGAAATAATATGTAATAATCTTCATTGATTTGAATTTGCTATAGTTTTTTTTAAAATGTGATTCATGATAACGTATAAAATTAGAGAGCCATTTGGGCCATTAAGTTTTTACTTGTTGTTGTTTGGAATTTGCTTTATATTCTTTGAAAATTTATAACAATTAGTATCAAATAAAGAGCTTTTGACTTTGACTACAATTTTTCCCTCCAAAAATTCGGCAATTGTGCTTCATTCCAAGATACAATTTTCATTACTGTGTAAAAGATGAATTTTTTAACCACAATATTCTAAAGTCGATTCAATAAAACACAATTTTACCACGTTTTTTTCTTACTTGCTAGGCTATTTGATCTGATTCTCAGAGGCACTGCCTGCTTCGCCGATTGATTCCAATTTTAAATTTAATTTTCGTTGCCAGCCATCTTCTTGCCTTCTGACTTGCTTTTGTTTTCGCTCTGGAAGATGTTTCAGTTCACTTTCGTTGTAACCGCCGTTATTTTTTTCCGGTTTTTCTTTCACTCACGGTCGATTCGAGCTTGATTGCAACACTCGTGTTTGAAAGTGGCTTGCATTCACTTGGTTGTCATGTGGTTGGCATTATTGGAGTAATCAATGCAGCCAGCCTAGAATGGTTTGCACAACCTTTCTTTGCGATTTAATTTGACGGTTTGTATTCGAACGAATTCATTTCTGTATACAACTTTACGTTGGTAGATTCCAAAAGCCCAAGTTCGATCAATGATTTAATGAATACATCTTTTTGCATATAACTTATGGGATCGTGTAATGCAAGCTTATGGCCCAATAATTTGATAATAACACCATTCATTCTACTCGTTGCAAGTTTAGAGCAAAATTTAAATTCGTTCTAACCAATACAATTATCCAAATGATCTGATATATTTTCAACAATTATAATATAAGCGGGAATATCTAAAATTAGCTGCTCAAGCTTTTGGCACATTATACCTGTACTTTGTTTGTTTGCTCGACTCATATCACAATATGCGGATTTCTCCCCTTTCCCATTTCAGATGCTTTTGCTTTCCATCCGGATAGGTCTCTCATTTTGCGAACTTCATACATGTATAATACAATTTTGAATCATTTCCCACTGCTATTAACCAATTTTTCATTGATACATCATATACTGATTGGGGTTGGTGACTAAGTGATATTCGATTCAGCTCATCAGCAATTCCTTGATTCATGGAGCTTACCATTATGTTCATTGTGTACCGGCTATCTTTTTTGAATTTGTTTTATAAATGTAATTGTGAACATTTCAAGCCTTTACACATTTTTTCAAGCAAATTTTTGATTTCTTCTATCATATTCGTAAAAATTTTCGATGAAAAAATGACATGCATCCATTGGTATGGCCAGGAGTTGCTAATGCTTTAGCATACTTCAAATTAAGACAAAATTCTTGATTAAATGGAACGTTTTTGCATGCTTAAGATCTAGGTCAATCAGGACAGCTTCTCTGTTTTTGGGCCCGCAAGGAGATAGGCAGATATGTCAACAAAATGACGGATGATAAGCTTACCCTTTATTCTACTTAAAAACTGCCCTTAAAAACGCAATAGAAATTTAATAGCACTCTAATTTTCAACGATTATACTGCCTTGGCTCGGGAGAGCTCGATATCAAATACTCAATATTGGAGTAACAGCAAATTTAGTTTTGGCTCCAAAAATAGTGCGAGGCTCTGGCTTTGCCCTAGTTATCTATAAAAACCCACTGTGTCAACGATTCCTTCCAAATTTGATGGGCAAAATATGTGGTGGTAGTTTATTTAGTAAACTTCGTGCATAAATGCGCTATTGAACCTTAACGGCTTTCCCCGGATGATTTAAATCCATGCCGAGCTCCCGTTGCTTCGTGGTGTGCTTTGTTACTGCTAGTGTTGTCCATGATGTGGCGTGTGAATCACAAACAACCTAGCTACCTCAGTTTAATCATATGGAATTGAAGAGCAAAAAATATTAAGTGGCTTGCTTTTAGTAATATTGCAATTAGAAGTTTTACGAATGAAAATTCCTTGACTTGTCTACAATATGACATTATCCCAAAAATATAGTCAATTGCGGCTCGGTATTGCATAAGTTTAAATTTTACAAAATCGTGTATGATAAAATTCGGAGTGAACAAAAATAAGAAACCTCAATCTTCACCAGTAACATACGTTATCCTCCATGGTAGCCATTTTTGAGGCAGCTGGGCCTAGTTCATCATAAATCGACATACAGGGTCAGAATAATAAGTAACCGGACTGACTTCAGGAAATTTTTTTCATTGGCAAAATATGTACAATTTTTCTTTAGAAATCTTCAAAGTAGTCCCCAGTGGAGTCAACAACACGCTGATACTGGATTTTCCAATCCCCGAACGTTCCCTGGAAGTTGGCAACCTCGATGCTGTCTAGAGTCCTCGTCGTAGCACGTTGAACGTTTTCCATAGTCCCGAACCGCGTCCCCTTAAGATGTCTCTTGATCTTGGGGAACAGAAAGAAGCCCACTGGTGCCATATCCGGGCTCTAAGGAGGCTGTGGCAACGTTGCCCTTTCATTGAATTTAAGGATACAGTTAAGATTTTATTCAAGAAAACATAAAATCGATAAATCATACTAGTACTAACAAAGATGAGTGAATTGTGACTTCTAAAGTATTTGTTGTTGTTGTACCCACCAAGGCCTACATTCTTGATTTTTTCAGATTTTTCGAATCACAGGTGTCCAATTGCGAGGGGGGGACACAGATTTTTCGTGTATTACCCCTCCATGTGCGCCCTTCGAAGCGAATTTTGCCAAAGTAAGACCTGTTTTGAAACGTTCTCATCAAGACCTTTCATTTCATACCCATATCGGCTACCTTCAATGAAATTTTTTTCGGGGGGTCACCCTCCTATATGGAGAGACCCCCTTAAATACCTTATAAAATTATTTTGTAAATGAACGTTGAAGAATTTCCCACTTTACACTTACAGACAAAATTTGATGTTTCTAGCTTAAGTAGTTTCCGAGAAAACTGCTGTGACACACGGACGGACGGACGGACGGACAGACGAACAGACTGGTCACGAAACTAGTAGGGTTTTGTAAAATTATTTTAAAAAACCCTAAAAAAAGGTGGTGCGTTCGTTGCTTCTAATTTTAGCGCTTATAGAATCGATATTCAAAACAAGAATAAATTAGACCCCATAGAATTAATTTATGGGAAAAATATATTGTATATTACTCAGCCGTAGATAGTCCCAAGCCCATTTGAAAGAGGAGGAAGGATTATACCTCATCATAAACCACAAAATGAAATGGTAGTAAATGTTCTGGTCTACATTTCCCATTAAGTGCTGAGAAGTGCCAATAACTATAAATACATCTACAGCTCTGCTAATAACTCCTAGTCAGACCTCTTTTGTGGGGCTAAGAGGGTAAAGGCGAGTCTTCCGCACCTGATAATGGACTCGAAAAAATAACCATTCCACCGGAATGTAGGTTGGGTGACGGGCTAACTCCCTGTCCCAGGAAAGCCTTACAATGTTACGAAGCCTGCAGAAAGGCCTCGGAATGGATTGACGGCAACGACATCACAAACGTGAAAAGGACTATGGCATTGGGTCCTGAAATGTCAGATCACTCAATGACCCTCGCATTGTTAAGGACCCTTTACAAAAGGCCAGTCAATATAAGTCAAGAAATTACTAGCAATCCAGGAAACGAACTAAACTGGAAGCGATGTTCAAGATATGAGATTGCATACAATATTCAAAATTGGAAATCCTACTGGAAACCAAGAATTCAGAGTGGCCTTTATTGTGGAAAGGGAACCCAAATAGCGTGTTATTGATTTTAAGGCAGTTACTGAACGATTGTGTGTGATCCGTATAAAAGCGAAATTCTTCAAAATCTTTCTGATTAATGTACACGCCCGATCAAAGAAAAGGACAAAGAAATGAAGGATTAGTTCTGCAATCACCTAGAAAGGCTATTCGCCTCATTGCCTACAAACGACACAAAAATAATTCTGGGTGATTTCAACGCTAAGGTTAGCAATGAGAACGATTGGGGAATATTGATAAAGGTGTTCACATTGACGCATTCATAAAATGACCTGGAAATCACCAGAAAGCAACACATAAAACCAGATCGATCATGTTCTGATCAAACAACGTTGGGCCTCGAACATACTTGAAGTCCGTACATACTGGGGAGCCAATTGTAACTCAGATCATTACTTGATCAAATTAACCTATCAGTGGTATTTTTTAAAGGTGTATATGTTGAAGACCAGCCCACAACAAAAATTTGACATCAAAAGGTTCTAAATGGCGTCTGCAGCCAAAAATTTTACGGAGACCCTCGACAATCAGCTGGCTCCCATCTTATCAGATGGATCGCTTAAAACAAGCAACGAGCTCTGGATGGAAGTGAAAGCGACTATTAAAACCGTGGCAGAACACACAATTGGAGATCAAGCCTGGCGCAACGCAAATGACAGTTTTGATGATAAGTGCCAGAATTCGTTACACCAAAATAATTAGTCGTACAAGCAATGCCTCGGTAGAAAAACTAACATTATGAAAATCTCAGAAGATTAGTGACTCAGATAATTAGAATTAATAAAAGAAAACACTATGATAAGCAATTGAGAAGTGTAGATGTGAGTCTAGCGAGCAACACCACAAGAAAAGCATACCAAATAGTCAAAAGCCTGAAACATCGTCATCAGCCCAAAAACACGCTCTGTGGTAATGACATCGGCAGCATTATCGCTGATGAAAGGAAGGTAATGGAAAGATGGGCATCATATTTCAAGAGCCTCTTTAATTCTCCACACAGCTCTAGAACATTGGTGACTATAGATACTCCCGCATTGCTTCCATTGGCCCCACTTATGTTACTCTGTATGAAGTTTACTATACCATCAAAGCCCAAAAGAATAATAAAGCGCAGATCATCGATGAAATCCCAGTGGAACTCATCAATATGGTGGTATAAAGCTATTCACAATATCATCCAGTACATTTGGCAACGAGAACATATGCCAATCAAGTGAAATCACCAATAATATTCCCTATCCATGGAGAAGGTGACAAGCTAAAGTGTGAAAACCATGGAAGCATATTACCACTTAGTAGGGCGTGTAAAATATTTTCAAACATCTTAGAAAATAAAATCGGGTCATATGCCAACAGTATTATTGGGAAGTATCAAGGTGGTTTTAGAGCAGGTAGATTGACAATAGACCGAGTACTTGAAAAATGCTGTAAGTTCAACATAGACGTACACCAAATTTTCGTTGACTTTGAGCAAAGATACGACTGGATTGATCGTAACGCAATGCACCAAATAATGCTTTGCTTTGACATCCCTGTTTCACCAAATGACAATGACGTCGATGACCTCCCAAGTCCACGTTAATAACCAACTCACCAATGCCTTTGACACAAATATCGGACTAAAGCAGGGAGATGGGCTGCCCCATTGCTATTCAATTTGGTGCTGGAGTACATCATAAGAAAGCTTTCTGTCGATGCACGTGGTACATTACTATACTAGTCAAGCCAGTATGGGGATTGTTAATAAGCTATGCGCGATCCCCATGAGAAGAAAGAATATTACTTTACTAAAACACAAATATAACTTTATTGACAGAAATATATATAGAGAGTTGAATGTAGTGAAGGACTACATGTTGGCGCGCGCGATGTTGACTCGTCGGAGGTTGCGAACGAAGTGGCATCCACTAACTGCTTGATGCACTCCTTGCGGTGAGCATGTGGACGCCACACCAGGTTGTAGGCTATGCGAATAACATCAACATTTTGTCACGGGCATTAACAACTGCTAAGGAATTCTTTCTGAAACTCTAAAGTAAGCTTATTGACTAGCTATTTGCGGACTCATACGAGGCAGGTTCTTGTCGCACTACGAAGCTAAATGTCAAAATATTTATCACGCGTACTCTACTCTACAAGACATTCCAAATAATTTTTATTATTTTTGTTACTTTATTTTTAGGGTTTTGTAAAATAATTTTACAAAACCCTACTAGTTTCACGACCAGTCTGTCCGTCCGTGTGTCACAGCAGTTTTTCTCGGAAACTACTTAAGCTAGAAACATCAAATTTTGTGTGTAGGTTCAACTACAAAAAAATTTCATAAGGTATTTAAGGGGGGTCTCCCCATATAGGAGGGTGATCCCCCGAAAAAAAAATCGCATTGAAGATAGCCGATATGGGTATCAAATGAAAGGTCTTGATGAGAACTTTTCAAAAGAGGTTTGGCTAAATTTTCTTCGAAGGGCGCACAGGGAGGGGAAATAAACGAAAAATGTGGGTCCCCCCCTCGCGATTGGAAACCTGTGATCCGAAAAATCTGAAAAAATCAGGAATGTAGGCCTTGGTGTGTACAACAACAACAAATACGTGAGAAGTCAAAATTCACTCATCTTTGTTAGTTATAGTATGATTTATCGATTTTATGTTTTCTTGAATGAAATCTTAACGGTATCCTTAAATTCAATAAAATTCAGTACTTAGATGTCTATTTATAATTTTCCTGTTTTACTATGGGACAATATGCGCTGCATTTATTACTATTGCAACATATGGCTATGGAACAACATGCGCTTTTTACCGACTCAGACACTACAGTTTTGTTAGGATTTGCATGAAAATTTCAGGAATGATAGGTGTCATGTATATCTTTGAGAATCGGTTCAGCTAGTGGTATCAGTAATCGTAAAACAAAATAGTGGCTGTTTTAAATGCGATGATTGAATAATTTTGAGTTATTTTTTCCCAACTTCAACGTTTAAGGTGCATGCTTTGAACACGTGATTCAATTTAATGAATGACTGAAGATGAGTACCTACAATTAATGCTCATAAGTGAAACAAGTCAAGGAGGTGGGAGGGAGCTTCTAGCAAAAGGGTTTTGTAACCATTTTAGGATTCGAAAAAATTGGCCATTAATCGATGATAACACTACAGGAGAGTGGCCCCTGAAAAAAAAATTCATCAAACGTAGCCAATATGAGTATGAAATGAAAGTTTTCATGGGAGCTTTTCAAAACAGTTGTTAAACTGCCAGTTTTTGCTTCAGTGGGGGCACAGGGAGGAAATACATGAAAAATGTGTTTCCTCCGTCGCGAATGGACATCTGAAATAATTATAAAGGGAGATATATATGAGTATAACAATACCAAAAACCTCAGAAGTCGAAATTCGTTCAACTTGGTTAAAAATAGTATGATCTTCGTATATCATATTTTCTCCAATAAAATCGTCTTTGACATGTTTCTTGATTTGATTCGATATGGTGACTGCATTTTGTAAATTGAATACAAAACCCTTCTGACATGAAGGTAGGTCTGGTTACCCAACTTGTTTTTCTTTAAAAGCCGTCGGGCCTTGCTTACTTGTGTGAGCAGACGCGTTTCGACTACTTTGAGTCATCTTCAGTGTCTAAAAGATGTGTTGAAGGGAACGACTTTATATAATCATAGGATGGGTGAAGGGGATGGGTAATTAGCGAATGGGTTATTAGCGGATGGGTAATGAGGTCAGGTAGTAAATACTCAAGTACTAAATTATACCAGGTGGAGGGATTTTAGGTTTTTGTTTTTTTTTTGCTGTTGGATGTCCGTTTGTTCTGTTTCATCCCGTTTCTCTTTTCGTCTAAGAGTGTGGTCTATCTTTAGAAATGTTCATTTATGTGTAAATTAAGCTACTCAACAGTAATTGAAATCTTTAAGTAATTGTATCTTTAAATTCGCGAGCACGAAAGCCTGAGATGAATGCAAACATTGTATAAAAAACAACCGTTACTTTTCCTGAGGAAGGTCGTTGCATTACAAGGGGAATGTTAAACTTAAAGATATTAAAGTGGTTGAAGTAACATTTTTTCATTATCAACTGACAAAGAACTCTTCCTGAAGCAAAACTGACAAGGCTACAAATCAATGCAAATAAAACAAAACTCATAAGACAGTAGAAGAAATATATATACATATATACCCAGGAAAACAAAGTTGCAGGTACAGAAATCAGTGATAAGACCTGTGTTATGCTATGGGTGTGAAGCATGGATCTAACCCAATCTTCCGCAAATATAGTGAACGGTTTTGAACAAACGAGTCTTGAGGTGAATAACCGAAGCAAAGTAGACGGAGACCAATGGCGAATCCAATATTACCATAAGTTGTATGAAATTTTTGACGAGCCGGAGGTCTCAACTATTGTAAGACTATGGCAGGTGCAATGGGCTGGCTACAAAAATTGTATGGATGAACAACGGATCCCCAAAAAGGTATTCGTTGGAAGAACTGAAGTTTGAAGGCTAGTGGGGAAACCGAGGAAACTCTGGTCTGACGTCGTTGACGAAGACAGTTCATCGCTGCTCAGATTTCAAAATTGGAGGACACGGTCAATAGACCGAGACAGTTGGAGGTGCTATTTGCAGGAAGCGAAGGCCTGAGAGGTGCTACGGAGAAAAAGAAGACGGAGTAAAATATATATTTTAGGAACAAATGTGCTCCCATTTTCAGTGGCTTAGTTTTTCTTCATCTATTAGACACTGAAGATTGGAACAAATTTACTCCGAAAATAAAGGTTTGTTACTAAAACAAATTTTGTAGCATTCTTTTTGTTCTTCTTTTTAAAGATTGAAAAAGATATTGTCTTCTACATACTCTTTTTTTATCCAAGATGGAATATTCAGCGCAATGATCTTTATTAGGAAATAAAACAGCTCTCTTTAGGTTAATTCATTGAAGAGATGTTCAAACCAACCGACAAATGGAGTCATGTTGACAAATATACTTGAACAGTGCTTAACAGTAGAAAAGGGAGTACGCCAGAAGCCTTGTTCTGCTGAAAGTCCCACATTACTGGCCTATACATCCATACCACAAAAAGAGCGATAAAACTTAAAAAATCACAATTTTTCTGATAATTTACATATATATCTTAATACCTGTCTACATACATTGAACTTTCGATATTACTGTAATTTTGTAGAAGCATCTTCAAACACAAGCCAACATAAATATTGCGTTGAAACTCTTGATGGAAAATTCTCAACAAAGTCTTGCAGATAAAATATATCATACGAGGAAATATTCACATACAAGCAGTGACACCATTACGGAAGTTTGATCCTGTAAATACAGCACGAAATAAAACTGGATGAATGTATGTGTAGAAGTATACAAAACTGCATTAGCTCCTTTAATCCCCACTAAGATGCTGTATAGAGTTGAAACATGTCTTTTCGCAATAACTTAAGAGATGCTCTCACGGTAGTTAAGGCGATGCAACTTTGATATACTAATTAATGTCATTTAATATACGCAGTAACTACCGCATATTTAGTTCATGAAAGGATTTCTTCGTAGAATCTTGGTAACTTAAACAAAGCAACTTATTATGAATATGAAAACTTGGGAAGATGAGAAGAAAGCCCAAATTTTGTTGTTAGTCGGTTGAACTAGAACGGAAATAATGTGCAAGACATAAGTTTTGGGAGAATATCTGTGGAGAATATTGACAAAAGACTATTTTTAAGTACATGTAGTTTGAAATTTGGTTTACATTTGCCATCTTGTTAAACTGCCAGGAAACATAATCTCATTCAATATTTTACAACTTCTACTTATTCTAAGTTAGTTGTATAGGATTTAAATTTTTTGTTGCACTCTAGTTCGCATTAATTTTTTTTTGTTGAGAAATTTCACTTTATCTCATTTTGATAAACAGAGACTACATTTTGTAAAGTCAACCAACTGCAGCAAAAATTTATATTCGATATCTTCCCATCGAGCCCTTGATCTTCCTGCTGGACATCTACCTTGTGCTCTAAGCTTTAATATTCGTTAGGGTAGCTTTCTTCCATTCTTTTTCCATGGTCTACACATTACAGGTTACGTAACTTTACGTAAGCGGATACAGTTGTAACGTAGTCTCCACTCTGTCCCTTGTTTCACAGGGTCACAAGTTTTCCAAAGCATTTTGCGTTCAAATATGTCCACTGCCTTTTCGGAGTTGCGCCTCAAGGTGCAAGTTTCACTTTCATACAATAGCACAGATTTGACTAATGATTTGTAAATACGTAATTTATTTAGCTGTGCATAACCCAGGACTTTAGAATGAAAGGAAGAGAGTAACCGACTTTATTTGCGTTGTTTGTGTAGTGTTCAATCTCGGCCTTTTTGGCGCCTCTTTTATTCAGGTTAGCTCCAAAGTAGATAAAATTACCCACACTTTCAAGGTTATAGTCGACTTTGGTGAAAATTTGTTAAACTGGAGTGTTCTTCCTCGTTTGAGTCATGAATTTAGCTTTCGTCTCATTGACTCATTGGCCGATTTGGTTTGCTTCAAACTCTAGGCTCATAAATTCTCCTTGGGTATCTGAAATTTAATGTGGCATAATATTAACGTCATCAGCACATACTATCAATTATGTGGGCTCAAACATTAGTGTACCCGAAGTTTCAACTGATGTCTTCCTGATGAAATGTTCTAGAACAATATTTAAGAGCATTCGACCAAGTCCATCCTCTTGTTTTAAGTCTGATTCCATTATGAAGTTGTCGGCTAGTTCATCATTTACCTTGATCTGGGACTCTGTCTTTAGAATCGTCACGTTGACTGTGTGGAGTGGTTTTGTTTGGATGCCATTATCAAGCATTCTAAGGTACAGCACATTTCTGCCGACACTGTCAAATGCTAGCTTAAAGTCTACAAGAGTTCATGTATATCGTTCTTATATTCCCAGAAATTTTCAAACACCTGCTTTACTGTGATCATTTGGTGTAATGTAGACTAATCACTTCAAAAGCTTCCCTAATACTCTATAATACTTTCAAACTACGGCTTTGATTTTCTTTCAATGATTTTGGAAAGCACTTCACTAAACGTATATAGTAAGGCGATTCCTCTATAATTTTCACATCTTAACTTACCCCTATTTTTGTGTACAGGATATATTATACTTTTTCACCAGTCCTCTAGTAACTATGTCTCTGACCATAATCTGCATATTAATCAATGCAGAAGGATACATAGCTGGAAGCCCACGGTCTGGAGCAGCTCTACTAGTATTTCATCTATTCATATCGGCTTATTTTTTCTGATGTCCCATACTGCTGCCTGTACTTCGTCTTTGGTTGGTCCTGAGGCTACGAGCTCTTGCTCTGTTTCTGGTTGTTTTTAGGGTTGCAATGAATAGTTTTTGGAAATATTGCAGCTATCCGTTTATGATTTCGGCTGGGCTACCTATGATTGATCCTTGTGTACTTTTGCAAAGAATTGATTGTGGCTTGAAGCCGCCACTTATTTGTTTAATAGAGACACGTGCTAATCTGATCTCATGTGCTAATCTGATCTCATGTGCGGTATCTTTTTGTTTATCTGTACGATCTTGGTCTTGTTGGCTGTGGTTTCTTTCTTCAGCACATTTTGTAGCTTGTTTTTGGAGGGTTTTATTTTGTTCTTCTTTGGCCCGAGTTGGTCACTGGATGAATTTTTTGTTCACATGGTTCCTTGTTTTAACCACTTCCTTGCATTTTTCATCCTACCAGTCATTCCTACTTTTCTTGCTTTGACTTAGTCAGTTTTAGGCCCATGAGTGGAGTTTTATTTCAGACCTTCCCACTAGCTAGCTTGCTTGGGCACCTTCTACCTGCAATCTAAAGATGCGTCTGGCAGAGGACCGAAAGCACTGTACGGGTTTTATAGATCAGTTTGAGGATAAAACGAGAGACCATCTGTTGTTTAAAAACTTTTTTTTTAGATGTTCATATGTAGGTTATGTTATCGTGCTATTTAAAGGGTCTTAGAGATAACCCATAAATTTCTATGATAACATTAACAATCTTTACAAAAACATTCTCATTCTCACATAGCTACTGTGATATAATGAAAGCTGATTTATCCATATTTTCAAAAAATGACAGCATTTAGTAGCTGTGCTGTCAAATTTTACAAGGGCCATCCAAATGACAGTATAATCTAAAGATTTAAAGGTGCATCTATATCGTTATTTCTAACTTTGATTTCTGCTTTGAATATCTGGGTGACATCCGTATGGCATCTAGCTCAGAAACCAAACAATAAAACATTTTCGGAAGATTTTTGACCGGTTTAAGAAATATATTATAAAAAAAACCTTTAAAAGTGTGATTTTGGGTAATCGGAGGTACAATACCTAGGATTCCTGGTTAATAGCGGAGGAATGAAGCCATTACCAGGAAAGGTCCGTAATATCATCGACTGTCAAAAGCTAAAAAACTACAGAAGGCCTCCGAAAATACCTGTTAAATTAATACGAATCGATTTAAATTTTAAACGAATTTAAAGCAATTTCCAAACAATAACAATACAGAAACTTAATGGCTCAAATGGCTCTCTAAATTTATACATTTTCAGTTAAACACATTTCATCAAATTTTATGATTTGATTGGAAAAAGGAGCGAAAACCAACCAACACTATCCTAAAATTATTTATAATTTTAACACAAGAGTGAACTTTCATGCTATACCTAATATGTTATAACCTAATTCTGAAAAAATTCAATCAAAAACTTTATCTTATACTAAAAAATTCGATCACAATATTCCCAACCTACGCGTTTAACCTTATCTCTAAACGTAATATAATGAACATAACATATACCTAACCTATCCCTGATTTTCAATACAAACAAACACCAACACTAAATTTAGCAATAATGAGCTGAAACTCAAAAACTAAGTAACGAAAAACACAAAAACCCAAAATAAACACGAATAATTCAAACATTGTCATTCAGCCACCAATACCTAGATTGCTCCGTCTCAGCTCAATCAGCTTCAATGAATCTAGCAAATGAGTATCTCCATTGGAATTGTTGGTCTCGTGAACTCAAATTTGGAGGATATTTTATCTTCTTATCTGTGGCTCCTCTATATATGTGATATATAATTGGGACGCCGTCAGATTCAAAAACATATCAATTCATATCCAAATACACGAATGCTTCTAGAGAAACGCAGCCAGTAGCGAGGCAGCCGCAATATACCCATCTGTAGGGTGGAACGGCTGTGAAATCCAAGGGTTTTCACCTACCGTTACAGATCTTGTGATACGATGCCGAAGAAGCTTCAATATGAACATATCGACTCTTGTCACTTGAGCAGTTTGATAAATTCTTCTATTCGATATATAATGCTTCCAATCCGTCTTAGGCTTTCGGTACAAACCAGTACATGCACGAAGACATTTGTTTTTTTAAACTCTTAATTTTTACATAGTACTAGCACTCTGGTTATATCAGGTTTGACATCCATATGTCAAAACTGGTCCAACCAGGGTCTTGTAACAGATAATTTCGACCTTTTCATCAATGTATCTGGAATGAAAGAGTCTTGGTAGGGCCATGACTACTTCTTGTTCCTTGCTGAACATGATTTTAACATGTTCATTATAGTACAGATACTCATCGAGATGAACCCGTTTTGAACTACCCTCACCAGCCATGATGTGGAAAATCCTTCCAATTACATTTCAGGTCTTGACTGACTCCTTACAGCGTTGTCCGTGACAAGATTGTTTCGCACTTCTGCGCATTGATTTTCATTCGCCAATCGTCAGTGTACAGCTTAACATCATTGAACATTTTTTGAACTATTGTAGCTTTTTGGTATGCCTATAGATAATCAGATCATCCGTAAACGCTACCAATGATCGCGTTGGCGAGACGTTAAAATCAAAGCCGTTCTATAGTTTGCGAATGAGAAAAGCATAGGCGCATTAACCGTTGCCTCCTGGAGACCATTCAAGACCTTGAATTCGTGCATCATCATTTACAACAAACGATTTCCCGTATAACATATTGCACATTATGATGACAAGTGTCTGTTGAACCTGTCCTGAAGGATTTTCAAGATTAGCTGATCCAACCACACCGTAGGCTTTGTCCATATCAATGAAACATGGTACAGCACATTCTCTTTTATTTATTTTCCAACTGATGTCTGTTCGTTTAGTATTACTCCAAACACCTTGCTATTGTTAGGCAGCAAGCTGATTGGCTGATAGCTTTTGGAGCATGGAGATTCTTGACCTTCCTTCAAGATCGAAAATCCTTTAGCCTTTTTCCACTTATTTGGGAAATATGAATTGCCCAACATGTTGTTGAACAATATGCAATAATTCCTTTAAGCAACCTCAGGCAAAACGGAGAACTGCATTCGGAATACCATCAGTACCACATGATTTCTTGTTGTTTATCCCGCCAAAATATGAATTACAAGTTTTCATTTCTGACAAAATAATCCATGAGATTCAAGCTCGGTATGAGTTCAGATAGTAATGTTTCATTAAAATGAAGAATTGATTCACCGTTCAGGCTTGATTTGAAGTCGAAAACTTTTGCTTCAATGGCCTTTGAAAAAATTTTATTCCCTCTATAAGGGTTTGGTAGACCAGTTAAAAATGTGTTCTAATCAAGGCAAATCTATGCAATCCCTCACATATAAACCTGCTTCCCTTTCTATCCGGAGTCGTACTATAAATTTCGATAATAGCCCTATCGAGAAGATTTATCTCATCACTAGTGACTTCAACATTCAATACCTTCACTCGAGACTTCTTAAGGAATATGCTATATGCTTTCACGTAAACGCCACTTGGGTCCTGTGGGCCAATACCCCTCAATTTTTTCGCCAATTGATTGCTGACCTCGCTCCTGAAGTATGAACGGATTAAGCTCAGCACATTCTTCAGGTCTAATTTCAACAAAGCCAACGAGGGATGGTTGTAATCCAAAAATCGTCGATAAGTATTGTCCACACGTGTGGGAAGGAAGCGTTTCAATCTTTTCAACCTTGCAATGTTTGGTGCTTGATATCCTACTTTCTCAATCGTTTCCAACGTCAGCTGCTCTAACTTCGGCAAATAGAGATCTATTTCATCGTTAGTTAGATTTCTGTCATTAGAAGCCATTGAGCAAAAGTTGCCATCAGCAGAAGGAAGGCATTGCTTCTAGAACTCTCGATTAAACCCCTCTTGAAACTTTCCCCAGTCTATTTTTTTTAATTCAACCAATAATTTTCATGTTAACTGGAATGGGAAAGGAATCATCCCTCTCATGATTGATTTCCATTACGATTGCGTTATGGTTTCTATCTTAAGGAAGCACCTGCAGCTTCCGTTTAGGACTATTAAAGTTGAATTCGAGTCTTGCGTTAGCAATGCAAAGGTCCAAATATGAATTTGTCCTAGGGTATGTTGGGAACTCCGACCCATATAGATTGCACCTGAATCAATTTGGTTCTTTGTTATTCACGATTTCAGGAATACACCTCTTGGATTATTGTTGGCATTCAGCCATGATGTATGCTTGGCATTTAGGTCACCAGCAAGAATATAATAACTATGCAGCCTGTTCAATTCAAGGAATTGAGCTCCTCCTTGAGCTTGAGAACAGTTCCACCAGTCGCATAGGCAAAGATAACGAAGAGGTTATCCCCACCTGGCAGTGAGATTTTGATAAAAGATACTTCAAGCAAATTGGACTCGACTTTTACAATATTTTAGAAACAATAAGGTCTTCTCACCATGATTACGATGCCACTTCTCCCATCATCGTTTGCCTTATTGTTTCTTACGAATTCAAAATCTTACGAATTCAATTCGTTTCTAACGAATTCAAAATCCTTGAATGTCATAGAGTGCCATAAATTCAGGTAGGTTTCAGTAAGAAGCATGATGTCAGGCTTTTGCTTAGCAACGAATTCATGTAAATAACCACTTCAATGTATAGCAACAATGGATGTATAGTAACAATGGATCCTATCCATGGGAATGTGACTGGATGACAATTTATTTTGAGGCATTTGAAAGCCCTAAATGCTGAAAAACATAATTAATATTCGTACCTTGCTTATCGGTTCCCTCCGATAAAGAATTAAGTTGCTGGCAAATTTTGAGAAGTTGCTCATTATTGCCACTTACATTATTTCCAGCATTTTTTGCTGGTCCTGTAGTGGCGAGTGCAAATAATACTCCGGACTTGACGAAGTTTGGAGAGACACTGTGGTGTAATAGTGTTTGCTTTGGGACAAATTTTACTCTCACATCTTGATATTGGGAGCATCCTTGGTATGATGCCGGGTGACCAAAAACACAGCAGTTAACACAGTATAATTTCTCTTTTGGCTCCGTCTGAGCCAATTTGCACTCATCGAGAGCATGAACGTTCTGGCATTTGACGCATTGATAATGCATGGCACAGTTGGCAGCCAAATGTCCGCATATTTGAGACCAATAACACAGATTCACTTCTCTTTTCTGGAGGCGTTCTCACCACTTGGAAGTTCAAGTATCTTATTTGTTGAAGAGCACTTGGATGGCTCTTTTTGAAATCTGCACCAAATAAAGTGGAAATTTTTTTCTACCGTTGATCGTCTTGTCGTAAAAGTTTTAACAAAAATCAATTCAATTTCAAGTGCTGCATCCTTGAGCACTTGTAGAAGATCGACGGTATCTTGGCTGCAGTCCAAGCCCTTCAACGAAAAGGTCTGGTTCTTCTCACTTTTCGGGGTATAGGTGAAGTGTGGAATCTCCCTAAAATTCAGTGCATTTTTGGCTGATTTGAAATCAACCAGTGATGTTGTTCTGATTGTTAATTTTTCGGCATTAACTCTTTTAATCTGGAAATTAGTTAATTTATGTTTGGCTGCCAAAAGGAATCATATCCTTTCCGATTTCATCGAACACGTTAATTGGCGGAACTTTCTCTATATTTTTGAAACTTTTTTGAGAAGGACCAGCAGAACTGTGAACTGGTTTCTTCTCTTTATTTTTATTTTTCAAGTGAAGGATAAAATTATCATTGTTATCTTGATTAGCATTACCT
The DNA here is from genome assembly GCA_963969285.1 of Odontomyia ornata. Classification (NCBI taxonomy): domain Eukaryota; kingdom Metazoa; phylum Arthropoda; class Insecta; order Diptera; family Stratiomyidae; genus Odontomyia; species Odontomyia ornata. The sequence goes on from OZ017739.1 coordinate 330,303,829, forward strand.
TCTATAATTTCTTCATCGTCCATTTCTTGTTTGAGTCTGTACAGTGCTGCATAATAATTTTGGTTCTCGTTGGCGCCTCCAGCACTAAGTATTACTATGAGATGTTTAAGTCATCTTGAGTGTCTAATATGACATTATATAAGTGTGGGATGGGTTATGCAGGTAAGTGCTAAATTAGGTCAGGTAGAAGGATATTAGGTACTTGATCGTTCAGGTTGTTAGATATCCGTTTCTTCGTATGGTGTGGTCTAGTATTCAGAAAATTGCGTCGGAATGAGTAATAAATTGTTCATTGATAATGCTACCATCTTTCTTTCTATCTTGATATATTTCATGTTTCTCTAGGATGTCAGGTCTCGGTCCATTGCTTTGTTTGTGTAACAATATCATAGAGTTTCTCATAGCGTCAGGCACATGTGCGTAGTTTTTTAGGTGCGTCACATAATTGGAGTTTGCCCTGTTATATAAAAAAAAATCGTAAGTTCTCTTTTTATCTTTTCGTTAGTTTTTGTGTGATCCTTCGTATGTATATCATGTCGCAATATTTGTACGTCAATTTGTATATACCGGTGTTATCGTATATTGATGTGTCGTTTGGTTATATTGGTCAGTTTATTTCTAATGTTTTAGTTAGTTTTGAATGCAGTTTGCACTATGTATTTATGAAGAAAGATTGCTAGTTTGTATGTCTATTTGGCAACGTATGGTCACAAAATCCATTGCGGGTCATCCCCGCGCATTTCAGCCCAATGATTTTCCTGTTTTTTTTTTTTTGTACTGTGTAATGAGTTTGTCAATGTCACGTTGTCTGTATCCGTTATTACTAGCTATTCTGTAAATGTTGTTTAGCTCGTCAGAGTACTTAGTGGAAGTGGAGTCTCTGAACCGTTGATCTGTATGCTGCGACTTTATGTTGTGTGAAGTGGTTAGATGTTACATGTATAGTATGATCAGTTATGGTTGGCTTTCTGTATATTTTGTACTTAATCATGTTTGTCGCGTGCCATGGTTACGTCCATAAAGTTGAGTTGTCCGCTTGTTTCTATTTATATTCGGGTGTATTTCATTCAAATAGGCAAGTAGTTCATCTTGTTTCTTTTCTTGCGAGTCAAAAATTATGTGAAAATCATCCACATACCATTTGCAAAATATTATATTGAGCTTTTCGACAATTTGGAGAGCGTAAAATTTGCATATCATGCTGTTCGTAACAAATTTGAGTTAATTTTGATTTTTGTGGTAATTTTCCCCAGTTTCCTCTCCGTGTTTCTTTCAGATTTTTTTACTCAAAATCGTCTAATGCCGAGGGGGAATACATAAATTTTTTGTACTACGTTCATATCAGAAGGATTTTGTACTTAACCTACAATATGCAGATATGTACTGTAGAATGATTTAATCCAAGAAAAACTTTTGATCTTAAGCAGCCAAAATTTTTTTCCAATGTTGCTAAAATCCTTGAATGACCTCAATCTTAAATGTATTTTACAAACGATTTATCAGAGCATTTAGAGAAGAGCCAATCAAAGGTGTAGTGTCTGGTTCGATGGAAAGCCCATGTAGTAGAAAAATCGTATATGATTGTTGTACTCGGAGGAAATTCAAATAGCTGTAACTTCTTTAGATTGTATTGAAACTTATAGAATATAAAGATATTTTATATAACTACTTAAATGGTTGATTTTATCTAATTGGATGATACTACTGCAGTTTTACTGACGAAAGTACTAAATCCTACTATTATCAGCAAATTTCAACAAATTTCAACCTCTAAGTTATTTGTTGTTGCATGTACCTCCATGATTTTTAGGGTTTTGTGTATGAAATTTTACGAAAACGGACTAAATTCACGTCTTCTCTGTCCAGTAATCCGTCTGCCCACCTGTCCATCGGACACAAGAAGTTTCTTCAGAAACTATAACATAGTAGCTACAAAGCTCAAATTTTGTGAAAAGGTCAGAAGTGGTGGTCTCTCACAAGCTTACGTCTTATCAAATATTTCAATTTTTTTAAGGGGGGTTCCCCTTGATAATGAAGTGGCCATTAAACATTTTTTTTTCTAATGTAGTCGAGAAGGGGATCAAATGAAAGATTTTAGCCCTTTTAGAATCTCTAAAAAGTCAATTCATGCATCAGGAGGTCGAAGGGGAGGCAAAATTTACGAACAATATCTGTATTCCCTCCCTCGCGATTGGACACCTTCGAGGTAAAAATCTGAAAAAATCACTAAGGTAGGTTTTTATGAGTACAAGGGCAACAAATACGTCAAAAATCAAAATTCACTCAACTCTGTTAATGGTATGATATATAAATTTAAAATTTTGTCCCAAAAATCGAACCGGTGTGCTTAAACTTCATAAAATTTTAGAGTTATCTTAAAATTGTACAGTTAATAAAAAATCCTTAAGCGTACGAAATTTCGTAGAAATCAAATTAGAATCAAATGAGTTATTGCTATTTCAATTGTATGGAATTATAAAATAGCACGTGTTGATGGTTGATCTATATTTCAAATTGACCTAAAAACTCTTATTTTCTTCAGGCTTTCATGAAAATATTAGTAACAGTGTTTAAATTGAACATGTTCAATCGGCCGAGTAGAAATTATTTCAGATTGACAATATGGCACCTGATATGTACTTATGAAAAATCTTCTTTTGCAAGTATTGGTTGAATAATTCAAGTCATCGATTCATACCATCCGAAAACTTGTTTCTAACCCTAAGGTGTTTACAAAGCCCTTCTGGTAGGAGCACTCTTCTACGTGGGTACGTGACAATTTTTTTTAATACCTCCATTCCCTACCACTCTGCCCATAACTCTATCATCGTCGTACAACGCTCGTGCGATCTGCACTTCACACGTCGTAAATTCCTGCGTGTGCCTCCAGGCAATGCTAAAACATCGGTATAAAGGGTACACCAAATGCTGTGAAGTACTCCTTTCTTGCTAGTCTAGTCCGATTCGTGAACAGTTCTCAGAGATAAAATAAAATATTATAATACGACGCAGTCAAAAAAAAACTCTGAGTTTATAAAAACTAGCTGTCTTTAAGTATCTCGACGTTAGGGTCTAAAATTCCTTAAGATATTGCATTTTCATTCCACCGCACTTATCATCAATTTGAATTTATTAGATGTTCCTGAAGTCTTTTCTTAAAAACCAATAATGAGTTTACGTTTTCACAGTTTCTGGAAGATTTTTGTATATACGCAGAGCATCGTTCGTTGCATCGTTCTTTAGTATATCAGTTCTGGTGTAAGGTAAATTGTTCGCCTTTCTTAAAATACATGGATTTATTTGTGATACTTTTGTAAAGGGGCTGCGTTCCAATTCATTGGAAATAAGACATTTGAAGATGAACTTCGGTTTCTCCATCATAGTGATTTGACTGAAGGTGAGTGCATTGGTCCGTTGACACACTAGTCTTGTTGGAGTGAGTGAGAATCGGAAGGTTTAGAATATTTTTATAGGCTTTAGTTAGTATCCTGGATATCATATTAAGGCTTTGCTTTGATGATTGACTCCAAATGACCGCCGCATAACCCCTGGAGTTGGGGGGGGGGGGGGGTCTTTGGAGCTAGTGCGATTGAGCACTTTTACTCTATTCCTGTCTGCGAGTGCTTATGCACTCACTATTACCTATGATTGCGGGTTAGTTTCTGTACTGTCTAATATAGATCGGAGGCTCGGGTAAGTCACTCGTGCCCTATCAGAGATCTTTAGAAATCCCAAGGTTTTATTAGAGTGTTCGTCTATTTTGTCAAACCGTTTTAAAGCACGGTCGCGTATATATTTGTCAAAAGTCTCCATTCGTAGGTCTTTGTAAATGTCTGTGTTTCTAATATACCATGGGATTTGGAAGATCCATCTTATGGCCGTATTTTGCAGTGACTGGAGGGTTTTCTTGTTGGTCTTTGATGTCTGGCAGAATGCGATGCATCCATAGAGTAAAGTCGAGCGTATTATTTGCTTATATATGAGCAACTTATTTTTAATATTGAGCCGGTTATGTTTTAGGATAGGGTTTAATGAGGATAGGATACCATTGCAGTGCTGTCATTTTATTCGTATGTGGTCATTCCATGTCAGTTTATGGTCCAGGGTTAGTCCTGGGTATTTTGCCGTTCTGTCCCAGGGAACAATGTCTGAATTTATTTGTAAAGTTGGTGGTTGTTGATGTCTACGTCTTGAGATAAAGATTGCCTGCGTCTTGTCGTTATTTAGTTTGATCTTCCATTTGCGGAAGTATTCCAGGAAAGTATTGATGGATTGTTGCAGTTTTAAGGTGATGACTTCTGCTTGTTGAGCTGAATAGTATATACATGTATCATCAGCATATAGGGAAACTTGAACATTGCTGGGAAGGCTGGGTAAGCCAGAAGTGTATATGCTATAAAGGACTGGTGAGATAGGTGATCCTTGGGGAACTCCAGCTAGAATTGGTCGCAGGTTTGAGAAGAAGTTGTCGATTTTGACACGGAAAGATATGTCTTGTAGGAGTGAATGTATTATTTGTGTTAACGAGAGTGGTATTTTGAGTTCATGCATCTTAAAGATAAGTCCTGCATGCCAGACTTTGTCAAAGGCTTTCGCTATGTCGAACACAACTAAGCCCGTTAACTTCCTGCGGTTCATCCTGTTTCTTATATGTTGGACCACTCTTGTTAGCTAGAGTTCTGTGGAATGAGCTGTTCTGAATCCGAATAGTTCGTGAGGAAGAGTTTGATTTCTGTTTATATTATTTTGGAGTCTTTTGAGGATAGCTCTTTCAGCTATTTTGGAAAGAGATGAGAGGAGACTGATGGGCCTCCAATTCTGTGGAAAAGTAAGGTCCTTCCCTCGTTTGGGGATAACTATTACTACTGCCGACTTCCATATTTTGGGGTATCTCCGCAAACGGAAGATTGCGTTAATGGCGTCGGTGATTGTCAGTAGCAGGTTGTCAGGTAGCCATTAAAGCGTCGTGTTTGTCAGTGTATCAAAACCAGGTGCTTTATGCTTGTTGAGTCTGAGTATCAGGTCTTTTATCTCTTCTAAGTTGATTGGTTCTAGTGTACTATCTGCTTGAATTTGCGAGTGTGTTATCTCGTGAACTTTATTAAAAATTTGGTCTCCTTCGTCAATGTCCTCCTCTTGGAAGATATTTTCGCGGAACTGAAGTTCTAGTGTGTCTGCAAAGGCTTCCGCCTTACCCGCATTGTCGAATTTGAGGCCATTTGGTCCATAGATTGGTGGCACAACTACCTTGTTTTTCGTTCGAAAATATTTAGTAGTCCTTTAAAGGCATTCTTGCCAGGCTCTAGGCTCTGTAAGAAGCTCCCCCATTGCTCGTTACGAAATCCGTGGATTTGATTTCGGATCTTGTTCGTTAATTGGTTGGCTTTCGTTCTAAGTCTAGGATCACCCGTGCTCCTAGCTTTTAGTTTATAGGGGTTGTGTTCCCTTGCCGAAGTTGTGACTGTGTGGTCCCCTTTTGCCTGTTAAATCTTCTCTGTTATTTCTTGAATAACTTTTTTGACGTCGCTAGCTGTGTTTAATTCTTGGGCGAAATTTTCGTTTGCCAGCGAGTCTTGAAAAGCCTTCCAATTTATGAGCTTCTTAACTTTTAAAGGTTCGTCTATAAAAACGTCCTCTATTAAGAAGTGAACTGGTTGGTGGTCTGAGGAGAGCTCATTGAGGACCCTGATTCTTATATTTTGATGGAATTCTCGAGAGACTCCAATATCCAGAATGTTGTTAGATGTTCGGCCAAAGTGGGTTGGTTCATCGGGGATATGTAGGCTACCTTCAATGTTTATGATGAATCTACTTAGCACAGTCCCTGCTTGATTTCTTCTCACAGCTCCCCATTGTTGATGGTATGCATTAAAGTCACCTATTACCAGGACTGGGCCTTCGAGGCTGAAGAGAGAAGCAAGGTCTTGGGCTAGGTGTTTGTTGTGGGGGGGGGTTGTACAAAGAAATCACGATAAATTCGTAGGCAGGCGTTTGCACTTTAATGGCGGTGGCTTCTACTCGTTGCATTTGTGGTGTTGTAATTATGTGGTGATTCACATTTCTTCTCACAAGAATGGATGTTCCACCTCCCCTACCAGTCATTCTGTCGTTTCTGTACAGCATGTAGTTGGGGATGTGGAGACGAATCCCAGGCTTCAGGAAGGTTTCTTGGAGTAGTATAATATCAAATTTATAATCTAGTATAAATTGTTTAAACTCTCCAACCTTCGGAAGCAAGGAATTTGCATTCCACGTGAGCATGGAAATTTGATTCACTGGATCCATTATCGTTTATTTGTGTTTGGTGTCATGATTTGGGCAGAGAACATTCCCTGTAACATTTTTGCCATCATATCTTGCATCATCAGCTGAAACTGAGATTATACTTCCGCATAATGTAGCTTCGTCAGAACAAATACATGTAATACAAGTTTTTTTATATGTATTGGAAAACCTCCATATTTCTCAACACTCCTATCATTGGTGCTAGTTGTCTCCTCAAATTATTTATGTGTGGCAACCATGTCAAACGATGATCTATGGTAAGCCCGAGATATTGAATTTCAAACACTCTTTGCGAGTTTTCGCCGCTAATTTTTAGGTCAACTCCTATGTCTCCCTTATTCTTCTGTTTAAAAATCATGTATTTTGTCTTTGTAGTATTCAATGCTAGCTTGTTTTCGATAAGCCATGAACGATATTTATCTAGATCCTTGTGAACGATATTTTCCATGGCAAATTTATAATGTCCTGAATAAAGAAGTACAGTATCATCAGCATATAATGTGTGGTGAGCTTTCAGTTTACATATATTCAAATTATTGGTGTATAGCAAAAACAAGGTTAGTCCAAGTATGGATTGCTCAAGACATTATTAACTGATTTTTTTTGGAATCTTCCTTCCAAATAACTTTTAAAAAGCAGTTTTTGTTTTCCTTGTATACCACAGGATTCAAGTTTTTGAAGTAACAGGTAACCGTATCAAAAGTCTTCTTCAGGTCCACAAAAATTGCAATAGCATAATTTCCTTTATCAAGACTTTCATTGCTGTAACGTGAGACAGAAAGTAACGAATCAAAAGTACTCATGTTGTTTTGAAAGCCAAACTGCTTCGGATTTATGATGGATTTGTCCATTAAAAAAGATTTTAAACGATTATCTACAAGTTTTTCGAATATTTTACGAAAGGCTGTCAAAAGTGCAACAGGGCGGTAATAATTCGGGTCCAGATGATCTCCTCCTATGAATATTGGAATTATTTTTGCCAGTTTCTCTTCGCCCGGAAATGTTCCATTTCTCATATGCTCGTTTATAAAATTTGCTAGTGGTTCAGCCATCTCCTCTTTGACTAGAATAATTTCATGTGTAGCGATGTTGTCAATACCTGGTGTTGCATTTTTTTTAAATTTTTGATTGTATTTAATACTTCTCTTTTAGTCGTTTGATGAATATGAAAGATGAACTCAGGTGGGCTATTGATATTGAAATAGCTAGTTGACCTTTCACCAAGCTCCCTGGTAATTTCTACACCAATTGTTGAAAAAAAGTGATTTAGGGAGTTTGCTGTTCCACATGGGCGTGCTGCATTGTTAGAGTTCATGCCAAAAAATTCAGCATTTGATGACATGATCCGGGGTGACGAATTATCTTTTACTTCATTTATTATTTTCCATATTTCATGTGAGTGATTTGCCGCTGTTTCCAGCCTTCTGGAGTAAAATGAAAATAAAGCTTCTATTATGGAACGTTTGGATTCTTGTTTAAGTGCTTGATCTTCATTGTTCTTTCCGTATTTTTTATAAGCGTTCCTTTTCTTAATACTAGCTTCAATAACTTTCTTTGTTATCCACGTATGTTGTCACTTCTGATCTTTTTCTCAATAGTAGAATTATGCTTAGAGTGTGTAGTCATATTTTTGAGCTCCATAAAGTTTTCAGGTTTTCGGTTTGTTAGGAACTGTTGAAATTTCGATTTGAAAAGATCCTTTTCTAAATATCTGAATATTTTGTGAGTAAGTTTTTGCTTACTGAGGCTTTGACCATGGAGGACAATTTTTAGGACAAAATGATCTAACTCCGGCCAGTTTGCAAGTGTAAATTTAATGTTTTCAGCAATTTTTTATCATTTCTGTTTTGTGATCTAGGCAGGTACTTGCAGTTGGGCGAGTAATTTTGTCCTTATTGACAATGACCGCTTCGTTTGTTTCCAGGGTATCCTTGTACATTCCCGATCCTGGAGATTCTGCAATCAGGTCTATGTTTGTGTAAGCAACTGTGATTAGATTTTTTTCAGTAGAGTATATTATATCTATTACTGTGCAGAAGTCTTGCGCATTGAAACGATTGAGATAATAGTAAGTACCGATTTTTAGTTTTCAACCTGCGCAGTTTATTTCAATTATTATTACATGATATACGTCAGATATTACTCTGTTTATCACAAAATTAATTGCATTTTTTATATAAATTGCTGTACCTCCTCTTCTTTCGAACCTGCAGGAGAAATCGGAGCCATATCCCGGAATATTGTAATACTTTGCTTCTTCAGGATAGATCCATACTTCGTTTAGTATAATCAGATCCGTTTCAGGATTTTGCTGCAGATAAATTTGAATATCACTCAGTTTATGTCGTAAGCTTCTTATAGAGGCATAAAAGGTAGTTAGTTTGTCACTTGATTGAAGGTTGGGATTAACAATCATCATCGAAATTGTTGTCAGTACACCTCCTAACAATTATAATCCTTCTTTGATACTCTGGGCACTCCCACGAGTCTGCTCTGCGTGAGTGATCAGTATTCTTATTATTACAATTGTAACAGTTCTCATGTGTGCTTTTGCATTCCTTGAGCTCATCTTTTTCTCCACATTTCACACAGATCTGTTCTTTTTCGTATTTTGACGTCTTATGGTTATATTTTTGGCACTTAAAGCATCTCGTAATGTTAAAGTCTTCCTTCACAAAATATGACCCATAATCAATGTTGATGTATTTGTTAGCTAATCTTTTATACATGCTTCCATTAACCTCAATAATGTGTAACGATTTTCCGTTTTTTGTCTGTCTGCCATGAATAAGCTCAATTTTTTCTCTATTCCCAACATCAGGGTTTAGCGTTCGTTTTGTAGTTCCTCATTTTTAAATTGATTATCCAGCCCATTTATAACCAGTCTGGGTCGACGCATTTTTGTCTCTGTAATATCGTACTCATCCTGCATGTTATCTACGATTAATCAGTATAGCTCAGACGCGTTGGCATTGGTTGTTGTTTCAATTACCATCCCACCATTGTGAATAGACCGTAGCAGTTGCAGAGGAATCTTGCAATTTGACGGTCTTATCCTAGACTTAAAATTGGCAGGTGTTTTATCTGATGATGTATGCTTTTTTGGCTTGATTATGATCCCTTTCTGGGACATGACATCTGAGCGGAGCTCAGTTTGAGGCATCATATAGTTTTTTATCACCTGTGCATAAGTCGGTTTGTGCGTAGCTGCCGTCTTATCAATTAAAGAACTGACATTCATCTTAAATTCTTTAATATTACTTTCCAAATCTTTCATTAACAGAAAAAGTTGTTCCTCCTTGGTTTTTTGATGTAACAGCTTGCACGTGGGGCACATCCATATAACATCATCTGATATTTCCTTGATGGTCTTGAATCTCTCTTTCGACATCTTAATACATTTCAAGTGAAACCACTTGAAACACATCCCACAACAGCCTATTGCTGAGTGAGCATCTCCTACATTTACCACATTTCTCCTTCGAAGTTTTTGTGGCCGTTACTGGATTCATTACCCGCTATAGTAATTAAATTTATATATATTTCCTCAGTTGCACTTATTTGTTCTCTCCAATTCCACTTCACGAATGATCTTAAAATTTTCTTATTATTAATTTATTAATATTTAAAGCAACCGAAAAAAAAATTTATCAAAAAAATTAACAATAATTAACAATAAAATGTAAAATTAAAAAACTTTCATGCACTTATCTCTAACTACTTATGCTTAAGTTTTTTTAAACGTCCAGTGTGGCTCCCTTCACACTTCACTTCACAAATCGCAATTTAATTCAAAGTAATAACCACTCCGAACAATTTCACTCCACGAACGACTTTTCTTCGTGCAAATTGATTAAACGTCACAATTTTGTCGTACATGTTACCTTCCCCTGCCTCTCGTGGTCATGATGTCGAAATTTGAAGACCTTTTTTTAAAAGATCTCATTAAGACCTTTCCAATGTCACTCTATTCGACTACCAATGGTGAAAATTTTTTTTTGAAGTGCCACCTCCCTTTATGAGTAGACCCCCTTCAAATTCTTTGAAAAAACTTTTCACCCCAAAACATTCAAGAAACCACTACTTCTGACCTCTCCACAAAGTTTCATGGTCATGCCGTTTATAGTTTCGGAGAAATTTTCTGTGACCGGCAGGCAGACGCAGGTCGTGATTTAATAGAGTTTTGTATTTTAGTAAACAACCTTAAAAAATGGTTTCAAAGACTACTTGTAACCTTTAATTAGATCTAAACTTTAAACCACCTCTTCCTGAGAAAACTGCTGTGACCTACGAATGGATGGACAGACAGGATGCGAAACTAGTAGGTCTTTGTAAAATTTGTTTTACAAAGCCCTTAAAAATGATTATTGGACGATTATTTCTGCAGCCGAAAAGTCCCATAACTATATGAAACTATCGGAAATATGTAAGATAAGAATGTACAATCTGTCCGGGTTTATTTGGATTACTACGCTGAAATATATCCCACAAGTAAGGAAGTCAAAGACAACTATTTGCTTGTTTTGTGAATGTGTTGAAAGTTTTCCATGTACGTTTCGATTAGAACCTAAGCATTAGCTGTCGGCTTTCTCCATATAGTCCGACGACTTTTAACTTAATTTGGACATATGCCAACTATGTGCTAAAGTAAATCTACAAATAATTCACTTAACACCCATAAGGAAGAACATGTTTAAACGCAGCGCGCCCTAAAGACTTGCAGCAAGTCGAACCAACTACGGAGCAAAGTCTTAGGCAAATTTAACTTTGAAAGGAAAAGTTTTTGTCAAAATGTGAAACCGATTAAATATTGAATGTACTCCTCGATGCGATGAGACCGGAATGTAATTGGGGCCAAAGTTTCTTACTTGCTTAGGCTTCGTATCTGCTCACACTTGTGTTTTGGGATGATGGTATCTAAAGACATTTATAGTAAGTTTCACTCAGCACCAAGTGTTATCTCCACAAAAGTCAGTAATGGAACTAGGGCAAAATAAATAGAACGAAGGCACTAAAAGCAAAAGACAGTAATAGAAAGGATATGCAAAGTATCAGGCCATGAAGTCCCTTTTAACCAATTTAATGCAAATAAAGACTTGCTTTCTATAGAAAAGTTATACTCTCATACAATCTTGCTAGCAATTCAATAGAACGATATTGGCATGTCGATAATTCAATGGTCATTGAACTAATTTCATCTAATTACGGAAAATTCAATTTATATTTTATGGTCTACGATGATGAAGCATCATCAGACGTTTCCTTGCGGTGCCAATAAATACTTAACTACGTACCTTAGCCCGTGCAGAAAGCTCGAGTAACTAAATTATCGGATGCAATTCGAAGGAAATTCCCAGGAAGCATTGCCATTCTATGAGCAATAGTGTCTCCAGGAAATTCTATTCATCATTTTGTATGATGTGTAGATATGATAAACGACTCTAAGTGCTTAGCTTATGTAGGAAGGTGCATGTGCCACTTCGTAAAGGATTGTCTGCCAGTCAGCAGTGTAAAATATTCAAGGCATCTGCCAGAGATACTTGCTATTTAGATAGTATTTGCAATTAAGTTGAATGATTTATTCCGCAATGATTTAGAGTAATTTGAATGAATTGCCTTTAAATAGCCTTTTCATTTGCAAAATTATAATAATAAAATACTCATTCAATCAAATGACTGTTGACTATATGAATTTTCCCAATCATGATGAACGTATGGTTTATAAAATTCAGCTCGGATTATTTAGGTGCTCTTATCAAAAGACAATTATCAGATAATGTAACGGCCATTTAGGGCTTACAAAAACTTAAAATTCTATTGCAACCTGTGTCTAGCTAGTGGCTAAGAGAGCATAGCAAGTGATTAATGTGAACAATTGCCGCAGAAAATGCTTAAACAATCGCAACTCCTTTTTTGATGAAACTTTTCTCTGTACTGTAAGGTTAAGGAATTCCATCATTGGTTTATTCTCTTAAATGAAAATTTATGATGTATTTATGAAAGAAAAATTTGGTTCTTGGAGAAAATATTTATGCGATAAAACCAACAACTAGAACATACAGTATGATAAGCATAACAGTCATTATTAGTTGGTACAAGATATGAAGCATCAAAGTTCGCAAATTTTTCTTCCAGCCCGTATTTACTTATAATTTTCACAGAAGGTCGGGAATAGCCCAAGGATCATTTCCTATATCATGCCGCTGTACATGAAAACCTTGGGGGTGGTTGCCACCCCATCTCGGGGGTAGACATTTTCTAGTACATTTTAACTATAAGAATCGATGGAAAAAGTAATTTTAAGTGAAAAATGTTTTAAACTTTTTTTCGTAAAACTTATATTTTTCGAGCTTATCGACGAAAAAATCGATGTGTTTAAAGGGTTTTTTTCGCAAATAACTCGAAAAATATCTATTTTATCAAAGAAATTATAGAGAGCAAAATTGCAGCTTTTAAAACAACTACGACTAATGCAAACCAAAATGCGGCATATTAATGGTTAGCTTTTTTCGTCAAATGCAAAATTTGAAAGATTCAAAGTAAAATCATGAGAAAACTTAGCATTTTTTGAGGGAAATTTATAGGATCTTACTTTAAGTACATAATTAGAACTTTTTTTTAAAAAAAGTCCCTACCATTAAAATTGGGCGACTTATGTTCAACATAAGGTCGGTACCTACTTTTTTCTACATCAAAATCAGTGAAAACAACCCCCTAACTAACCTCCTAATTAAAGTTGACCTTCACCTTCCTGTGCTTTTCTTTATAAAGGGTGATTCATAACAAGTGTACACATTTTTGTCGAAAAAAACAAAGTTTTTGTGAAGATTGAGCTGTAATGTTTATTTATTATGAAAATTTGGTCTCTAACAATTAAACATGAGACATTACTTCGGGCATATGTGCATCTCGTACTGCTCAAACGATGATTCTAATTTTCGATGACAGTTTCGCACATTTATGGCGTTATGAGGCGTATGTTGGTTCGAATATTGTTTTTTAATGCTTCAGTAGTCTAAAGAGCATCAGCGTAAACACGATCCTTCAGAAATCCTCAAAAAAAGAAGTCACAAGGAGTCAAATCACACGATCTTGCCGGCCAATTTATGGGTGGACCAAAAAATTAACGTAGAGCGCGAAATGTTTGCGATTCATTATTTTTGTAAAAAGTTTTAACAATAATAAAACGTTTGGCTGATATGTATGACACCATGGTTAAAATTGTAAAAGACTAAAATGTTATAATCTGTCAATATATGGATCTAAAATTGTTGATAAATAAGGTTAAGGCCCATTCACATGTGTTGCTTGTTATGGATCACCCTTTATATATATTATCAATTTATTTGTCGTAATCACTCAGTCACCCAGACAAACTGCTCGAAAACATCCCTAACTCCTGCCTGGAAACTTTATGCCAGATTTAGAGAAAAAATATTTAATTACTTCCATTCATAAACGTAATTTATAAAAATGCTGTCAATCTTATTATTATTAAATGTAAGTTAATATCAATTTTCCTTTATATTAAATGTAAATGTTTCTCTTTAATTATATTTTTCATGTGATCTAACTTTTATTACTACTCAAATTTTTTTTTATTTTTCTTTACTTCAGTTAATTTTTCTTGAAAAATTTTAAATCAGCCCATTAAAATTTCAGACATCTGAGCCCTGATTTAGTGAGCTCCGACATTGTATCACATTACCGAAGGAATTGAACTCGGCTGAGCGAGCAGCTGATGTGATCTACCGTGAAAACGGGAATAGAAAGAAAGAGAGATTTTCGGGACGGATCGTGGAGTCGACTTACAGCCGCTACCCGAGAAAGAGATGTGAGCGCACGGCCGCGGTGCAAAACACGTTCGGTATGAAAAGTGTTTTTATAGTGCAGCATGCTAGCACATTAGTTTAGTTACGTTTTGCATATTCTTCCAAATCGTATCCTCTAAAATATTTCTTTCCAATCGGCAGAATAGCGGCAATTTCATCAGTATCTCGAAACTCCATCAATTGTTGTTTTTCATTGACCTGCACGAAAATGGTGATTGAGCATCACGTTAAAGGCTAGGAAGGGTTGACCTACAATGGCGACATGAGGATGACATGAAGAACAACTGCCATATATCACATTAGATTCCAAAATCGTTTTAAAGTTTATAAAACGTACATCAGTAGGTCGATTATGTCGACCGTAATCGGCTCGTAAAGCCCTAAATGTTGAAACAGCAGAATCACCATTTATAATAAAATTTAATAACTTGAACGCGCTCTTCGACTATTAAACGATCCATATTTCTAAATGGCAAGTGTTCAACTAAAAAAACACGCTTTGGATGGCATTTGATTCTGACAGATGTCAAATAGCAGGGTTATACTTTCCTACCACGAAATGGATAACCCTGTATATTGTACACTATTATATATGTATGCCCAGAAATCTAAACTTAGTAGTTTTTATACTAAAGGCAGACGTAAAAAGTTTCCTTCTGTAATTGATCATAACTTTAAAGTTGAAAATGAAAATGCATAGTTTAGTTTTACTAAACTATAGAGCATCATTTTTATGAAGCTTCCATTTAAGTTTTGTGCCATAGTGTACGGAAAACTTCGGCAATGGCAATCGTATGAATGTGAAGGCAAACACAATATATTGAAATTTGTGATAACACTAGAGGTCACAGTTTTCAAATATCTCGATCATTTTTGTCAATCAACCCAATACGCTTAGCAAGAACAAAAAAAAATTGGCTATTTTAGATGAAAATCTGTTATTTCTGTTGACTAAAGCAGAACTTCAATCGGTACAAAAATTAGTGCCAACGTCTGTTTGACTGCGTAACGAAACTCACAATTGAAAAATCCAAATTTAAACAATCTGAAACAAAATAGTGGCTGCTCAAAGGTCAAGAAACGTGCGAAATGTTGTTATTGCAGCTGTAAACAAATTTTTGAACCAAATTCATGAAACTTGGTAATGTAATAGAGTCTGTAAAAGGTGCGTACATAAAAAACTTCAGGGCCAGGTCAGAATATCAAAAAGGCTCGAAATCTCAAACGCTTCTTAAAACAACAATTTTCATTGGATTTTTATGAAACATATATTCTAGGTATAAGTTGATGTGATCTTGGGCTAAGATGTGTCAGAATAGGATTTTATCCCTATGAATCCTGCAGATCTCAGCAGTTGAAATTTTGAATTGCAGTTGGGAAATTAAATTTTGATAAACGAGGGTAGTCTGATAAGTACTTAGCCAACAAAAGAAACAAAAATTTTGGAAAAGCAGCAATTTATTTTCCAACATAATCTCCTCTTAGCTCGATACACTTAGCGCAGTGATACTCCAACTTCTTTAACCCATCTGAAAAATACGTCTTTTTAAATTCTTCTTCAACCCATCTAAAAAATACGTCTTTTTAAATTCTGCAAAGCAGGCCTCCATGGCGGCGAGTGATTTTATCTTGTTTGGAAACAGAAAGATGTTACACGGGGCCAAATCTGAAGAATACGCTAAATCAGGTAGCCTAATTCGACCAGTTTGGCCGTGGTGGTGGCAAAGATGTAAGCTGGTGCGTTGTCATGGTGAAAGGGCACTTTTTCTATGCCAAATGGGGTATTTTTTCTGTAAGTCGACATCAAATCGGTCCAATAATTCTCCTATGACCATTTTGCCCTTCCTCACGTAGTTGATGCAGATCATACCTTGTGAATCCCAAAAAATGGTGGTCGTCACGCCTTGTTTGGAGCACGTTCAACGCGTGAAGGGCACTGTTTTGACTGCTTCTTGGTCTTTGATTTGTACGAATGGAGTCATGTCCCATCCATGATAATTAAACGGTGCAGAAATTCCTTCCGATTGCCCTTGAACAGTGGTTGCGTTTGTTGTCCAGAGTGAACAAACGTGGCATCAATCATGCCAAACGCTTTCTCATGCCCAAAATTTTATGCAGAATGTGACTCACGTGTCTACTGTTTCAGCTATCTCACGCACCTTCAATCAGCGGTCTGCCAATACAAGTTTGTGAATTTTTGTCACGTTATACTCCGTGGTAGCCATTTTTGAGCATCCAGGCGTAGTTTTTCAAAATCCAACAATGTTTTCAAGAAACGCAATCCATATAATTCAAGAAATGCGAACAATTTTGTAATACCTTACGCTAAAACTGATCGACTGAAGAACGATGCAACAAATGATGCTCTGTGTATATACAACAATCTTACAGAAACAGTGAAAAACGCAAACTCATTATTGGTTTTTAAGAAAAGACTTAAGGAACATCTAATAAATTTAAATTAATGATAAGTCCGGAAGATTGAAAATGCAGTTTCTTAAGGTATTTTAGACCATAACATCGAGATACTTCAAGACAGCTAGTTTTTATAAACTCTGAATTTTATAAGAGTTTTGTAAAATAATTTTACAAAACCCTACTAGTTTCGCGACCAGTCTGTCCGTCTGTCCGTCCATCCGTCCGTCCGTCCGTGTGTCACAGCAGTTTTTCTCGAAAATCACTTAAGCTAGAAACATCAAATTTTGTGTGTAGGTGTAAAGTGGTGATCTCTTCAAATTTAAACTACAAAAAAATTTTATTTGGTATTTAAGGGGGGTCTCCCCATATAGGAGAGTGGCCCCTCGAAAAAAAAATTTCATTGAAGGTAGCCGATATGGGTATCAAATGAAATGTCTTGATGAGAACTTTTCAAAACAGGTCTTAGTTTAGCAAAATTTGCTTCAAGGGGCGCACAGGGAGGGGAAATACACGAAAAATTTGACTCCCCCCCCCCTCGCGATTAAACACCTGTGATCTGAAAAATCAGAAAAAAATCAGGAATCTAGGCCTTGGTAAGTACAACAACAACAAATACGTGAGAAGTCGTAATTCACTCAACTTTGTTAGTAATAGTATGATTTATCGATTTTATGTTTTCTTGAATAAAATCTTAACGGTACCCTTAAATTCAATGAAATTCAGTACGTAGACGTCTATTTATAAGATTGATCGATTCTGAAAGTTTCATAAAGATTTAGCGAAGTTATAGTGGCTTGAATTTTCCCGTATTACTATGGAACAATATGCGCTGCATTTATTACTATGGCAACATATGGCTCTGGTCGCCGGACGCACCGTTGAACAAGCGCAACTTAGGCTAGGTATGCTAATGCGCCGAGTGAGGGACTGGATGACTGCTCGCGGGCTCAGTTTAGCACTGGAGAAAACCGAAGTGGTAATCTTGACAAAAAAGAGAATCCCTAGAGTAAGGATGATCAGTATTGGAGATATACAGATCGAATCGAAGCCAGCGGTGAAGTACCTGGGGCTACTGATCGACTCGAAGATGAGTTTCTCTGAGCAAATCAGGGCAACGGCTGAGAAGGCTGCTTCGGGAATATCGGCCCTGAGTCGACTTATGGCCAACGTAGGGGGACCCAGCCCATCAAGAAGACGCCTCTTGATGAGTGCTGTAGGGTCAGTGCTACTGTACGGAGCAGAGGTATGGGGCGACGCTCTCAGCAAGGAGGTATACCGAAAACGATTGGCACAGGTACAGAGAAGAGGAGCACTGAGAATTGCATCTTCGTATCCAACAGTCTCCGACTCGGCGGTGAGAGTGATTGCAGGCGTAATACCTGTCACCCTCCTTGCTAGAGAGCGCCGCGCTATTTACCTGCGCCGAAACGAGGATGCGAGGGAGATGGTTGTCCGCGAGGAGAGACAACGCTCGCTCAACGATTGGCAGCAGTCTTGGAGGAATTGCACGAAGGGAAGGTGGACTGCGCGCCTCATCCCGGATGTGAGACCGTGGCTAAATTGAGGGCATGGTGAGACTGACTTCTATCTGACCCAGCTTTTGAGCGGGCACGGGTGTTTTCAGTCTTACCTGCACAAGA
Source organism: Odontomyia ornata (assembly GCA_963969285.1). Taxonomy (NCBI): domain Eukaryota; kingdom Metazoa; phylum Arthropoda; class Insecta; order Diptera; family Stratiomyidae; genus Odontomyia; species Odontomyia ornata. The sequence goes on from OZ017739.1 coordinate 330,322,004, forward strand.
TCGGCAAGTCACGGTCTCCCGATTGTCGGTTTTGCCCAGGAGAGGAGGACAATGCCTGTCACACATTTTTTGCGTGTACCAAATGGGCCAGGCTGCGAAGGGAACTCTACAGGGAGACGGGAGAGCTCACCCCGGATAAGATAGTTGCGGTGATGCTCGAATCGGTTGACAAATGGAACCAGGTGGCACATTATGCTCGGGCAGTCCTAAAATATAAAAGGGACTCACAGCAGCCGGAGGCACTGGGGCTGGGGGATCGCTCTTCTGGCAATTCCTCTTCCCGCTAGGAAAGGGACTCCCCAGCTTGAAGGCGCCCCACGGCGTAACAAAACGAGACCTGGCCCGAAGTAATGTGTTAAACGGTCCCAGGCTAGGTTCTCAGATTGACAGGGGAGGTGTTTAGTGGGTAGTCCAAAGGTATCCTCCATGGGAGTCCCACACTGCCAGACTCTGCGGGCATAAATGCCTTCACCTCCCTGCCACAAAAAAAAAAAAAAAAAAAAACATATGGCTTTGGAACAACATGCGCTTCTTACCGACTCAGACACTACAGTTTTGCTAGGATTTGCATGAAAATTTCACAAATGATAGGTGTCATGCATATCTTTGAGAATCGGTTCAGCTAGTGGTACCAGTAATCGTAAAATAAAATAGTGGCTGTTTTAAATACGAAGATTGAATAATTTTGAGTTATTTTTTCCCAACTTCAACGTTTAAAGTGCATGCTTTGAACACTTGATTCAATTTAATGAATGACTGAAGATGAGTACCTACAATTAATGCCCATAAGGGAAACAAGTCAAAGAGGTGGGAGAGAGCCCCTAGCAAAAGGGTTTTGTAACAACTCTAGGATTCGAAAAAATTGGCCATTAATCGATGATAACAGTACAGGAGAGTGGCCCCTGAAAAAAAATTCATCAAACGTAGCCGACATGAGTATGAAATAAAAGTTTTCATGGGAGCTTTTCAAAACAGTTGTTAAACTGTCAGTTTTTGCTTCAGTGGGGGCACAGGGGGGAAATACATGAAAAATGTGTTTCCTCCGTCGCGGATGGACATCTGAAATAATTATCAAGGGAGATTTTAATGAGTATAATAATGCTAAAAATTCAGAAGTTGAAATTCATTTAACTTTGTTAATAATAGTATGATCTTCGTATTTCATATTTTCTCCAATAAAATCATCTTTGTCATGTATCTTGATTTGATTCGATCTGGTGACTGCATTTTGTAAATTGAATACAAAACCCTTCTGACATGAGCGTAGGTCTGTTTACCCAACTTGTTTCTACTGCATCTTATTATAATTTTTTTTTTCATATCTGAGAAATGTTCATGAATCTGACTAGACTAGCAAGTAAGGACTACTTCACAGCATTTTGTGTGCCCACTTGTTCCGATGTTTTAGCATTGCCTGGAGGCACACGTAGGAATCGACAACGTGTGAAATCCAGATCGCACGAGCGTTATGTGACGATAAAAGGGTGGTGGACAGTGGTAGGGCATGGAGGTATTTAAAAAAAAACCGTTATATCGATTTTCTACGGTCACCATCACAGGACCAGATTCACCGTATACAGCGTCCAAACATTCTTTGATTTCTCTGCGTGAACTCTTTTCCAAAAACATGAGTCAAATCACCAACCAATATTACTCTTCCCACATTTTTCTAAAATCCACGGACATACCCGGTTCTGCACGTAGTCAAAATAAAACTACGACTTGGCTGAAATATTGACGGTTGCCATTTAGGAAATCGTACTTTGCGATAGTGAATCTGTCTTGTGATAGTGGCGCTATCGGAGGATGAGGCTAAGTCTTATCGGAACGCCCTCGTACATGATACAATGTTTTCAAGAAACGCAATTTTAATAGATTTTAAATGAAATAATTTGCTAACAAAAAGAGTGAAATAAAAAAAAAACTTTTAGAAAAAAGAAAACCGATTACAAAATGCCCTAAAAAGTATGAACTAAATTATATGGGAGCGATGCTAAATCACTTTATCTATTTCAACATGTTGTCATTGGAGAAAAGCAGGGAGAAACTGATATAGCGCCACTTCCAAAAAAATTATTTCATCCGTTTTAGGAAATTTTGAAGTCTGTTTTCCATCGCATCTGGCTTGGATTCATTTTAAGATTTATTTCTGCAATCTGCAGACATCTTCAAGTTGTTTGCGCAAATAAAAATATATTTAAATTTTATCACGCAAAAATATTCAACAATTATACAGAGTGGATCACGAATTCGTTAAAATTGGAAAAAATCGCATAAAAAACTATTCAATGTATAGCTAATTACTTTTATTTAAAAGTGGCCTATTTAACAATATTAACTTTTTTTAATAACATATAAATAACTTTTATTTTGACTTTTGCTCTTTTGTAAAAGATAATCAAAATTTTTGAATACTCGTCAGAAGAACTGAAGCCGAAACTGCTTTCGAATTCTCTTCACTCCAAAAAGTTGTGAATCCCATTTTTTTATCTTTTTTACCCGTTTCTTTATTGATCTTTTGCGGAATAGTACCCATTTTTACAATTACCCTTTGAAACCTTTTGAATCCACCTTTACTTGGCATAAAAATAAACAAAAGAAAAACATTCCTTGTAATTTAAAATATTGTATATTAGATTATTTTCCAAGACGTACTAAACTATAGTAGCACATAGGGTTTATTTGGTGTGATAGCTAAAAAAACGTTCTATCTTTATTTGGGCAAAGACTGACGCCACAGATTGCTTCATTCCATAATGATCCATGAAGTTCCTTATTTGTGTTGCAAAAGGCACACTTTAGAGATTAGTACCTAATCAGTATGTAGTTACATTGATCAAATCAAACCTCCAATGGAACCGTCTTTTTATACATTTTTGATTCTTGGAAACCTCACTTGCCACTGAATGTAGAGGCAGTTGCTCTGATGAGCCCTTTTACCATTCCCTCTATGTTTTTTCTGTGACTGGGAGGTGAATGCTATTTACGCACTCAGTGTGTTGCTTCCATTCCCATGAGTGACTGGACTACCCACTGTACATTTGCTAGGTCAACCTGAAAACCAAGCTTGGAACCGGTTAACACATAACTTCAGTTCAGGTCTTGTTTTGCTACGCTGTGAGATGCCTTCAAGCTGGGGGATCCCTCCCTTAGCGGGAGGGCAGGAAGAAGAGGATTTGCCAGTCAAGTGATCTCTTAGCCCTAACGTCCTGGGCTACTGTAAGTCCCCTTTATCTTTTAGGGTTACCTGAACATAATGTGCCACAGTGTTCCAATTGTCATTCGATTGAAGCATCACCGCGACTATACTATGCGAGGTGAGTTTTGCCATCTCCCTATAGAAGTCCCGCCACCGTGGCAGACATTATCTGCCTTTTCTGGGCAAATCTACACCCATGGAATCATGACTAACCAATCTTGTGCAGATAAGACTTAAAACATCAGCAAACATAAACTGGGTCAAATAAACCATAATACACGATGTTAATTGTGAGTCCCACCTTAACAACAAGTTTTTCGGCCAACTTAATTTGACATTTCTTTGGTTCAGTGTTTGACAAATTCAACCATGGAGCGGTACGCAATTGAGCAGCGCGTTAAAATTGTTGAACCCTTGTAGGAAAATGGGCGTTCAAATAAAAATACATAATTGACCAAATATGTCCACAATTGGCAGCATTGTGCAAAAATTTCAGCAAAGTGGCTCTGTAGGAAATGTGAAATCACCTGTGCATGCTCACTTAGTTCGTTCTACGGAAAACATTGCTGTTGTTCACGATAGTGTGGCAAAACAGCCGTCAACCTCGACTCTTCGTCGTGCCAACGATTGAACATGTCACGAACATCACTGATGCAAATTTTGAATAAAATTTTGAATTTACACGCTTATAAGGTTCAATTCACTCAAGAGTTGAAGCCTATTGACGATTTCAAGCGTCGGCAATATGCCAAATGGTTGGTTGAACAAACAAAAGGGAATAGTGACTTTACAAAGAAAGTCATCTTCAGCGACGTGACAGACTTTCACCTCAGTGGACTCGTAATTTGGGCAAATGAGAATCCACGAGTGATTGTTGAAAAGCCGATTTATTCACAAAGAGTGACTGTTTGGTGCAGTTTATAGGCTGGTGGAGTCATCGGGCCGTATTTCTTTGAAAATGAGGACGGTTAAGCAGTTACTGTGAATGGTATTTGCTATTGCGAGATGATAACGGACTTCTTGTGGCCAGAAATTGAGGTTATGGACCTGGACGATATGTGGTTCCGACAGGATGGTGCCACTTGCCACACAGCCAACGAAACAATGGCTCTTTTGTACAAAAAATTCAATGGCCATGTTATCGCACGTTGTAGTGATGTTAATTGGCCACCACGATCATGTGATTTGACACCGTTGGACTGCTTTCTCCGGGATACTGAAAAGAAAAAGTAGATGCCAATAAGCCAAGAACAATTCAAGAGCTAAAAGATGAGATAATTTAGCACATAAACGACATTCAACCTAAATTATATCTAAGAGTTATAGATAATATGGACCATCGGATTAAAGTATGCCACCATAGCCTTGGCGAGTATTTGGGCAATATTTTGTTTTACACATAATTGTCATAAATTCCTCTATAATAATAGAAACTATTAACACAATTCTCTGAAAACTTTTTGTTTTTTTTACAATCAACATCGTGCGTTTTGTTTGGATCACCCTTTAGAAGTCAGTATCACCATGTCTTTGAATAAACCAGAGTCTTAGATCCAGAATGAGGCACATAGTCTACTTTCCCTACATGCAATTCATCAAAGACCTCTGCCAATCGTTGAGTGAGGGCTGTCGCTCCTATTGGGCAACCATTTCTCATGCATCCTCTCTTCGATGCAGGTTAAAAGTGCAATACTCTCAAGCAAGATGGCCAACAAGTATCACACTAACAATAAACCTCGCAACCAAATCACATACTGCCAGCTATAAACATGCATCTCTTACCACTGCTCTCTCTGCACTTTTGCCAAGCGGTTTCGGTACATTTTCTCTTTGAGATTGTCGCGTCATTTTTCTGCACCTTATATTAGCGCTGACCTGACAGCACTCATCAAAATGCGTCTTCTTGATGGGTTGGGTCTCCCTACGTTGACTATAAGCAGACCCAGAACCGATACTCTGAAGCAGCCTTTACAGACATTGCTCTCATCTTTGAGTCGATCAAAAGCCCCAGGTACTTCAACGCTGGCTTCATTTCGATTAGTGTGTCTGCAATACTTATCATCCTTAATCTAGGGATTCTTTTTTTTTGTTAAGATGACCACTTTGCTTTTCTCCAGTGATAGACTGAACAAACAAGCAGTCGTCTAGTCACTCACTTAGTGCATTATCATACCTAGCCTAAGTTGCGCTTGTTTAATGGTGCAAGCAGCGATGAGAGCTGCAACATCATTTGCATAGCCGATCAAGTGCAACTCATCTGACATCCCCATTATCAGTGGCACATTCTAGGTTATATTTCAGCGGCTGTAGATCCTTGGGCTACACCGAATGTAACTTATATTTTTTATTGGCCCTGTGCCATGTTACCTTTAAGGTAGCCTTCGGAAGCTTAATCAGATGCCCTGGCATTTAAAAAGGGGTTTGCAGCGTATCCAGAATATCCATCCATCTAGCATAGTTGGAGGCATTCCTAACATGAAATTTCACTAGAAGAACAATCGTTCGCTTGGTACCACTACCTTATGAACCATGCACACCACCTCTGCAATCGTATCAATGGTGGAACTTCATGCTCTAAAGCCATATTGCCGAATAAATATATCCCCAGCAGTATGAATCGCGTCAGTTAGTCTTCCCTTGATGAGTTTCTCTCGCACATTCCCAGCAGTATCTACCATGCCTAAAGGGACCCGGATTCAAGATTTGGTTTTGGATCAGTTTGCTTGCAAAGAATACAAGGTGCCTCCTATGTACACTCTTTTATGTCCCATTTCACCGCATTCGCAACATAGGTAACCCCTCTCGGGTCCTTTGCATACTTGTGCAGTGTTACCATAGCCAAGGCATCTAAAATATTGAACAGGCGTTGTCCTGCGCCGTGCTTTGCAGGCAACCCGATTTTTTTCTTACTTTGACCTTATGCAGAAATTGATTGGCATAATTTTTCGTTAAGTCAATGATGGACATGTGTTACCCCTAATTTTTTTCTAGTGTCAGCCACCCTTTCATTCTGCCCATGCTAGGGAACTTCCTTTTGAAAGCCTCCTTTACCTTAGCCAGGTCCGTGATGCATTCAATGTCTCTTATCTTGATTATTTCCATCACCTCCAATGAGGCTATAGCTGTGTTTTTGCCAAGAACTTTCTTTACTGCATCGTAGAATGCTACTTGATTGTTGGCTACTGTTTAGTGAGTAGTCTAGTTTCTTGTAAGCATGGGAGTCCCACAGTCTGTGCGTAAATGACATTCACCTCCCAACCACAAAAAAAAAATAAAATTGTCGGCCTCTGTTCCGAGTTTGACCAGTATGTGGCGTTGACGTTGATTATACTGCTTTAATGACAGTTTTGGTGTCTTCAGTGCTTACGTTTTCTATGACACTCTGCAGTACTTTTGCGTACGATTGGTCATCTTGGAGTTTTACGAGCAATGCCTACTGCCGAAGCCTCGTCGGGGCTTCTTTCGCTTCTGCTTTGCATCGGGTATTTTTCCTTGTCGGCTGTGCACGCTTATTTTATTCCTTGGCACTTTTTAAGGGAGTTTCTTTTCATTTTCCTTCGTTCCTTTTTTAGTACTTCCTGCATCCTGCTGCTCTTTTTAAGAACAGCTCTCATTTTTTGGATTAGCCTTTCTTTTTCATGTCACTGGGTCGCAATTGTACTTTATGACCACCTTTCTTGGGAAGAGTTATCGACTTCCGTTTCCGAGTACAGTACTTCTGCCTTATTTTTGACGGTAGCGATGAAATTACACAACGACGCTTTATTTGTCCGTTCACTCCTTTCTTTTCCTGCCGTAATTTTTTCGGGTACTTTTATTTTGGGGTATAGGGCCCTTACTTTCCAATCGCAGCAGTAACCATCGAATTCTCGATGTACTTCATAACATCTATTGCGTACTGCAGTGTTTCCCGCTTTTCCTTTTTGGCCTCAGGAGTCTCAGTCTGGGCAAGACTATCTGTTAATCTCCGTTTTTCGTTCATCTTCACTGTCATTGTATTCATCGCCGTTTTTGCTATCGTTAGTATCGCTCCCGGCTGCAGCCGCCGATTAAGTTGTCATTGTTGTTATTTTTGCTTTCTTTTTCAGGGCTTTGTACTAAAATACAAAACCCTATTGCAATCACGACCTGTGTCCGTCTGTCCATCCGTCTGTATGTCACAGCACTTTTTCTCTAAAACTATAGAGGCTATAGCCATTAAACTTTGTAGACAGGTCAGAAGTGGTGACTTCTTAAAAGTTCAAGGGTGAAAATTTTTTTCAAAGGAGTTTAAGGGGGGTCTTTCCATATATGGAGGTGACCCCTCAAAAAAAAATTTCACCATTGGTAGTCGAATAGGGTGTCATTGAAAAGGCCTTAATGAGGTCTTTTCAGAACAAGTCTTAAAATTGCCATACCTGTACCGAAGGGAGCAGGGGAAGGGGAAATGTCCGAATTTTTTGCGTAAAATAGTGGCTGTTTTAAATGCAAAGATCGAATAATTTTCCCCAACTTCAACGTTTAAGGTGCATGCTTTGAACATGTGATTCAATTTAATGATGATTGAAGATGAGTACCTACAATTAATACACATATGTGAAACGAGTCGATGAGGTAGGAGAGAGCTCTTAGCAAAAGGGCTTTGTAACCATTCTATGATTCGAAAAAATGGGCCTATGATAACAGTACAGGGGAGCGGCCCCTGAAAAAATGTCATAAAAGGTAGCCGATATGAGTATCAAATGAAAAGTCTCTATGAGAGCTTTTCAAAACAGTTCCTAAACTGACAGTTTTTGCTTTAGTGGTACCACAGGTGGGGGGGAAACATGAAAAATGTGATTCCTCCCTCGCGAATGGACACCTGTGATCTAAAAAATTAGAAAAAAATATCAAGGGAGATATTTATGGGCATAACAATAACAAATACCTCAGAAGTCGAAATTCGTCCAACTTTGTTAATAATAGTAGGATTTACGAATTTCACATTTTCTCAAATAAAATTGTCTTCGGCATGTTTCTTGATATTATACGTTGCTGGTTACTACATTTTGTTAGTTGAGTATAAAACCCTTCTGACATGAGCGTAGGTCGGTCTATCCAACATCTTTGAGTATTTTTTACCTTCTTTTATGGTTTTTAGTTGCTCCAGTTTTATGGGGTCCCCCTTGAAGTAGTTATCTCGTGTGTGTAGTCACTTTTTTGGTGCCATGGTTCTCTTCGCAGAGGAGGAAGGCGAAGGTTGGCACAAGCACTTATGGGGACAAATGCTTAGAGCCAGATCAGCGCTAATCAGGAGTCCACCTCAATTAAACGCACACCACCAATCTAATGGTGCAAGCTTCGAACGTTCTCGGAGGCCTGCCAAAGTTTTACCCGAACGGAGACGGTATGATAGTTGAATTGGAGCCGTTAACGCTCTAGTGTCACCTCGGCACTACCGTGCAAAGTAACTAAGTTCAAACCATCATACACACCGGCTCAAAGCATTGGTTCTAGTTCGTTGTCCAAAGGATAGTCTAAGTTCAGTCAGTGTCGTAGCCTGTCATCCCAGGAGGGAACCTCACGGCACCCCCACATCCTAAGATCCGTGGGGGCGGCGCTCTCCAAAAAATGCCAGCCTACAAGAGTACTCCTGTCGACCGGCATTCCACCTGCGAGAATTTCCTCGGGTACATGGGGGTGGCACTCCCCGAAAAATGCTAGCCTTCAAGGTTGTTCCAGTTGGCTGGCACTTCCCTTGCGGCAGAGCTATACGTTGGGAACTAGGAATGTATTCATTAACTTTTTTCCAGTTGGCAATTAAAAATAGATTAGATTATAAGGTGTAAACGTTAGATTAAAAACATTGTTGCATTATTTTAATAGTTCAATTTTATGGTTATTTATGGAGCAATAAGTAGAATCTTTTTTTTTAAATTTAGATATTTAGGGCTAAAAAATTTAATTAGAATTAAAAATATATTTCATGTCTGTGTATTATATGTAATTTGTCATAAAGTCAGACGGTTATTTCAGTTTTGTCATGAAAATTATTTGTTTTTATGCAGTTCGCAGTATCAGTGATCAAAAATATAAATTTTTGAGTATATATATTTTATTTTAAGGTCATATCGCTATTCAGTTTTGTAATAATTGATGTTGAATATACTCGTACTTAATATTCCTTAAATGTCAACGTTAGTTTATAATGCATATTTCAAATTCAATTCAATTATAGAACTTAATTCAAAAAGCAGCTTCTGGCTTAAATGTGCAGACAAATACAAATCCAAATTCAAGCAATTTCTAATCCTTGTGACTTCCTCAAGCAAATGAAATATTCTGCAATTATTCTGAAAAGAGCTTTATGTATCGGAAACATAAATCAGATACGGAAATTAGCTTATTCAAACTTATTTATCACAGCTAAGTGTTTCGACTTATTTTCCATTTAATTTTCTGCACTTCATAAAAGGATCCAAGCAGCCTGGATTAAAGTAAGGTGCCACAAATAAGGAAAGATTGCAAAAACTTTTCCTTAGGTTCCAAGAAAAAACATCTACTTCTTGCTACGAATGCGTAACAAACAAAACTCAACTTTTCTGCTAGCAAACTTCGCCCATCCGTTTTGCGCTGCTCACCTTTGTTAAGTTATTTATTAAAGATGTAAAATATGTATAGACGAGTATACAGGAGCGCGTCTTTTTCGCTAGAAAGGATTCATTAATTTTTAATTCTATCTTTGTTTTCGTCCATTTCCTTTAATTACTTCAGCAGGTGTTGCCGACTTTTCTAATTAATTCCAATCCCAAGAAAACAAAGAGGAATTTAATTAAAGTGAATGCTTCTCTATTGAGTGGGAACATTTTTAACTGAAAAATTCATAGCTTGTTCACTTTATCCATCAGCATAATTTCAATTTTTTCATTGTTGAACTATGTAAGTATGATGGTTATGAGAATGGTGGCTTTCGAATTTTGGGGGTTATTTCAAGTTGGAAAAAAGTGTCAGTAAAGTCATAATGAACGATTAATAAATATTACTCATAATTATTTTATGGCGTGTTATTCGTTAGATTTACTTGTATATTAGCTACTTGGAGATGCAGGTAGGTCTAACGTAGACTTATGCCAAAATGGTGATGAATAGTGTACATTCTTAAAATCATTATTAAAATGAAATTTACATAAAATTACATCCTGCAAGATTTTAATCAAACATGCGCCTTAAAGTGTGTGTGGATTTGCTACTTTAAGGATTATTATTATTCTTCTTCTTCTTTGTAGCACTACAGCCCCGCTCGGGCCTTCGCTTCTTGCAAATAGCGCGTACAACTTTCTCGGTCCATTGATCGCGTCCTCCTTTTTTGAAATCCGAGCAGCGATGAACAGTCTTCGTCGACTGAGTCAGATCAGCATTTCCTCGGTTTCCCTACTGATCTCCGGCCTTCAGTTCTTCCAACGAAAACCTTTTTGGGTATCCGTTGCTCTTCCATATGCTTTATGTGTCCAGCCTATTGCAGTTTCCGCAGTTTGACAATCGTTGAAATCTCCGGCTTCTCAAATATTTCATACAGCTCATGGTTGTAACGAATTCGCCATTGGTTCCCGTCTAGCTTCGCTCCGATTATTCGCCTCAGGACCCATTGCTCAATGGCGTGTACACTTGTTATGAACCATCCTTTATTTGCGGATGCTTGGGTAAGGTCTATGATACACATTATTATTATATTATTCTATTATATATTTTTTTATTTCTTTAACTATTATATCTTTTAATTTAGGAACACTCTTTGGTATAAGTGGAGCTTTAAATTCTACATTAATTACTACATACCTTGAATTTGTTGATTTTGTTTAGCCTCTATAGCCTCATTAAAGCTTAAACTACTATTTTCACCATCCTTAAATTGTACACTGATCCGCAAGACGATAGAAATCTGGACTAAATGAACTCATTTTAACTTAAGCTTGGATGTCGAATATGAAGTCGTCTTTTGGTAGGTGGCAGAAGATACCTTGAACATATCTTTAGGATTCTAAGTCGAGCTTATTTAGTATCAGGTATTTTCAGAATGTGAAGAAAAAGAATCTTTCATAACGTATCTTCTTCTTCTTCTTAGCACTACAGCCCCTTTCGGGCCTTCGCTTCCTGCAAACAGCGCCTCCAACTGTCTCGGACCGTTGACCGTGTCCTCCAATTCCGAAATCCGAGCAGTGATGAACTGTCTTCGTCGACCGAGTCAGACCAGCACTTCCTCGGTTTCCCCACTGGCCGCCGGCCTTCAGTTCTCCAAACGAATACCTTCTCGGGTATCCGTTGTTCGTCCATACGATTCATGTGTCCAGCCCATTGCACCTTCCGCAGTCTTACAATCCTTGAGACCTCCGGTTCGTCAAAAATTTCATACAGCTTATGGTTGTATCGAATTCGCCATTGGTCCCAGTCTAGCTTTGCTCTAATTATTCGCCTCAGGACCCGTCGCTCAAAGGCGTTCAATATATTTGCGGATGCTTGTGTTAGGGTCCATGTTTCTTACCCATAGCATAACACAGGTCTTATCACAGATTTGTATACTAGGAGCTTTGTTTTCTGTGTATGCAGCTATTCTTCAAGATCGTCGATGCTGAATAAAATATTTTATTTGCGAGCTGTATTCTTCGGCGTATTTCGTCTCTTTTATTGCCAGTTTTCGTTATTTTGGAACCTGAATACACACATTCGCTAACATTCTCGATACTGTATTCGCCAAATGTGATGTTTTGTGTATTTGAGGTATTTTACCTCGACTGCGTCATAAGCTTTGTTTCGTTGATTTGTGTTCCTACTAGTTTTGCTTCGCTGTCGAATTTCAGGAAGAGTTCTTTGGCAGTTGTTAATGACCGTGACAGAATATTGATGTCGTCCGCATAGGCCACTACTTGGCTTGCCTCGCGTATCGACAGTTAGCTTCCATATGACGTACTCCAGAGCCAAATTGAATAGCAATGGGGCCAGCCCATCTCCCTGCTTTAGTCCGATATTTGTGTCAAAAGCATCGGTGACTTGGTTATTGAGGAGAGCTTGGGAGGCTGTCGACGTCATTGTCATTTTGGTAAGATGGGCTAATTTGGCTGGGATGCCAAAACCAAGCGTTATTTGGTACAGTACGCTATGATCAATACTGTAATATGCTTGTTTGAAGTCAAAGAAAATTTGGTGTACGTCTATGTTGAACTCCCAGCATTTTTCAAGTACCTGCTTGACTGTGAACAATTGGTCTGTTGTTGATCTACCTGCCCTAGAACCACCTTGATACTCCCCAATAATACTGTTGGCGTATGATCCAATTTTATTTTCTAAGATTTTTGAGAATATTTTGTACGCCGTACAAAGTAGTGATATACCTCTATAATTTTCGTACTGTAGCTTGTCACATTTTTTGTGGATAGGGAATATAATTGATTAGCTCCACTCTTTCGGCATAAGTTCTTGTTGCCAAATGTACTGGATGGCTTTTTGAATAGCTTGATGAACACTACTGCCACCATATTTGATGAGCTCCACTGGAATCTCATCAATGCCTGGCACTTTATTTTCTTTTGGGCTTCGATGATGGAACAAACTTCATCCAGAGTTGGTGGGGCGAGTGCAAGCTCTCCGCCGATATCTATAGGCTCCGATGCTCTGGAGCTCTGTGGAGGATTAAGGACGTTCTTGAAATATGATGCCCATCTTTCCCTAATCTTGGTTTCATCAGCCATTATATTGCCGCTGTCATCACGGCAGAGCGTGGTTTTGGGCTGATAACCACGTTAAAGGCTTTTCACTGCTTTGTATGCTTTTCTTGTGTTATTGTTCGCTAAACTTACATCTATACTTCTCAATTGGTCGTCATAGTATTTCCTTTTTAGGGTTTTGTACTAAAATACAAAACCCTATTGCAATCACGACCTGTGTCCGTCTGTCCGTCTGTCCGTCCGTCCGTCCGTCCGTCCGTCCGTCTGTATGTCACAGCACTTTTTCTCCGAAACTATAGAGGCTACAGCCATGAAACTTTGTAGAAAGGTCAGAAGTGGTGACCTCTTGAAAATTCAAGGGCGGAAAAATTTTTCAAAGGCGTTTAAGGGGGGTCTCCCCATATAAGGGGGTGACCCCTCAAAAAAAAATTTTCACCATTGGTAGTCGAGTAGGGTGTCATTGGAAAGGTCTCAATGAGATCTTTTCAAAACAAGTATGAAAATTGTCTTATAAGTACCGAGGGGGGCAGGGGAAGGGGAAATGTACGAACTTTCCGCGTACCCCCCCTCGCAATTGGACACCTTCCATCCGAAAAATCTGAAAAAAATCATGAATGTAGGCCTTAATGAGTACAACAACAACAAATACATGAGAAGTCGAAATTCACTCAACTTTGTTAGTAATAGTATGATTTATCGATTTTGTGTTTTCTTGAATAAAATCTAAACGGTACCCTTAAACTCAATAAAACTTAGTTAAGAGATGAGTATTTATAAGATTGATCTTTTCTGAAAGTTTCATAAAGATCGAATAGTATTTACCGAAGTTATAGCGATTTGAATTTTCGTGTATTACTATGGAGCAATGTGCCCTGTATTACTATGGAAACATATTGCTATGGAGCCATATTCGCTTTTGACGGACTTAGACACTACAGCTTTGCTAGAATTTGCATGAAAATTTCAGGAATGGTAGGTATCATGAAGATGAGTACATATAATTGAAACAAGTTGAAGAGGCAGGAGAGAGCTCCTAGCAAAAGGGCTTTGTAACCATTCTAGGATTCGAAAAAAAAGGCCATTAATCGATGATTACAGTACAGAGGAGTGGCCCCTGAAAAAAAATTTCATGAAAGGTAGCCGATATGAGTATCAACTGAAAGTTCTCTATGAGAGCTTTTCAAAACAGTTCTTAAACTGACAGTTTTTGCTTCAGTGGGAGCACAGGGGGGGAAATACATGAAAAATGTGTTTTCTCCCTCGCGAATGGACACCAGTGATCTAAAAAATCTGAAAAAAATATCAAAGGAGATATTTATGGGTATAACTATAACAAATACCTCAGAAGTCAAAATTCGTTCAACTTTGTTAGTAATAGTATGATCCTCGAATTTCACATTTTCTCCAATTAAATCGTCTTTGACATGTTTCTTGATTTTATTCGTTGCTGGTTACTGCATTTTGTAAGTTCAGTACAAAACCCTTCTGACATGAGCATAGGTCTGTCTACCCAACTTGTTTTAATCCTAATTATCGTATTCGCTACTCGTCTGAGATTTTCATAGTGTTCTCTTTTCATCCTGGTTTTCCTGCCTACATATTCTTGGAAGGCCTGATTCTTTTTATCTAACGTATTTTGGCACTAATCATCGAACCAATCATTCCTCTTGCGCCGGGCTTGATGTCCGATCATCTGTTCTGTCACGGTTCTGATAACCGCTTTCACTTCCATCTAGAGCTCGTTGCTCATCTTTAATGATGCGTCTGATAAGAGGGGAGCCAGCTGGTTGTCGAGGGTCTCCGTGAAATTTTCGGCCACAGACGCCGTTTGGAGCCTACCGATGTCAAATTTTTGTAGCGGGCTTGTCTTCGCTGAATATGCCTTTGACATACCACATCGATAGGTTAATTTGATCAAGTAATGATCTGAGTTAAAATTATATGATAACGCATAATTGGGTATAATTAAAAAAGTTTCAAAAGCCAATATTTGGTTTATTTATTTGCCAAACAAGACATATCCTTAGAGCGTAAAATTACACATAAAAACCTTGTAAACAATACATTTTTTGGTACAGTAATTTTTACGTATAATTATACAATTATATTGAGGAATGAAAGGAGCTCAGGATATTATTTTTATATGAGGTTTTGGAATGGACGGGGAGTAATATTTACTAAACTTGTTGAATGCCTTATAACATCTGTTTATTGGCTCATTGTCTGCATAAGCAGTGTGATGGCGACCTACGGTAAGTATTGGTGAAAGTCTTGTGATTCTTAGTGGTTCAGTCAGAGTCATTTTTTTTTGTTATATACTGTACTTTAATATTGTCTCTGAGGACATCAAATGGTAGACATGCAGACATCATCATTCTCTTAGAATCTAGTGATGCCATACATATTTAGCACATGGAGCCGATAGTTATACTTTATGATGGTAGGCTGTGGAAATTTCTAAGGTCATAAAGGGATCTGAGGGCAAAAAGAAGAAATTGTTTCTGGACCGATTCTAACCTGTCAGCGTGAATATCAAAAACAGGACTTCAAATCAGGCTGGTATATTTAAGAATAGGGCGTACTATTGAGACATCTAGTGATTTAGTAACCCAAATATTCTTGAATTCTTTAGCTCTTCGTTTGATGAATCCTGGCATCTTATTAGCCCTGGATAAAACTCCATCATACTGAAGTTTAAAACGAAGCTTTTGGTCCAGAACGACACCAGGGTCCACAATGCTAGCGACTCTACTAAGTGTTGTGTTGTTGATGTGATAGTCAAATAGAAGAAAGCTCCGTTTTCTTGAAAAAACTATTACCTGGCATTTATCCAAGTTTAGAGAAAGATGGTAGTTGTAACACCATTCAGAGAGATTGTCAGGCTTGGACTGGAGAAACATCATATCGGATAGGGATGATATGACGTGGTAAACTTGAAGGTCATCTGCATAAAAAAATGAGGTACGTCATGTAGAACTGTTGAAAGATCAGATATGAAAATACTAAACAAAAGAGGCCCAACTTGAGTGAGGTTTTTAAGGTAAGATTGGATCCAAATGAGTATATGGCCAGTAATTCCAAAATTATGGAGTTTACTAATTAAAACTTAATGATTACACGATCAAATGCTTTGCTAAAATCGATATATATTGCATTAATCTGGAGACCCTTTTCCATCTCACACAGAATACTTGATGTGATGATGAGGAGATTGGTGGTAGTAGATCTATTTTTTCTGAACCCATGCTGCTCTTCATTTAGCCTCTGTTCTATAATAGGGGAAATCTTGTTGCAAAGTATTTGTTCAAAAAGCTTTAGAATGGATGATAATATGGCAATACCTCTATAATTTTGAATACACCGTTTATTATACTTCTTATGGATTGGTATTAAGTAAAAAGGTTTGCATTAAGAAGGAAAGATGCAACTAGAGAGTGATTTGTTGAAAATGATGGAAAATGTATAATGATTTTCATTGAAACTCACTTGAACGAAATCGGAACCGACCTCTCACCAGTTCTAGACGTGAAATCTGACTCGCGCCAATGTATGATACCAACCGGGCAACACGTCTATGCACCCGTAATCCATTTTGCGGTGGCTGCTTGTCAGCCAACTGGTTCGAAGAGGATTATGGTCACAGGTCTTTAAAATGGATTACGCTCAATTACGTGGTTTCAACCACCATCAAGTGCCCGTTTCAAACGCGTCAAAAATTCAAACAAACGGAAACGAAACCTGTCTCTACGTTATTCCGTATTTGCTTCATTCTTCCAGTCAACAACAAAAAGCTAGATTGAATTTCGCGTTCCTGAATTTCACCGACGTGGTACCGAAAAATATTCTACGTTAAGCTAAATCCGAAGAACCCTACTCGAAGAAAAATTCCAATCAAACGATGGTACCGCGTACCGCATACGACACGAATTTTTACAACCCTACCCTCGTCACGGCATACTTACCGTTCGTTCTCACTTCCGCTGAAAGAGAAGGGCAGGCTGGAAAGGAAAGTCGTGAGTTACCTAGCAATTAATGTTATTTGTTTTTAATGAGATTTTTTCTTGGCACGTACTTCATCAAATGTTTACTTAGCTGTATTCGTTAATATATAACCAATATATTATTAACACAATAAATTGTATCTAAAAAATTCTTATTTTTTACTACATTTAAAATTAATTCGGTTTATCATTATATTGCTTATCGTACATGTAAATATAGTTAAGTGTATATTCATTATCATTAAAAGAATTCAATTATTTGTTTGTAAATAAATACTTGTAAGTGATTTTTCTTCTTAATTATATCATTTTCTTAAAATTATGACTAATTTACATGTGCAAATCAGCTTGGACCCTATGCATGATGGAACTTTGCCGGTATATTCTAATTATTTGATATTGATTCTTCAAAGTTGTATTCGTTTTAGTATTAGTAGACTTCATACTTTATAATAATGAAATCAAGCTTATTTTTGCATTTAATGAAGATGAATAGTTAGAAAATTGAAAGTTCACACAGGGCAAAGGCAAGCTTTTCTCTAGTTTGTTAATTTTAATATATTTTTTCCTATGTTTTGGACGGACTATTGTTTTCTTGGAATATTTTAAGAGCTTGAACTGTAATCCAATAACAGATGATGCAGATTAGGGGACAAGGCGTGAACGGTGCCTTATTGAACAACCAATGAAGGTTTTCAATATTTGTTAGCGTGATAAATTTTGTATGCGTGGTTGTCAATCACTGTTTTTGTTTCAGTTCATTGATCTTAACGTAGTTGCCTGATTGTTGGAAAATCCTTTCGGTGTCTATGATCTCACTCAACGATAACGAATCTACACACCTCCTGACAATTGGTGGAATATAGTTAAAGCAAGGATTATTTTCGATTACGAACTTTAAGGATACACTGAATTGCGTTGTGCTCGGCAAATTACTCTCTTCAACTTCAAGATGTGCGAGTCTACGTTCTAAGCTCCTAGATTCACCTACATATCTTATAACATCCGGTAGTTTCGGCAAAGATAACCCAAGAATTTGACGTAGTTCACTGATGCTTGACAAATGGCTCAATTTTTTTTTTTAAATTTTTCACTGGTAAAAGGACGAAAGCATCTCCAAATGATTTTAATAAAAAGCGTGGGATGCACTACATATGAATTTTGAAAATGTTTTTCTCTAAACTTCTGTCAAATTCCTTGTATGATTCCCAGAGGAATGGAATGGGCGGCCGATCGCTTTCGTTGAGACCTTGATGGAAATAAACTATGTTGTAATCGTTTAGGACCTATGGCTCCATAAGTCGTTTGCTAAATTCCGCAAATATTTTTGGATTGGCTGGTAGATAGCAAGCATATATTGCGAATCAGTGGATTCCTTGTCAATCAGTTGCCAAGAGTTCTATAAACGTAGTCTTCATTGATGTGAATTCGCCAGACTGCTCTCGCAGTTCCTCAAAGCTGTCGTCTACATACAATTGTCACCCAACGCTTCTGTTGAACGGTTTGCTTTTGGTCAAGTTAGTTATTGTTCGCAGCGAAAAGTTCTGGTGTAGAGTGCTATCTGGTTCCCCCTGTTTTCCTACTTCCAGTGTGATTCTGTGCACAGTTTTTAACTAATACCGTGTTTGACTGGCCCTTTTTAACCATGGCCTCCGACTCCGGAGGAAAGCGAAAACAAAACTACTATTCGATTCTGGACTCCGTAAATAAAATCACTAAAAGCCCCCCACATAAAAAAGAAAAACAACGTGAAACACCCTCCCATGATGTTTTTAACTTCCCCGAGCTACAGTGCGCGGCGCCCCATAAGAGTGATTCTCCAAAGTTTGTCTTAATTAAAAGCAAAATTCCAAATAAGAATCTAAAATCCCATAACATATTTCTTCTTTCTAAATCTCTAAATTCCGTTATTTCAAATCCACTCAGCATCAATTTCACAAAAGACGGTGATATTCTCCTACTTACGAAAAATGAGCTACAAGCAGCTAAGCTTTGCCAAGTAAAAACCTTACCTGGTATTTGTGATGTATCCATCGACCTTCACCAAAAATTGAATACAACAAAAGGTGTTATTTATGCACCCACACTAACAGACTTAGATGAAAAATTTATAGTTGAGGGTCTAAGCCAGCAAAAGGTAATCGAATGCCAAAAGATTACAAAATTTTCCAATGGAAGATCCCAAAATACTCCATTACATATTCCTTCGTTCAACGAATACACCCTTCCAAAAGAAATCAAAGTCGGCTTCATTAACGTGAAAGTCAAACCATTCATTCCAAAGCCATTACAATGCAAAAATTGCTTCAAATTCGGACACACCAAGAAACACTGCCAAAGCCCCTCATCTTGCGATATCTGCACCTTGCCAATACATTATCCAATCCCATGCAATAGTATTCAGTGTATCAACTGCAAACAACAACACTCCGCTCTTAATAAAGCATGTCCAACATACACAAAAAAACAACGCATACTAGAGTACAAAACATTGAACAAATGCTCGTTTCGGGTAGCTACAGAAAATATTAACAAAACAGCGAATAATAATTTTCCCACAATTACCACCACAATCACAGAACCCTTAGGTTTAGCAATTCAAAATAGAAAATTAGGACTCAATAGAGGATCACCACAGCCTCTCATTAACATCAATAATACAACCACATCTATAGTACATAACTCCGAAACTACCCCTCCTCCACGCAAATCAAATTCTAACACAAGTGAAAATATTCATAACCCCAGAGATATAAGTTCATCAAATCAGCAAAGTATTTCAACACACCTAATCGAAACTGCAACACAAATGCAAACAACTACAAATGAACCAAAAGCTACAGTTCCGAATAAACTGAACCCAAATTCAATCACAATTCCCTTTGAAGAGCAAAATTCACCTAACATATTTATTGACAAATAAATAATGTTTAAATCAAGTGCAGCCCCTCAATTTTCTAATGGTCCTTAAGATACTTCAGTGGAATCTTAACGGTTACCTAAATAATTTATATGCTCTGCAACTATTAATTAAAGATTTATCACCAGACATCATTGCACTACAAGAGACACACGTAAAACACAACGAACAAATCTTCCCACCGATGCAATATAAAGCTTACTTCTACAATTCGCCCCTTAATACACACGGCAAACATGGTGTTGCCTTACTCATCAAAAAAACCATACAACACGAAATTATAAATACCAACGAGCGTAATCAAGTTCAATTAATAGCAGCAACAATCGTAGCATCAGAAAAATTTACGATGTGCTCCATTTATATTCCCCCCAACATTAATTTGCATTCTGATGACTTAACAAACCTATACAATGAACTCCAATCACCAATGCTAATTCTAGGAGACTTCAATGGCTGGAGCCCTCTATGGGGCTCAACCTCTGTAAACACTAGAGGTAAACAAATTGAACATTTTCTCTTAAATTCGAATCTTTCCATTCTTAATAATGGACTGCCTACTCATCTTTCTACTCATAACTCCTTCACACATGTTGATATCTCCTTATGCACTTCCAATTTGCTTTCCAAAATCACTTGGCATAGAATAACTGATCTTCATGGGAGCGATCACTTTCCACTATCCCTATCCTTTGGAACGGTACCTCAAAAGCGACCACATAAATTCAGATCCAAATTCAAAACGAAATTAGCCAATTGGCCAAAATTTGAAAATAATCTGATACTACATTTAGCACATGTTCCCATTAGCAACAATATCAATAAAGAAGCTGCGAATTTGATTAAATCCATTAAATATTGTGCAAACAGCTCCATTCCATCTACATCTCCAAAATACTGCACAAAATATACCCCTTGGTGGTCTAATGAACTGGCAACACTCCGCGAAATGAAACAGAAAGCTTTTAGCATGTTTACAAACCAACCATCATTAAAAAACATGTTAGAATACAAAAAACTGAATAGCAAATTCAAATGGAACTGCAAGCAAGCTAAGATCCAACACTTTCAAACCTTAACAAATACAATCAACCCAAACACACCAAGCCAACTTATTTGGCGGAGCATTAAAAAACTTCAAAGGCAGCCAACACAATTCAATATTGAATATCTATCAGATTCCACAGAGAAAGTTATAGAAGATCCAAGAGAAATGGCAAACCTTTTAGCTATGACATGGTCCAGCTACTCAAGCGAATCAAATTTTGACCCAACATTTCACCTTTGTAAACTAAACACAATTAACAAAACCTACAATCTATCATCTCTCACACCATCAGCAAGAATGATAGAAAGCCCCATAACGATGCTAGAACTAAATTCATGCCTCTCATTGCTAACAGGTGATACACCTGGTGTTGACAAAATAACATATTGCATATTAAGCAAATCACCAATTCAATTTAAAACCAGATTACTCGCACTTTACAACACAATATTCCAAAACGGTCTGATTCCACAGCAATGGAAGACCGCTATGATTTTTCCACTTCATAAGCCACATCAATCAGTCAACCAAGTTCCAGGGTACAGACCGATCTCCCTTCTCCCGTGTATTTCAAAAGTACTAGAAAAGATAATCTCACTTCGTCTTTCTTGGTTTCTTAACAAAAATAATTTCCTTTCCGATAATCAAGTAGCATTTAAAAGAGGAAAAAGTACATTAGATATCCTACTTCACTTAGATCAGTTTATTGCTAACACCCTCTCAACTCGTAACCACACATCAATCATTAATATCGACATTGAAAAAGCTTTCGATAGAATTGGTGGACATATGATTTTGGAAAAATTTATGCTATGGAAAGTGGGGTTAAAAACAAACAACTACGTTAAAAACTTCCTCACCAATAGAAAAATCCAAGTAAGGGTAAACAGCTATCTATCAGAAACATTTCCCCTTAAAAATGGCATCCCCCAAGGTTCTCCGCTTTCCGTTATTCTGTTTCTGATAGCCTTTGAAGACTTGAACATTTTAATAAAACAGGAAAAAATCTTCAAACACTGCATCTACGCAGACGACTTATTCATTTAAGCAAAGCTAACTGATTCAATACTCTTCCAACACAAATTTAACTCCATAATATTAAAGATTTCAGAATGGTGTCGTAAATCAGGTGCGAAAATGTCACCAACTAAATCCAAACACATACACATCTGTAACAAATACAATTGTTCGCCTTTACATCTCACTCATGAGAACTTTGTGATCACTAATACAAATAGTCTTAAGATACTAGGCTTAACGTTTACTAATAAGTACTCTTGGTCTCAGCACATAGCCATCTTGCGGAAATCCCTAGATAAAAAATTAAATTTAATAAAATGTTTGAGTAGTTTTAAGTCAGAAGCGCACCCACACTGCATAATCCAAATAATAAAGTCAATAATGCTATCAAGAATTGATTATGCACTTTCAATTTATGGACACACCTGCAAAACACAGCTTCAAAAAATTAAAACGGTATATCACTCAGCAGCAAGGATAGCGATTGGAGCATTTCGGACGACACCTATTCGATTTATATTAGCGGAAACTGGTCTACCATCAATTGAAAACAGGCGAAATCAACTTACAGGAAGACTTATCTCAAAACTCCTTCAAAATGAAGCTCTTTCAAGGAAATCAGAACCAAGGCGCCAATCATCAATTTTACGTTCCTTAAACATGATAAAGCAGTTAGGAGTTTCAATTATTTTCCCAGCGCAAGCCAAACTCAACCCTCCACCATGGACGTTTCCAACACATTGCATTATAAACAACCTAAGCGTTTACAATAAAAAAACAACGAACCATTTAATATACCAACAATCGTTCAATGAAATTGTACAGCCATTTAAAACCAAAGGTTGGAAACTCATTTTCACAGATGGTTCTAAAACTGAGTTTAACACAACTTTCGCAGTTACAACGGAAGACGGGAAGATAATTAAATTAACACGGCTGGAAACTTACAACTCCTTCTTCACAGCTGAGCTAGAGGCAATTTGCACTGCAACACTGTTCGCTGCAAAATCACCTGGTAAATACATAATCTGCACAGACAGCCACTCCTGCATAGATGCTCTTCTGAACCCGAGCAACTTAAATCCAACAATCAGCATAATAAAAAACCACCATCTCTTACAAAAAAAATAAATTGAAAATTATGTGGATACCAAGCCATTCGAAGAAAGAGGGGAACGAATATGCTGATAGCGCAGCAAAATACGCACAAAACGCTCCCATCCTCACCACGATAGCTTACAACAAAAGAGATTTATATAAATTGATAGATTACCATATAAACGAACTCACATCCGTGGAATGGAGCAATATTATCCACCACTACAAAACAGTCAACCCCCTGCGGCAACCCGCGTCCTATCCAAACAACATTCCACCGCATCAACTTCGTAACTTCATCAGACTAAGGCTAGGACACACAAAACTAACTCATGAACACATCCTGCAGAAAAAGCAACCAGAACCATGTCCATTGTGCAATCATCATCTCATCTCTGTCCAACATCTGCTAGCTGAATGCGAAATTGTAAGATCATCCAAAACTCGCTGTAATGTAGAAAATGACTTGATGATATACATATCAACAACCTCTGAAGCCAACATAAAGAACATAAATACATTACTCAATCTATTAAAAATTACATTATAACTTAATCTACTACCAATTTATAATTGGTATATCTCCCATTAAATTCAATTAAAAAAAAAAACTATCTATGTAAGCCTAAGGCCTTTGTTGCTAGCGCTTTAGACGTTTGTTATATTGTAATTTTAATTACTTTGTAACTTTTATTAATAATAATAATAATAATAATGTCGTCTACATAAGTGTCTCCAGGTACAACACTTTCTTCGAAATCAAACACTTGCATCTCGAATTCTTCTTCCACGTTAAAATATTTCACTGTATCGCGTACAACTTTTGTTATTATTTTCGAATAATCAAATTCCAATTTAGGCTCATGATCTACTGGATCCGATAAACTCGTCAAACAATCATCAGACACTTTCACTAAAGGATTAATAGGCGGCAGCTTGGGTGGCTACTGCAACCAATCCACTGTATGATAAAACTCATCGTATATTCCTCACTACGGGAATTTGATAACCTCACTTAATCAATCGTGTATGTTCTTTCTCACATTTAATTCTACTCGAATTAATCCGCACACATCCATGAGCCACTTCCTATTGTGTGAGGGCAGTTTGCCATGACGGACATTTAAATAGTGAAAGTATAATACATAATATACAATTTCCTATTTCGACGCAGATGACTCCAAATTTCCAACGTAGACTGTGCCTTGAAGATCCCACTCACGATAACGAGACAATGTCAGGTTATTTACTTTCAAAAAAATTAATTATAATTTAACACTTTGAATCACTGTTTGTACACTTTGATCTCAGGCATACCAGCCTAGAAAATACAGCGTACACATACTCTTCCAAAAATTTTCTTAGATAGTCTCGCCCACTAACCTTTTTCACCATATGCTGCATCGGACTGCCACTTCGACATTCTCTGACAAAACTGACGTGGAATGGGCAGTCGTCAGAATTGACGTAAGATGGAAAGCCATATGGCAGCAAATTTGCATTTGTATAAGTCACCATTGGCGTAGGGCCGATTCATTACAAATGGCCTGGTTAATTGTTCTTTGCACTGTATTAGAAAACTAGGAGGAATAAGATTGGGACCGGGTCCCTTATTGGCATCCAAATTACCAATCGCATAAGCAATTTCTTCCTCAGAAATTGAAACTTCGTTAAGCAATGTCGTTGGAGCCATTTCTGAAACGGGATTAAGTGGGTTTTCAGGATTACAATAAACTTCTTTCAAGTAATTTGCAAAAAAATTGCTGATTTACTCTGGAGAGCAAGAAACTGAATCCTTGAAAAACTTAGATGAAGGGTAGCCTTGAGTCTTACGCTTGATATTTACAAAATCAAAGAACTTTTTTGGGTCTTTAATAACATTCCCACCAATCAAATTAACATGCTTCATATGCTTCTCGAGATTTTGTTTGAAATTCATTTGCAGGCTCATTATATTTTGATTTGATATTATTGCCGACATCTTTCTTGCTTTTGATAATTCTATTATATTTGTTCCTTTGATTTCGTAAATATCTAAGATCACTATTTAACCCAGGTTCAGACAATTTATCTTTTTTCAACGGCGTCAAGAGTTATTTGATAAAAACAGGATAATGCTTCTTCTAAATCCAACGTCGAAAGTGTAGCAGTCCAATCAACGGCAAAAATGGTTTTTATTGATACTTTCAGAATCATCATCGCAAAAGCCGTATACAATTGATTTTTTGTTTGAAATAAGGTTAGAAACGTCAGGAGTGAAAATCTCAATATTAAGTGCAGAGTGATGAAGGCTGTTACAAAAAAAGGCTCCCTTTGTCATTACTTTGATTGACCACTGCATCGTTGTATGCGTTAGTAAAAATTAGGTCTAACCAATTTCCATTTTGGTTGGGCGTCGGAGCGATTTGCTGCAAATCGTTGCCATAAAAAGTACTCATCAAATTAAAATCCTGACTAGCCTATGTGGACGACATCAACATTCTGTCAACGTCATTAACAACTGCGAAAGAACTTTTCCTGAAACTCGACAATGAAGCAAAACTAGTACAGCTACAAATCAATGAAAATAAAACAAAGCTCCTTACGCAGTCAAGGAAAAATACCGCAAATACACAAAATATCACACTTGGCGAATACAGTATCGGAAATGTTGGCAAATTTGTGTATTTAGGCGCCAGAATCCAACGTCGAAAGTGTAGCAGTCCAATCAATGGCAAAAACGTTTTTATTGATACTTTCAGAATCATCATTGCGAAAGCCGCATACAATTGATTTTTTGTTTGAAATAGGGTTAGAAACGTCAGGAGTGAAAATCTCAATATTAAGTGCAGAGTGATGAAGGCTGTTACAAAAAAAGTCTCCCTTTGTCATTACTTTGATTGACCACTGCATCGTTGTATGCGTTAGTAAAAATTAGGTCTAACCAATTTCCATTTTGGTTGGGCGTCGGAGCGATTTGCTGCAAATCGTTGCCATAAAAAGTACTCATCAAATTAAAATCCTGACTAGCCTATGTGGACGACATCAACATTCTGTCAATGTCATTAACAACTGCGAAAGAACTTTTCCTGAAACTCGACAGTGAAGCAAAACTAGTACAGCTACAAATCAATGAAAATAAAACAAAGCTCATGACGCAGTCAAGGAAAAATACCTCAAATACACAAAATATCACACATGGCGAATACAGTATCGGAAATGTTGGCAAATTTGTGTATTTAGGCGCCAAAATAACAAAAACGGGCAATAAAAGAGACGGAATTCGCCGAAAAATACAGCTCACAAATAAAATATTTTATACAGTATTGACGATCTTGAAGAACAGCTGCATACACAGGAGAATAAAGCTTCAAGTATATAAATCTGTGATAAGACCTGTGTCATGCTATGGGTGTGGAATATGGACCCTAACCCAAGCATCCGCAAATATATTGAACGCCTTTGAGCGACGGGTCCTGAGGCGAATAATCGGAGCGAAGCTAGACGGGGACCAATGGTGAATTCGATACAACCATGGGCTGTATGAAATTTTTGACGAGCTGGAGATCTCAACGAGTGCAAAACTGCGGAAGCTGCAATGGGCTGGACACGTATGGATGAACAACGGATAGCCAAGAAGGTATTCGTTGGAAGAACTGAAAGCTGGAGGCCAGTGGGGAAACTGAGGAAGCGCTGATCTGACTCGGTCGACAAAGACAGTTCATCGCTGCTCAGATTTTGGAATTTGAAGACACGGTCGACAGTTGGAGGCGCTGTTTGCAGGAAGCGAAGGCCCGAAAGGGGCTGCAGTGCTAAGAAGAAGAAGAAGAAGAAGAGAAGAAATGGTTTCGAGGACTTTGTTCTAGACAGTTTCGAAAGAATTTGGAGGGACAAAGTACACGCCAAGATAGAGGCTAAGCTTATTTTCGAGATAAATGAATGGTGATGATTATGACTCACTTGAGAGGGATTTGTAAACTGCAACTAACACACAACCTCCTCTTGATTTTTCAGTGCTGTGAAAGTCTCAACCGTCTCTAAAAACGGTCCAATCACTGTCTAGAATCTTTTCATTTCTATGTGCATCATTTAGCCAAGTTTCTGTCAGAGATAGAATTTTAAAATGGCAAGCTTTTGCGTCCAGGAATAATTAGTTTAATTTGAATCGGATACCACTGCAATTGTGGAAAAATAATTTAAGGCTTTGCTGAACAGGCTTCTTATTGGGGACGAAAAAATTGGTTGTGTTGTTGCCTAATCCTTTGAAGCGAGGAGATGTAGTTTGAACTTACATGCGATGCAAATGTTTTAAGATCTTTTTTCGCTTGATCATCATCATACATACAATCAAAATCCATAGGGAGATCTTCTCTTTGTATTATGACCTTGAGGCTAATCTTTGTTTTTTCATCAGTAAATGTTGTATTGGGAGCCAAAAAGAGTCGTACACATTCGAAGATTTTGTGGTCTCCGAATCTCGACAATAGATACCTTTTTTACTAAATCAACCCCAGAGTTGATCGTGGCCTTTATAGATGGTGGGCAAAGCGGATTTAAAAGGGATTTTTTGCTGTCTTGGGGAACAAAAGACTGTGGAAGGTATATTGAGCCCAAAGAAGATGGTACTTGAACCTCGCCACGGATGAAATTTTTATATTTACATTGCTGTTGAGAGGATTACTCCACCATAGCCAGAGTTTCAATCGATTTGGAGACATTTTGGCAATCGTTCGACTCTAACTTAACTATTTTTGTGACACACTACTATTGTTTGAGTTGTCTTGTGTTACCAATGCTACCTTAGTTCCAATAACCCTTGCAATGAGTTAGGTGTAGAGGAAAGTTCAGAAATAATCATGAGTAAAGTTTGGTTAGCACAATTAGAAACATTAGTGGATGTCGTACTTTTTGGCATTTAAAGCTAAAATTAGGTGATGTTGACCTACTGATGGTTCTCGCCTGCTTAAATACCATACCATTCCAGGAGTAGCTACCGCTTCTTTACATCATATTGGAGAAAAACCAGGCATATCTCGATTGAATGAAAACTTTGAACCGGGGTTTCCATTTGTTTTTCTGAGGTATCATTTTAACTTTGTAAACTTTAATGATAAGGTCATTTTCAATAATTTTCTGGATTTCAGCCGTTTTTCGGAACTTTCTGCATGCGGAAAATTCTGTACTCTGACTGATCATTTGTGGAACATAGGTCATTATTTGGGTTCACACGATTTAGCCGTTCAATTCTTTTCTTCCAATCTTCTACCGATCAGAAAAATCCCAGTTTATACACGAATTCAGATTTTGGAGCGTGTGAAGATGCCTGATGTAGTTCTTTCGATTCGGTCATTGTTTTTTCAGGTAGGTTTACACTAATCGATTCATTTGATGTAGTTTCATGTGAATTTCTACGAATCGTATTATACTGACTATATGGCTGCATCCCTTCTGCTGTTGTGTTTAAACTATCCTCAATCTATCTCACCTTAGACAGAATCTCCGAGTCTTCCTCCCTTGAACTTCCAACTGACGACGCGATATCATTAAGATTCGCGTCATGTGTTTCTAACAGTTTCAACGCTCTTGCATGAAATAACGATGATTTGTCATTCATCCTTGTTGTGTTGTTGAATGTTAGATATATTTTCACGGAACGAAGCGATTTGACTTTCAAACATTTCAATAGCTTTGTATATCTTTTTATTGCTGTTGGATAATGTAGTCGCTTAATCATTGAAGCTGCTAGCCATTTCTATGGAATTCTCGTCATTCGCTTGAGACTGAGAGTGCTGCCGGGAAATGAATTGATTATTTTCTTCACTTGAACATGGCTTTCAAAAGGTATTCAAAACCATAGCAGACAGAGTAGATGAAATGGTTATCCATGTAGGGATGGTACTAATCTCTTCGGGCATTCATACAAGCTCCATGTAACTAACGACTGCAGAAAGCTCTGCACGCAACATATTTAAAAGTATTGTCAAATGCAATACAACTCGGCAGACTGCACTTTACACTCATTATAGATACCAATTTGCCACGAATTACTAAGTTAAAATTCTTATTCACACTCAAGTTTGGTAGTTGGATAGATAGACCTATGCTCATGTCAGAAGGGTTACAGAGGATTTAATTGGAGAAAATAAAG
Organism: Odontomyia ornata; assembly: GCA_963969285.1. NCBI lineage: Eukaryota > Metazoa > Arthropoda > Insecta > Diptera > Stratiomyidae > Odontomyia > Odontomyia ornata. The sequence continues at coordinate 330,351,094 of OZ017739.1, forward strand.
TTGAACGAATTTCAACTTTTGAGGTATTTATTATTCTTATACTAATAAATATTCCTTGATAATTTTTTCATATTTTTTAGATCGGGGGACGGGGTGGAAACACATTTTTCATGTATTTCCCCCCCCCCCCCCCTGTGCCCCCACTGAAGCAAAAACTGTCTGTTTAAGAACTGTTTTGAATAGCTTCCATTAAGAAATTTCATTTGATTCTCATATCGGCTACCTTTGATGAAATTTTTTCCAGGGGCCACTGTACTGTACTGTAATCATCGATTTATGGTCCCGTCCTGCACAGTGATCATCGATTTATGGTCCTTTTGCTAGGAGCTCTCTCCTACCTCCTCGACTTGTTTGACGTATGAGTATTAATTGTAGGTGCTCATCTTCAGTCATTCATTAAATTGAATTACGTGTTCAAAGCATGCACCTTAAACGTTGAAGTAACTCAAAATTGTTCAATCTTCGCATTTAAACCAACCACCATGACTTTCAAAGATATTTTTGATACATTTCATTCCTGAAATTTTCATGCAAATCCTAGAAATGCTGTAGTGTCAGATTCGGTAAAAAGCGCATTTTGTTCCATAGCCATTTGTGTCCATAGTAGTACAGCGCATATTGCTCCATAGTAATACATCGAAATTAAACCACTATAACTTTGTTAAATACGATTCGATTTTTATGAAACTTGCAGAACAGGTCAACCTTATAAATAGTTTTGTCGAATTTAAAAGTACCGTCAGATTTTATTCAAGAGAACGTAAAATCGATAAATCATACTATTACTAACATAGTTGATCGAATTTCAGCTTCTCACGTATTTGTTGTTGTTGTACTCATTAAGGCCTACATTCATGATTTTTTTCAGATTTTTCAGATAAAAGGTGTCCAATCGCGAGGGAGGGGTACGTGAAAAGTGCGAATATTTCCCCTTCTCCGGCCTTCCAATACGGCAATTTTAAGACTTGTTTTGAAAAGATCTTGTTGAGACCTTGCCAACAACACCCTATTTGACTACCAATGGTCACCTCCCTACATGGGGAGACCCCCTTAACCCCCTTTGAAAAATGTTTCTGCACCAAAACTTTCAAGAAGTCGCCACTTCTGATGTTTTCACAAAGTTTCATGACTGTAGCTTCTATAGTTTCCGAGAAAAAGTGCTGTGACATACAGCCGGACGAACGGGCGGACAGTCGGACACAAGTTGTGGTTGCAATAGAGTTTTGTATTTTAGTACAAAGCCCTAAGAATCAACAGTTGAATGTACGTTGCCCGCGAAATTTGAAAAGTATCCTCACTCTTTGAACACACAAGTACCCAACTAAATGGGTAAATCTCTCTTGAAAACGTCGTGCTAATTTTAGACTGAATTACGGTAAATTTCAAAACGACATCAAACAATGCAACTACATTGACCAAGACCATTCTGGGAGTAACAGACAGACAAAATAACAAACAACTCAACCTCAAATGATTAATAATAAAAAAAAGTTCGTTGTAGGTATTACACGTATTTCGTTGTATTTAAAGATATCCTTACGATTTTTTTTAAATACCTCCATTCCCTACCACTCTCTCCATCACTCTTTCATCGTCGCACAACGCTCGTGCGATCTGCACTTCACACGTCGTCATTTTCTACGTGTGCCTCCAGGCAACGCTAAAACGTCGGTATAAGGGGCACACCAAATGCTGTGAAGTACTCTCTTCCTGCTAGTCTAGTCTGATTCGTGAACAGTTCTTAGAGATAAACAAGTTGAGTAAGCAGGAGAGTGCTCGTAGCAGAAGGTCTTTGTAAATATCCTAGGGTGAGAAACAAGTTTTCTAATAGAGTGAATCGATAGCTTGAATTATTCATCCAATACTTGGATATGAAATCGTTCAAATTTATCCAAAAGATGCATAGCTTCTTTCATTTGCACAGTGCAGCCGCCATTTTTATCTAGCTTAAACGGTTTTTCTGAATGCTCAGCCGATTAGACATATTCAAGTTTAACACTATTCCTTAAATTTTCATGAAAACTGAAAGCAAATAAAAATGCCTAGATCAATTTGAAATAAGTATGTATCAACTATAACCACGTGTTATTGTTGTTATAATTCCATACAATTGATATGGCTATAACTTACTTCATTATGATTCGATCTCAATGAAATTTTGTGAACATAAATATCTTATATCAGTCTATATAATTGCAAAATTTCAAGAAGTTTAAAGGTACCGTTTATGGGTGAAAATGTAAAATCTACAAATCATACTATTATTAACTAAGTTGATTGAATTTCGATTTCTAATTTTCAGAATTTTGGGCTCAAAGGAGGGGGGGACACCAATTTTTGGTACGTTTTGCCTTCCCCTCGATCCCCTAATTTAAAAAATGATTTTTTGATTTCAGATTCTAAAAGTTCTAATCACGACCTTTCGTTTGATATCCCATTCGACTACCTTTGGTTCAAAAACATTTTTAAGAGCTGATTCGTTATTAGGGGGTCCCCCTTAAAAATGTTTAAAATTTTTGATAAAACATAAGACGGATAGATAGGTCGCGAACTAGTAGGTATTTGTACAAAAAATTTTTATAAAGACCTGAAAAAATATTATAATACGACGCAGTTAAAAAAACTCTAAGTTTATGAAATGAAATTCCCTAAGATACTGCATTTTCAACTCTCCAGACTTATTATTAATCTGAATTTATTAGCTGTTCGTTAAGTCTTTTCTTAAAAACCAATAATGAGCTTACGTACTTTACTGTTTCTGGAAGACTGTTGTATATACGCAGAGCATCATTCGTTGCATCGTTCTTTAGTATATCAGTTCTAGCGTAAGATATTACAAAATTGTTGGCATTTCTTGAATTATGGATTTATTTGTGATTCTTTTGTAAAGGGGCTGCGTTCCAATTCATTGGAAATTAGACATTTGAAGATAAACTTCGGTTTCTCCATCATATTGATTTGACTGAAGGTGAATGCATTGGTCCGTTGACACACTAGTCTTATTGGAGTGAGAATCAGAAGACTTAGCATATTTTTATAGGCTTTGGTTAGTATCCTGGATATCATTTTAAGGTTTTGCTTAGACGATTGACTCCAAGTGACCACCGCATAATGTAGCTTTGTCAGTACAAATGCATATAATGCAAGTTTCTTAATATGCATTAGAAAACCTCCATATCTGCTCAACACTCCTATCATTGGTGCTAGTTGTCTCCTCAAATTATTTATGTGTGATAACTATGTCAAACGATGAGCTATGGTAAGACCGAGATATTTAATTTCAAACACTCTTTGCAAGTTTTCGCCGTTAATTTTTGGTCAACTTCTATGTCCTCTTTATTCTTCTGTTTAAAAATCCTGTATTTTGTCTTTGTAGTATTCAATGCTAGCTTGTTATCGACAAGCCATGAACGATATTTATCTAGATTCTCGTTGACGATATTCTCCATGGCAATTTTATCATGTCCTGAAGTACAGTATCATCAGCATATAATATGTGGTGAGCTTTCAGTTTATATATATTCAAATTATTGGTGTATAGCAAAAACAAGGTTGGTCCAAGTTTGGATCCTTGAGGAAATCCCGATTTCATTGGTACTAGATTGCTCAAGCACTCGGTCGACGAAGACAGTTGATTGCTGCTCGAATTTCGGAATTGGAAGACACGGTCAATGGACCGAGATAGTTGGAGACGCTGTTTGCAGAAAGCGAAGGCCCGAAAGGGGCTGTAGTGCTAAGAAGAAGAAGAAGAAGAAGATTGCTAAAGACATTATTAAGTGATGTTCTTTGGAATCTCCCTTCCATAGAATTTTAAAAAGCTGTTTCGGTTTTCCTCGTATACCACAGGATTCAAGTTTTAGAAGTAACAGGTCATGATCAACCGTATCAAAAGCTTTCTCCAGGTCCACGAAAATTGCAATAACATAATCTCCTTTGTTAAGACTTTCATTGATGTAACGTGAGACAGAAAGTAACGCATCGAAAGCACTCTTGTCCTTTTGAAAGTCAAACTGCTTCAGATTAATGAAAGAATTGTCCATTAGGAAAGATTTTAAACGATTCTTTACAAGTTTTTCGAATATTTTACTAAAAGCAGTCAAAAGTGCAACAGGGCGGCAATTATTCGGGTCCAGATGATCTCCTCCTTTAAATATTGGAATTATTTTTGTCAGTTTCTCTTCGTCCGGAAATGTTCCATTTCTAATATGCTTGTTTATAAAATTTGCCAGTGGTTCAGCTTACTCCTCTTTGACTTGAATAATTTCATGTGTGGCGATGTTGTCAATACCTGGTGCTGCATTTTTTTTTTGTCAAATTTTCGATTGTATTTAATACTTCTCTTTTAGTCGTTTGATGAATGTGAAAGATGGACTTAGGTGGGCTATTTATGATATTGAAAAAGCTAGTTCACATTTCACTAAGCTCCCTGGTAATTTTTCCACCAATTGTTGAATAAAATGGTTTAGCAAATTTGCTGTTCCACATGGAAGTGCTGCAGCGGCGGCTCGTGCATGCGAGCTGAAGAGCTGCAGAACTCACCAAAAATTTTCGGAAAATGAAGTTTTTCATTAATAAATCACTTCTAATAATGTGTAAGACAATATTTTTGTGTAAATCTTTTTTATCATGTTTTTCAAATAATTGCCCCACTATGCAACAAAAAAACAAAATCCTAAGCTCATCTAACCTACAGATTCATATCTGCACATACTGTACCTCAGAGATATCATTTTTTCAATTTGACTTTCCCCTGTTTCCATACATAACATTTTTCTTCATGTGTCTATGATAATCTATAACATCACTCAGAACAATGTCGTTCGACGTTCTGCGCACTGAAAAAGCGAATCCTCTATCTCTTCTTTCCCCTGTGTTTCCCATAAATTTTGCATTCGCTTTGGAATTTATAGGCACGATTCGTGCTGCAACTCTGCAGAACATTTTCCGTCCATAAAAATGACTTGTGAAAATGCATACATGAAGTTACGAAAATAAGTTGAGTAGAACTGGGTGGCAAGAAATTTATTTAAAAGTTTTGATTTAATTGTGCTTAAATTAATGAATGAAATATTGGTCAGTTCTTAATTGAATTATTGTTTCATTCTGTTTTTCTGCAATGTATTACTTTTATGTTTGAAGAATGTTTTTCAACTTTTCGTAACATGATTGATGATGGTTGTGGGGAACTCACGCACCCGATTATTTTTCTCTTAGAGGAATATGAAATGTTTCTAAAACTTTGTAAGCAATACTAAGCACAGATAGTCTAAAAATATTTACATTTTTCGTTTATTTGAAAACGCTTTTTCCATCCATTGCAAGTCGCTTTATAAACGAAATGGTCTGTTGTTTCATCCTGTGCTTTATATCAGAACTGTATTTCCCTGCAGCATTGGAAAATTTAGTTTTATCACTCTTCGAGCAATATTGCGAGTCTTGCTGAAAGCTCTTCTGATTGCGACTGTAATTCTTCCGAGATTTCTCCATTCGGTATATTGCTTATTTTCGCGATTTGTTGTGTGACTAAACATAAATTTCTGATTGTTTGTTGATTTGAAGTGTTTTTTTAGTGAAAAAGTGCTCTGTGGCTTTACTTGGTTTGGATGTTTAGAAACAAATTGGATGTTATTTATAATTTGATCAACGTTTTTTTCAGCAGAGCTCAACAACGCATTGGAAGATCATTTGAAAAATGCGACTATTTTCAAAGGCACTTCAAAAACGATTCAAAATGATTTATTGAATTGCATGCTGCAAGTTTGCCAAGAACATATAGCTGTTGAAATTAAAGAAGCTTCATATCTTGCCATCTCAGCAGATGAGGCCACAGATGTATCCTCAAAGCTACAGCTTGTTACAATATTTACGTATGTTAAGAATGGAAGTCCAGTAGAGCGCTTCTGGTGCTACTTAAATCCTCCAAAACAAGACGCGGAAACTATAAGCAGTGAATTACTGGCTGTATTGAACCCAATATTGGATAATTCAAATGAAAAACTTATTGCTCAAAGCTATGATGGCGCCGCTGTTATGAGTGGGAAAAGGGCTGGAGTGGTGTAAAAAAGAAATATAATTTTGCACATTTCATACATTGCTATGCGCATCAATTGAATTTAATCGTCAAAAATGCTGCATCTTTGAGCTCACAGGTGCGAGTGTTTTTTGGTAATTTGCAAGAAACACCGGGATTTTTTAACAGCCCCCCGTCTAGAATCGCTGTACTTGATCGAATCGTAAAACAAAAAATTCCCCACGGTGCATCAACGCGATGGAATTTCAATGTGAGAACAGTTAACGTTGTGTACGAGTATAGGGAAAGCTTAATTGAATGTATGGAAACCATAGAAGATGAATTCACTGATGGAACAGTTTGCAGTGCAGCTTCAGGTATTCGCCGCATGTTGAAAGATAACATTTGTATTTTCTGGCTAACCTTTTTCCGCTATGTTATGCCTCATGTAGATAAACTTTTTAACCAAATGCAGAGGCGAGAAGCTGACTCGGTTCAATTGAAAGCTAATATTGTTTCTTTTGAGGAAAATATTCAAAATATCCGCGATCAAATTGATAATATCATAGACGAAGCGTCCCATGCAAATGATATGGAAAATACATTTCAGGGTAAAAAGCGACGCATTCATGATAGTCCTGAGAGCCATCGCCTTGCTGCGTTAGAAGTTTGTGGTGTAATTTTAAATGCTATCAAAGATAGATTCGCATTCGATGGACACCTTGTTGCTGCTTCTCTTTTTGACTCGAACCGCTTCAGAGAATATCAATAGAATTTCTCTGGCTCAGAGCTAAATTCTACATGTGCCGCTTATCCTACATTGGAGCGAGAACGCTTGAGAACAGAGTTATCAATCATCTATTCAAGAAGTGATTGCCGAGAAATGTCAAGTGCCCATGTCTTGCTCAAATTCAGCTTGAAAAATAATTTAAATGAACCACTAAGGGAAACAAAAAAATTGCTGGAAATCCTGATAACAACAGCTATGAGCACCGCTGAAGCAGAAAGGAGTTTTTTAACCTTGACGCGCATTAAAACTTTTTTGAGAAATACAATGTCGGAAGAACGTTTGACTGCGTTGGCTATGATTTTTATAGAAAAACATTTGATTGCTGAAATTGGGAACTTCAAAGAAAGGATTATCGATAAATTCGCCACTGCTACGAATCGCCGTCTTGAACTTATTCACAAACAATTTTGATTTCCTAGCAAGCTTATTTTTAACTGGACTTACAATGTATATTAGTTTCAATGTAATTAGTTTAGTTTTGACTATAATTGCCCAGTAGTGTATAAAACGTGTGAAGTGAATTTTAATCGTAAGCCACTTTTCACTGTTTCGCCTTACTCCATCTTCATCCATTTCTGCTTCGTTAATTGTAAGTACATTTCATGTTTAAATCAATATTTTTTTGTTAATTCGTGTTTATTATTATTAAAACTGCCAACAGTCGAAGTAATGCCTTCAAAAAAAATAAAAATAAAAACACGGAAAGAGAAAAAAATCCCCGTTGGCAGAACCAGCCGGAAAGGTAAATTTCTCGTATGTAGCGTGAAGTTTCGAAAAAGAATTTCGCTTGCCTACTACTAAACTTCTTTCTGCAATTTTCGTTGTACCAAATGAGTATTTTATCGGGGCGCAAATATTTTGCTAATTAAATTGAGTTGCACGCGTATGGATTACATATTGAAAATCGGCGGATCATAAATTGTTGTAAACATATGAATACCGGTTTCGCCCTTCTCGCATTTGCTGTTTACACAGTTCACAGTGGTAACCACACAAAGGCTTAAATAGCTCGAATAGTTAATTTCAAAAAATTTCCATAAAAGTTTTATCGGCACTTGCATTGCCATTAATATATACATTTTAAATTTTTTCTTGAACTATGAGGGCCGTCATTTCGATTTTTATTGAAATCGGCTGCTAAGAATATTAAGCTGTAAATTTTCGACTGTTTTATTTGTCATTCGATTTGCGTAATTAAATTAAATTAACTTGCCTTAATAACTTATAATTTCAAGTTTCAAAGGAATCTGTTGAGAATCTTGGCTGCTAGAGGGCTACAGAAATAAAAAACATTGTATGCCATTGTATGTATGGGGAGACCCGCCTGTATGGGGAGACCCCCCTTAAATACCTTAAAATATTTTCTTGCACTGCAAATTTCAAGAGGCACCACTTTTGACCTACGTAGAAAATTTCCTCATTCTAGCTCATGCGGTTTGCGAGAAAACTTGTTATGACGCACGAACAAACGGGCGGACGGACGGACAGACAGACAAGTCGCGATTTTATAATTTTTTAGGGTATTGTTAAAAAGATTTTACAATATCTTAAAAATGGTCTGGCTTATAAATTCTTTCAAGTAAAGTCATTTAAAACGTTTCCATGAAAAATATTCATTATTTCAGTTGGTATTAAAATAGCGAATTGCGCTTGCCTTCAGACCTTTGGAGGCCGCCATTTTGAATGCATGCATTTTATTTTGGATTATTTTAAATCTTTGTATGCTAGGACCTCATCAATCAATGTACTTTCTCGTTCAAATAGGAGTTTCACTCTAGACAGTGCAAAATAATTCAATTTTTAAAGAAAATGGCAGCTAAAAATATTAGGCTTTAAATTTTCGACTTTTTTATTTTTCATTCAATTTTAATAATTCCCTGCAAAATACAGAACATAGTACAGAGATTCATAATCTCAAGTTTCATCAAAATCCGCTGGAAAATGTGACCGCTAGAGGGCCACAAAAACATGAAAAAAACGCATATTTAAACGGCCGCCATTTTGAAATTTGCACATGCAAGATCAACAAAATATCAGAGACTGTAGGTGTAAGTAATGTCTATCTTGAAACCAAGTTTCGTATATGTCGGGTCAAAATTGCGACTTTTAAAAGCCTTTGAAATTTTGACTTTCAACTGGCCGCCATTTTGTTTTTTGCAACCTGACCTCCAGTTTTTTTAGGTAATTCTCTAGATACTCATAATTTCTATCAAACTACCAAATTTCATGAAAATCTGTTGAAAGCTTTGACCACTATTACAACAACAAAATTTTGCACATTTTTCGACCTTTGAGCGGCCGCCATTTTGTTTCTGCCGTACCAACTTTGGATTTTTTATTGTGAAATTCATCACATACATCAGTGAACTTTTGTACCAAATTTCATCCAAATCGGAGCTATACTTTGGTCAGCACAGAAATCACGATTTTTCGTCTAAAATGGCCGCCATTTTGTTTTTGCCCGGCCGATATAGCTGGTTCACGACCTTAACCGCGATAATTACCCAATACACCTTTCCTGAAAATTTGGTGAAAATTGAAGCAAAATTGCAACCTCTAGCGTGGTCACAAATTTCGTTATATCCCATATATATATATATATATATATATATATATATATATATATATATATATATATATATATATATATATATATATATATATATATATATATATATATATATATATATATATATATATATATATATATATATATATATATATATATATATATATATATATATATGATGCTCTCCGCAATAGGTAAATTTCTCTCGAGAAATTTACCTAAAAGAAAAACAGGTTTTACATGTGCATTACATTGTTATTCAATTTTAAATCGGACGAACTTCAGAGATTACATGCAGAACTCACAGTTATATTTCTCACGGGCCGCCACTGGAGTGCTGCATTGTTAGAGTCTATGCCAAAAAATTCAGCATTTGATGACATGATCCACGGTGACGAATTATCTTTTACTTCATTTATTGTTTTCCATATTTCGTATGAGTTGCCCGCCGCTGTTTCCAATCTTCTGGAGTAATATGAAATTGAGCTTCTTTTATGAGAAGTTTTGATTCTTTTAGGACTAGTTATACAGATGTTTTAAGTGCTTGATCTTTAGCGTTCTTTTTGTATTTTTTATAAGCCTTCCTTTTGTTAATACGAGCCTCAATGACTTTCTTTGTTATCCACGTATGTTGTCGCCATCTGATCTTTTTCTAAATGGTAGAACCATGCTTGGAGTCTGTAATCATATCTTTGAGCTCCATACGGTTTTCAGGTTTTCGGGAAAGATCCTTGTCTAAATATCTCAATATTTTGTGAGTAGGTTTTTGCTTCTTGAGACTTTGACCATGGACGACAATTTCTAGGACACGATGATCTAACTCCAGCTAGTCTACAAGTGTGAATTTAATGTTTTCAGCAATTTTTTCATCATTTGTTGTTATGTGATCGACACAGGTACTTGAAGTCGGGCGAGTAATTTTGTGCTTATTGATAATGACCACTCCGTTTGTTTCCAGGGTATCCTTGTACATTCTCAATTCTGGAGATTCTGCAATCAGGTCTATGTTTGTGTCAGCAACTGTGATTAGATTTTTTTTAAGTAGAGTATAATGTATCTTTTACTGACGATTGGGATAATAGTAAGTACCGATTTTTAGTTTTTTACCTGCGCAGGTTATTTCTATTATTATTATATTATATATGTCAGATGTTACTCTCTTTGTCACGAAATCGATTCCTTCTCTTCCGGGCCTGCAGGAGAAAACGGAGCTTTATCCTGGAATATTGTAATACTTTGCTTCTTCAGGATAGATCAACACTTCGTTTAGTATAATCAGATCTGTTTCAGGATTTTGATGCAGATAAATTTGAATATCACTCAGCTTATGCCGTAAGCTTCTTATATTGGCATAAAAGATAATTAATTTGTCGCATGATTGAATTTTGGGAATAACAATCATCATCAAAATTAGTCAGTACTCCTCCTAGCAATAACAATCCTTCTTTGATACTCTGGCACTCCCACGATTCTGCTCTGTGTGAGTGATCAGTATTTCTATTATTTCCCATACAATTGTAACAGTTTTCATGTGTACTTTCGCATTCCTTGAGTTCATACTTTCCTCTACATTTCACACAGATATGTTCTCCTGCGCATTTCGACGTCTTATGGTTATATTTTTGGCACTTAAAGCAACTCGTAATGTTAAAGTCTTCCTTCACAAAATATGACCCATATTCAATGTTGACGTATTTGTTAGCTAATATTTTATACATGCTTCCATTAACCTCAATAATGTGTAACCATTTTCCGTTTTTTGTCTGTTTGGCATGAATGAGTTCAGTTTTTTCTCTATTCCCAACATCAGGGTTTAGCGCCTGTATTTCGTTTTGCAGTTCCTCATTCGTAAATTGATTATCCAGCCCATTTATAACCCGTCTGGGTCGACACATTTTTGTCTCGGTAATGTCGTACTCATTGGGCTTTTTCACACGGGAATGGTAAAAACCCATAGTCAAAAAGGTTTCGCGCGTACGCCCTTATGTTTACACGTTGCATAGTTCAGCCAGCCTTTTTTGTATACGATACACGTCTTGCGAGTGTATGTGTCTAAAGGATAATTTGATCGTTGAACGTCGTGCGGACAACATGAAAGCGAAGACAGCGAGATAAACGATTGAGAATTGATGTTTTAGCCTTGAATTGTGCACGAGATAATTAAAACTGGAATGAAAAATGTATTTTATGATTGTTAAAGTTTGTCGATTCAAACTTCTATTGGATTTATTTGAATCCTCCGTGTTTTTCCGCTTTCTGAAAAATATATTCCAAATCTGTATATCTTTTTAGTCGCAAATTTTTCTTGATGTGTTGTAAACTTACTTATTATAATGTGATTCTATGAAGATTATGCGTACTGTTAATTTTCTATGGATTCACAATAGGCAATTTAACTTCATTGAAATCGTGATATTCGTCGTGTTGTTTCCTGAAATTGAACATGGCCTCCGCTTTCATAAATTTACTAAATAACGCGTAGCTTCTCGCATCCACGTATCCATTTTTACACGCAAATTAAAGAAAGGCAATCGTTTCACGACGACTACCTTCTTCACGGAATGTTCAGTTCGGAATGATTACCGGTGTTTGTATAAAATTTCCCCCACCAAATGATCAACAAAATGCATTTGTGTATGTGCCTTACGCTCGTTCACCCTAAAAAATTTTGGCGTGTTTTAACCATCAGGTTCCCTCAATGCCTCTCTCTCTTCTTACACATATAACCTGTTTAACGCTCAGTTTTAACGCTGCGTCTGAAAAAGCCCATTCTGCATGTTATTCATGGTTACTCGGTATAGCTCAGACGCGTTGGCATTGGTCGTTGCTTTAATTATCGCCCGACCATTGCGAATAGGCCGTAGCAGTTGAAGAGGAATCTTGCAATTTGACGGTCTTATCCTAGACTTAAACTGAGCAAGCGTTTTATCAGATGATGTATGCTTTTTTGGCTTGATTATGATCCCTTTCTGGGACATGACATCTAAGCGGAGCTCAGTTTGAGGCGTCGTATAGTTTTTTATCACCTGTGCATAAGTCGGTTTGCGCGTAGCTGCCGTCTTATCAATGAAAGAACTAAAGTTCGTCTTTAATTCTTTAATATTACTTTCCAAATCTTTCATTAACAGAGAAAGTTGTTCCCCTTTGGATTTTTGATGTATTAGCTTACACGTGGGGCACATCCATATAACATCATCTGATATCTCCTTGATGGTCTTGAATCCCTCTTCCGACATCTTCATACATTTCAAGTGAAACCACTTGAAACACATCCCACCACAGCCTATTGCTAAGTGAGTATCTTCGACAGGTTTCCTGCATTTACCACATTTCTAGTTCAATGTTTTGTGGCCGTTACTGGATTCATTACTCGCGATTGTATTAAATTAATATATATTTCCTTGAGTGCACTTATTTATTCTTTCCAATTCCACTTCACGAATGATCTTTAAATTTTCTTTTTATTAATCTATTAATATTGAAAATAAACAAAAAAAAATTTATCAAAAAAATTAACAATAATATAGAACAAAACGTACAATGGACAAATGATACTCTCATTAACAAAGTTAAGCGAATTTTAACTTTTCAAATTAGTGTCGTTGGTGCGCTTATAGAGAACTACCTCCATGATTTTTTCAGATTTTTCTGTCAATAGGTATCCAATCGGGAGGGGGGACCATTTTTCCTTGTTCCTGCGCTGCCTGTGCCTACCGCATCAATGATATTGCAATTTTTATAACAGATATTCAAATATCTAATCAAAACCTTTCATTTGGTATCCTATTCGACTCTTTGGTGAACAAATTTTTTTTAAAGGTTCACATCCTTACATGGTAAGACCTCTCTGAAAGAGTTTGGAATTTTTTGTAATTAACCAGAAACTTCTGTGCTGTTCACAAAATTTGCTGACTGTAGCTTCTATAATTCCTGAGAAAACTTGCTGTGATGCACTGACGGACAGGCACCTATATTACAATAATAGGTTATTGCAAAAATTGTTATTTAACAAACATCCTTAAAACGAACATAATTTAACAGCCAAAGCGTCATGGTTGGGGGTCAATTTTCTCGCAATAGCTTCCCTCTTCTCCTTTCATATTAGAGGAGGAATTTTTTCAATCTAATGGCATCTCATGACATGGCAAAATGAAGCCCAGCTCTAAATAATGTGTGAAACTGTATCAGGCTATATTCTTGGGTTGACGGGGTATCGGGTTGTCCTGATCCTTTATGTGTCTGGTAGCCCAATACTCAACAGCAAACAACGTTCATCCCTCTTTTACAAAAAATATGTTTAAGCAGCTGCGGAGTACCTCTGCCAGTAGGGTTTTGTAAATAAACTGGTGAATCAAATAACATCCACCAAATATCAGCAACTTGACTCATTCTTAAATTAATCACCACTTGAAGATATTTTTTTTTGACCTTGTTATATAGTCCCAAATTCCAAAATTAAAGAAACATAACTAATTCAACTCACTAAAAATTAACGAAATTTCCCGCTTGATACCAAGCAAAATTCAATTTCGAACTTGGATTTATTAAAAAACAATCGCTTTGCACAAGACGAAGAAAAAACACAAGGCATTGCCAACCAAAATTATCGAAATGTGATCTCGCTTATTACTGAATTGGTCTGTAATAATTTTAATCTTATTACTTTATCTATTACCCACAATTTATAATACATTGCACAAAAAACTTTATGATGATACATAAATTAAAATATTTAACCCCTGCGGCGTCTGCTCCTGTCACACCCGAATCTATCAAAAACAATGAAAAATTGCACACTCCTGCTTTTTGGCTTGTCTGAGAAGGAAAATTTATTGTGTGTTAAGTAAGCCTAGACAACAAACAGCAACACGCCTCAGTAAAGTGTTGTGAAACATGCCCCATTTTATCGTCAGTAGAACACTTTATCATCGACACTCATAGCAGGAAGTTTTGGATAGAATATACAAAGCGTTGAGTGAATATGGACGTAAGCTTGCCATCGTCTAAGCTTATGGGCTTAAGGATTTTCTAAGATGGTTTATGATGAAATTAGAGCAAAAAGTGCTCCAGTTGATAAAATTTCAAGCGATTCGTAATAAAAAGGTTGAAAAAATTCGTCGCGATTTAGAATAATGAAAAAGATTTATTTAACCTATCAAGGGAACGGTAATTGAGATGATAATTTCAAATTTGGCATGATAATTTTCTGTCAAAAAGATTTAAGCTGATGGTTAAATAAAATCAACTATTGCATATAGTCCCGGAATCATTCAAAGCAATTGCTAATGCGAACTGTAGAACCTGTCTGGCGAAGCTTTCAATTAGCACCTATTATACGAAACTGCACTATTTTCTCACTTTGAATGGTATCAAACCCGGATGAGGGTGATATTATTCAAAATACCGAGAATTCCCATTACTCGCGGCGTTCTAAGTAGAGCCTCGTCGCTAGTTGGCAATCTCAGTAAATGAATTATATTTGTCACCTATCAGACCCGAGCCGATATGCGTGTAGATGCAGGAATTGAAGCCTGCGAGCAATACACCCTAGCTTACAAATCGCTAATGTGTAAAGTTAGCACGAAACATTAGCACACAGTCCGCAGCAGCAAATGCCATATCACCACATCCTGTATAACTTTCGCAAATATGCTGCAAGCACTCACTGCCAAATATCCTCTTGCCATATCAGCATTTTGCACATCCGGCACATGCATCTATCAATAACACAGATGAGTGTTGAGCATTTCAATTTACATATGGACTCGCGACATCAATTCAATGAATACCAACTGTAGTTATTTTTCTGCTATTTGTGAAATGGTCAATGTTGTCAACGATGGAAAAGTTTATTGAGTAATAATAATTTCGAGACTCTTTTCAACATACGAAGATTTATTCATACAAAATCTATCATAGTAGAAAAGCCCTGAAAATTTTCCGCCGATATTATTATTATTATTTGTTAATATTTTACCCCAATAGTATTATATGGTTTTTATAAAGACAACTAAATACAGTTAATTTGCTTTTTTGTTTGATTTTGTATCCACAATAAAAATATTGTTGGCTTTTACTGGAGCCAGGCATTTTGAGTGGTGTGTTTTTTTACAACTTTTCAGGGAAATTTCCTTGCTACCAAGGAAATGGCTGGTGTGCTTTTCTAAGCCATCGATAGATTTTTGCTCAGGTATCGTACATTCTATTACATCTGTTCCGAGAAATTCCCTTTTCACCGGGGTATTGCGCTATATCATGAATTTTACAGGGCAATTGCCGTATATCATCAAGCCAAGAGTTCTGTTGAGAGTGGTAGTTGGTAAGAGCTTGATGTGAATATTTATTTTGCTATCGAAATATTCAAAAGTGGACTTTTTTTGGTTGGGAAGTGAATATCACTTACGCACAGAGAATGAGACTTCCATGCTTGCAAGCGACTGGACTGCCCACTAAACACCTGCTCTGTCAACCGGAGATCCAGCCTGGAACCGTTTGACACATTACTTTGGGCCAAGTCTCGTTTTCTATGCTATGAGGCGCCTTAAAGTAGGTGATCCCTCTCTACCAGCAGGCGAATGGAAAGAAAAATTGCCAGGCAAGCGATCCTTTTGTCTTTTAGGACTGCCCGAACATAATATACCGCCTGGTTCCCTTTGTCAACTGATTCGAGCATCACTTAACTATCCGGAGTGAGCTCCCCAGTGTTCCTGTAGAGGTTCTGTTGCAGCTTGTCCGATTTCTTGCACGCCAAGAATGTGTGGCAGGCATAGTCTTTTTCTCCTGGGCAAAACCGACAATCGAGAGAACGTAAGTTACCAATCGTTGTCTCTCCTCGCAGACAACTGTCTCTCTCGCGTCCCTGTTTCAATGCAGGTAAATAGTACGGCAATCTGTAGCAAGTAGGGCAACAGGTATCACGCCTGCAATAACTCTTACCACTGGGTCAGAGACAGTCAGATACGAAGATGCAATCCTCAATGCTCCTCTTCTCTGTAGCTGTGCCAAGCGTTTTCAATATAACTTCTTATTGAAAGCGTCGCCCTATATTTCTGCTCCATACAGCAGCACTGACCCTACAGCACTCTTCAAAATGCATCTTCTTGATGGGTTGAGTCCCCCTTAGTTGACCATAAGTCGACTCAGAGCCAACATGCCCGAAGCGACCATTTTAGCCGTTACCGTGATTTTCTCAGAGAAACTCACCTCAGTCAATCAGTAGCCCCAAATACTTCACTGCTAGGTTCGGTTTGATTAGTGTGCCTCAAATACTTAACATCCTTACTCTAAGGATTCTTTCTTTTGTCAATATGACTACTTTAGCTTTTGCCAGCGCTAAACTGAGCCCGCGAGCAGTCATCCAGTCTCTCATCCGGCGCATTAGCAAACCTAGCCTAACTTGCACTTTGGCAACATTGTGCCCAGCGATTAAAGCCGCAACATCATCACCACAGCCAATCAAGCGCTACTCATCTGGCATCTCCAGTCTCAGCAGCCCGTCGTAGGATACGTTCTACAGGTCTGGATCAAGGATAGATCCCAAAGCAACACCCAATGTAACTTCCATCCTTCGTTGGCACTGTATCTCGTCGTAAAGCAGTCTCCAGTCCTTCAGGTAGTCCCTTAAAAATGTCGAATTAGATATTCTTGAGAAGGGATTTTTAGCATATCCAGAATGTTCATCCATTTAGTAGAGTTGAAGACATTCCTTACGTCAAGTATCGCCATCAAACGATACGTCGTTTGGTGCAGCTATATGCCTTTTGAGCCACACTCACCAAATTTGCAATCGCATAAATGGTGAAATATCCTACTCCAAAGCCGTACTGCTGAGGAGATAAGTCACCAGTAGCACGAATCATGTCAGTGAATTTTCCCTTAATGAGTTTCTCTAGCACTTTACCAGCAGTTACTAGCATGCAAAATGCGAGCCTCGCTACCTTCCGTCGTATCGGGAAAATCCCATCCCCTACGCAAGCGTTGAATGTGCTGAACTGTAAGTCAGGACGATGGTAATAGACAAGTTGCAACGCCTCAGCTAGAACAACACCTGGACCTGGAACCTTCCTTGCTTTCAGTGAAAGGGCTCCCTCTTCCAGTTCCGACAGTGAGGAGAGTGGACACGCGATTGCAGTTCAACCATGAAGAGCGTCAACACGGACAAAATGGGTCTGCATCCATCTTTTCCGCATTGTGTATGCAAGCCATTCACAGGGCCCAAACCCCATAACTAGCTTGTAGCCAAAGCCCCACGGATCATTGTTCACATTGTCCACTAGATCTTGCCAGCAGCGAGTCTTGCTGTTTCTTATGGATCAGCGAAGGCATTTTTTGGCCGACTTATATGCTGCTACCTGGTTGCATGCCTCATCACAGTTTCACGTACATTCAGCGTCACGCTAAAGCTTGTGGCACTCCCTTTCCTTTTGAGCGATTTTCGTCGACCACCAGTACACTAAGGGCTTGCCGTGCCGGGGATTGTAAGCAGTCACAATGATGCTCATAGTTGAGTTCACCATGTCTTTAGCTGTCAATTCTTGAATCGCCTGCAATTCTCCCTGCGTCAGAGCACCTGCTATGAGTTTGTCTTTCCGATGTCCGGCCCAATTTTAGAAAGTTGAGAGAACGGACGTAGGAAGACCACATCATTGATCTCGAGCAAAATGGCTGATTACTAAAGACTCTGAGGCTAATGTCACGTCCGGTATGGTTCCTTTAAAGCCAATATGGTGAGAAGGCAGAGTATTTCCGGTGCCTGATACGATAAGCGCAATCCTGCCCACCATTTCTAGGACTCGTTTTTCTCGCGGATCTGTTTGAAGCATGCCACATTTGATTTTTCTAGCACCGAAGTCTCCCCCAATGATCACGTTACCGTCTATGTATGAGACAGCGCCCTCCAAAGCATAAAGCTTAGCGTGGAAAGATTATATCGATTCGTTCGGCGTTACTAAGGAATATCATCTCTGAGCACCGAACCCACACACAACCATCCCCCGGTCCTCAGTTTTCCGCCTAGAAATCACTATTTCGAATCCAGATGGCGGCAGTAACATATTCATCAAGATACCATATGCAGAGGATTTATCGTAATGTTGCTCACACAGCAGCAACAAGTTGGCTTTTATTTCACTCGGAGACTGCTCAAGAAAGTCTTTGGCGGTTGAACTGCGATATAAGTTAGCTGCAGGATGCGGGTCAATGAAGTTCTGATTTCACCTTGGCTAGGGCTTCCTGGAAAATCTGGCATATTCCTGATCGCAAGAAGTTTCCAAGATCCGGTCTTGGATCAGCATCCTAGAAAAAATACAATGTGCCTCATTTGTACCCTCTTTTTTTGTGCCCCATTTTACCACGTTTGTCAAATATGGAGCTCCTGTGGGGTTCTTGGCATATTTATGTGGTGCAACTATAGCCAAGGCATTTGAAACTTTGGCTTCTTTCTCTACTGTGTTACCCCCACTTATTACCCGGGGAAACTGGGGTGCTCCGGCGAGGCTTGTGGACCCGGATAGCTCGTCCGAAGACGGGCGTGGAGCGCCACTCACTTTTCCTCAAAGCCTCAACTAGCCGCCAAGCGAGAATGCGACTAACCGATTGCACTCGATGTTATTTCGGCCGATACCCTCGCTACTAAATACCCTACGCTCTGTACTCCAATCCTACCCTTACACTACTTCACTAACACATTAAATTCCTCCCTTCTCAATTAGGATGTCCCTCGCGGGACCACAATACCACCCCCCGAACACTATGACCTCCGCTATCACGGCTTTACTCAACCTCCCGACACTTTCACTTGACTTGACCGTCCAAGCCGCACTCGTTACAACCGCGGACTGAAACAAAACCAACTTACTTCTTTTGAACTTGATTGTTACTTCAAACACCAATAAATTCCAATTAGCTACAATTTTTCTACTTTATATATTCACTCAAGAAACTATAAACTCAATTAAGAATACACTCTATCAAAACAAAAGAAACTTACGTTACTTATAACCCTACCAAAGGGGCCCCTTCGACGATCGTGTTCGCTGGTGTAATCCGTCGCCTTCCTTTTCCCAATTGAAATTTGCTCGTCGCTTTGCAAATAATGTTGTGACTAATGTCGATTCCGCTCTGCTGTTTCTATTGTCTTCCGCTTAACGTTTCCGCTGCGCTTCGACTTCTTTTCGCTGACTTTCCTCGTTCTGTTGCCGTCGTCGCCACGATACCAGAGATCAAAAAGAGGAGGCGCGTCATTCCTCGCGTGCTTATATAGCCTCCTCCTAACGGCTATGGTTCCACTCGTCGGTCACCCACCTCTTCAGCGGGGTAATACCTTCTTGCCGCCACTTGGTAGCCGCTCCCCTCTGGTGGCGAGTACTCCAACTTCGGCTGAATCAGCTGAACGTAGTTCACTGACAGTTTGGCCTGTCAGTGATGTGTGTTTATGTTTCAATTTTCGGCAGTGTATTTTTTTAGTTATTGCAAAAAAAGAAAATCCTCACGTCTTTGGGACTTTGCTGCATATCGTCAAAAGGCCGAAGTTCAACCTGATGCGTGTCCGGGTCACGGCTACATGTGTTACGATTTATGTGGGTGGGTTACATTTATAAATTATATTATACATCTGATCTATTAGTTTTTGTATTCATTTAAACTAAACAAAATAGTAATCAACAGCAGCGTTAATTAATTGAATTTGTCAGTATGTTTATTTTCTGGTATGATTTCTAGTGCGGTCAAATCAAAGATACATACAGAAAGCAGGTTGCATCAAAGGAAATTAATTTTACTTTAAAAATAGGTAATCAATAATTAATGATGTTGATGGTAATGCGGTTGAGGCTATGATTAAAGGTTTGGGCTTGGAGAAGAGCTGTAATACGAGTTGTTATTGCAAGGGCAGCACTCACTGCTGATTTAATTTCTTGACATTGTACCCTTTCAGAGCATAATTTTTCCTGCTGCCCGTAATCATAATCAGTGGCAACGATGTCAATCTGTCCGTTTTTTTTTTATTTTGTTGCTGCTGTTGAAGTGGTTGTCGATTTAGTTGTGGATTTAGTAAAGTAAATTTATGCGGCATTTGTCTTAATATCTTTCAGCTCATCTTGACGCGTTTTCTTGGTGGTCCTATTGGTGGGATTTGTTGGGTAGCGAGCGCGCGAAATGCCTCCGCTATTAAATGTGGATGCATTTTAATCATATTTTCCCACCCCACTGTTTCCATCACATCAGTAGGATGAGTATTAATAAAATCAATAGTTTGTGCCTTCAACTGGTCCGCGCTATGAAGATCGGCTAATATGAACGTCTCAGCGGCAGTTTCCACAGACAAATTGACGCACAGCGCCTCCTCGCACATCACTTTCAATTTTTCTAGTGCGTACTTATCAGCAGCAGCAATCAGATCGTCTGCCATTTTTTTCCAAATTCGGTGCTTTCCCAGTGTAAATAAAACGCAACATTTCCTTCAGAACTTCATGATCGACATCAGTTATCGCCACCCGATTTAATTTACGTTCTTCCATTTCATGTTCAAACATTGCTGCAAACACTGGACTTCGAGCTGCCAAAATTGCTTTATGAGCTTGAAATTCTCTCCCGCCAACTGCCAGCGTTACGTCACTAAATTTTTCGTTGTCAAATAAATTACCCAAATCTTCAAGACAGTGAATTCTCATCATCTGAATCCTCCTTGGCAACATCTGGCTCGATCTTGTTAGGTTTTGGTTTTATCGAAATATCTGGGGAACATTCCAACTTCGAACAGGCGGTGATTCTGATCGTCGTTCGATGACAATTATGTTTGCTTAGACTACCAATAATCGTATTTAAACTACTAATATGATTACAATTTGGACTGGCAAGCAAACCCTAGTCGAGTGCGGCTTAGCTTCCTGACTATACATAGTCACGCGAGTGTTACGATAGTGTTCGGGGTGAGGTAATCCTGGTGCCCTTCGGTTTTATCCGTAACATTTCCCCCCCTACTTTTAGTGGATTTCCCTGAAATACACTCCTATGATACTAACCACTCAACGTCCCTGAGGTTACGAGTCGCCTGATCCACCAATTGAGCTAGCACGGCCCACCAGTCTCACCTAATAATAGTACTAAAAGAAAAAGAACAAAGAAAGAAGAGGAAAAAACTATTACCACTACGTCTACTAACCTAATCGACTACGAATACTGACTAAAGAAAAGAAAACTAACACTAACACGTCTGCCCACCTACCAGACTACGAGTATTGACTAAAGAAAAGAAAACTAACACTAACACGTCTGCCCACCTACCAGACTACGAGTACTAAGTAGAAAAAAGTTAGCTAAAGAGAACTAATACTAAGTCTTCTGGGCCCCTCAACCCAATCTGTTACTAATACCAACCAATATGAACCAAACCTGAAAACCTCAACTTCCCTTAAAACTACCGATAGTTCAACCACTCCCACTTCAATTAGTTAGGTTAGCTATCTACTTATTTTAACCTTCGACTCACGATCGCCCTAATTCTGTTAGAATGCGTATCTCACTCGTGTCTTCGTTACCGTGACCTTCCCTGGGTTGATCCGCTTCTACCTTTACGAGACGTACACTTTGAGGTCCTTCGCATGCCAGGTGCCTGCGTTTTTGCCGTCCATATCCAGCAACCTGAACCGAGACGAGGACTCGCGTTTCTCCACCTTAAAAGGTCCCAGGTATTCCGGAGCCAACTTAGCAGAATAGTATTGAGCCGCGTCTGACAGGGCGAAATTCCGCCTCCACACAAGGTCGTTGGGTTGAAATGGAGGGTGTCTCCTCCGCAGGTTATACCGCTGATTACCTTTCTCCGCTGCCTCCTTCAAGCGCCTCATTACCTCCTCTCTCACTTCTCGGAGCTTCTCCGCCCGTTCTCGCGGATTGCTCAGGATATCCCCATCCTCAGGCGGTCTCGGTCCCTTTCGTGTAACCGCCATCTCCCGACCGAAATTGATGAAATAGGGCGTATCGCCCATTGCCTCATGTGTGTAGGTGCGCAAGGCGCAACCAATTTGTGAGAGCCGATCGTCCCATTTTCGGTGGTTATTTCCTACGTACGCTCTCAGCATTCGTTTGATCGTTTGATTGATCCGTTCCGCTGGGTTTGCTTGCGGATGGTAAAATGGCGTGAACTGGATACTGCCCCCATACCCGGTCACCAAGCTATGCAGTTCCTTTGACTTAAATTGGACGCCATTGTCACACACCACCACTGCCGGCACCCCAAAAAGCATAAACACTCTTTCCTCTAGAAGCCTAGCTACCTCGACCGCAGTCGCCTTCCTCAGGGGGAAGATAAGAGGCATCTTGGTGAAGTAATCGACCACCGTCAAAATATAGGTGTTGCCTCGAGTAGAATGCGGCAGCGGTCCAACCAAATCCACACAAATAATCTCCCACGGTTCTTTGGCTTGACCAGCCCGAGAGGTCATAGGCCCATACGGGGGTTTCCTCTCTACCTTCGTAGCCTGACAAGTTTTGCACTTTGTCACGTACCGCCGAACATCTGCTTCCATTTTGGGCCAATAGAATCGTTGGGCTATGCGATCGTGGGTTCTGCTAATACCCATATGCCCTGCCATTGCGTCGTCATGGCATTCTAAGAGGATCGATTGCCGTGCGCCCTTGGGGACCACTTGTTTCCAGGAACTGCCACTCAACTCTGGATGCCGTCCGGGTATGTTCCGCCATAAGGTCTCCCCTTCAATCCGCCAGTCCGGAAACTTCGCTGGGTTTTTAAGAATCCTGGAACGCATGCCATCAAACCACCTGTCTCCACTGTCAGCTTCTACCACCGCAGTCACCTCTGGAAATGCCCGAGATAGCGCATCTGGAACTAGATGCTCCTTGCCTTTACGGTGCACGACTTCATAGTCGAACTGTTGCAGCCTTACTGCCCAACGAGCCAGTCGCCCATTCGGCTCCCGCAAATTATTAAGCCATACCAGAGAGTGGTGGTCGGTAATCACCGTAAAGTGTGACCCTTCTAGGTAGGGTCTCAGTTTTTCCACTGCCCACAACACCGCTAAGCACTCCCTCTCAGTGGTGGAATAATTCCTCTCCGTCTTTGAAAGACCCCGACTAAGGTAGCATACTACCTTCTCCCCCTCGGGGTGGCTCTGGCTTAGCACTGCTCCCAACCCATGATCGGATGCATCCGTCTGGACGTTAAAAGGTAAGGCGAAATCTGGGCACGTGAGAATCGGCGCTGAAGAAAGCATCGCCTTGCAACGCCTGAAGGCCAACTCACACTGATCCGTCCATACAAACTTTTTATTTTTGCGCAGTAAGTTGTTGAGGGGTGCTGTGAGCGTAGCGTGATCTGGAATGAAACGTCGATACCACGACACCATTCCCAAGAATTGCCGCACTTTTTTCACACTGGTTGGTTGGGGAATACGCAGTATACACTCTACCTTTTCTGGGTCGACGTGCAGTCCACTTTCGTCTACCACGTATCCCAGGTACTTCAGCTGTGGCCGGCAAAACTCACACTTCTCGCGTGATACTCGTAGACCCGCCTCTCGGAGACGTGTTAGTACCACCCGGAGGATTTCCAAATGTTTCTCAAAATCCCCGGTGACTACTATAACATCGTCTAGGTATACGAAGACGTATGGCTCGAGTTCCGGCCCCAAAACCCTATCCACAAAGCGTTGCCACGTTGCAGGAGCGTTATGTAAGCCAAAAGGCATCCGATTAAAATGGAATAAACCACGTCCAGGTACCGTGAAGGCGGTGTAAGGCTTGGATTCCTTCGCCATAGGAATTTGCCAATAGGCGGACTTAATGTCCAGGGAGGAGAGATATCGGGCTGTGCGCAGTTTGTCTAGAGTGGAGGAGATAAATGGGAGTGGATAGGCGTCCCGCTGGGATACGCTGTTTAGCTTCCGGAAGTCCACACAAAACCGGAACTTCCCATCCTTCTTCTTTACCAAGAGGATGGGTGATGACCATGGACTCCTGGAAGGTTCTACCACTCCCAGGCGCAACATTTCATCCAGCTCCTTGTTGATGTGTGCCTGCACCGCTGGAGACACGGGGTAGTACCGCTGTTTAATGGGTTCCGCCGATGTCGTAATCACATGCTCCACCCCTCTAGTACACCCTAGGCCATCTCCCATCAACACGAACTCCTCCGCTATCAGTGATTCCAAACGAGCCTCATCCTGTGGAGTCAACCTTGTTCTCCGTTGAAGTGCCTCACAGGCGGCTACCGCCGCGAACTCCCAAGCTTCCCTGCTGAGATCTAGAATGATCCGAAATGAACGCAGGAAGTCCACCCCCAGGATAAGTCCGTGTGGAACCGCAGGCACTACCAAAATTCCCATCCACCGCGTTACACCCTTCACCGTCACTGGTACCCAGGCTACACCCTCCGTTGGGACACATCCACTATCCGCTAACTTAATTGCTGGTTGTCTCGCCTCCTGAAGCTCCAACCCCTGCGTGCGCAGCAATTCCCAACCGGGTTTTCCGAGGATGGTATGCGTTGCTCCGGAGTCCAGTAATCCCACTATAGCTTGCCCAAACACTTCCACCTCCATATGTGGACGATTATCCGCTACCGTTTCCTCCAGCGCAAAATTCACCCTTGTCTCCTGTGCGACTAACTTATTTGGATCGCTCGTACCCCCTACGTCGCCTAGTGAGTACGGTTCCCGTTTCCCGAGGGTCCCGAATTCGGTGCTTGGCTTGATTGGCTACGTCTCACATGATCCTTTGGAACATTGGACAGCCTCCGTGTACACGTTGGACAGGTCGCTTTCCGTGTTCCAATTCTCCCACAACCGAAACATCTCTGAGGCTCACTGCAAGTCCTGGAGGTGTGTCCTTCACCTTTACAGTTCCAGCAGCGGATACCCCTATGCCCATCCTGCAATGCGGCAACCATACCTCCCTCTGTCGCCACACAATAAGCCAGATCCGGTTCCAACAACCGATGCGTCCGGGGATTCGGTGGAGGAACAAAGGACTCCACCGTTGCTCTGGTGGTCTCCAATGTTCTACCTAGTTTTACCAGGTCCACTATTGAGGAGATCGGCACCAGACTGAGCTGAGTATGGTAGAAGGGTGCAATATTCCGCCTTATCCAGCGCAGCTTCTCCTGTTCCGTGCACGGTACCGTAAGTCGACGAAAAAGGCCTTCCATCGCCGCCACGTACACCCCAATGGACTCATCCTTTCCCTGTGTCCGGTGCCGAATTTCCTCAAAAAGCCTGTCGTCATAGTCCGGTGGTAAGAACTCTGCCCGCAACTCCTTCTTTACATCGTCCCAATCTTTGCATCTATGTTTTATCGCTCGGAACCATGTTAATGCCTTCCCTTCGAACAAGACCACCGCTGACCTAAATAGATGGGATTTGGGTACCCCCTTCGCCTCTCGCCACTCTTCCACCCTTACCAGGAAAGAGCTCACTGAATTCGAATCCCCCGTAAAACGAATACCCCACTTACTCACATCTTGATGTTTCCCCAAGGGCTCCTCGACTCGGGGGGTAGAGCATATCGGTCCCATAGCACTTCCCAAAGCTTCTCCTGATATCACACCATCTCTCGCAGTTGGAGCGATCACCTCTGCCTCATCCTCATCTCCTTCAGCCTTAAGCATTAATTCACCCATGGACATTCTCAGGGCGGACCTCAACTTGCTCACCTCCTTCACTAAATCCACTTCATCTGTAGGTACCTTACCCAAACGTCGGAGACCATAATCCACCTTCGACGTGATCTTTAAGAAGTCCCCACTGTCCGTTCCACCTTCAAAATCTCTTAACAGATTCCTAATTTCCTCCACTTTCTCTTTCACGGCATCCACATCCTCTTTGGCCGTAAAAGGGTACGCATCTGTCTCAACCATCGAGCAGTCCAACGCTCGCTCCGCCCTGAGTGCTATCCGCAACGCCTTCCTCATTTCATCCACCGTGCCTAATGCCTGCTCTCGAATCCTCAGCTCATAAGTTAACTCATCCTTACTCAGCCTATCGACGAGGATCTTCCCTTTCAACGCCATTTCCCTTTGCTGAAATCGAACGAGTCTAATAAATGCTTAAAAACTAGTTACACAACCACTTAATTCTAAATGAAAAAACTCTGGATTTCTTATAAATTCAATCTAGATTTATATGATCACAAATTACAATTTACAAATATTACCCGCGCGGATTTCCACCGTTATATATAAACCTCCACCAACCACGATAAAACACACTCCCGCAAAATCAATCACCACACTTCACTTTCGCAAGTTACGCGCCGCACCAAACAAACCGTCTCCACTCGCACTTCACGTGTATTCACTTATTTCACTTCACTACTCCACTTACTTTACAAAACATCCACGTTGGGCGCCAAAACTGCTTCGCATCAGGTCTCTTTTAGGGTTTTGTATTAAAATACAAAATTCTATTGAAATCGTGATCTATGCCCGCCTGTCCGTCCGTCCGTCTGTATGTCATAGCTCTTCTTCTCCAAAACTATAGAAGCTACAAACATGAAACTTTTTGAAAAGCTTTCAAGGGTGTAACATTTTTTCAAAGGTTTTTATGGTGGCTGTCCTCATACAGGAAAGTGACCCTTCAATATTATTTTTCACCATTGGTTGTCAAGTAGGGTGCCATTGAAAAGGTCTTAGTGAGATCTTTTCAAAACAAGCCTTAAAATTGTCCTATCAGTACCGCGGGGACAGGGGTAGAGGAAAAGTACGAAATGTTTGCGTGACGCTCAGAAAGACGGAAGGACAAATGAACAGATGGACGGACGGACGAATGGGTGGACAGTCTGAACGCGAAACTAGTAGGTTTTCGTCAAATTTCTTTCAGAAAGCCCTCAAACTCATGGAGCCAAATCCAATAACAAAAAACTTAGAGGCTGAAATTTGTTGAACTTCTCGTCAGTAAAACTGCATTAGTATAATTAAATTGGATGAAATCAGCCATTTTAGTAGTTCTTTATAATTTCATGTTATTCTGTTAGTTTCAATTAAATTCATCGACGTTGTAGCCATTTGAATTTCTTACAATTGTGGGCTTTCCATGGAATCTGACACTACACTTTTGATTGAATTTACCCCAAATTTTCAGATAAGAAGAATAATCAAAATACATCTAAGATTTAGGTCAGTCAATGATCTTAGTAATAGTGGAACGAATTGTTGGCTGGTTAAAGTATAGTTCTTTTAAAGCAAGAATATATTTGCTCTACATGTCGTAACAGTTTTTCTTGACTGTCCTCATTGCCATCTATAGAAGTCATTTGCCACGCCTTAGTTTAAGGTGTGCTAAACAATTGAAGTAATTTCAACAAGTACGTGGCAATCTGCACTCAAAACAGCGTCTCTAAAACATGAATACCGGTTCGTTTGGTGTTAAGTACACACTAAAAATGTTTTGCCTGAACACCAAACTCACACAAAACAATCTCTCCGTCTATTGCGAGCGAACAAACACAACATATATACTTACGCTTCATCACTGAAGTGGTTGCGAGCGAGCTAACTGCCTATGTACTCGCACTTCGCCAATGTAATTAGGCAAACAAGCACATACGCCTATTGTTATCGTACTATGTACTTGTCGTCCAATGAGGAAGCGAAAAAGTAAACAAGCAAGCAAAAAGTAAATAAAAAAATATTTGCCCACAATGCGCTTCACACGAATTATCATATCGTGGACGATAAGCTTTGGGTGTGCTCCGAAGAGAGTTAGGCTAAAGGAAAAGCTAAGATTTCAGACAAAATGCTCTCTCGTTCAATGTTCCCAGTTCTACTAATTCACTCCAAAAGATCGTGAGAAAGCCGAAAACTTGAGGGGAAAGCACTCCTTTGCTGAATTTCCCTAGTTTTGCATATTCGCCTACTGAGTCTCGCCATCAAAACAAGCGAGACGGAGCGGGGAGAAAAGCTTTCATGGAACAAGAGCTTACGTGCTCGGCTATTCGCACTTTTCAAAGGAATTGAGGCTAAAAGCTCACATAAAAATGATATTTAAAGTTCATTGGCAAAGCATGGCAGGCAGTTTTGTGCTCGAATTCTGTGTTCGAGTCCAAAAGGGAGCGTGCTGCTGCTCATTTATTAATTACAACGTCCTATAGTGATAGTGTGCAACGAAGTGGTGAGGGTTGATGTATTGGCTTGGGCCGCGATCCTCAATCCGCCTTTTGGTGTTTCACGCCGTGTGGGCACTCCAATCCTTTAGCTCGCCTAGATGATTCCCTCTACAGGCTGGCGCTCACCTGTGGAGCTCACACTTCACTCAATATTGATATAGGGTTCCAATAATGTAATACGTAAAAATTTAATCTATAAATGTTAAAAAAAAAGGAACAGTGAAATAAAATTAATTCTTTCAAATAAAGCCTTTGTTGTTCTAGTTTTGATGGATCGAATAGCAAGTAACTATTATACAGAGAGATCTTTCCCCGGGAGTTTTGATGGTGTATATAAGATATACATCAAATCGAGCTCCCAGTTAATACCAGTATACATGGGGTATACTGGGTTCGTAACGACACTAGGGGACTCCCTTTTCATGGCCGTCTTTGTCTTGACCAGGCACGTGAAGCAGTTAGTATCCATGACTTCAATCATAACCATCCTAGTATGCTCGAGTGAACGTACATTTGCTCTCTTGGCGAGAACTGAATCGCAGAATGCTTCTTTGTTATAAGCCTCTGCTCAAAATTTGACCAGTATTCTGGGACATTTTGTAGTCGTTTTTAAGTGGCCTTCTTAGTTGTCTTTTTCAATGCGTCTTAAACCATTTATCTAATGTCCCATGCTCATTAAGTGCCTACTTTTTCCCCTTTTTATCTCGGTCTCTGGTCTTTTAACGGTGTTTGGTAGTGGAACAATTTACGCTTCCCCATGAAATTTAACCCTCAACTCTATTGGAATACAATCAAATACTATGTATGTATCATATCCTCTCTTGCATTTACTTACTGTACTATCATTACTATACTTTCTCTTTCATACTATTAATACATTGTAAAATTGAATTAAGTTTTTAGTCGTAACCGTGAGCTTGACCTGATAAGTAATAAACCTTGTGAAATATAATTGAAACTATGTGTTTTAAATTAAAATTCAATATAAATTATAATAGGTTATGGACCCAGGTCGCTCTATAACTATAATTATTAAAATAAAGTGCTCTAAATAAAATCCAAAAATAAATGATTAAAATCGGTGGTGATCAGAAAGTGATCGATTAAAATGGCGACTCTAATGGCGAATTTCGAGAAGTTGACCGAGTCCAACTACGAAAGTTGGAAATTGCAAATGGAGAGTAGTCTAGAGTTTTACGATCTATGGGACTATGTGTCCGGTGAAACTAAGTGTCCAGACGAAGACGAAAAATTAATAGAAGCTTGGAAAAGGAAGGATCGAAAGGCTCTTACAAATATCCGATTAAGTGTTACAGTTGCATACAAAATATAGTTCGACTTCAAAGGAAGCATGGTCGACCCTCGAGAAGGTTTACAAGAGGGATTCTCCCGCGCAAAAGGTATCTTTGTATAAGTTACTAATACAATTGCGTTTAAAGGATGGCGATAGTATGCAAACCCATCTAAGTAACTTTGGGCAAATAGTTGACAAAATGAGTGAACTCCAAATCAAAATGGATGATGAGACATTATCCATTATGTTACTATGTTCACTACCACCACAATATGAAAATTTTGTAATCGCTATAGAAACTAGAGACTCATTGCCATCACTTTCTGACCTAAAATTGAAGTTGATTGAAGAAGAAAAAAGAAAGAACAACGATAACGTAAATGAGAGTGGAAGTGAAACGGTGCTATACATCAAGCAAAGTAAAAAATCGTTCAATCCTCCTAGTAATACTAATATATCAGCTTCTACTAAAAGAAGGAAAGGTAGATGATTCATTTGCAAGCGTAAAGGGCACTACGCAAATGAGTGTAAATACAAAAACACTCATACTAAACAGGTTCTTTTCGCATCAGTCTACAATTGCAGTAAATCAACTGACTTGTGGTGCTTAGACAGTGGAGCGAGTTCCCGTATGGTTAACAAAAAGCATTTGCTTACTGAAACACATAAAGTTGTTGCCGAAATAGAACTAGCGGACCAACGAAAAGTGACAACTAGTATCAGCGGTGTAGCGTCAATCAATACAATATATGGAGGAGTGGATTTAACTGAAACATTGTACATCCCATCGTTAAAAATGAATTTCGTATCAGTATCTAAAACAGTACAGCGTGGATGTATAGTGAAATTCGTAAAAAACAAAGCTTATGTTCAGAAAAATGGAATAACTATATTAAGTGCAACTAATAGAAATGGTTTATACATAATAGACTGTAAAAGTGATCAACTGAATGCAATCAGTGCTAAAAACCTTGAAATTGTTAAATGGCATAAAAGACTAGGACATCTAAATAAAAGTGATTTAAATATTATAATAAACAAGTTGGGTAGACAGACCTATGCTCATGTCAGAAGGGTTTTGTACTCAACTTACAAAATGCAGTAACCAGCAACGAATAAAATCAAGAAACATGTCAAAGACGATTTAATTGGAGAAAATGTGAAATTCGAGGATCATACTATTATTAACAAAGTTGAACGAATTTTGACTTCTGAGGTATTTGTTATAGTTATATCCATAAATATCTCCTTTGATATTTTTTTCAGATTTTTCAGATCACTGGTGTCCATTCGCGAGGGAGGAAACATATTTTTCATGTATTTCCCCCCCTGTGCTCCCACTGAAGCAAAAACTGTCAGTTTAAGAACTGTTTTGAAAAGCTCTCATAGAGAACTTTCAGTTGATACTCATATCGGCTACCTTTCATGAAATTTTTTTTCAGGGGCCACTCCTCTGTACTGTAATCATCGATTCATGGCCTATTTTTTCGAATCCTAGAATGGTTACAAAGCCCTTTTGCTAGGAGCTCTCTCCTGCCTCTTCGACTTGTTTCAATTGTATGTACTCGTCTTCATGATACCGATCACTCCTGAAATTTTTAAGCAAATTCTAGCAAAGCTGTAGTGTCTAAGTCGGTAAAAAGCGCATATGGCTCCATAGCAATATGTTTCCATAGTAATACAGGGCATATTGCTCCATAGTAATACACGAAAATTCAAATCGCTATAACTTCGGTAAATACCATTCGATCTTTATGGAACTTTCCGAAAAGATCAATCTTATAAATAGTCATCTCTTTGCTAAATTTTATTGAGTTTAAGGGTACCGTTTAGATTTTATTCAAGAAAACACAAAATCAATAAATCATACTATTGCTAACAAAGTTGAGTGAATTTCGACTTCTCATGTATTTGTTGTTGTTGTACTCATTAAGGCCTGCATTCATGATTTTTTTCAGATTTTTCGGATGGAAGGTGTCCAATCGCGAGGGGGGGGTACGCGAAAAGTTCGTACATTTCCTCTTCCCCTGCCCCCCTCGGTACTTATAAGGAAATTTTAAGACTTGTTTTGAAAAGATCTCATTGAGACCTTTCCAATGACACCCTACTCGACTGCCAATGGTGAAATTTTTTTTTGAGGGGTCACCCCCCTATATGGGGAGACCCCCCTTAAACGCCTTTGAAAAATTATTCCACCCTTGAACTTTCAAGAGGTCACCACTTCTGACCTTTTCACAAAGTTTCATGGCTGCAGCCCTTATAGTTTCGGAGAAAAAGTGCTGTGACATACAGACGGACGGACGGACGGACGGACGGACGGACGGACGGACGGACGGACAGACGGACAGACGGACACAGGTCGTGATTGCAATAGGGTTTTGTATTTTAGTACAAAACCCTAAAAATGAACTAGTGCGTGGCATAACAAACGTGGAAACTGACGATTTTGATTGCATAACTTGTGCTAGAGCAAAACTTGCTGCAAAGCCCTTTCCTAAGCGAAGTGAAAACAGGGCGAAGGATCTACTGGAGCTCGTTCATAGCGATATTTGCCAAGCTAGTTGCTCATCGTATGGCGGAGCAAAATATTTTATATCATTCATTGACGATAAAAGTAGATTCACCAAAATTTTCTTGATCAAATCAAAAGATGAAGCGTTAGCTCGATTCAAAGAATTCAAAGCAGTTGCCGAAAATGAAACTGGCCTTAAAATCAAAGCATTAAGGACTGATAATGGCAGTGAGTATAAAAAACACTTATTCCAAGATTTCTTGAAAGTAAACGGAATCAAGCATCAGACATCCATTCCATATACACCGCAACAGAATGGAACCGCCGAGTGAATGAATCGCACCCTGGTTGAGATGGCGAGATGTATGATAGCTGAACACAATTTGAACGAAAAATTATGGGGCGAGGCAGTCAGTACGGCTGTTTATATTAGAAATCGGTGTCCGAGTAAAGCGATAAATGGGTTACTACCATACAAAATGTATTATGACAAAACACCAACCGTCAATCATTTGAGGATTTTCGGTAGCAAAGTTATCGCAATAAGAAGCGGTCAGCGGAATAATAAGTTCCTTCCGAAAGCACATGAGTACATTTTAGTCGGATACTCGGAGGAACAGAAGGGCTATAGGGTGATGAATAAGCAAACTTATAAAATAATTATCACGCGAGATGTTAAATTCTTCGAAGATGTTAAGCCAAGCAGTGTATTCATTAGCCAATTCCCAGCAGAAGACGAAGAGCATCCTCAAAACTCAAATCAAGTGGAAAAAGTATCGGATCTCAAGACTTCCCCGTTAGCTCATCCGCAAGACTCAAATCAAGTGGAAAAAGGATCGGATCTCAAGGCGCAAGCAGACACTGCATTACCACAGCTTTTCAAGGAGGATTATGATTATAATGATCTCGATGAGGACGAAGGGAACGAAGATTTCTCAACACCGAAGTCCGAAATTGTGTTGCGCGATAGAGAGAAATTAAAACAACCAGTAAGATTGCAGTTAAACAACATTAGTGTATGTCAAGATTCCGAAAATTTTTGTGAAGCAATAAACAGTCCTAATCAAAAGGAATGGATAAAAGCAATGGAACAGGAATTTAACTCTCTAATTGAAAACAATACGTGGACATTAGTGGATCATCCAAAGGATAGAAATATAATAGGATCAAAATGGGTCTACAGAACAAAGTATAATAAAAATGGTGAAATCGAAAAATTCAAAGCGAGATTAGTGGCGCAAGGATTTAATCAAAAATATCTGATGGACTACGATGAAACTTTTAGTCCTGTGTTTAAAAGTTCGACTCTACGAGTGCTGATAGCCATTTCAATTGAAGAAAACTTTATCATGCATCAGATCGATATTAAACATGCATATACAAACAGCAAACTAAACGCCGAAATATTTATGGAACAACCGAAAGGTTTCGCGAATAATATAAATAAAGTGTGCAAATGAAATAAAAGCATATACGGTTTAAAACAATCTGGTAGAGAATGGAATACAGCCCTTAATAATGTTCTAACACAAAAAATGAAATTTGAACGGTTAAAATCTGATCCGTGTGTTTACATAAAGGATAAGCAAATAATAATAGCAGTATATGTGGACGACATAATTATTTTGTCAAAAGACTTAAATAAAATTAATAATGTAAAAGATCAATTAAAACGCGAATTTGAACTTGATGATAAAGGTGAACTAAAATATATACTTGGACTTGAAATTAATCGCGATAAAATTAATGTGTCTGTAACACAAGTGAATTATATTAAAGCCCTTTTAGCCCAGTCATATTAGGTAAAAAAAGGGGTCAACCTCGGAATGAAAGATAATAAGCTGCAAATTGGTATGAACTTTTGTTTTGTCATTCTAAATGTTGTCTCAAAAGTCACAATCGTTATCGTGTTCGCGTCTCAAGATATTCAAGGTCAAAGGTCACAAAAATCGATTATTCGCGAATATCTGGCTTCCCATCGGTTAAATGAGATTTGCATTTATTATAAAAGTTGTAGGCTATAAAATTCCCTACAACTTTTGTTTAAACTTTTTTTTCATACGACCAACCGTTTTGAAGGTAGAGCGCGAAGAGTGCACATCGTACAGTCATATACGGCCTAATGCAAGGTCAAGCGTGAGTTATGGTTATCAGTACGTTATAAAGTCAATTATTTACTTGGAAATTATAATTATTAAACAATGCCTATTATTTATGTACTAACTATTAATTATTTATATTTAATTAAAGTAAGTAACTTGATTATTTATATAAAATTATTCATATTTAACTCATCATTGACACAGCTATTGCCTTATCAGAACATCAAAAGACTGCTGTCATCATAGGAGAAGATATCGATTTGCTCGTTATTTTAATTGGACGTACTCAGTCACATCATCAGGAAATTTTTTTGAAAAAAGTTGGCAAAGGCAATGTCAAAACACAAATATATTCTACTAAAAGTTTTGACCAATATCCTCGTACTAAAAAGCACATTTTATTTTTACACGCATTCAGTGGCTGTGACACGACTTCTGCGCTATTTAAAAAAGGAAAAAAAACTGTTACTAGAGCATTGGAAAAAATTCCTGATTTAGATAAACTGGTGGAAGTATTTCAACAAGAAAACTGCCCAAAACAAAACATTATTAGAAAATGGAGTGCGCATCTTGTTGGCATTATATAATGCTCCAAAATCTGAGGACAACATTGATCATTTCCGCTACACGCAATTCATCAAATTTACAAAACTAAATAAACCTGTACAACTGTCAACACTTCCACCAACAAGTGTAGCAGCTCATCAACACATAAAACGTGTCTACTACCAGATTCAAACGTGGTTAGGGAAGGACTTAGAACCTAAAGAATGGGGCTGGATGCTTGAAAATGAAATCCTGGAGCCCATACGAACGTTATTACCTCCAGCACCAGCCGAACTACTAAACGTAATATTTTGCAATTGCAAAAATGGTTGTGGTTCCCGCTGTGGATGCAGAAAATCAGGGCTACAATGTTCTTTAGCTTGCGGCCAGTGCAACGGACAAGCTTGCCTCAACGCTTCACTGTATCCAAGTAATCCCGATGAAGAAAATACATATGATCCCGATATTCTGGAAGGTTTGGAGATGAACATGACAGATAATGAGGATGATGACAATGAATCGAACATTTTTGAGCGACAAGAAGAAGAAGACGACGAACAAGAAGAAGATAATTAGCTTCCATTTCCAATTTCATTACAATTAAAATCAACAAAGATACTTTTGATATTTGAACTCACATTTTGATAAATGTATATTATGCCGTATTTAATAATAAATAAAAATATGTGTAAAATATATACTCTTACTATCATTTTAACTTAAAATAAAACTAAAATATATAATCCAGAATTAATAATATTTTATACTTAAATAGTTAAATATGAATAATTATATATAAATAATCAAGTTACTTACTTTAATTAAATATAAATAATTAATAGTTAGTACATAAATAATAGGCATTGTTTAATAATTATAATTTCCAAGTAAATAATTGACTTTATAACGTACTGATAACCATAACTCACGCTTGACCTTGCATTAGGCCGTATATGACTGTACGATGTGCACTCTTCGCGCTCTACCTTCAAAACGGTTGGTCGTATGAAAAAAAAGTTTAACAAAAGTTGTAGGGAATTTTATAGCCTACAACTTTTATAATAAATGCAAATCTCATTTAACCGATAGGAAGCCAGATATTCGCGAAAAACCGATTTTTGTGACCTTTGACCTTGAATATCTTGAGACGCGAACACGATAACGATTTAGACTTTTGAGACAACATTTAGAATGACAAAACAAAGGTTTATACCAATTTGCAGCTTATTATCTTTCATTCCGAGGTGAAAGCCCTAATATGACTGGGCTATTTTGGAAAAGTATAATATGACCAACTGCAAGGAGGTTTCAACACCCGTTGAAACAAATCTTCAGCTACAGCAATGCAAAGCAGAATCCTGTGATCGATGCGATCGAATTAAATCAAGCGAATATCAATCATTGATAGGATCATTGATGTACTTGGGAATCTACACGAGGCCAGATATCATGTACACCATAAGCTACTTGTCGCAGTTTAATAAGAAGCCTCACAAGGAGCACTTCGACGCAGCTAAACGAATTTTAAGGTTTTTGAAGGGAACAACCAATCATGGTTTATATTTCCAGAAAACAGGAAAGTCCCTTATTTGTTATGCAGATGCAGACTGGGGAAGCAACTCAACAGACCGAAGGTCTTACACTGGCTACCTATTCGAGCTAGCTAATGGACCAGTTAGCTGGGAAACGAAAAAGCAACCGACAGTGGCGCTGAGCAGTGCAGAAGCAGAGTACATGGCATTAAGCCAATCATCTAAAGAACTTGTATTTCTAAAAGGCTTATTAAATGAATTATACTTGAATAATTATGTTAAATTGCCAATTGATGTATTTTCTGATAGCCAAGGAGCTGCAAATTTAGTAAAGAATAACACAACAAATAAGCGAACAAAACATATAGATATAAGACATCACTATATTCGAGAATTAAATGAAGCTGGTGTAATTAATATTATTTTTGTTCCAACTAATGAAATGAAAGCAGATATTCTAACAAAAGGTCTATCTAAAGAAAAATTTACATATTTAAAAACTAAAGTTATGAATTGTTGTCTTAATTAACCAAGTATTTTATTGAGTGGGGGTATTGGAATACAATCAAATACTATGTATGTATCATATCCTCTCTTGCTTTTACTTACTGTACTATCATTACTATACTTTCTCTTTCATACTATTAATACATTGTAAAATTGAATTAAGTTTTTAGTCGTAACCGTGAGCTTGACCTGATAAGTAATAAACCTTGTGAAATATAATTGAAACTATGTGTTTTAAATTAAAATTCAATATAAATTATAATAAACTCTTCTTTAGCTTTCTGCTCTTTTGTGGCCTTAAACTTAGCTGCCTTCATCCAGCTCTTTCGGAAATGCCCTATCTAATCTAAGAGCCCCTCTAGCTCAAGGGGCCTGTTCTTTACACTCTTGCTAATGTTTTTTCGCAATCCACATTCATATTGCTCGTTCTAGATTACTTCTCGTTTCTTACATTAAAATTTCTCCCTAATAATACTCAACGGCTATTGTTTATCCCAACTTTCTTTTTGCAGAGAAGTTTTTTGCTTCGGTTTCTTGAAACAAAACTTCAATTACATTTTTGGCGATGTCAGCAACTATGCATGACGGCACTTCGTTAGTTCCTCACACTTTTCATTTTTTGCATTGGTTTGTTTTTCAACTTCGAGATGGCTTATTCCGCTCTTTTCTCATATAGGGTATTCTGTGGTGTATGCAGTTTTTTTTACTGCGCCCAAGTGACGCAATTATATTTAGCTGTTATATGCTCTCTGAGCCTTTTCTTTCAGTCGTCCATTTGCTTTCATTGTTTGGACCTGTAGTGTCCAGTAAAATGCTTACTGTCTTTGTCGTCGCTGTTGATTTTGATGAACTAAGAGTTGCCATATCTGCTACCCCCCTTGGTACGACTATATCCGTTTGTATGTGCAGTCGCTTGTTTGGTTTGATGGTTATCTTTGCAAAGCAGGAAAGCCATGCGATATGCTCAGAGCCAGACTAGCGCTAACCGGGAGTCTTTCTCAACAAAACCTGCACTACCAACTCAATGGTGCCAGCTTCGAACGTACTCTGAGTCCTGTCAAGGTTTTACCAGAACGGAGACAGTATGATAATTAGAATGGGGCTATCAGATACGGAAATCGACCATTAACTTAGAAATTTTATAAGGTCTAAAAAAGCTTTTTAATTTGGTACGCAATGGGACTATGATATAAGCAAATGATTAAAAGTTACTCTAGGATGTGAGGGGCCCCTCTTTAAAGCTATTGAAAATTTGTATGAGTTCTTAACGTTTGAGATGTCATCACCACAGACCTTTTATGCTGTGACGCACAAACAGTGGGATGGACTGAGGGACAGACAGGATTCAACACTAAAATGTAAATTTTGTGAGCAGCGACGAACTGTCTTCGTTGACCGAGTAAGACCAGAGTTTCCTCGGTTGCCCAACTAGTCTCCTACCTTCAGTTCCCCCAACGAATACCTTTTTGGGTGTCCGTTGTTTGTCCATATAATTTATGTGGCCAGCTCATTGCGGCGTCCATTGAGATCTCCGGCTCGTCAAAAATTTCATACAGCTTATGGTTCGATCGAATTCACCACTGGTGCCGTCTAGCGTGGTCCGATTCTTCTTCAAAGGCATTCAATATATCGGGTTAGGGTCCATGTCTCACACTCATAGCATAACCTAGGTATTATCACAGATTTGTATACTTGAAGCTTTGTTTTCTTATGTATGCAACTGGTCTTCAACATTATGAAAACTGAATAAAATATTTTATTTGCGAGATGCATTCTTCTACGTATTTCGTCTCTTTCATTATTAGTTCCCGTTATTTTGCTGCCCTGTATTCGATTTGTAGCCCTCTGTTTTTGCTTCGCTATCGAGTTTCAGATAGAGTTCCTTGGCAGTTGTTAATGACCGTGACTAAATGTTGATGTTGTCCACAAAGGCTACTACTTGGCTCAACTTGTATAATAATGGACCTCGTGCATCTATAGGTAGCTTCCTTATGACGTAATCCAGAGCCAAATTGAATAGCAATGGGACCAGCCCATCTCCCTGCTTAAGTCCAGTTTTTTTTCCAAAAGCATCGGTAAGCTGATTATTGATGCGGACGTGGGAGGTTGTTGACGTCATTGTCATTTTGGTAAGACCGACTTATTTGGTTGGGATGACAAAGCAAAGCATGATTTGGTAAAGTACATGACCATCAATACTGTCGCATGCTTGCTTAAAGTCAACAAGGATTCAGTGTACTTCTCTATCAATCTCTCAGCATTTCTCAAGTACCTGCTCGACTGTGAAC
Organism: Odontomyia ornata; assembly: GCA_963969285.1. Taxonomy (NCBI): domain Eukaryota; kingdom Metazoa; phylum Arthropoda; class Insecta; order Diptera; family Stratiomyidae; genus Odontomyia; species Odontomyia ornata. Next base: position 330,390,357 of record OZ017739.1, read on the forward strand.
AATTGGTCTATTATCAATCTACTTGCTCTAAAACCACCTTGATACTCCTCAATAATACTTTTGGCATATGATCTTTTCTATTTTCTAGGATCTTTGAAAATATTTTGTACGCCGTACAAAGAAGGGATATGCCTTTATAAATTTCGCACCATAGCTTGTCACTTTTTGTTTGGATTAGGAATATAATTGACTGGCTCCACTCTTTTGGCATATGTTCTTGTTGCCAAATGTGCTGGATGACTTTGTCAATAGCTTTATGAACACCGCTGCCAACATCTCATCGACGCCCGGCGCTTTATTATTTTTTGGGCTTTAATGGTGAAACAAACTTCATCCAGAGTTAGTGGAGCGAATGAAAGCTCTCTGCAAACATCTATAGGCTCCAAGGTTCTGGAGCTGTGGAGGTTCTTGGAATATGATTCCCATCTTTCCTTAATCTTGGTTTCATCAACGAGAATATTGCTGATGTCATTACGACAGAGCGTGGTTTTGAGCTGCTTTTCACTGCTTTGTTCGCTTGTCTTGTTTCGTTGCTCACAACACTTACTTCTATGCTTCTCAATTTGTCGTCATAGTATTTACTTTTCTGAATTCTAATGATGCTATTTGCCACTCTTTTGAGATTTTCATAGTGTTCTCTCTTCATCCTGGTTTTCCTACCTACGTATTCTTTGTACGCCTGATTCTTTTTGTTTAACGCATTTTGGCACTCATCATCGAACCAATCATTTCTGTTGCGTGGAGCTTGATGTCCAATCGTCTGTTCTGCATGGGACTTAATAGCAGCTTTCACTTCCATCCAGGACTCGTTGCTCGTCTTTAGTGATACGCCTGATACGATGGGAGCTAGCCGATTATCGAGGGCCTCCGTCAAATTTCTGGCCAAAACTCCGTTTGGAGCCTTTCAATGTCAAAATTTCTAGTGGGCTGGTCTTCGCCATATACCCTTTTGATATACGACTTCGATAGGTTAATTTGATCAAGTAATGATCTGAGTTACAATTGGGTCCTCGGTATGTACGGACGTCAAGTATGCTCGAGGTCCAACGTTGTTGGATCGGAACACTGTCGACCTGGTATTGTCTGTTGCCATTCAGTAATACCCAGGTCATTTTTATTTAACAAACACGAATAACCACGAACAACTACGAATGATTTAGTCGTTTCCATTTATTCACCAAAACAGTATACCCCACTTCAGCTCGGGCAGCTGCAACGTGCGAGTACTTCTCCAATGCGTATCTCCATTGATGCTGTTCATCTATTACCTATATACATTGAAAAGTATTGAAGGCAACACCTTTTAATTAGTACAGGAATCAAATTTAATGCGACAATTTAACTGTTCATCTTCTATGTGAACATATAACATACGTTTATTTCTATCTTTCAATTCATTTCTGTTTACAAGCCATTTGCAAATGATGTCTCATTGGATTTTTAAACGAATGTCGTGCAATGATAAAATTTTCAATTTTGCAAGTTTTATCAGTAATAGAAATTTATAAGAAAATGGAAAAAGTACTAAAGGAATTTGCTCTTCCATTTCCAACTGTGTATTGATGTGTTTTCGAGTTTAAACGTGGTCGTACAAGTGTTGAATATGAATCACGTGGTGGACCTTCAAGAAGTTCAACAACACCAAAAATGATTGAGCAAATCTATGATATTGTTTGTAAAGATTCAAGTTCGACTAAGCAGAAAATTGCTTGTACCATAAGCATCTCGGACAAGTGACTACTCTATATTTAATACGAATAATTACGTATGCAAAAGTTATTCGTAAAGATAGTGCGGCACTCGTTAACAATTTAACCAAACCTGGAACGAAAACAAATTTGGAAGAGTAATTTGCAGTGCTTTAAGCAGAATGAACCCGATTTTGTGTATCGTTTTCTAACATTAGATGAGGTTTCGATTTGCCGTCATGATCCTAATCTGAAACAAAAACGTTTATGATGGGTTGAATTTGGGTGTTCAGCTTCAAAACATGTCAAGTCAGAACGATTAGCAAAAGGTTATTGATCAGTCTTTTGGGACTCAAAAGGGATTTTGTTAATTGATCATCTTTAAAAAGGCAAAAAAATTAACTTTGAGCATTATTCAGACCTGTTGGACCAGCTGGATAAAAAAGTTTGTGAAGAAACACACGGCTTATGGAACAAAAAAAAAAAACATTTTGCATTAAGACAATGTACGTCCTCACACAAGTGCTCTGACGATGGCTAAATTGAAAGAATTAAAGTTGGAATTGCATGAACACCCACCGTATTTACCAGATGCGGCTCCATTCGACTATTATCTGTTCAGAAATTTGAAACAATTTTTTCGTGGAAAGAGTTTTTTTGTCAAATGAAGAAGCTACTGCAGCCGGGGAATAGTATATTGTAGAGCTTCCTGAAAAATCATTCCAAACATGGTATAAAATTAATGGAGGATCTTTGAAACAAGGGTGTTGAAGTTGAGGGAGACTATTTTGAATAAAAAGAGCACTATCAGAATCAAAAATATACCTATTCATATCCAAATAAATGAATGTTTCCGGGGGTATGAAGCCAGTGGTGAGAAAAATCTCAATATTCCTCTCCATAGGGTGGATGCAACGATTTTTGGTCAGAATTACAAACTTTGCGACATGATTTCAAAGCAGCTTCAAAATAAAGTATCGAATTTCATGACTCGTGCAGTTTTATAAATTCTTCGGTTCGATATATATAGTAGATATTTATTGCCGAAGTCATGATTTTCTATCTAAAGAAGATGTAGATAAAGATATGAATAGCATTTTTAATTGACACTGAAAAAGGAAGCAACTTATTCCCGAAATATATGTTTGTCGGAAAAAACAAAATAATAGCATTTAAATGGAAAAGATGAAAACACAGGATAGTCTAGAAGCGCTAAACTTGGGAAAATATACGGAGTATCATTTGAAAGTTCATCAATATAAGCTGTCAAATGTATGATTCCACCCAATTTCCCAAGTAACGGATGGTAATTATAATCATACATATAATAATAATAATAAAAGTAATAATAATAAACTTTGTTCAATATTTTGAATCACAATTGTAAAAAATAACTTATTAGCCGATCAGAATCTACCTTAATCACTGACATAGTAAAATTAATTGAGCATAACTGAATCAAAAATTGAGTTGAGCAAAAAGGTTTTGACCTTATTTAAAGTTAAAATAACACGAACGCGAATTTGTGTATTTAGGCGCCAAAATAACGAAAACGGGCAATGAAAGAGACGAGGTACACCAAAAAATACAGCTCGCAAATAAAATTTTTTTTTCAGTATTGACGATCTTGAACACCAGCTTGTATACACAGGAAACAAAACTCCAAGTATACAAATCTCTGATAAGGCCTGTGTTATGCTATGGGTGTGAAACGTGGACCCTAATCCAAGCATTCGCAAATATATTGAACGCTTTTGAGCGACGGGTCCTAAGCCGAATAATCGGAGCGAAGCTAGATGGAGACCAATGGCGATTTCGATACAACTATGAGCTGTATGAAATTTTCGACGAACCGGATGTCTCAACGATTATAAGACTGCGGAAGCTGCAATGGGCTGGTTATATGAATTGTTTGGATAAAAGGCTGGTCTGACTCGGTTGACGATGACAGTTCATCGCTGCTCGGGTTTCGGAATTAGAAGACGCGGTCAATGAACCGAGACACTTGGAGGCGCTATTTGCAGGAAGCGAAGGCCCGGGAGGGGCAGTAGCCCTAAGAAGAAGATCACGAAAAATTTATAAGCATATGTTAAGGCTCAGTTTTTGACTCTGTTATCTTCAGTTGTGTTATCGTTGCTTAAATTCTCGACTCTTACGCATATCAGTCCAATATGGTAGTTCTCATATGCAACCCCAATAATTGAAATCCACACATATAAAACTATCTAGAAAGTAATGAATCAATTATCAAATGCTGATTGACTATATAGTTTACAGTGATTGTCATTATCTATGATGCGGCAGCCTAAGCCAAGCCTTTGCCTACAAGATTAATCTCCTCTGATCATCACAGTTTTGGGAAAGAAAGGATCTGTTCCCAGTAAGGATCTGCTGTCAGATTCTATCATATCTTATAATCGATATAGTATGGTGATATGATTCGGTCCACCCGCTGAATATCTAACTTGTGCTCGATCCTTTAATGTTCTTTTGAGAAGTAGATATCCTTCTATTTTTTTACATGACCTGACCATTGCAATCTGCGTAACTTTATGCAAGTAGCTACAGGTGGTTGGTCATAAAGTTCATACAAATCATCTTTGTAACGTAGCCTGCACTTTGTTCTTCGTTTCAATAGTTCGTCCATTTTCTGAAGCACTTTGTGTTCTAATATATCTATTATTTTTATCTACGTTTCACTTCCATATAACAGCACAAGTTTGACAAATGATATTTAAATACGAAGTTTATTTTGCCTGTTCACAATTCCGGACCTTAGAATGGGTAGTATGGAGTAATAGGCTTTATTTGCAGCGTTTATACGGCGCCAAATTTCATACGTTTTCGTTTCGTTTTGCAGTCGTTCAATTCTTTTTTTTTTGGTAATTTTAGAAATCTTACGTAAAACATATCCACCTTAGGATGTAAGAAGGATCTTCTAATGAGTTCATTATAAGCCGGAGAGCAAATGCTGAGGGGAATAGTAATCAAAAAATTTTTCCCGAAGATGTTGCTCTAAATCATCTTAAATCATAGTATTTTTGCTGCATCAGAATAAATTCACTGATTATTTTCAATAGAAAGGATTAACTGAAATACTTCTTATTCAGAAGTTTAGAATACTGATATTTTCCATCATCTATGACCAAAAGATTTTGTGTTCTTCATTAAATTCTTGAAGAGTCTCAAAATAATGGGAATGTTTCGCACAAAGTGCATTAAAATTCAATGTCTCTTGAAAGATTAAAATTTTATATCGGAACATTTTAGTCAAATATATTGTCTCTTGTCTGAAACCTCAATAATGAAAATTCTCACATGCGTTGATCAGTTATGTCGAAAACTCGAAGTAAAAGTCGGCGATTTCCTTGTTTTGATGGTAAAAGTTCTTAACTGTCACTTGACCTTAAAGAAAATAAGTCCTATATGCGTACTTTGCCGGAAACAGGACTTTTCTATACTATTTTTATTCAAAAATCATGCGTGAACTTACATAAAAAAGCAGCAATAAAAAAATATACGGGTGAAACTAATAACTTTTGTCCCTTGGGAGTCGGCTAATAATAAAAGATTTTTCCCCTCATTCGTTTTCTGGAATTTTATTACAGATAAAAATAATCACTGCTAGGATAGTAGTTTTTCAAAACTTGATATTTATATTTTATGAATGCTAAGCTTTTTTCTGTATAGAAACTGGTAACACTTCCAATTATGATCAAAGAGTTGACCTCAGAAAAATACTTAGGCTAGTACATGAACATTGAGTGTTGCATGACAATTGCATTTGTCGGATATATTTGGTATGGTGCTTTATTCCTGCATGCTCGTTGTATTCTCTCAATGGACTTTTCAGAGTATGTTGTTCTGCAAGTTGGAGTGGGTCAAACCACAACTACGTTTCAGCAAACATGACTCAGTTGGATCTGATGTCCTTCAAATTGGTTTGAGTGACAAAGTAAATAGATTTATGATTTGCTCTCATATAAAAATTTGCTTTGTGACGATTCCACATGCTGATTGCTTGAAGCTTGAAGCTTGTTTGTTTGACCATTGAATTGTGCTAGTTGATTCGATTGCTTTTGATTTGGTTGGAAAGATTTTATCTAAATATGAATTATTGAAAGTATTGTTGATATGCATAAGCGGCAATTTAATATATAATATTAATGATAAATACTGAAAACTTTTCTTGAGCTCATGTTTTATCGAAATACGAGGTTCTATCCATTAAAAAGTGTTTAAAGTTTCACTAACGTACCTACTTTATCAAAAATTTCATATGCATTTCTTAGAACTTTGTTAAAATTTTGTACAAAGACCTACTAGTTTCGCGTCCTGTCCGTCTATCTGTCCATGAATTACAGCAAATTTTATCAGAAGCTATCGCAGCCAATATAGAAAGCTCAAACTTTGCAAAAATGTCAGCAATGGTGGTCTCTCAGAAGTTTGGGTCTTACCAAACATTTCAAAATTTTTTAAGGGGATCCCCCACTTATAAAGAAGTACCCCATAAAAATTTGAGTGGGATATCAAATAAAAAGTCCTGATTAGAACTTTTAAAAACCGAAACAAAAAGTCATATTATGCATCAGTGAGACCAGAGGGAGGCAAAATCTACGAAATTTTTTTTCCAAAACTCGGTAGCGAAGCAAGAGTTGTAGGGCTACAAATCAATGAGAATATAACGATACCCATGACCTCAAATACCCGAAATAATACACACTTGGTAAATAAAATATCAAAAATACGGGCAAATTTCTGTATCTAAGCGCCAAAGAGACGAAATATGCCAGAGAACACAGCTCACAAATATAGTATTTTATTCAGTTTTGATGATCATAGAGACCAGTTGCATATCTGTGATAAGATCTGCGCTATGTTATACGTGTGAAACATGGTCTCTAGTCCAGGTATTCGCAACCATATTTAATGCCTTCAAAAGACGGGTCCTGAGACGAATAATTAGAGTGAACTTACACGGAAATCAATGGCAAATTCGATGCAACCATGAGCTGTACGTAGTTTTTGATGTACCGAAGGTCGACATAGTTGAAAGAATGCGACACGTATGGATGCATAACGGATACCAAAATAGTTATTCGCTGAAAGAACAGAAGGGCAGAGAGCAGTGTGGAAACCAAAGAAACGCCTGTCTGACTCGGTTGGTGAACACAGTTTATCGCTGCTTGGATTTCAAAATTGGAGAACGTGGTCAATGGATCGAAACAATTGGAGGTGGATGCAACAGAATGTGGAGGTCAGTGAGGGGTTGTAGTGCTAAGAAGAAGAAGAAACTAAAATGGCGGCCATTTTAAATGAGAGTATTGAGTAAACTAGTGCTATTTTCCTCAACTTCTGCATTGAAAATACAAGCGATTTCCTCTTGATGAAAATATGCATTTCGAAGGTGACAAAACCATGGTGGTAAGTTCTAATGAGTCCAACAATAACAAATACCTTTGAAGTTAAAATACACTCAACTTTGTTAGTAATAATAGTATTTGTTAACATAACATTTTCCCAGTGAATTAATTTGGGCGCCTTTGAGTTTAAATTTAAGAAGTCCAAGGAAAGGTCCTAATTCACAGAAGTAATAGTCATTTTGAAGTTTTCCAAGTACAAAAAAAAAAAACAATATACGGTGTTTCTACCATTCGGGCTTTTAATCGAACCAGATACTACACTTTAAATTGGATCTACTGATTTTCAGATCTACACTTTAAATTGGATCTACTGATTTTCAGATAAAAAGAATAACAAAAATATTTTTAAAATTTCGTTCAGTCAAGAGTTGTAAGTGATATTGCAGAAAAATGGCAGCAGAATAAAATGGAGTAGCAATGGTGCCTGCGTATCTTATATCTTAAATATAGTACAAACCCTTCTGACGTGAGCGTAGTTCTGTCTACCCAACTTGTTTTGTGATGCTTCGGTCTGCGTCTGGAATTGGATAAAATATATGATTTGTAATGAACGATTTGAATTTGCTTCACTGGCAATGGTGAGTACGTGAATAGTTGATACCCCTTACGAGGTATGCGAGGCAATTAAAAGGCCTCACGCATTTAAGTGCTACCTTTCAATTGTTATGTATAGTGGGCTACGAAAATTGTTGCATTCAAGTGTAAAGAGTCAAAGTTGTACCAATGGATGCAATATTCTCATTAGCATCTGTTGACGGTTATCTGATTTCCAAATCCACTATTCTTGATGCCCTTCATTCCCAGTCAGCAATGGTGTGAGAAAAAGTTTAGATGGGTAATCGCTGAATTGCTCCGGGATTTTTTGAGTGCTGCTTATGTAGGCCTGCTAGCAAAAAGATTCCTTCCTTTTATTCGATGAAAACATAAGCTTACAATCTTGAAAGTCTTTTTTAGGATTTTGTAAGAAACATTTTTACAAATAAATTTGGTACCTGTCCGTCCGTCCGTCACAGCAAGTTTTCTCAGGAGCTACAACTATCAAACAGCTCAAAAGTTACTGGTCAATGGAGGTTTTCTAGTCAAAAAAATTTCACACTATTTTAAAAGGGTCTTCCATATATGGATGTGAGCCATTAATAACAATTTTCCACCAAAGATAGTCCAATAGGGTATCAAATGAAAGATATTGATGAGATCTTTTAATATCCGTTATTAAATTTGCAAGACCAACAACTGGGTATGCAAGGGAAGTAGAAGAATACGAAAAAATTGTTTGTTCCCTCACAATTGGACACCCGTGGGCCGAAAGATCCGAAAAAAATCATGGAGGTGGCTCTTTATGAGTACAACAAGGACAAATACCAAGAAGTTGAAATTCACTAAACTTAGTTGGTAATAGTAAGATTTTATCAATTTAACATTTTCTTCTATAACGTCATCAGGGTACTTTTAAATTCAGACGACTACTTATAAGATTGCTACTTGTAAGGCTAATCAACAATGAAAATTTCAGAAGAATTAGAAAGTATTTAACGAAGTTATGGTGGTTCAAATTGTCAGTATTACAATAAAAATACGAGGTCACTGAGTGACATCCGTTTCAAGACGACTCAGGCACTACGGATTTCTTAGGATTTGCTAGAAAATTTCCGGAAAGATGTATTGTACATTTATCATGCATCTCTTTGAGCATCTGTTCAACAAGTAATATTACTAATCACGAAACCAAATGGCAGCCGTTTTAAACAAATATTGAGTAAATTTAAGTTATTTTACCCCGACTTCAGCATTGAAAGTACAGGCTATGAACTTTTCATGAAAACATACATTTTAGAGGTAGGACAATCATGGTGGTAGATTTTAATGAGTATAACAATAACAAATACCTGAAAAGCTGAAATCCCCTTAATTTTGTTAATATTAGTAGAATTTGCATACATAAACTTTTTCATTTGGGTATCTTTAAATTTAAATTAAAGTAGTTCAAGGAAAGCTCCTTATAGTCTGGAAGTTTCAATAAATCTAAATCACACTCACGGAAATAATAAACATTTAAAAGTTACCCACGTGCAACAAAAACAATCTTCAGTTTATCTACCATTCAGGCTTTCCATCAAACCAGACATTACACATTTAATGGGATCTTCTGATTTCCAGATAAAATGAATAATAACAATTTTCTTAAGAACCAATGACTGGTTGTTAGTGATATTGCACAAAATTGTGTAACAATGGTTTTTCTTTTTTTTTGTAGATGTCGTTGAGGTTTTTCTTGAATTTATTGATTATTTGTGTCTGCATATCATAGATTGAGTACTATACTCTTTTACATGAGCGCAGTTCTGTCTGACCAACTTGTTTTTTTAGGTCTTTGTAAAAAAAACTTTTACAAAGACCTACTAGTTTCGCCACCTGTCTGTCCGTGCGTCACAGCTGATTTTCTCAGAAACGGTAGAAGCTTGTATGCTCAAACTTTGTAAAAAGGTCAGAAATGATGGTCTCTCAAAAGTTAAGGTCTAACCAAAAATTTAAAAAATGTTTAAGGGTGTCCCCCCCTTATAACGAATTGGCACTTAAACATTTTTTGATCAAAGCTAGTAGAATGCGGTATCAAATGAAAGGTCTTGATCAGAACTTTTAGAATCTGAAATTAAAAAAATCATTTTATGAACTAGGGAGTCCAGGGGAAGAGAAAATGTACCAAAAATTATTGTATATCTAGCCATTCATCACATTAATCTATGAGCATTGGGTATGAACGGTGCTTCCAAAATAATTGTTTAGCATCACACTAGAAGTCAGCTTGTGAATTGATTCTGAAAAATGGTTCACTTTCTTTCCTTTTTTGACAAAATGTGTCAATAAAGTGAAATAATACAATATTTACTTTTAACAAAGTTGATCAAATTTTGAATTTTAAAGTACAGGGCTATCCATTTCATGGTAGGAAAGTATAACCCTGCAATTCGACATCTGTCAGAATTAAATGTCATCCAAAGAATGTTTTTTTTTAGTTGAAGGTTTGCCATTTAGAAATATAGATCGTTTAACAGTCGAAGAATGCGTTCAAATTATTGAATTTTATTATAAAAATGGTGATTCTGCTGTATCAACATTTAGGGCTTTACGAGCCGATTACGGTTGACATAATCGACCTACACAGCAAACAATTTCGAACACAGTGAGAAAATTGAGCCTGAGCATCATCGCAACATTCGTTCTGCTGAAAATATCGCTGTCGTTGCTCAAAGTGTGGAGGAAGACCAGAATTTGTCGATTCCTCGACGTGCTCTTATCTTACGGCTCATTGTGGTGGATTTTGCATTTGGATTTGCATCTCCATCCATACAAAATCCATTTCACTCAAGAACTTAAGCCTCAAGACCATACACAACGCAGAATGTATGCGAATTGGGTGATTGAACAACAAGCCATTGATAACGATTTTTCGAACAAAATTTTCTTGAGTGATGAGGCCCATTTTTCGCTCAGTGGTTACATAAATAAACAGAATTGCCACATATGGGGCTCTCAAAATCCTCAGGTGATCGCAAAAAGGCCTTTGCATCCGGAAAAAGTGACCGTTTGGTGTGCATTATGGTCTGGTGGTGTTATTGGCCCGTATTTTTTGAAAACAATCAAGGAAGAGCCATAACAGTCAATTCTGACTGCTATGGAGGGATGTTAACCGATTAGTTTTGGAGAGAAATTGAGGATTATGATTTGTAGAACATGTGGTTCTAACAGGACGGAGCCACATAACACAGGCTGATTGAGCACTTTTGCAAGAGAAATTTCCAGGACGCGTAATTTCAAGATTGAGTGATGTCAATTGGCCCGCAAGATCCTGTGACCTAACACCTTTGGATTTCTTTTTATGGGGCTATGCAAAAGATCATGTTTACGCCAACGATCTTCAAAATCTTGAGCAATTGAAAACCAATATTCGTGAATTTATGGCCGAGATATTGCCGGAAATCTACCGAAAAGTCATTGAAAATGAAATGGAGGACAAGGAAAAGGTTCAATCTTTATACTGAATAAAAAATCGGAATATTTTATGTGTTTTCTTTAGCTTTACTTTCCCAAGCGTAAAATGGATAACCCTATACTTGTTGATCTTGTACTTATAAAGACTTACTCTCATGATTTTTTTGAAACTTTCAAAGATTAACACAAAATTTCGTACATTTTGCCTACCCCTGCTCTCCGCGAAGAAAATACTTTAAGTTTAAGATCTTTTTAACAGGTTTTTATCAAGACCTTTCATTTGATATCCATATTGCCTGCCTTTTGTGAACAGTTTCTTAAGGGTCACCCTCCCTATATGAAGAAACCACCCTTAACGCATATGACCCCACCGCCCAATATTTAAAACGGCAAGTTAATTCAGTATCTGTGTCGACCATAAATCATTTTTATTTTTTAAGGGTTTTGTACAAAAATACAAAACCGTATTGAAATCACGACCTGTGTCTGTCCGTTCGTCCATCCGTCCGTCCGTTTGTATGTCACAGCACTTTTTCTGCGAAGTTATAGAGGCTACAGCCATGGAACTTTGTAGAAAGGTCAAAAGTGGTGACTTCTTGAAAGTTCAAGGGTGGACAAATTTTTCAAAGGGGTTCAAGGGGGGTCTCTCCACATAGGGTGGTGCTCCCTCAAAAAAATGTTGGACGCTTTGACTGACTGAAGATGAATACCTACAATAAATACTCATAGGTGAAACAAGTCGGAGAGGCAGGAGAGAGATCCTAGCAAAAGGGTTTTGTAACCATTCTAGGATTCGAAAAAATAGGCCATGAATCGATGATTACAGTACAGGGGAGTCGCCCCTGAAAAAAATTTCATCAAAGCTAGCCGATATGAGTATCAAATGAAAGTTCTTTGTTAGAGCTTTTCAAAACAGTTCTTAAGCTGACAGTTTTTCTTCATTCGGGCCACGGGGGGAAATACATGAAAAATGTATTTCGCGAATGGGTACCTGTGATCTAAAATATCTGAAAAAATTATCAAGGGAGATATTTATGGGTATAACAAATACCTCAGAGGTCAAAATTTGCTCAATTTTGTTAAAAAAAAGTATGATCCTCGAATTTCACATGTTATCCAATAAAATCTTCTTTGATATGTTTTTTGATTTTATCCGTTGCTGCTTACTGCATTTTGTAAGTTGAGTACAATACCCTTCTGACATGAGCGTAGGTCTATCTACTCAACTTGTTTATTGATACTATCATTTTTCTTTGCAATTTGGCAACCTGGAAAGCCAAAATCACAAAATTTTGGCGCCATATTTTCTGACAATTGTCAAAATTTAAAGTGCAAGTGCGGTGTTCACGATGTCGTGTGGTAAAAAGTATGTTTATGATTATTTTACCTATTGGTTCGACCATGTAAATCAGTTTTTTTGTGGAATTATCTATGGTCAGCAGGTATTACGCGAAAAATTGATTGTTTCTTTTGAGATATACATAGATATTTAGAGGCATTGTTTACAGTGCCCCATTAATTTTTAAGGCTGTCTTTGGCTGAAATTAGAGACATATTAGAGACAGAAGATAATATTATTGAAGGTACTATATACACATGCCGTCCTAGCAATTACATGTTGAGCGAAGGTGATAGTGACGAGGAAGATGCGCTTGTGCGAGAATTGAACCATTTGTTAGGGAATCAACTTGGGGCTGAGGCGCAATTTGAATACGTGCGAAAATCAGGGCCAGTGTTGCAGTCCGGAATGTTAGGGCAGGAAGATTAAAGTGATGATAACGTCTCCCTGTATGAGATCGCATCTAGTTCAATGGCCAAAATCCAAATAAGAAGAAAGAAGGTCATAGCAAAACGAAAGTTGAAAGGGAATTATTCACCGAAATACCAAAAAAAAAAAAAATGGAATCGTCATCAGTTTTCGGATACTAACAGATCACCTGTAGAATGGTTTGCATTATTTCACGATGATGACATCGTGAATTTCTTCGTAGAAATTTCAAAAAGATATGCAGTTTTTGATGGAAAGCTTTATGATGTAAACAAAGATAAAACTCGCCATGTATTAGCAATGTTCTTGCTTAGTGGGTATAGCGTCCAAGCTAGGAATCGTATGTATTGGGACACTGGCGCCAACTCCTATCAACCTGGCGTAGCAAATGTAATATATCGATCACGTTTTGAACAAATACTTAGTTTTGTGCATTTTTCTGGTAACGTGGATCACTTATCAAGGAGCAAGTACATGTAACACTAATCCAGATCTAGGTGTAGAAAGATCCATCATTACGAGCTTAGTTGCCAAAAAGCCTACATATTTGCTGGTTCATGTTTACATGGACATTTTTTTACATCATTTAGCTTACTCACGCCTTTGAAGAAATGTGGCTATAAAGGGACAGGTAAAATTCCAGTAAACCGTGCGGAGAATACGCCACTGAAGCCATTGGTAGAAATATAGGGAAATCGAGCGTGGTAGCTACCATCAAATAATTGATGAAAAAACCTGTACTTCTCTGTATCAGTATTATGAAAACAATGTAGTTACCGTAGTATCAATCAATGAAGGTATCAGACTGATTTGGGCAGCGCAGCGTGGGTCAAGCAGCAAGAAGAAGAAAATCTCGATTTGTGTACGAATGTATAACAAATACATGGGCGGAGTTGACCGCCTCGATCAAAATATAGGTTGCTATCGCATAAGCATAAATAAAAAAAATAGTATTGGCAGCGTTTGATGTGGCCCTTGAATGCCTCCGTGAATAACGCTTTTCAGTTACATATAAAGACTGTCACCAGCTGGGCAATAGAAAGGGCATCTCGATTACCTAGCTTATATGAGGTCTGCAGTTGCAACGTATTTGGGAAAGTATGAGTCAGTTCGTTCTATAGACCGTCTACTAAAACCAATCTCAAAGAAACGGAGGGTGCCAGATGGTGCTGGAGCTGGTCACATTATTGTCTCTAGTGCTACCAAGATACGTTGTACCCAGTGCCATAAAAATACTTCAAAGAAATGCCAAAAATGTCATGTAGGCCAACATACTAATTGTTTTAAAACATTCCATACCAAAATTTCAAACATTTTCTTATTTCTCTTTCTACAAATATTACGATAAATAAATATTCTTTAGAATAAATACTCATTATTTATTATTTTATTGAGTTTATCCTGTAATATAGTCAAAACTGAACAATTTTGAAAGGTGTTTTACTCGTGGTTAGCGGTGCTCAGTGCCCTAAAATTGGGGTGGTGGAAATTTTCAAAATGGTGCCAGTTTTATTGATTAATCTTACGAAATCCTTATTTATATGTCATTTAGATTTACGATAAATCAAAAAAGTACTAGTTTCTATGAAAATAAATTGAGCACATAAGGGTTAAAAACCTTAAATTTTTTTTTACCTGAGTTTTGAAGAGGTCAATACTTTGGACTTGTTCAGAAAATATCATGATCGTAGCTATGATAGGTTTTGAGTAAACTTGCTGTGACCCACAAACGGACAGATGTAATGAATCATGCGACGCCGCTGGCGACCACTACTAACACACTTTGCTGCCAGGTGGCTTGTCATTTCAAGTTGGTTGCGACGAGCGCACATCCCACGTCAATTTTGTCGTGGGATGTCAGGAAGATTTGACAGCCACATGGGAGGAAAGTGTGGAAGTAGTGGCCGTTACTCAGGAAGAAGTCCCGGAGGGTGCCAACAAGCAGCAAAAGGGCTTAGGATTGACAGGAAAAAGAACTCTCCCACAAATAGGTCATCACTGATATCCATCGTCTATTCAAAAGTAGTAAAGGTATCAGAATGCAAGGTTTGTTTTTCCGCTTCGAGTTAAAATAACGTTCTGTGATGTTTAGGTTAACCGCGGATATCAGCAATCAATCCATGCAGAGATACGCAAATGCGATGGATGTCCGTATTTGCCTAGATTAAAGTGCCGCATTAAACAACAACCGGACAATACGAATGGGCGATTGCCTGCCGGAATGTATCCCCAATTTGGAGTCAGTAGTTCTTGCTGGGAGCAATAGTCAGGAGTTGAGCGATTTGGAACCACTCACGCACCTCAGAGAGCTGAAGAGCCCAGGTAAAATGACTGCACTGCCATGAGGAATCTTAAATGTCATCGGGCATTTATTTCTAAATTGATGAAACTGCAAATTTTCAATCGAATTATTACTTGTGTCATATCTCTCGTGTTGAAATATGGCTGGCATGTGTAAAGGACGTTGAACGGAACAAGGAGCCCCACGATAACCAAGTGATGGAGGATGCCTTGTCGAGGAAGGTGACATAGTTATGGATAAATATATAGAACGGGTTGGAGGCTAACAAGTAAGTTTTAAGATGACATACCGGCAGTGCCCACGTCAGTAATTTAATGTAATAAGTTCCGAAGCAAGATACGGTTTGCATACAATCTTGCCAGTAATTTCGTGCATAAAATTAAATCTAGTTCTGTAAGCTGTTCCCTAAAGCTAGGGTAGATGATAAGTATTCAAAAAGATGGAGCATCTCAAATCGCATGAGGTGGTGTAAATACCGTTTGATAGAAAGTGACGGTAGGATGACAGCAAAGTGAGACTTGACTTCAAAATTCAAGTCAAATTAAAACTTGGTTGTGGGTAGTAACCAAGTAGCCATGCAAATATTTATAACTGAGAAAATATAATTTTAACGTTGCATTTTCAAGATTCTTCAAGAAAAGGGATGTTTGCAAATTATTTTGCTTCTATGATAAAAAGGTGTCCCTACCGATTGAAATTTTTATAAGGCCTTTTAACTGAATGCAACATAATTAATTAATGTAGAACTGTCGAACAGCGTGCTTAAAAATATGACGCTGCAGATGTCGGTCTGGGTAATTCTTGCAAATGCAACAGTGCAAACTAGTCTGTTTAGCTAAAAATAAACTCCCAACTATGAATTAATTTGCTCGCCTATTTTTCAAAATTAATGACTGCAACTATGTGGATAATTTTTGTTTTATCGCTTTGCATCGAACATATCCTGAATAATCTTTCACACTGTTGAATCCAATGCCATCATTACATTTGGCTTGAGGGGCATAGCAAATTAAATGTCGATAATTTTTGTTTTGCTTTGTATCTTCCACCCTCGAGCTAATCCAGGTACAGATTGATCAAATAAGTGAGAAGAAATTAACGAAAATACCCTTTTGCCTTTAAAGGAAATCAATGAAAAATTTCTATAAATTATGTACATCAAACATACCGATCAAACAGAATAGTGAATTCAAAGTTGTATAACAAGACCAATCCCCATAGTATGTTGTCATTAACAGTTAGAATTAGGACCAGCAGTTTGTCCCTTTGTGTGACACGTCTAGACGGCTCCCCTGGATATATTAAATTGAATTTCCAAGATAATTTAGATTAAGGCAACTGAAGGTAGAGCAGGTATAAGTTTCACGGAGTGGAGTCACGGGAAAATAAAAAGAAAAAATTTATAGTATTGCGATTATCGTATATATATATTGAGGCCTCCCAAACAGCGACTAAGAGAAACGTATGGTACAGATTCCCTTTTGAACCTGGTCGACCAACCGTTCAGATAAAAAAATTAAAAAGAAAACAAAACAATGGGAGTATTATAGTTTTTTTTGTGATCTGAAATAGAAGATGAATAGGTACCTTTATGAACCCCTATATAAGTTTAGGCAAAATAGAATAAAAGGACTCAAGATCTAAAGGGTTTCCGATTAATTTTAATATTGTGTCTTATGATAGTGTTTTGAGAATAATTATTCAATGAACAACAAACATAAATTGATGTGTTTGAAAACAATTGCAACACTGTACTTACTGTTAGTAACCGTAACCTTTTCTAATTAGTTCTTTGGTTAAAATCATTTTTAGGGTTTTGTACTAAAATACAAAACCCTATTGCAATCACGACCTGTGTCCGTCTGTCTGTCCGTCCGTCCGTCCGTCCGTCCGTCCGTCTGTATGCCACAGCACTTTTTCTCCGAAACTATAGAGGTTACAGCCATGAAACTTTGTGGAAAGGTCAGAAGTGGTGACCTCTTGAAAGTTTAAGGGTGGGCAATTTTTTCAAAGGGGTTTAAGGGGGTCTGCCCATACAGGGAGTTGACCCCTCAAAAAAAAATGTTCACCATTGGTAGTCGAGTAGGGTGTCATTGGAAAGGTCTTAATAAGATCTTTTCAAAACAAGTCTTAAAATTACCCTATAATTACCGAGGGGAGCAGGGGAAGGGGAAATGTACGAACTTTTCGCGTACCACCCCCTCGCGATTGGACACCTTCCATCCGAAAAATCTGAAAAAAAATCATGAATGTAGGCCTTTATGAGTACAACAACAACAAATACATGAGAAATCGAAATTCACTCAACTTTATTAGTAATAGTATGATTTATCGATTTTCTGTTTTCTTGAATAAAATCTAAACGGTACCTTTAAACTCAATAATGAGCAAAGAGATGACTATTAATAAGATTGATTTTTTCTGAAAGTTTCATAAAGATCGAATAGTATTTACCGAAGTTATAGCGATTTGAATTTTCCTGTATTACTATGGAGCAATATGCCCTGTATTACTATGGAAACATATGGCTATGGAGCCATATGTGCTTTTTACCGACTTAGACACTACAGCTTTGCTAGGATTTGCTTGAAAATTTCAGGAGTGATAGGTATCATGAAGATGAGTATATACAATTGAAACAAGTCGAAGAGGCAGGAGAGAGCTCCTAGCAAAAGGGCTTTGTAACCATTCTAGGATTCGAAAAAACAGGCCATGAATCGATGCAGAGGAGTAGCCCCTGAAAATAAATTTCATGGAAGGTAGCCGATATGAGTATCAACTGAAAGTTCTCTATGAAAGCTTTTCAAAACAGTTCTTAAACTGACAGTTTTTGCTTCAGTGGGGGCACAGGGGGGGGGGGGGAAATACATGAATAATGTGTTTCCTCCCTCGCGAATTGACACCCTTGATCAAAAAAATCTGAAAAAATTATCAAGGGAGATATTTATGGGTATAACTATAACAAATACCTCAGAAGCCAATATTCGTTCAACTTTGTTAATAATAGTATGATCCTCAAATTGCACATTTTCTCCAATAAAATCGTCTTTGATATGTTTCTTGATTTTATTCGTTGCTAGTTACTGCATTTTGTAAGTTGAGTACAAAACCCTTCTGACAAGAGCATAGGTCTGTCTACCCAACTTGCTTTAGGTTAAATTGATACTTGCAGCTATCTTAGCTTACGTAGATCATTATTGAAAATTTTCAACTGTACCTTAGAAACAACAGGCTCAACGGTGATTATGGCGTATGATTCTTTAAAATTTAGATTTATTTTTAAGTTATTCATTGGCTCTTAAAAAAAAAAAAATTAAGTATTTTAGCTGACGTTCAACCAATGATGATAGCACTCCCCAAACACATTTAGTCTTACGAGTCAGTTATTAAATCTCAGTCGATTTCGCTACATCCTTTATAAGTTTGTATGGCATTTCAGGGGTCACCTATATTGAGATGTATACGAAAAACGACGTTTTTTTTTCATTCTATACATTTGAATTTATCGCCTGCGTTTTCATTGATTCGACTCGACATTGCTGTTATTCAATAGTTGATCATTCATTGCACTAATTTAGCATATTCATATCTGTTAAGCTGGCATTTTCGAATATTTACGTAATTTATGACAATCCAATTGTATAATATGGCAAATCGAATGAAAATTTAGAGTAGAAAATAGAAGATGTGAAGCCAACTTACTCTTTAAGGAGATATTTATCTCATTCTGATGCGTTGCAGGACAAAAACGACAAACAAATGATAATATATGAAATTTACTATAAACTCTTTATTATGTATAAGCCTTAGAAATTGTTTATTAACGTTTAACCACAAAGAATAACATATTTCCATACCTTTTTGTTGTACTTATCTAAAATAATTTTAACTTTAATTTTTGCGCTGTACATATTAGTACATATTCAGTTTTTCGGTTTTGATTCGTGTAAGATTCGATTTAATTGGTGGAAAATAAACCATGTAATTTTGATGAATGATCTTTGTTCAAAACAAAAATTATAAAAATTACTCTACCGAAGTTCTTGTAATAAAAGAAATATTAGTTATTGGAAAATGAGAGTAAAATAATATGAATTGCTAAATAACAACACGACTTTCCTTTCCAGTGGTTCTTCTTTTCAGCGGGAAATGAGGTGCAGGGTAGGTATGCCGTCGCGAGGGTAGGGTTCGAGAAAATCCGCTGAGGTCGGTTTCGTGTTGCGCGCGGTACGCGGTACCTTAGTTGATTTTGGTTTTTCTTTAGCGTAGCTTTTTTCGGAATTACGTTAACGTAGTATATTTTTCGGTACCGCGTCGGAAATTCGGGAACGCGAAGTAAAGATTAGATCCTTGTCTTTTGACTGGTTATAGGAAGAAATACGGAGTAACGTAAAGTAGGTTTCCTCTCCGTTTGGTTTTGTTTTGTGACGCGTTTGAAAACGGGCATGTATTGGTGGCTGAATATTGTAAATGAGCGTAACCCATTCGGAGACTCGTGACCGAAATCCTCTCCGATCTAGCTGGCCGACAAGCAGCCACCGCGTGAATGGGTTACGATGCACGGATCGGTTGACCAGTTGGTACCATCCGTTGGCACTACTCAGACTTAACGTCTAGAACCGATGAGAGGTCGGTTCCGCGTTCGCACGTAGACTTACAAACATTACACAGACTGACAAACTGGTTGCAAAACTAGTAGGGGTTTTTAAAGATATTGTACAAAACCCGAAAACCCTCGACAAATGCGAGTTAAATTTGTATAGAAAGAGTTTGGTATGATCAATTTTTAATCTAGTTATCATCACAAATCTTGTCATAAATCGGTAATTAGGAACAAATAAGAGAGCTCTTCTCTGTTCATTGCCCTTTCTAAAGATTTTTCTTCAACGGAACCCCGGTAATTTTGTAGTTTACTATTTTTCTCTTTTTCCATCGGGCAATCTCTTTTAGTTTTCACAACACCCAACATTGTGATTTCGAAATTCAGAGTCTTGGATGACTTTTGGATTTTTCACTTTGACGGTTGTCTGACAATATTTTTTTGATTTTGATTAAACTTTGAGCGGTGGCTGAATAACCAGATTAGTAGTAATCTTACATTTTACCCTTGGGAATGATTTTTTAACGCCTTTTTAGGGTTTTGTAAAATAATTTTTCAAAACCCTTCTAAAATTGCGTCCTGTCTGTCCGTCCGACCGTCCATCCGTGTGTCACAGCAGTTTTTCTCGGAAACTACTTTAGCTAGAAGTATCAAATTTTGTATGTAGGTGTAAAGTGGTGTTCTCTTTAAAGTTCAAATATAAAAAAATTTTATAAGGTATTTTAGGGGGGTCTCCCCATATAGGGGAGTGACCCCCCGAAAAAAAATTTCATTGAAGGTGGCCGATATGGGTATCAAATGTAAGGTTTAGATGAGAACTTTTCAAAACAGGTCTTCGTTTGGCAAAGTTTGCTTCGAGGGGCGCACAGGAAGGGGAAATACACGAAAAATTTGTGTCCTCCCCCCTCGCGATTGGACACCTCTGATCCGAAAAATCTGAAAAAATCAAGAATGTAGGTCTTGATGAGTACAACAACAACAACAACGTTAGAAGTTGCAATTCACTCAACTTTGTTAGTAATAGTATGATTTATCGATTTTATATTTTCTTGAATAAAATCTTAACGGTGCCGTTAAATTCAATGAATCATACTTAGCGAAGTTATAGCGGTTTGAATTTTCCTGTATTACTATGGAACAATATGCGCTGCATTTATTACTATGGCAACATACCTGTATGGGTATGGAACAACATGCGCTTTTTACCGACTCAGACACTACAGTTTTGCTAGGATTTGCATGAAAATTTCAGGAATGATAGGTGTCATGAATTTCTTTGAGAATCGGTTCAGCTAGTGGTGTCAATATTCGTAAAACAAAATAGTGGCTGTTTTAAATGCGAAGATTGAATAATTTTGAGTTATTTTTTCCCAACTTCAACGCTTAAGGTCCATGCTTTGACACTTGATTCAATTTAATGAATGACTGAAGATGAGTACCTACAATTAATACTCATAAGCGAAACAAGGCAAGGAGGCGAGAGAGCTCCTAGCAAAAGGGCTTTGTAACCATTCTAAGATTCGAAAAAATTGGCCATTAATCGATGATAACAGTACAGGAGAGTGGCCCCTGAAAATAAAAATTCATCAAACGTAGCCGATATGAGTATGAAATGAAAGTTTTCATGGGAGCTTTTCAAAACAGTTGTTAACCTGTCAGTTTTTGCTTCAGTGGGGGCACAGGGGGAAAATACATGAAAAATGTGTTTCTTCCCTCGCGAATGGATATCTGAAATAATTATCAAGGGAGATATTTATGAGTATAACAATAACAAAAACCTCAGAAGTCGAAATTCGTTCAACTTCGTTAATAATAGTATGATCTTCGAATTTCATATTTTCTCCAATAAAATCGTCTGTGACATGTATCTTGATTTTATTCGATCTGGTGACTGCATTTTGTAAATTGAATACAAAACCCTTCTGACATGAGCGTAGGTCTGTTTACCCAACTTGTTCATTCTTTTTCTGGTGTCACCGATCGACAAGTGCTCAGCGGCCAATCGAAACTCAGCATTCTTCAGCATTTGATGATAAAAAGATTTTATCTATGTACATATGTCAGTTACCGAATTAGATGGAATGTAAGCTTAATTTCCTATAGAGCCTTTTCTGTAGCTTTGGAGATCTGATGGTACAAGCAAACTCTTAAATGCTTTTAAAATCGGATGCAACATCAATAAGATTGTTAGATCTTTTGCTTGCGGTTGTCTTGGTGTTAAAAGTTTATAAGAGATTCGTTTTCATGGGAAGAAATCTTACATAATAATATTGTTGTATGTGAGGTTGTTACCATGTAAAATTTTCTGTCCGCTCTTCAATAATCGCTTCGAATGAATTTGGTATTATCGAGACAGAAACATCAGTATCGTCGTATACAGCTATAATGTTGTATTCCAATAGGAATGTAACATAATTAATAATATTTTGGCTACTATCTTATTCTTGGTAAACTTGTGGTATTTAATGCGTAAATCTGACCAATATTTTCCATAAAAATCAACATATGACCTAGAAAAGTAATATCGTGTGCGATATATTGATTCCCGGACGTAGTTGGTTCAATGAATGGTCACTGTCGAAAAAGTTTAACGATGGAGTTACCATCAAACCCCTTGTAAAGACGTTCATCAAATATATATCGCATGTAATGCTGCTTTTTCTCCTGAAAATATTATTGCTAATCAGATTTGTAATAATTTAGGAATTTAAGATCACTTCCTAGCATCAAAAATGTTTCCATACTGGTCACGTAATGCTACGCCTTTAAAGTGGTATGTTTGGAATCAATCCACTTTAATTATAACTATATTTTCAAACAGATATAACTCTTATTATAACAGCATTTTCACCCACTGCTATCTCTATAATACCACCCTTTCACTTCTTTTCCAATGAATCGCATTAGTTTGGGGACGAATGATTGCTTAGCGATGTTTTGGCACTTATGTGGGGGTGTGGTTATTGGTCATTGGCAGATGACCATTTTATCTTTTAGTAATTAGCTGTTGCCGATAGCTGCTATTGATTGCTGAAAATACTATTACTTCTATTTTCATTACACAATTGACGGCATGTCCCTAAAACGCTTCTCAATCGATGACAAAGAACCCAACATACATAAGTGGAGCTGAGCCAGTCGAGAGTTACCAAACGGTGAATGTTGTAGGCGGCAGTACGCATACAGGAGTGGTATTGAAGACGCCCTTCGTTGATCCTAACTATCAAACTTTGAATCGCATTCACATAAATAAGCTATCAAAAATGTATTCAACTGTAGTCGTTACCAAAATGATTTCATCTTGTATTTAGCTTTGCAAAAAATGCGTTCCCTGACCAAATTTAGATCAAAGACGCACGTTTTGTACCATGTTACCGTAATGACGCGTCATTGGTGCTGTTAAAATTAGCTGAGCTGAGCTATTCATGGATTTCCCATAGTAATAACTTAAGTGTTGTATGTATGTATGTATATATATCTTTCATTAAATATATCACATCGTACATTTTGCAAAATTTTTTTTTTCATTTCCTCTCCATGTCCCCAAAAACGACCCCATTTATAAATTTCATTTATTTACTTTAGACGGCCATCCCTCCTCCGAGGAATTCATATGGGTGCCAAATGTAGACAGACAGACACAAGAGTTTTTATATTTGGTCAAACAGAGTTTTAAAAAGTGTAAGCGCCGCTAGTTTCTTTTACAAAATGATGTTCTAATCGTTAGATCCATATCACGCGTCAAAAGCGATGTTATTGGAGAAAATGTGAAATTCGAGGATGATACTATTATGAACAAAGTTGAACGAATTTTGACTTCTGAGGTATTTGTTATAGTTATACCCATAAATATCTCCCTTGATAATTTTTACAGATTTTTTAGATCACGGTGTCCATTCGCGAGGGAGGAAACACATTTTTCGTGTATTTCCCCCCCTGTGCCCCCACTGAAGCGAAAACTGTCAGTGTAAAAACTGTTTTGAAAAGCTCCCATAGAGAACTTTCAGTTGATACTCATATCGGCTACCTTCCATGAAATTTTTTTTCAGGGGCCACTCCTCTGTACTGTAATCATCGATTCATGGCCTATTTTTTCGAATCCTAGAATGATTACAAAGCGCATATGGCTCCATAGCCATATGTTTCCATAGTAATACAGGGCATATTGTTCCATAGTAATACAGGAAAATTCAAATCGCTATAACTTCGGTAAATACTATTCGATCTTGATGAAACTTTCAGAAAAGATCAATCTTATAAATAGTTATCTGTTCATTGAATTTAAGGGTACAGTTTAGATTTTATTCAAGAAAACATAAAATCGATAAATCATACTTTTACTAACAATATTGAGTGAATTTCGACTTCTCACGTATTTGTTGTTGTTGTACTCATTAAGGCCTACATTCATGATTTTTTTCATATTTTTCGGATGGAAGGTGTCCAATCGCGAGGGGGGGGGGATACGCGAAAAGTTCGTACATTTCCCCTTCCCCTGCCCCCCTCGGTACCGATAAGGCAATTTGAAGAGTTGTTTTGAAGAGATCTCATTGAGACCTTTCCAATGACATCCGACTCGTCTACTAATGGTGAAAATTTTTTTTTGAGGGGTCACCTCCCAATATGGAGAGACTCCCCTTAAATCCCTTTGAAAAATTTTTCCACCCTTGAACTTTCAAGAAGTCACCACTTCTGACTTGTCCACAAAGTTTCATAGCTGTAGCTTCTATAGTTTCGGAGAAAAAGTGCTGTGACATACAGACGGACGGACGGACGGACGGACACAGGTCGTGATTGCAATAGGGTTTTGTATTTTGGTACAAAACCCTAAAAATGCTATCACAATATTCCTAACCTAAACTTCAGTACGCCCTCGAAGCCACGCAGAGGAGGTCAGCAGGCGAAGTTCCGGCATCTACTGGGGGAGCTGCTGCATTTAGTTTGGGTTAGCGTCACACCGGAGGAGAAAGCCCATGTCCGCGAACAAGCGTGGGTCCTCCAGAAACAGTGTCGCAAGAAGCAACGAGAGAAGCAGCGCTATCGCCACCCAGGGACCGGAACAATTTAGGAAACCTTACACCATTTTGCACACATTAACCTTGTCACTGCGTTTATAATTAATACACAAATTATACCGTTTTAAGAAAAAATTAAACTCAGGTCTTTTCCTTTTCTCCATTGCGAAGAATTTTTCCGGTGTTTCTAAGGTAAGGTGGGATTGCCAGCCACACGAGTCAGGAGTGGTTGGAACTAATTTTTCATAACAAAGTGCTTCATCTGATACCTCACTTGCCTACGTTTGACAAAAAAAATTGTTAAGGGAATCGTCGGTATAAGGGGAATCCCGCAAAAACTTTTGAGGTTTTTAATATTACCTAAACTTTCGAGAAACCACCACTTCATCTTTCCGCAAAGTTGGAACCTTGAAACTTCTATAGATTCTGATAAAATTTGCTGTGATACACAAACATATGGAAAGACAGGACGCAAAACTAGAAGGTCTCTGCAAAATTCGTCAAACAAAGCCCTAAAAACCCAAAAACAATTTTAATTTGATTTAAGTGTACAGGAATTCTAGCACCATGCTACCATGAACAGAAAATTTCTCATCTCATGCATAATCGTCCTTTATTTACTCTGTTTACGACTGTTTCATATTAATTACTTGCATATCACCCATTTCCGCCATTACATTTGCCTGGGAGACAATAATCGAAATGGAACCTACTAGAGAAGTATTGAACTTTTTTCTACAAACATTAGGATATTTTGGGCCACTAAAGTTCGTACCGTATCCCATATTGTCCGTCAGTTGAGTGGAAAACAGGCATGAAATGGCAATGACAATGGCTCGTAACAAAGAGAGTGGGGGTCGCTTGAAAACAAATGCTTGCTGGCTTCTTTGAGAGTTCTTCTTTTAATTAAGTAAATGGACCTGTCCGAACGTCTATGACCTAAGTTACTTCCAGTTGATGTGGGAAAATAATCAAATGTACGTAATTTTATGTCTGGATCAAGTTAAGCTTCTGCTATATCGCTTATGTTGATTAGGATCCTAAGCGAATAAATGCAAAAAGCTCCACTAAGGGTACTACCGCAGATGTTATGCCTAAAAATATTTGTAGAAATTTCCTTTAAAAGCTTCTTTAATGCACGCATTTAAGTAAATAAATTTTCTCTTGAGTTTCTCATTCAATGTATGAATAAACTTATTTTCCAATATAATATTGTTAATATTTTACTTGGAATTGAATAAACCGTCAGCACTTCGAACCCCTCTTAAAAACTAAACAGATAAAGCAGACCGCCCTGCGTACCCATTACATCGTTCCAACCACTGAATATTCTTTTCTATTTTTCCATCGTGCCTATTATGTAATCAAATTTACTTGAAACCTAAGCGGATTTATTTAATACTTCAGAAAGCATAAAAGGACTTTTCTAACAATCAACTTCGTGGAAGCACATAAATGCGCGCATATTCCGGAATAATAGACGTATTAATGAGCGTTATCTCGTAATAACCGCGGATGAGTGGTTTCGTTCCTTTTGTCGATGCAAATGGTATGAACGGAAGTGAATTTGCTGTTTTTGCAATGAAAATCTTGAACTTTTTTTATGATTCGTTCGAAGAAGCCATCATGAGAAAATGCTTGACTTGGGGTAACTTTTCTATTACTGAAATATGCCTGAGAATGATTTTTGTGAAGTAAAGTGTAATGGATATGTACGAGTATATGAAGTATTAACTTATGGAAGTTTACATATTGATGTAAAGCTATTGGGTCAGTTAATGCAGGTAATTGAGATAGTCAGGGTTATCCATATTACGCTTGGGAAAGTAACGCTTGACCTGAGAACAGAGAAGAAGAGAAAACACATAAAATATTCAGATGGAAACAAAATTTTTTATTCAGTATGAAGATTAAACCTTGCCATTATACCAAAAATACAACATCATTCAAATGTCCTTCACAGGACCTCATACAGGCCTCAACCTTTTTGAGGTAATTTTCAATGACTTTTTGGCACATTTCCGGCAATATCTCGGCCATAACTTCACGCATATTGGTTTTCAATTGCTCAAGATTTTGAGGATTGTTCGCGTAAACACGATCTTCTGCATAGCCCCATAAAAAGAAATCCAAAGGTGTTAGGTCACAGGATCTTGCGGGCCAATTGACATCACTCAATCTCGAAATTACGCGTCCTGGAAATCTCTCTTGCAAAATGCTCGATTAGCCTGTGTTGCGTAGCTTGTGGCTCTATCCTGTTAGAACCACATGTTCACCAGATAATAATCTTCAATTTCTCTCCAAAAATATTCGGTTAACATCCGTCCATAGCGGTCAGAATTAAGTGTAATGGCTCTTCCTTGATCGTTTTCAAAAAAATACGGGTCAATAACACCACCACACCATAATCCACACCAAACGGTCACCTTTTCCGGATGCAAAGGCCTTTCTGCAGTAACTTGAGGATTTTGGGAGCCCTATATGCGGCAATTCTGTTTATTTACGTATCCACTAAGCGAAAAATGAGCCTCATCACTAAAGAAAATTTTGTTCAAAAAATCATTATCTATGGCTTGTTGTTCAATCACCCAATTTGCATACATTCTGCGTTGTGTATGGTCTTGAGGCTTAAGTTCTTGAGTGAGTTAGATTTTGTACGGATGGAGATGCAAATCCAAATGCAAAATCCGCCACAATAAGCCGTAAGACAAGCCCAAATGTTGAGCACGTCGAGGAATCGACAAATTCGGGTCTTCCTCCACACTTTGAGCAACTACAGCAATATTTTCAGCAGAACGAATGTATCGATGATACACAGACCTTGGAATATTAATAACCAATCCAGTCTCTTCAAATTTTCTCACTATGTTTGAAATTTTTTGCTGTGTATGTCGATTATGTCGACCGTAATCGGATCGTAAAGCCTTGAATATTGATACAGCAGAATCACCATTTTTATAATAAAATTTAATAATTTTAGCGCATTCTTCGACTGTATAACGATCCAAATTTTTCAATGGCAAACCTTCAGCTAAAGAAAACACGCTTTGGATGATATTTAATTCTGACAGATGTCAAATGGCAGGGTTATACTTCCCTACCACGAAATGGATAACCCTGTATAATCGACCACACATTTTATCGTATGTATCATTGCATTGCTAGTTAAATTATTTATTTTATCAATAAACAATACCTCAAAAGACACAAGCAGACAGAAGCATACTCCTGTCAGAAGGATTTCGTACTCAAATATATTCGCTACGCAACTAGTGAAAATTCAAAAATCACTGCGAAGATATGCATTTTCAATAAGAGATTTATATAAAATCCTACTTTACTCTAATTTAAGTTGCCGCCAATTTGTTATAATACAGTATATATCAGAATTTCAAAGATATTTAAGTTAATCGTCTTTCCTGGAATTCAAAACAAATTCGATCAAAGATGTAGCGTCTAGTATGAGCGAAAGCCAATACAGGAGGAAAACTGCGCATTGTTCAAATTCAAACGCCTATAGTTTCACAGAATATAGTTAGAGTTTGATGAAACTTATAAAATACGACAATAAATCATAGAGATTCACCTCTGTCTTTCAAAATTTTCCGATCACAGATGTCCAAACGTAAATTTCGTTTTTCCCTGCACTCCTCAATGTTGGTATAATTGTTTTTAAAAGTTGTCATCAAGACCTTTCATTTGGTACACCATATGACTATTTTTCATGACTCATCCACAGTCGTTGCAGGATTTTTGAATTTAATCTTTGCCTTTTTATTCGGTCGCGAAAACGGAAGACCTACATTACTCCGCGAATTTGTGGGCACTTAGTCTATAATGTGAATACAGTTTAAACTAACAATAATTTATAACACACACAAAATACATAAAACGGTTAAAATATTTTCTTCGCGGTCTAACGATGCCGGCTGAAGCAGGAAGAAGAAAATATCTTACTCTTTCCACTTTCAGCGCTGTTAGTGGTGAACACCATAACTTTATTCAGTAGTAGATGTGTTAGTCGCTAAACGACTCCCTCCTGAATATGTTGGCCATCTGACAACTGACAGTGGTTGTTTTTATTTCGTCAATAAATTGTACTTTCTTGCAGTTCGAACTTCCTTATTTCCTCAAGTGCTCATTGTCGATGGGATAAGTTGTTGGATCCAAAGTTGATTCAAAGTACGGCGATTTGACTCAACTGGAACTAATCTTAATTTGTTTTCCACCTATTTCCAATTTGTATGTATTTACAGATCGCTCTACAACTTTGTATTGTTCTTCATACGAAGGATCAAACGGCTTTCTTACTTGGTCGATACGGACGAAAACGTATGAGCAAGTTGCAAAATCCTTATGAATGAAGATTTTGCGCTCGTCATGACGTGATGCTGGCTCGTACAGTTTTCATATGTTCGCGAAACTTTTGGACAAATAATTTGGGATCCGGCGGACTGTCTTTGTCGAACAAAAATTCACCGAGAATTCGTAGAGTAGTCCAGTACACAAGTTCTGCAGCTGTTGCGCCAATGTCCTCTTTGATACTCGTATGCAGTCCAAGCAGAATAGTTGGTATGATTTCAATCTATTCTTGATTGCTGTGACACATAACGGCAGCCTATCCCATTCGCCGCAGGGTGATATGTTGTCGTTCGGGTTTTTTGCAGCCGACTAAGGCGACTAGCGATTGAAATAGGACGGATTCAAACTGAAATCCCTGATCCGACGTTAGAACGCACGAGGCTCCATAGCGTGCAATCCAGTTGGAATAAAACTCGGCGGTGATTTCGTCCGCTGAGATTGTTTTGAGGGGAATCGCCTCAGGCCATCTTGTAAATCGATCAATTATCGTTAAAACATACAAATATAGTGGTCCAACGATATCAATATGCGCGTGACCAAACCTTATATCAGACATATGAATTTCACCCTGTGCAGGCTTGGCATGTCATCCAATTTTACTCCGCTGACACGCGAGACAAGTCCTAGCCCATTTGAGTATATCTTTGGGCATACTTGGCCACACATACTTTTTACACAAAAGCTTTTTCGTAGCTCTGCCACTGGGATGAGATGATCGATGAAACAAGTCAAAAACTTGTCATCGCAATAGTTTTGGGACGTAAGGCTGAATGTTACTCGATGAAACATCGCAATAAATAGCTGCCTGGCTGTCGTCTAGACGTAGTCCTTGGAATTGCACGTTCGTTTTGCCTCGAAGTAGATGATTCAATGCTGAATCCTCCTTCTGTGCCTTTGCTAAATATTCGATTGTCACAGCAACTGGCATTTCAATGGTGGTAGGTTGGGATAGCGCGTTGGCTATTTCGTTGTCGCTTTGACATTGAATTGATATTTGTTGAAAGCTGCCCAATGGAATCTAGTTGCCTGAGTTGTCTCGGAGATGCCTTGTTAGCTTTTTCATTGCAGGTGTATGTGATGTGCTTATGATCGGTTTTAATAATGAGTTGCTGTCCTTCAACAATGTAGCGGAAGAGTTTTATGGCGCTGTAAATTGCCTGCAGCTCCCGATAATAAACACTGTATTTTTGCTGCGCATCTCTAAACTTCTTGGAGAAGAATCTGAGTGGTTTCTAAACGTTGTTTGATTGCTCGAGAGCTGCTCCCATTGCGGCGCCGGAATAGTCGCATTTGAATGCCGGCGTAGCATTATCGATTGTGTGTAGGAGCAAAGTTACGTAGGCGATTTAGCGCTTGCATTCCTCGAAAGCTGCATGTGCTTGCGGAATCCATACGATGGCAAGGTTATCGCAACTTTAAGAGCGCTTACTCAAATTTTCGGCCGTAGTAATCGTCCCACCCGACAGGCTGTACGTGCTATAGTGAATAAGTTGTAGTCCAAATTTTTACTATTGGACTTTCCGTGCCAAAAAGATATCGTACCACTCGAAACGAAGGAAATATCAGAGCCGTAAAAGCATCGATTCAAAATGAGCCAAATCAGTTGATTCCACGTCGTTTTTAAGATTTGGGCATCGCTCAAAGACGCTATGCCGTATTTTGTGGAAAGATCTTAACTTCAGTAGCGACGCAAGGCATGGGCAATGTGGGCGACCACCTACGGGCTCGCGCTATAGGGGCCCTGCGCTTGAGAGCCTTTTCTAACTCAATGAAAGTTTGAAAAGCATTGATACCAGCTGTGAATGATTTTACCCTAAGTTAAACAATAGACCCATTCAAATTGCTAGTAAGGCATTTGCGACGGATGAGAACATTGGCGGTGATCATCTTGGCTTATAGTATCCTTTCGCAACCGCCCCCAATGTTGTCTCTCACATCACAACTGCACTCTTGTCATCGGTGTGATATCTACAATTCTAGTGTGAGTTATAATTAAATTATGCTTATTGGGTTTGTTGACTATTTCATAGACTGCCAGCACACTTTCGTGAAGCTTGAAAGAGGTATGCGATGGCATTTACTAACATATGCATATTTCACCAAATGTTTGGGCTAGGAAATCTGCATAATGGGCTCGATTGCTCTAATTATCAATATCAACCTTAAAACGATATAAAGAATGAGTTTTCTCTACCATGGAAACACTTTTTTGTGTTGACAGGATATGCAATTTTGCGCAAAGTTTTATGGTATACACATAATTAACCCGCAATCATAAGTCGCTGTGTATACTGGTCAACACTCAACAATGGACTACAGAAACCGTTCTAACCGATCTTTGTAACACATACGTGACGCGCTGTCTAATTTGATCCAAGAACCATGGTAAATGTCCCAAAACAAGTTTGAATCGGCAATAAGGTTATTACCATCCCCCCGCTGCTTCTAAGAAAGAATTGTGGGTATTTATTCGTGTCCGAGGCTAAATTCTACATGCGTTGATGAACATAGCAAGGGCTATCAAGGGAGTTCCGTATCTGCAAACGATTCTGATTTCGGTGAATTCATGTCTACCTCCACTCTTTCTCCATTGCTCGCGAGGTAAAGCAGGGTACCGTAAGCATTTCTATTATTTTATTGTGAGTGAGAATGAGTTATCATGTATTGAAGGTTTGAAAATAATAACTATTAAATCAGCTCGATTTCTTCAAATAGAATCTCAGTGAGCTACTTAAGGTAATTTTTCATAAACTAACTGTAGACATGTAGAGCGGCTGTAAGTATGTACGTAAAAACAAAATTATTATTATTGTTAATAGGTCCAATATACATCAGAGGACGTTCATCATGTCACACCCAGGTCCCACGGGAGATAGAAATATCGGGAGAAAATGTGAATCTGGCTCCACAAAAGACAAAAGAAAGCTGAAACATCTCATAGGATGAGAAAATTAGATGAATTGATTTCTTTGACGTTGAATATTGCAACAGCCAATACTTCATTCAATTTGGAAAGCATGTCAGTTGTATTGAGTAGTAAGCTACATTCGGAAATAGTAATAGCACCAAACTCTATCCAATTAGAATCTGAGGTAGAGAGCGGAATTCTTGAACAACAAATAAGTTCTCGGTCATTTAATGGAGATGAAAGCGATATTATCAAAGGAACGTTTATAAATTCTGATTCAGGAATATGTTCGTTTCCCCTAACCGATTCTCAGCGTGAAAATGCTTAAAATGATGCAGCCATCTTCACAACAGCGATGATGGTTATTTTTTCATTTTTATTTTTTAAGAAGACTCTGTAACGGTGAAACTCAACATCGTTACTGGCTAGTTTATTCTAGTTATCAAAACAAAGTTTACTATTTTCCATGCAGAATTCTTATCAATTCTTAAACTGAGAATGTTCAGGGAGGATGCTGTGACTGGAAACACTTAACAAATACTTAACAAAGACGCGAGAATGCCAGAGAACATACAGGTATTTCATTTTGGTCTCAAAGAGTTATATTTGAGAAGTGAATTAAGCATGGGAAAACAATAGATAAGTTAAACAAAAGGCTAGTTTATGAATTTCAAAAATATTGGTACAATTTATTTGGAAGATTAAATGACATCATTAACTTCTTAGGCTCACATAATCATAGAGAATCTCTCAAAAAATACTTATTCAAATTGCTTTCAAAATATGATTCCACGCATTTAGAACACAGAAAACGTTTCAATGAGCAACAACTTGTAAAACATTCTCTTAACCACGATATTGATAAAGCTTATGGTGAAAAAAGTGGCCGGAGAAGTGATTCGGAGGGTAAAATAGGCAAAATATTATTCTATTTTGCTTGACTGTACAAAAACTACACTTGCGTTGAACAAAGCTCTGTCGTATTACGATTTTACAACAAAACAACCGGCTAAATAGAAGAATATTTTAATGGGTTCCTTGCTATCGCTGTGTCAACTGGGGACTACCTAAATACTGCAAAACTTGAAGAATTAGGAAAAAATAGATTAGATATTCATAATTTTTGCGGGCAAGGCTACGACGCTGGTGGAAAAGAATACTCTTGGAAGATAGCATTCTTTGGGGAGTTCCACCCCCACGTACCCGAGGAAATTTCCACAGGAGGAATGCCGGTCGATAAGAGCACTCTTGGAGGCTAGCATTTATTTGAGAGCGCCGCCCCCATGGACCCGAGGATATGGGGAGCACCGTGAGGCTCCCTCCTGGGATAGCAGGTAACGACCCTGACTGAATCTGGACTACGATTTGGACAGCAAACTGGAATTGTTGCTTTGGGCTGGCGGATATGGTGGTTTGCTTTTCAGAGTAACGCCGAGGTAACGCTTGTGCCTGAATGGCTCCAATTCAACTATCATACCATCTCCGCCCCGGTTAAACCTTGGCAGACCTCGAAGTACGTTCGATGTTCGCACCATTTGGTTAGTGGTGTAAGTTTGGTTGAGATGGACTCCCGATTAGCGCTGGTCTGGCTCTGAGCACTTGTCCCCATAAGGGCTTGTGCCAATCCGCGCATGGCGTTCCTGCTCTGCAAATATAACCATGGGACCAAAAATGTGACTAAACACCCGAACGGAGGTAGCGGCTCCGAGAGGGGCCAATAAAACTAGAGCAACCAAAACCCCTTTAAAAAGATCCAAAAAACCTAAAAAGGAAAAAGAATGCAAAAGTAACAATAACGACGACGAAACCAGTGGTTGCAGCCACGATGTTAACAGCACATCGGGAGTGGTACTCACGGTGACGAAAACGACGATCAATGCGATGACAGTGAAGACCGAAGAAAAATGGAGATCAGCAAACAATCTGGTCAAAACTGGGATTCTTATGGCGTTCGGGTGCAGCAAAAAAATAATGCGAACACCAGGGCGTCCTATGAAGGAAAAGTGGGAAACTCTGCAAAACGCGCCAAATTTTCGAGCGGTGGAGGAAAATATAAAGAAATTCGAGAATTCGATGGTCACTACTGTAATCGCTACCGAAGCAATTGAAGCAAGGCTCGTAAATCCTGAAACAATAAAGAACCATCCTGAAAACAACGAGGAGATTACAGCAAGAAAAGTAACGAGTGACCTGGCAAATAAAGCGACGATGTGTGATTTCATCGCCAACGTCATAGAGGTAGCGGAAGTACTGTATTCGGAAACAGAAGCCGATAACCTTTCCCAAGGACGATGACTGCAAAGTGCAACTGCTGCCCAGTGATATGAAGAAAAGGCTTTTCTGAAAAGCGGGATTTGTTCTAAAAAGAATACAATCTGCATGCGACCCAACAAAAATTACCAAAGCAGTAAGGATTGGGCTCCTTAAACTAGAGGAGCTCTTAGACCGCATAGGGCATTATTAGAGAGTGAAGAAGAACAAAATGTTAGGAAGTGCTTGTGGCAAAATCTAAAGCGCACGTTTAGAAAGCTCCACAATCAAAAATTATTTAAAGAATGGCGTCCTGCCCAATCGAAGGAGGTTGGGATAAAAGAAGAAAGGAAGAGGCACTTGATAGGCGTGGAACATCAGATGAGCGGTTTCAGACAGTGCTTACAAAAGGGGCGAAGAAAACCACTAAGAAACTCCTTCAATAAGTGCCAGAAAGTAAAGCTCACACGGAAGCTCAACAAGGAACAAGTTGGGTAAACAGACCTACGCTCATGTCAGAAGGGCTTTGTATTCAATTTAGAAAATGCAGTCACCAGCTCGAATTAAATCAAGAAACATGTCAAAGACGATTTTATTGGAGAAAATATGAAATACGAAGATCATACTATTATTAACAAAGTTGAACGAATTTCGACTCCTGAGGTTTTTGTTATTGTTATACTCATAAATATCTCCCTTGATAATTATTTCAGCCGCGACGGAGGAAACACATTTTTCATGTATTTCCCCCCTGTGCCCCACTGAAGCAAAAACTGACAGTTTAAGAACTGTTTTGAAAAGCTCCCATGAAAACTTTCATATCATACTCATATCGGCTACATTTGATGAATTTTTTTTTCAGGGGCCACTCTCCTGTACTGTTATCATCGATTCATGGCAAATTTTTACGAATCCTAGAGTTTTTACAAAGCCCTTCTGCTAGGAGCGCTCTCCCGTCTTCTTGAGTTGTTTCACTTCATTCATTCATTAAATTAAATCAAGTGTTCAAAGCATTCACCTTAAACGTTGAAGTTGGGAAAAAATAACTCAAAATTATCCAATCTTCGCATTTAAAACAGCCACTATTTTGTTTTACGATTACTGATACGACTAACTGAACCGATTCTCAAAGATATACATGACACCTATCATTCCTGAAATCTCCATGCAAATCCTAGCAAAACTGTAGTGTCTGGGCGGGGAAAAGCGCATGTTGTTCCATAGCCATATGTTGCCATAATAATAAATGCAGCGCATATTGTTCCATATAATACAGGAAAATTCAAACCACCATAACTTCGCTAAATAACTTTCAGGATAGATCAATCTTATAAATAGTCATCTGTGTACTGAATTTCATTGAATTTAAGGGTATCGTTAAGATTTCATTCAAGAAAACATACAATCGATAAATCATACTATTACTAACAAAGTTGAGCGAATTGCGACTTCTAACGTATTTGTTGTTGTTGTACACACCAAGGGCTACATTCCTGATTTTTTTCAGATTTTTCGGATCACAGGTGTCCAATCGCGAGGGGGGGAGGGACACAAATTTTTCGTGAATTTCCCCTCCCTGTACGTCCTCGAAGCAAACTTTGCCAAACTAAGACCTGTTTTGAAAATCAAGACCTTTCATTTGATACCCATATCGGCTACCTTCAATGAAATTTTTTTTCCGGGAGTCGCTCCCCTATATGGGGAGACCCCCTTCAATACCTAATAATATTTTTTTGTAGCTGAACTTTGAAGAGGGCACCACTTTGCACCTACATACAAAATGTGATGTTTCTAGCTTAAGTAGTTTCCGAGAAAAACTGCTGTGACACATGGACGGACGGACGGACAGACAGACGGACAGACACGACGTCATTTTAGTAGGGTATTGTAAAATTATTTTACAAAACCTTTCAAAGACCCGATGCAAAACAGAATAGAAAGAAGCCCCAAAGAAGGACCCGGCAGTAGGTACTGCTCGTAAAACCCCAAGATGGCCGATCGTACGCGGAGGTACTGCGGGACTAGGGAAGCATTCTGCGACTCAGTAAAGAAAGTCCTCGGCAAAAACGTAGCTATACCCTCGCTCGAGCCAATGGCAACGATCATAATAAGATACATCGACGTCGTCACAGATCTGGCCAAGGTAGAAGAGGCCATCAAAAGGGAGTTCCCTAGCGTAAGTAGAATCAAAGCAAGGCTGACACCAGAAAACTTTAGGAGACAACGCATGGCCATCATTGAGTAGACCGAAAAAGACACCAAACAATTTCTGAATTAGGGCAAGGTGAGGATAGGGAGCGTTGTCTGTGGGAAATGGCAAAGAGCAACGCCTCTTTAATGATTCAAATGCCTTGGCTATGGTCACACCGCACAAGTATGCAAAGGACCCGATAGGAGTTCCCTATGTTACAAATGCGGTGAAATGGGACACAAAAGAAAAGAGTGTACGAAGGTGGCACACTGTATTCTTAGCAAAGATGCTGATCCAAGAGATGATTCTGGACACGTCTTGGGATCAGGAAAATGTCAGGTTTTCCAGAAAGCTCTAGCCAAATCAGAACTTTGATGACCCGCACCCTGCAGCCAAACCTTCACCGCAGTTCAACCTCAAAAAATCTGCCTGAGCAGTTTGCGAGGGACATGAAAGCCAATTTTATGCTGCTGAGTGAGCAACACCATGATAAAAGTTTAGCATCATGATATCCTGATGAAACTGGTACTGCCGCCATATGGGTTTTAAAAAGTGATTTCCAGGTGGAAAGCTGTGGACGTGGGGATAGGTTTGTGTGGGTTTGGTGCTCAGAGACCTCCTTCTTCAGTGTGTACCTAAAGCCGAACGAATTGATATCATATTCCCAAGCAAAGCTTAATGCTTTAGAGGGCGCTGTCTCGAACGCAGACGGCAATGTGATCGTCGGGGGAGACTTCAACGCTAAACCAATCGGATGGGGCATGCCTCAAACAGATTCACGGAAAAACAAATCCTAAGAATGGCAGCCAAGACGGCACTTATCGTACTAAACACCGGAAATACGCCGAACCATACTAAACGTGATATTCGCCTCGGAGTCCCTAGTATCGAGTATAAACAATTGGAGAGTATTAGAGGACTACTCAGCCAGTGATCATCAGTGCATTCTGCTTGAGATCAGTGATGTTGTCTCGCGACGTCCGTGCTCTAAGCTTTCTACAATTGGATGGAACTTCAGAAGGATGGACGTCGCAAGATTCGTCGAAGTACTGAAAGTGGATGCACTGCTGCAGGGATATTCGGAGAGGACGGAAGAACTAGCTGCTCAAGGCGTGGTGAACTCAACTATGAGCGTCATCACGACTGCTTGCTGTACTTCTATGCACTGTTGAAAGCCCCAGTACGGAAAACCTCCAGTTTACTGGTGGTCAGCTGAAGTCGCTGAAAAACGAAGAGAGTGTCACAAGCTTCAGCGGAACCGTGACGAGGCAAGCAGCCGGGAAGCAGCATAAAAGTCGGCCAGGAAATGCCTTCGCAAATTGCAACAACAGCAAGGTTCGCTGCTGTCAAGATCTAGTGCACAATGTGAACAAGGGTCCGTAGGGCCTTGGCTGCAAGCTAGTTATGCGGAAACTTAGTGCTTTATGGAAATCTTGTCTACATGATGCGGAAAAGATGGATGAGATAGTGCGGGCACTCTTCCCCACCCATCCGGTCTGTGCTGACGCTATCCATGGTGAAACAGTGGTCGAGGCAGTCCTTTCGCTGAAAGCGAGGAAGGCTCCAGGTCCAGATCTATCACCATTGTCTTGACTTGCTGCTCAGCACATTCAACGCTTGCCTACGGGACGGGGTTTTCCCGGTACGATGTAAGGTGGCGAGGCTCGCGTTGAGCAGCGTGTGGAAGGGAAATCCCGAATCGCCGTCTGCATACCCCCGTTATACATGCTAGACACGGCTAGGAAAGTGCCAGAGAAACTCATCAAGGGAAGACTCACTGACGCGATTTGTGCTGCTGGGGACTTATCTCCTCGGCAGTATGGCTTTAGAGCAGGACGTTCTACCATTGATGCGATTGCAAAGGTGGTGAGCGCTGTCAGGAGGGCAGAGGCATAAAGTCGCACCAAGCGTCGGATCGTCCTATTAGTGACGCTCGACCTCAACTACGCTAGATGATTGGATATTCTGGATACGCTGGAAAACTCTTTTCAAGTTCCAGAATATCTAATGCGGCTTTTGATGAACTACCTATAGGACCTGCTCTATGACGCGACACAGGGCCAACGAAGAATGTAAATTAGATCAGGTGTTGCCAAAGGATCTATCCTTGGTCCGGTCTTGTGGAGTGTGTCTTGCGATGGGCTCCTAAGACTGGAGATGCCAGATGAGTCACGATTGATCAGCTATGCGGATGATGTTTCGGCTCTGGTTGCTGGACCCACCGTTGAACAACCTTAGCTTAGGCTAGGTATGCTATGCGCTCAGTGAGGGAGTGGAGGACTGCTTGCGGGTTCAGCTTAGCACTGGAGAAAACTGGAGTGGTCATCTTGACAAAAAAGAGAATTCCTAGAGAAAGGATGATCTGTATTGGAGACTTGCAAATCGAATCGAAGCCATCGGTGAAGTACCTGGGACTACTGATCGACTCAAAGATGGGTTTCTCTGAGCAAATCAGGGCAACGGCTGAGAAGGCTGCTTCGAGAGTATCGGCTCTGAGTCGACTTATGGCCAACGTAGGGGGGCCGAGCCCATGAAGAAGACGCCTCTTGGTGAGTGCTGTAGGGACAGTGCTACTATACGGAGCACAAATATGGGGCGACGCTCTCAGTAAGGAGGTATACTGAAAACTTTTGGCACAGATGCAGAGAAGAAGGGCACTGAGGATTGCATCTTCCTATCCAACAGTCTCTGATTCGGCGGTGAGAGTTGTTGCAGGCATGATACCAGTTGGCCTCCTTGCTAGAGAGCGTCGCGTGATTTACCTGCGCTGAAACGAGCATGCGAAGGAGATGGCTGTCTGCGAGGAGAGTCAGTGCTCTTGGGTGAATTGTACAAGGGGAAGGTGGACTGCGCACCTCATTCCGAATGTGAGACCATTGCTAAATCGAAGTCATGGTGAGACTGACTTCTATCTGACCCAGCTTTTGAGCGGGCATGGGTGTTTTCAGTGTTGGTAAGTCACGTTCCCTCGATTTCCGGTATTGCCCAGGAGAGGAAAGCAATGCCTGCCACACATTTCTTGCGTACAAAAAATGTACCAGGCTACAAAAGAAACTCTACAGGGAGACGGTAGAGCTCACCCCGGATAATATTGTCGTGGTGATGCTCGAATCGGTTGACAAATGGAACCAGGTGGCACATCATGCTCGGGTAGTTGTAAAAGATAAAAGGGACTCACAGCAGCTGGGGGCGTTGGGGCTGAGGGATCGCTTGTCTAGCACTTTCTCTCCCTCTCTCCCCTCCCGATAGGAAAGAGATCCCCCCAGCTTGAAGGCGCCTCACGGTGTAACAAAACGAGACCTGGACTGAAGTAATGTGTCAAGCGGTTCTAGGCTGTGTTCTCAGGCTGACAGGGTAGATGTTTAGTGGGTAGTTCATTTGCCTTCTTTCAAGCATGGGAGTCCCAAAAAAAACAAAGGCGAAAAGTAGAAAACTTCTGTTAATTTAATTTACGCTGTTAAAGTCTAGTTAGCAAGAGCAGGAATAGAATAGCCAGATAATCACCGTTCACCGATTTATAAAAGTAGTATGTAGTGCCCAACTAATGATTTTTTAACTTTAACTCATATTGAGAAAACACTTGCTGGTGAGACTCTGATTTATTTATGTTAAAGTAAAAATATGTGCTTTTGTACGAATAAACAAATCTGTTTAAATTGTTTGATTTTCCTGATATTCTTCCAGTTGTATATTTGTAGGACCTCGCGGGGTTTGGCCTGCCTACATCAATTGTTGGCCTTGTGTCGCCACTGCTTGGCTTACATGGTTACAAGATCAAACTGACTCAAGAACTAAAGCCACTTGACCATCCAAAACTTCTCCAATTGGGCCTTGGTAAAGCTTGAAAAAAAAGAGGAAATTCCTCGAAAAATCATCTTCAGTAATGAAGCTCATTTCTGGCTCAATGGCTTTGTTCATAAACAAAATACGCATCATTGGCCAGCAACAAACACACATGTGCTTCTTGCGACACCACTGCATCCACTGAAAATTACTGTTTGGTGCGGTTTTCATGCTGGAGGTGTGATTGGGCCGCATTTTTGTGGACGAAAACGACCGACACGTTACCGTCAATTGAGAGCGCTATCGTGCTACTTTGTAAGATTATTTCTAGCCAGGATTGCATGAACTTGACATCAACGGTGTGTAGTTTCAACAAGACAGTGCCACTAGCCGCGCAAACTGCCTCACAATCGATTTATTGAAAGGCAAATTTGGTGAACGTGTTGTCTAGAGAAATGTGTAGTGAAATGGATATGGTATATATCCGTGAAGGACTGCAGCGATGGTCTGCTGCCTCAGAGGAAGAGGATGTTGGGATCCGCTGAGATTGGCCTTGTCTGGGGACGCGTGAGTGCGCTGGCAGGCTAGTGCTGCGGTGTCGTGGGGCGGGTTCTTTCCACGCAGCACAAGGACCCACTTTAAAAGAATTTCGTATCCACAAATTCTTGGGGTCAAATAAATGTCGACCGAAGTCGAAAAGGAGGTAATCAACTAAGGGTTCGAAATTGTTGACGCAAATGGCAAACTAGACTTGGGGAAGACAGACGGACTTAAGGGGACTTCGTCATTACCGACGATTCTTATGGCCCACAAATAAGAGTGGGACATCCAGATGGCGGTGGTGCCCCTCGCACCCCCCTCAACCGGATCAAGGTCCAAACGGAGACGTGGCCATATATTTCCCATTTGGGCGGGAAACTCATACAAACATAAATTGCATGAATTTTCCCATCAAATGAGAAATATAGACGTGACCAATTTATGTTATAGAATCATGTGATGGAATCACATAACTCTAAACCATAAAAGGGCACATGAGCGGAAGGCCACTCTACACGACAAGAGCCCCTGTTAAACAATAAAAAACGGAGGAGCGCGCCCGATGGGTAGCCCATACTAGTGAAGGAACCTGCCATCTATGCGGGTCCTCTACCCGGTCAGGTCGAACAAAATGGAAAGACTGAAAGGTATGTGGTTTAATAATTCATGTTTTCTAAATTGTAGCAAAAACATTTACCAAGACCATTTTGTTGTTTCAAATGCTTTAATAAAAAATGAAAAGAAGAAATATTGCAAGTCCATACACAAAAAGAAAATTTCATCAATTTGCAATTTTTAATACTTTACGATTATCATGTAAAGTTCCATAAGGCAAGATACATCTGCCAATTTACGGTGGGTTAAAGGTTTGGTCTTTGCAATTTGAAGATATGAAAAAAAAAATTTTTTTCTCCAGTCTATAAATTGATCAAGTTTTAATGGCTTCCTCTGTTTGTATGAATTTGGTATGGATTTGTCTTCTTATAACACACAATTTTTATTTTTGGTATTTTATAATCAAAACAAAAATAGGAGCAAAACTAGAAAGTAGATTGGCCAGTAATAGTAGTGAAAATGAAAAAGTATTTATATCAGGTAAATTTTTGTTGTGGGTATTATTTCCTATATCACTTGTTTTTATTTGACTTACTGTCCCTCTCCTGATTTATTTAATAATGATTTATGTAATAATGGCTTCAATAGATTTAATTGTAGTTGTTCTTGTATTTGCTGCCGTATAACCTCCAACTTCTTCGCTTTAAATTCTGCCAAATGAACTGTCGTTGGCAAGAAATGATTGTATCGCAACTTCGAGCAAGAATGGTTTTTATAGGAAAAGGAGGAACTTAAGTCCCTATGGAAGCTTGAGCAAGAATTTCCACACGACGCAGGATGATTTTTAGTAATACGTTTGCGGGTTTCGTTTTGATTCCTATATAGTTGAGCATTTATCTCCTTCGATCATCTCATGCCGTGATAGACAAAAGAAAAAATAAATACAATTCGAATGTATAATTAGCGAGAGTTAACTTTTACCAATTCGAAATATAAATGTTCGCAAACCGTGGTTTTAATGCCACTACGTTTCATTTAAAAATAAGTCTATTCGGGCACCGACACATATGCGCAGATACACGCTTCCGGCATCTGATGACTGAGCAACCAGGCATTACCAAAATCACAATGGTTTTATAATAAAATTAATGGCTAGTTATAGTGATGAACTCCAGCAAATGCTTC
Source organism: Odontomyia ornata (assembly GCA_963969285.1). Classification (NCBI taxonomy): domain Eukaryota; kingdom Metazoa; phylum Arthropoda; class Insecta; order Diptera; family Stratiomyidae; genus Odontomyia; species Odontomyia ornata. The sequence continues at coordinate 330,432,917 of OZ017739.1, forward strand.
GCTCTTATACATATACTTGGCAAGGTTATACAGTTATGGTTGGCTGCTCCCTTCTCACTAATTTTGTTGTTGTGCCACGATTGATTTTGTGAAGTCCCTATGCTCAGCCAAAACCACAGTACGAACCATTCATCGCAATGCAACAAACTGAAGCGAGTTTAGGGCTTAGCACGTGAAAAATCCACGAGACGATGATATTGATTTATTTCCTTAGCCAAGCGTGCTAATCCGATCACGTGGACATCAATAAGCGCATTTTGGCTTCCAAATTGACAACATGACAGCCTTCGCTAAGGACGTCTCCCAATGACATTCTACAGCGAAACTGAATTAAAAGGGATCTCTCACCAGTTCTCATTGAAAGCGTGACTGTGACTACGACGCATTACATCATGTCACCATTTACATCAAGACTCACCAAGGAACTTAATAAGGTTCCGTCCAAAGTTTCTAATGAGTTGTCCCGCAGTGCTGTATACTCGGACACTTCAGTTTTGGTATCCCTGTCTTAAATGCAGCAACCCAATACGGCACTCTGTTCATAAAAGGGAAAAATTTACTTTTCAAGTTCACTAAGAAATTAACTTCGATTTGTTTTGTTAATTCACTGCCCGTGTTCACAGAACAAATTCAACAATTCCAATAAATAATGACGGCACGACAGTCACCCTTTACACGCACTCTTACGGAAGGCGCTCGAGAAACATTTTATTTGTCGGGTCCACCCTCGTCTCAATGCATCATCGGGAGGGCTCTCGCGGGAAAACATGCGCTTGAGAATACGGATCGAATGAAGAAAACAATGTTAAGATAACGAATGCGTTCTATACTAAATTCCTATTAATGCATTTCGATAATTTTTTTACTTGAAATTAGAATGGAAGAAAAGGAACATATTTTATTAAAGTTTTGTTAATGGAAAATTGAATCTTTCAAGAAAACACCATCACTGAATGCTACAAATCCTATCAAAGTAATAAATTGCTCAAATTCACCTCTCACTTTGAGTCACTGTTGAGCATCAAATTTAAGGTAAATTTCTCTATATATACACACACACATATATATATATATATATATATATATATATATATATATATATATATATATATATATATATATATACTCGTATATATTGGATATAACGAAACTTTTGACCACGTTAGAGGTTGCAATTTTGCTTCAATTTTCACCAAATTTTCAGGAAAGGTGTCATGAGTAAATATCTCGGTTGAGTTCGTGAACCAGCTATATCGGCCAGGCGAAAACAAAATGGCGGCCATTTTAGACGAAAAATCGTGATTTCTGTTCTGACCAAAGTATAGCTCCGATTTGGATGAAATTTGGTACAAAGATTCACTGATGTATGTGATGAATCTCACAATAAAAAATCCAAAGTCGGTACGGCTGAAATAAAATGGTGGCCGCTCGAAAGTCGAAAAACGTACGAAATTTTGTTATTCAGTACTTTGAAAGAAACTATAAGCATTTAAAGAGTTATGTTTAAAAAACCTGGCGGTCAGGTTGAAAAAAATAAAATAGCGGCCAGGTGAAACTCAAAATTTCAAAGTCCTCTAAAAGTCGAAATTTTACTTCGATGTACGAGTATATGAAATTTGATTTTAAGGTAGTCATCAATTAGATCTAGATACTTTGATATTTTGGTGATCATGCATGGGCAGTTTTCAAAATGGCGGCGGTTTAAATATGCGACTTTTTTCAGGTTTTCGTGGCCCTTTAGTGGTCACATTTTCAAACGGATTTTGATGAAACTTGAGATTATGGATCTTTGTACTAAGTTATTGTATTATGCAAAAAGCTTTTAAATCGAATGAAAAATAAAAAAGTCAAAATTTGAAACCCTAATTTTATTAGCTGCCATTTTCACTAAAATTTGAATTATTTTGCCCTGCCTAGAGTGAAACTCTGATTTGAACGTGATTCGCCGCATTGATTGATGAGGTCCTAGCATACAAAGATTCAAAAAAATCCAAAATCAAATGCATGCATTCAAAATGGCGGCGCCCGAAGGTCAGAAGGCAAGCGCAATTCATTATTTTAATAGCAACTGAATAATTTTCATGGAAACGTTTTCAATTACTTAACTTGTAAGTATTTATATAGCAAACCATTTTTAAGATATTGTTAAAATATTTTTACAATCCCCAAAAAAATTATGAAATCGTCACTTGTCAGTCCGTCCGTATATCTGCCCGTTTGTTCGTGCGTCACAGTAAGTTACCTTGCAAACCACATGAGCTAGAATGAGGAAATTTTCTACGTAGGTCAAAAGTGGTGCCTCTCGAAATTCGGGGGCGACTTAATTTTTTTTATATTTCTGTAGCCCTCTAGCAGCCAAGTTTCTCAACAGATTCCAATGAAATTTGAAATTATAAGTTATTAAAGCAAGTTAATTTAATCTGCAGAAAAATTATGCAAATCGGATGACAAATGGAAAAGTCGAAAATTTGCAGCTTCATATTTTTAGCAGCCGTTTTGAATAAAAATTCAAAATGGTGGCCCCTGATAGTTCAGAAAAGAATTGAAAATATTTATATTAATAGCAACGCAAGTACTGTTTAAGTTTTTATGGAAATCTTTTGAAATTATCTATTTGAGCTATTTAAGCCAAAAAGTTATCACCTTTGTGTGATAGCCACTGTGAAATGTATAAACAGCAAATGTGAGACGGAGAACACCTGTATTTATATGATTACTATATAACAATTTACTATCTGCCGGTTTCAATATGTGATCCATAAATGTTCAACTCAATTGAATGAGCAAAATATTTGTGCCTCTATAAAGGGTCTTTAAATACAAAGGTCGGCAGATTCTTTTCATGTGGTGTTACGAAAATTGCAGTAAGAAGTTTAGTAGTACGCAAGCAAAATTCTTTTCCAAAATCTTACGCTACATACGAGAAATTTGGCTTTCCGGCTGGTGCTGCCAATGGGGTTTTTTCAATTAATGAATACACTGATAATCTTAAATGCAGTATCGTGGGCCAAAAATTCAGCAAAATTTTCATTAGCCAAAGTCGTCGTTTGTCTTTAGATCTGCGTTCACGCAAATTGAATTAGAGACGTGACCAACCGAAAACGGTGGAAGTAGGTTGAATAGCACTTGGAGCACAACACTTTGCATTTTATCTTTTCACAATTTTCGGATTGAATCCTCGCGTAATGGCACCGAACAAACAATCTCCGTGGTTTTGCAAAAAATTCAATGGGGAAAAATTAAATGTACGTTTTATTAACTTTAAAACGATTTGAGAATCTAATTTCATCTCTTCCCAAATATTTCCGACTTTAAATGCGGCCCAGAAAATATCCAGTTGTTCTTCCCGTCATCCTTGGGCGCAGTCCAAGTAACACTCTACGATCCGTCTCCAAAACTTGTCTTTCCTCTTTTTCATCCCGTTTTTACGATAAATCGCATCAGCTGAGCTCAACCTAGTTAGCTTGCCTTCGGTAATGTAATACACCGTTGGCATGCACTAAATCAGTGCTCCCATGTTCAAAATTTTAATTGGCATATTTAAAATTTTTTCAAAAAAAATTGATATACAGTTAAATTTAATAATAATAATAATGAGAAAGAAAGCTATCTTACAAATGACAATTATAAATGAAAATAATTAATTACTTCTCTAAGTCTGCCATTAAAATTTTGAATAGGAGATAGGAAGGTTTTTGATGAGTTTGCTTGTGTGACTGCTCGATTACTAGAAACGGTCCAGTCGAATCGCCACTGAGTTCATGCGATCTAACGCCAATGGATTTGTTCTTATGGGGCAATATCAAGTCACTAGTCTATGCTAATAAGCCAGCAACTTTAAACGAGATCAAAGACAACATTCAATGCGAAATTGCCAACGCTCCGGTCGAAATGGGTGCCAGAGTGCTGAAAAATTGGGGTCAAAGAATCGACCACTATAAAGGGGCTCGTGGTAGTCGCATGACCAAAATCATTCATAAAATGTAATGCTTGCCCTACACCCACAATAAATTTAAACTCAATATCTGAAATAGTTCAGTATTTCATTAATAGATAAAATGATGTCCTTACAAAAAACCCCTTCATTTGGTTGAATGGAAAAACATGTTTGTTTATTCGTCGAACGAATTACTATATTGTTTAGTTTGTTCTCGTAATCTTTTTTCAACAATTGCCTTATATTTGACCATCTTGATACAAAATTACAGCGATTTTAATTCGATTTCATTGGGAAAACGCGAAATATACCAATCCAACTTCTTAGTATTTATTGTTGGTGCATTGCTAAAAAACTACTTTTATGCATTTTTCGGCATTTTTTCATAGGAAAAGTGTCAAATTTTGAGGAAAGACACCCAATTTTCAAATATTCCTCCTCAGTTTGCCGCCGTTTGGGAAGCTAGGGTTAAAAATTTTATAACCCACGTAGTAAGCATTGGTAAAACCAAGTTCAAGTTCACATCGATATACACGCTGACTCCGCTAAACCTTGAAATAATCGTAATTGATTTTGTTGATTCTCTCCTTTAACGCCTTGGAATATTCCAAAATGAAGTTAATCCGTCAAATCGCTATTTTCTAATAATTCAATATCAATGCCGATGTTTCAGAAACTAACTGATTCTTATGTTAGTGTCATTTTTGGCATGATGCAGACCGCCATGCTTCCCTCCCTATTACAGACGTGAGAAAAGTAAATAGACTAGATTTACAGCTACAAAGGCCATTAAAAGTTCAAAACATCAGAGAGCCCCCTTGTTTCAACATAAAAGTTTCATTTTCATACAAATAAATTATTCTGTAGGTTTTATCCAATTTCAAACTAATTGTTATTCTTCTGACACGCAGTCCTAGGAAATAATATCAAATATATTTCAAAGCTCGCCAATTTCCTACCTAATTTTTAATTCCCTGCTCGATCACGTCGTAAATTCTCATATGTTGACTAAAACAAGTTCAGTTGTACGAGAGTATGAGCGTTGACGGCCCCTATTTAATTTGCTCCGGCAAAAGCCGTCCCACGAAATTCCGCGCTCCTGCAATGACAAGTTTTGAGATCGGATAAAGTACAATTTAAAATTTATGAAAAATAAATTCGCAACATATAAAGTAATCTTTTCGCATATTTATACTTTCATAATGTAAATGGCATATACTGAGCGCTGACACATAGCCCGTGAACAAACATAAAGGTTGTGCGTTGCTACCTTCATGCATGGAATTCAAAATACACATATTCAACTCATGGTTTTGAATATAATTCAATTATGTCGGGTATAAGCCTAACACTCGCTCATGCTTATATACTTGTTTTGAAAAGAGGGAATATGTGGAAGAATACAGGCTTTGTGAATGGACGTAAAATCGATAGAATGTTCAGGGGGCGTTTGCTTCTTGTAGATGATATTGATAAAGTTTTTCAAAATGGAAATTCTTGAGAAATTGTGAGTTGTTGCAAGGTACGAATACATGCTCTTAATAATAATTATAGAGTGTTAAGGCGGTAGTTTTTGATAACGAAACATAGAACATAAAAGAGGCTGCGAAGTCCCCTTCGAAATATTTGTTAGTTTAATATTATGCAGAACTTACGTATCCGTACATTCTTAGGCATTTTAAAGTAATTTTAATTTTACCATAATATGTATTGTCAAAAGAAAAATGTTAAGATATGACTCTGCAATGAAAATTAAATGCAACCATTTTAATTTCTGATTACAATTTAAGGTCATGAAAAATATATGTACCCATGGTACAAAGAATATCAAGGTATGCTCAGTCAAGCGTCTGTGACGTCACTGGGAGTCAGTTGAATAGAGCGAAAATTGTAAACGCGCTGGAAGTCACAGTTTTGCTTTGCAAATATATTAGCTGAACTTGTTAATTTTGTTCAAAAAAATATAATTGAGGTATTATTAGGCGAGAATTTATGATGTCTTGCTTTGACCAAATTATAGCTCTGATTTGAATAAAATTCAGCACAAGATGTTTCTTAGATTTTATATTGAAGTAAGCAATAAAAAAATTATAAGTTGAATAGTTTGAAACCAATTGATGACTGTTCAAATGCCAATAAAAGTGCAACATTTGTTGTCGTTATTATGGCCGCACCGCTCGTCCAATTTTGCTGAAAACTTGTAGTGCGCTAGAAACTGAATGCATGTTAACAAATAAATTAAATTTTTTGGGGTCAAGTGTAAACTTTCAAAATGGTGGCTGATTAAAGTTTGAAGGCCCGTTCAAACCATACGTTTTGTTTGATTTATATTAAACTTGAGACAATTGCAGATGCTGCAAGTTTTTTATAGTGCTGTAATTTCGAAATGACGGCTTTTGGAAAAAGCCAATTTCCATAATTTCGTGACCCACTAGCAGGAAAGATTCTTAACGGAATTCGATGAAATTTGTAATGTTCCTTCTCCTTGTAAAAAATTAGTTAAGAGCAGATTTAAAATAAGAAAGCTGGAAATTTATATCCACATGTTTTTAGCAGCCATAATGAGAACTAGTAATAGCTATTTTGATTCAATTAAAGCTCCGGTTTGAAGAAAATTAGGTTTGATAGTGGGTCAGACCATGGAAAAAATCTTTGAAAAAATTTTCATCCTTGAAGTTAGAAGCCCAGTCATACTTAGTGGTTTTTGACGCAATCAAAACGCTGAATATATACATTTTCACCGTAATTTATTACACGGCTTAGGATGTTCTAACGCAATGGTAAAAGCAATACAACGTGTGTTCATTCCAGAAATAAACTTTCTGTGTGTCATCACCAAAACCATACCTTGAAACATTTTTACTTTAACCCTTTAAAGCCTAGCGTTGCCATATGGCAACGTTGATGATGGGATTTGTTTACAGATCATATTTCAAAAACTTTAGATCCGTTCACTATTACATAGAACTCGTTGCTAGATATACAAGTCAGTGATAAGAAACAATTGGTTGTGAGTGATGTCTTAAGTTTGAAAGCAGTTGTTATTTCATTTATTGGGTATCAAAAATTTCGCAGAAATGGTGAACCGGAAAAGGGTTGCTCCCTTAATTTCTATTTTGCACATTGTTTCGTGTTTTATCTGATTATAATTTGTTCAAATTTATCTTATAAGACTAAATATATTTGAGTTTGATATTTACATATATTTGGCGTCACGGAGGTTTTTCGTCTGTTACCATATGGCAACGCTAGGCTATTATAGGGTCGTTTTTTCCTAAATAGTAGTTTTCAATCCTTTCAGCTTAACGTTGCATGAGATTGCAAATTTACTTGAACGAGATGATGAGGATGAGTCACAAGACATTTATGTTGAGCCCCCTGAAGTTGCTGAGCAAACAGATGAAGACTCTGCTGATGAAGACTCCGGTGGGCTCATAGACAATCTTACAGGGAGACAACTTCTGGCGGGTGCAGAAATCGTATCACAAAAGAAAAATGAAGATGCTGATGAATGCCTAACGGATACAGGTCCATCCAATAAAATACGCAAAATAGCATACAATTGGAAGAAGTGTGATCTTCCTGACTTTTCTTCACCGGCATTCATTCCATCAGAATCATACAATTATAAAGATATGTCATGCACCGATATTTTTGAGTTATTGTTTGATAAAAACTTATGGGAATTTCTTCTAGAACAGAGTTCTAAATATGCACTGTTTTTGAACTGCCCAGACCATCGCATTTCCCTTGGTGTGTCACACCACTTTTTCTCGCAAACTACATAAGCTAGAAACATAAGATTTTGTAAGTAGGTGCGAAGTGACGCCCTCTTCAAAGTTTCAACAGGAAAAAAATGTATAAGGTCTTTAAGGGGGTCTCCCCATATAGGAGAGTTGCCCCTGAAAAAAAAGTTTTCATTGCATGTAGGCAATATGGGTATCAAATGAAAGGTCTTAATAAGCACTTCTCAAAACAGGTCTTAAAATGACAAATTTTGCTTCGAGGGTTGCAGGGAATGGGAAATTTACGAAAATTTTGTGTCCCCCCTCGCAATTGGACTCTTTTGACCCGAAAAATCTGAAAAAAATCATGAATGTAGGCCTTTATGAGTACAAAAACAACAAATACATGAGAAGTCAAAATTCACTCAACTTTGTTAGTAATAGTATGATTTATCAATTTTCGTTTTCTTGAATAAAATCTTAACGGTACCCTTAAATTCAATGAAATTCAGTACACAGATGACTATTTATTAGATTAATCTACCCTGCATATCTTATAAAGCCTACCCTGCAAGTCTTATTTAGCGAAGTTATAGCGGTTTGAATTTTCCTGTATTACTATGGAACAATATGCGCTGCATTACTATGGAAACATATGGCTTTGGAACAATATGCGCTTTTTACCGACTCAGATACTGCAGCTTTGTTAGGATTTGCATGAAAATTTCAGGAATGATAAGTATCATGAATTTCTTTGAGAATTGGATCAGCTAGCGGTATTAGTAATCGTAAACAGCTAAGTTACAGCCGACTGAATATCTAAAAATTAAAACAACGTTAACACGTGATACTAGGGAGATACACGTTTGGAACGGACGTAGACACTACAAATATGTAGGAATTTTGATAAAAATTTTAGAAATGGCTTGTAATATTCATGTGTTATCATGACTAATCAAGCGATGGGGTCAAAACACTTGAAACAAAATAGTGGCGAGTTTAAAATCATAATAACCATAATAATTTTTTGAACTCAATTTATGGAATCTGTATATTAGTCAAGTTTTGATATGCAGGATTTATTGTTTGATTTACGAATTGTTTTACAATACCCTTCTGGCAGGAGCATCCTCCTGCTACTTCAACTTGTTTATATAAATATTTATAAGCTCATGAGCCAGCTGAGTGTAAACTTATTGCTGACGAAGTATCGTCAACATTCCATTTGAAACATGTGGGTTCTTTTCTCATTTTTAGGGTTTTGTAAAATAATTTTACAAAACTCTGCTAGTTTCGCGACCTGTCTGTCCGTCTGTCCGTCCGTCCGTCCATCCGTGTGCCACAGCACTTTTTCTCGCAAACTACTAAAGCTAGAAACATTAAACTTTGCATACAGATGTAAAGTGGTACTCTCATCAAAGTTCAACTACAAAAAATTTTATAAGGTATTTTAGGGGAGTCTCCCCATATAGGAGAGTGGCCCCTGAAAAAAAATTTCATCAAAGATAGCCGATATGGGTATTAAATGAAAGGTTTTTATGAGAACTTTTCAAAACAGGTGTTAATTTGATACTTTTTGCTTCAAGGGACGCGCAGGGAGGGGAAATACACGAAAAATTGGTGTCCCCCCACTCGCGATTGGACACCTGTGATCCGAAAAATCTGAAAAAAATTATGGTGGTAGATGTTTATGAGTACAACAACAATAAATACCTTAGAAGTCGAAATTCGCTCAACTTTGTTAACAATAGTATGATATTCGAATTTCACGTTTTCCCCAATAAAATCGCGTCAGTACCCTTTAATTGATAGTTACGTAGTCCTGCTAAGGGTTCTTAATCGTTGTAAGTTTGATGAAAATCGAATGATATGCACGGTAGTTATAGCCGTTTGAAATGTCTCCAATCATAACAACAATAGCACATGATTTTGGTATTTTACGGACTTTTCATCCAATCAGTCACTGCAGTTTTCACTTGATCTTCTTGAAATTTTCCAATAAGATCAATAACGTTAATATTTTTGAGAATTCATGATTTGAATGATTTTTGTTGGGTTGCAACAGAATGGCGACCATTGAAAATAGAAAAACCTCGGATTTTCTTATAAACGAGCATCTCTTTGACATATTTCTTGAGGTTATTCACTGCTGGTGGCTGCATTTCTGAGAAGTTGAGTACAAAACCCTTCTGACATGAGCTTAGGTCTGTTTATCCAACTTGTTTTTAATTGGTCAGATGTAAATATATGATGCAAAGAATTTTCTAACTCCGTACGATCTGCGTGGCATTTTTCCACTTGTTTTTGTAGATTACTAATTGTTCTGTTGGCGTCTTTCAATTGCCTTTTTAAATTAAATATTTCTATTTGCAACTCACACTCAAGACTTCCTCTAGAAAAGTTGAATTAAATTAGAGTTTTGTGTATATATATTCTATTATTGTTTCTTTACTCTATGTGAATACCTGCATTTACATTTAAAGATGAACACGTACTCGTATTTGAAGAAACATGAAGATCTTTCGTTTGGTTGTCAATTCTTAATTTTATGCCCCTTGAAAAAATTTGTGACCACGCTAGATGTTGCAATTTCGCTCCGATTTTTACCAAATTCACCAGCTATATCGGCGGGGCAAAAATAAAATGGCTGTCATTTTAGACGAAAAATCGTGATTTCTGTTCTGACCAAAGTATTCCTCCGATTTGGATGAAATTTGGTATAAAGGTTAACTGATGTATGTGATGAATCTCACAATAAAAAATTCAAAGTCGGTACGGCTGAAACGAAATAGCGGCCGCTCAAAGGTCGAAAAACGCGCAAATTTTTGTTGTTGCAATAGTGGTCAAAGCTTTCAACAGATTTTCATTAAATGTGGCAGTTAGATAGAAACTATAAGTATCTAAAGAAAAACGTGAAAAAACTGGAGGTCAGGTCACAAAAAACAAAATGGCGGCGAGTTGAAACTCAAAACTTCAAAGGCTTCTAAAAGTCACAATTTTCATCCGACATATATGAAACTTGGTTTCAAGATATACTTACTTAGATCTACAGACTTTGATATTTTGGTGATCATGCATGTACAAATTTCAAAATGGCAGTGGTTTAATATGCGTTTTTTTCAGGTTTGTGTGGTACTCTAGCGGTCACATTTTCCAGCGGATTTTGACGAAACTTGAGATTATGCATCTCTATACTATGTTCGTGCATTAGTAAAATAAAATATTAAAATTGAATGAAAAATAAAAAAGTCGAAAATTTAAAACCCAATATTGTTAGCTGCCATTTTCACTAAAAATTGAATTATTTTTCCCTGTCTAGAGTGAAACTCCGATTTGAACGAGATTTGGCACATTGATTGATGAGGTCCCCGCCCACAAAGATTTAAAATAGACCAGAATCAAATACATGCATTCAAAATGGCGGCCCCCAAAGGTCAGGAGGCAAGCGTCATTCGCTTTTTTAGTAGCAACTGAAGTAATGATTTTTTTTCATGAAGACGTTTTAAATGACTTATATTGAAAGTATTTAGAAATCAGACTAATTTTTAAACATTGTAAAATATTTTTAACAATACCCTAAAAAATTATAAAATCGCGACTTGTCTCTCTGTCCGTCCGTCCATTTGTTCGTGCGTCACAAGTTTTCTCGCAAACCACATAGGCTAGACTGAGGAAATTTTCTTCGTGGGTCAAAAGTGGTGCCTCTTGAAATTTGCAGTGTAAGAAAATATTTTAAAGTGTTTAAGGGGGTCTCCCCATACAGGGGGTGACATAAACGTTTTAAGGATTTTGTAAAATGATTTTACAAAACCTTGCTGAAATCGCGTCCTGTCTGTCCGTCTGTCCGTCTGTCCGTCTGTGCGTCCGTCCGTGTGTCACAGCAGTTTTTCTCGGAAACTACTTAAACTAGAATTATCAAATTTTGTATGTAGGTGTAAAGTGGTGTTCTCTTCAAAGTTCAACTACAAAAAAATTTTGTAAGTTATTTAAGGGGGGTCTCCCCATATAGGGGAGTCACCCCCCGAAAAAAAAATTTAATCAAAGGTAGCCAATATGGGTATCAAATGGAAGGTATTAATGAGAACTTTTCAAAACAGGTCATAGTTTGGCAAAGTTTGCTTTGAGGAGCGCACAGGGAGGGGAAATACACGAAAAATTTGTGTCCCCCCTCGCGATTGGACATCTGTGATCCGAAAAATCTGAAAAAAAATCAGGGGTGGAGGTGCTTTTGAGTACAACAACAAATACCTTAGAAGACGAAATTCGCTAAACTTTGTTAGCAATAGTACGATATTCGAATTTCACATTTTCCCCAATAAAATCGTATAGGTACCCTTAAACTGTAGTAGTGCTACAGAAGGTCCTTAAACTATGTAAGTTTGATGAAAATCGAATGATATACACGGAAGTTATAGCTATTTGAAATTTCTCCAATTACAACAACAATTACACATGATTTTGGTATTTTACGGACTTTCCATTGAATCAGACACTGCAGTTTTGATTTGATCTTCTTCAAATTTTCAAATAAAGGCAATAACATTAATATTTTTAGGAGTTCATGATTTGAGTGATTGTTGTTGGCTTGCAACAAAATGGCGCCGGTTGAAAGTAGAAAAACAATGGATTTTTTTGAAACGTGCACATTTCTTTGACATATTACTTGACTTTATTCGTAGATGCTGACTGCACTTCTGGGAAGTTGAGTAGAAAACCCTTCTGACATGAGCGTAGGTCAGTTTACCTAACTTGTTTTTATTTCTGTAGCCCTCTAGCAGCAGCAGTTGAGTAGAAAACCCTTCTGACATGAGCGTAGGTCAGTTTAACTAACTTGTTTTTATTTCCGTAGCCCTCTAGCAGCCAAGTTTCTCAACGGATTCCGATAAAACTTGAAATGATAAGTTATTAAGGCAAGTTAATTTAATTTAATTATGCAAATCGGATGACAAATAAAAAATTTTAAAATTTACAGCTTAATTATTTTAGTAGCTGTTTTCAATGAAAATTCAAAATGACGGCCCCTGACGATTCAGAAAAGAATCGAAAATGTATATATTAATGGCAATGTAAGTGCTGATTATACTTTTATGGAAATCTTTTGAAATTAACTATTTGAGCTATTAAAGCCAAAAAGTTATCAGCTTTGTGTGGTAACCACTGTAAAATGTATAAACTGCAAATGTAAGAAGGGCGAAACCAGTATAAATGTGTTTATAGCAATTTATTAGCCGCTGATTCACAATATGTGATCCATACGTGTGCAACTCAATTTAATGAGCAAAATATTTGCGCCTCTATGAGGGGTCTCCAAATACGAACGGCGGCAGATTCTTTTTGTTAATAAATACCCATGTAGTGCTACAAAAATTGCAGTAAGAAGTCCAGTAGTAGGCAAGCCAAATTCTTTTTCGAAACCTTACGCTACATATGAGAAATTTACCTTTCCGGCTGGTGCTGCCAACGGGGATTTTTCAAGGTGTATTTTTCCTCACTAAAATGTATTGCACAACAGAAAAAGTCGATTTTTTTCAATTTTTCAATATTTCGTTTGTTTTCCTTTGGACTTAAGCACCTCATTCTTCTAGGCATCGACGCGACAAGTTTTTTTGTAACATCGGAAGAGATTTGGCTCCATTCTTCCTTTATAACCTTCTTTAAGTCGGCTTTGCTTGAAATTACTCTTTGTCTCACTTTTCTGTCAACGTGTTCCCACAGATGCTCGATCGGGCTAAGATCTGGGGACTGCGGCGGATAGTCAGTGTCTTAGGAGTCCAGTACCGTAGCCACTCTTGCACAATTTCGGACGCATGGTTTGGATAGTTGTCCTGTTGAAAGATCCAATTTTCAGACAAGCCCAATTTTTCGACGCTAAGGGCAACATTGTCCCTCAAAATGGCTAAATAATCCATTTTGTCCATTTTTGAGTCAACAAAAGCAAGATTACCAACACCAGTCGCCACCACACACCCCATACCATAACTGAACCGCCAACGTGCTTAACAGTGTTGGTAACACACTTTTCTTTGAAGGCTTCATTCTTAGCACGCCATTTTTTGGGGGCCTTTTCGCGCCGAAAATTTCGAATTTGATTTCTTCTGTATACACAGGTAAAACATTTTCCCAAAAAGATGGACCCTCGTTTTTGTATTTTTTAGCGAAGTCCATACGTTTTATCTGATTCGCCTTGGGTATGTATGGCTTTTTCCGTAGTATTCTTCCTGTAGACCATTTTTATGAAGCGCTCTCCTGACTGTTTTTGCACTTACTGGTTTGCCTGATGACTGCGTTATGTCTTCTGACAATTTAACTGCACTTGAGGCTGGATATGCCCTTACTTTTTTTACTACAGCTCTAACATCAGTACCACTAAGCCGCTTTGGGCATCCAGATCTCGGTAAATCTTCAACGAGATGATGTTTGGCATACTTATCAATATTATTTTTTACTGTGCAGTGGTTTTTCCCCACGATTTTGTCAATTTCACGCAAGGATTTACCTTTTTCTTTTAAGTCTATTATAATTTTCCGAGTATCAGGCGATGTTTGCTTTCTCATAGTGAAACTATTTTCTTTTACGTCTTTATTTTTAATATTTATTAAATCAAATGTACTTAAAACGACATTTGGTGAAGTAGAGCACGCGAACAGCACAAATTTGTCACCAAAAGTTAAGGTTCTTCCCCAAAATATAAAAGAAGCGAAGTAAATGTTACCACTGCTTACTTTTTTTGACGCGTAAAATCTGATGCATTTCCACTTTGGTGAGATTCGTTCAATGTTGCCACTTGTTTTGATTTCGTGTTTAATAGTAATCAATCTCTAAATGGCTTAGTAGTAAACTCATTAATATTACTTTTTATCGCAAGTCAATAATAGCTTTGTAATGTAACAATTTAAAGATGAAAAGTTGGTGTTTACTTCCTTTTGGCACTCACAGTATATATATACATATATATATATATATATATATATATATATATATATATATATATATATATATATATAGATATATATGTATATATATATGGGATATAACGAAATTTGTGACCATTTTAGACGAAAAATCGTGATTTCTGTTCTGGTCAACGTGTAGCTCCAATTTGGACGAAATTTGGTACAAACGTTCACTGATGTATGTGATGAATCTCACAATAAAAAATCGAAAGTTGGTACGGCTGAAACAAAATGGTGGTTGCTTGAATGTCGAAAAAAGTACAAAATTTTGTTATTGTATTTTTGACCAAAGCTTTCAAGCAATGTCAATGAAATTCGGTACTTTGATAGAAACTATAAATATCTAAAGAATTGTGTAAAAAAATTATAGGTCAGTTCGCAAAAAACAAAATGGCGGCCAGGTGAAATTCAAAATTTCAAATCCCTCTAAAAGTCGTAAATTTGATCTTATATATATATGAAATTTGATCTTAAGATAGAAATCAGCTAGATCTAGAAAGTTTTGGTGATCATGGATGTGCAATTTTTAAAATGGCGGCGGTTTAAATATGCGACTTTTTCAGGTTTTCGTGGCCCTCTAGCGGTCACATTTTCCAACGGACTTTGATGAAACTCGAGATTATGGATCTTTGTACTCAGTTCTTGTATTCCGCAGAAAATTTTTGAGATCAAATGAAAAATAAAAAATTCGAAAATTTAAAACCTAATATTTTTAACTGCCATTTTCACTAAAATTTGAACAATTTTGCCCTGTCTGGAGTGAAACTCTGATTTGAACGAGATTTGCCGCGTTGATTTAAGATTTAAAATAATCCAAAATCAAATGCATGCATTCAAAATGGTGGCCTCCAAAGGTCAGAAGGCATGCGCGATTCGTTTTTTTAATAGCAACTGAAATAATGAATAATTTTCATGGAAACGTTTTAAATGCCTTAACTTGGAAGTATTTATAAAGCAGAGGATATTGTTAAAATATTTTTACATAACCTGAAAAATTATGAAATCGTGACTTGTCTGTCTGTCCGTCCATCCGTCCGTTTGTTCGTGCGTCACAGTAAGTTTCCTTGCAAACCACATGAGCTAGAATGACGAAATTATCTACGTAGGTCAAAAGTGGTGCCTCTAGAAATATGCAGTGCAAGAAAATATTTTAAAGTGTTTAAGGGGGGCCTCCCAATGCAGGGGGGCGCCTTAATTTTTTTTCTATTTCTTCAGCCTTCTAGTAGCCAAGTTTCTCAACAGATTCCAATGAAATTTGAAATTATAAGCTATTAATGCAAGTAAATTTAACCTGCAAAAAAATATGCAAAACGGATGACAGATGAAAAAGTCGAAAATTTACAGCTTATTATTTTAAATGCAAAGGTCGGCAGATTCTTTTCATGTTAATAAATACCCATGTGGTGCTACGAGAATCGCAATAAGAAGTTTAGTAGTACGCAAGCCCAATTCTTTTCCGAAATCTTACACGACATACGAGAAATTTACCTTTCCGGCTGTGCTGCCGACGGGAATTTTTTAACCTAGGGCTATTTGTATTAGCACACCCGCTAACACTACAGTGAACCATTATTTAATTTCAATTTCGTTCAAATTCGTAGCAACACAACACACAAAAAAAATCCACATTCAATCTAGAATTGCATAGAAAACTAATATTAGACCCAAGCAACATCCAATCTTATGCAGACGTGCTCCAGCTGACGTCACAAATGCTTAAAATGGCGGCAGCACTTCGGTGAGCGAGCATACCTAAATTTCTTTGTACCATGACATGTACCTACCTATGATATATTCAGTTTCAAATTCAAAGTACATATGTATATTTTAACAAGTGGGGTAGACAGAACCACTCATGTCAGCAGGGTTTTGAAGTCCCCCTACATGTTATATAACCATTTTTATTGGAATCAATGTTTATCTCTTAGCATATAGTTACTTTAAAGCCCACAGTTAATGCAAGTACGGGGGTCACAATTAATCTATTACTTCTCAACTTTTCGTTGGTAAAACTTCTAAACAACAAGAGAGCCTTATATCTTTGATGTAACCGTTTCATATACTTAGCAATTTAATATAAATAATACACAACAATACGTAAAATGTGTCTACAAAATCGATGCATACTTTTAATCTCCACCTCAGTTGTTTTGTTATGGTATTGAATTATTTCACTCATGAATAAAACATCCCCTTTTTTCAGCAAAAACTTTTAATTTTGTTGATTTGGGGATTCTAAGAAATATTTCTAATTACTAAGCATGCAGTCTTTGGATTTGTTTCTTGAAAGACATCATTGCCTTTGCAATATTAAGGTGAAGACGTTTCGAGAGCAAGTGCTATAACTTCAAAAAAATAACGAGAAACAAATAAAGGCAAAAAATGGAAACGTCATAACCTTTCTATTTATCCATTGTAACTTCTTTGAATATTTTTTCAACCAGCAGATTATATACAAACATTGCTTTTTTCGACAAAGCAAAAGTGTAAGTCCGGTCCAGCATTCCGACCCACCGACAGCACCGTCGAGAAACAAAGTTAAAAAGAAAGAAAATAAGAGTGGTATGTTAAACTTCTTCTCATTTACATTTCACTCAACAGCGAATAAACTTAAAGAATGTTTCCATTTCGTCTTTATTTTTCTGGGGGAAAAGTTTCATATTTTTCAATTCCAGTGTAAATTTGGAAAATGTTTTTTGCACATTATTGAAGGAAAATCTCCCTACTCATAACTGGTATTTAAATTTATTACAGGTTTTTTTGTTGTTGTTTGGTTTGATTTATTTTTGTTTCGTATTATTTCAATTATTGATATATTCTCGCCTGTAAAGTTTTTGCATTCCAATCAATTAATATGAGTGGTATTGTCAGTAGTTTTCGAAGTCCAGCTATTCAACATAGTCTTCCTATAAACACATAAACACTGTGATTCTCCACTATTAGAATTGAGAGGACCAAGTTGATTTATTGAGGCATTAATATATCATTATTTTCTTTTATTCACAGTACTGATTTTAGAAAAATGGAAAATACCGAAAGTTTTTGCATATACATACAAGCCAAAATATTTTTTGAGAGGCTTTCGTGACAAATATTCAGTCCACTAAAATATCTGTCAACTGGATGAATATTATTTCTGGAGCCTTAGCATAAACAGGACATGGTTAATGATGAATGTGATTTATTAACTTTATTGGCAATACGACACCAATATACCAATTCATATAAAATGTAAGCGAAATTAAACAAGTTGGGTAAACAGACCTACGCTCATGTCAGAAGGGTTTTGTATTCAATTTACAAAATGCAGTCACCAGATCGAATCAAATCAAGAAACATGTCAAAGACGATTTTATTGGAGAAAATATGAAATGCGAAGATCATACTATTTTTAACAAAGTTCAATGAATTTCGACTTTTGAGGTTTTTGGTATTGTTATACTCATAAATATCTCCCTTGATAATTATTTCAGATGTCCATCCGCGACGGAGGAAACACATTTTTCATGTATTTTCCCCCTGTGCCCCCACTAGAGCAAAAACTGACAGTTTAACAACTGTTTTGAAAAGCTCCCATGAAAACTTTCATTTCATACTCATACCGGCTACGTTTGATGAATTTTTTTTTCAGGGGCCACTCTCCTGTGCTGAAATCATCGATTCATGGCCAATTTTTGCGAATCCTAGAATGGTTACAAAACCCTTTTGCTTGGAGCTCTCTCCCACCTCCTTGACTTATTTCACTTATGAGCATTAATTGTAGATACTCATCTTCAGTCATTCATTGAATTGAATCAAGTGTTCAAAGCATGCACCTTAAACGTTGAAGTTGGGAAAAAATAACTCCAAATTATTCAATCTTCGCATTTAAAACAGCCACTATCTTGTTTTACGATTACTGGTACTACTAGCTGAACCGATTCTCAAAGATATACATGACACCTATCATCCCTGAAATTTTCATGCAAATCCTAGCAAAACTGTAGTGTCTGAGTCGGTAAAAAGCGCATGTTGTTCCCTAGCCATGTGTTGCCATAGTAATACATGCAGCGCATATTGTTCCATAGTAATACAGGAAAATTCAAACCGCTATAACTTCGCTAAATATGATTCAATCTTTATGATCAATCTTATGAATAAACATCTGCATACTGAATTTCATTGAATTTAAGGGTACCGTTAAGATTTTATTCAAGAAAACATAAAATCGATAAATCATACTATTACTAACAAAGTTGAGTGAATTACGACTTCTCACGTATTTGTTGTTGTTTTACTCACCAAGGCCTACATTCCTGATTTTTTCAGATTTTTCGGATCACAGGTGTCCAATCGCGGGGGGGGGGACACAAATTTTTCGTGTATTTCCCCTCCCTGTGCGCCCCTCGAAGCAAATTTTGCCAAACTAAGACCAGTTTTGAAAAGTTCTCATCAAGACCTTTCATTTGATACCCATATCGGCTACCTTCAATGAAATTTTTTTTTTCGGGGGGTCACTCTCCTATATGGGGAGACCCCCCCTTAAATACCTTCTAAAATTTTTTTGTAGTTGGACTTTGAAGAGATCACCACTTTACACCTACATACAAAATTTGATGTTTCTAGCTTAAGTAGTTTCCGAGAAAAACTGCTGTGACACACATACGGACGGACGGACGGACGGACGGACAGACGGACGGACGGACAGACGGACAGACGGACAGACTGGTCGCGAAACTAGTAGGTTTTTGTAAAATTATTTTACAAAACCCTAAAAATCACCGTTGGCAGTACAAAACAGAGAGGCAAATTTCTCGTAGAAGCCTTTAGTTTCAAAAAGGCAAATAGTAATATGATTTTCCGCTACTTTGAAAGTTATACACTGTTTGAGAAAAATGTTCTGTCTTAGAAAAACTTCCAATGGAAGCCATATCATATTCAATACTTCAATTGCTACTTAAATAAAAAATTTCGCTTTACTTTTGACCTTCGGCTCGCCATATGAAACGTTTGATTTTGGATTCTTTTAAAATAAATCTGTCTTGGAATCTCATAATCAAGTGCACCAAATTTCATTCGAATCGAATACAAAGCATAAATATTCAATTTTTGTAAAGGGCATCTAAAAATATTAAAACCCCGCCATAGACGGTCCCAAGCCCGTTTGAGCGAGGAGAGAACCCATTGTTTTTCAACTCATACCTTTCATAATTTCTTATTCTAAACCCCAAAAATAAATGGTAGTAGATGTTCTTGTGGTCGCACATTGGGTCTACTGGTTCCCCAATGATGGGCTATTAAATGCAGAGAAATGCTAATAACTGTAAATACATCTCTAGCTCTGCTACCAAATCCTGCTTATACCACCTTTGTGACAACGTAAGAGCTGTGGCGGATTTACCGGGTAGGCAAGGTAGGCAGCTGCCTAGGGCGGCAGATTTCAGGGGCGGCGAATTTTTATCGCTTACACCAGATATAACACTACTTTTTGGGTTGTCGAAAAAACAACTTTTTATATGATAGCAAAAGTAACGAGCCTGAATCATAATATTCAAATTTGCCGCCCGAATTGTAGCGCTATGAGTGAGTATACAGTATACGTATGTAGGGTAACTATCATACTTTCTCTCTCTTGTTTGCCAAGTGACGCGCGTGTTTTCTGTCGTTTTTCCACTGCGTCATTGCGCGTTAAGAGTGTCCATACATTTTCCGCACGTCCAATATACACACAAAAATATAAATATTGGCGTGAATTTATCTTCAAATAAAATGAGTGATGGACGACATCGCTTGAGTGGTTCCGAATATCGTAAACAAGCTGCGAGAAGAAAATCCAAAGATAATGAGGTTATAGCAAAGACTCGTAAACTTTCCGCCTATTTTACCACTAATCAAACTGCTGCATCAGACATTTCGAATACAGCAGCAACAAGCGAACTTTCTGATCTACAAACATCAAATTCCGCAGGTGAGTTGTAAATTCTATGTTTACTTGGTTCTCTAAGTTATTGTTTGTTACTTTCTGCGCTGTCATAGTAATATTTATATTCGTTATTCTCGACGAAAATTTCACTTTATTTGAATACAACACATAAGAAATTCAAAATTATGGAATTGACTAAAAATTATAAATTATTACAGATGTTTCGACAAAATCAAATGAATTTGATGATGGAGAAAAAAAACAATGTAACGATGGCGAAGTAAAGGAACCAGAAAAAGAACTGCATTGCAAGATGAGATTGGTGATCAAGAAACTTCCGGAGGAGGGTCCACAGAACCTAGGAAACCAACAGAGTTCGACGGAAAAAAGTTTGAAATCAGCAATAACCCTGCAGAATGGGTGATAAACGACTCATTTCGTGATTATATCGCTAAACATAATTACAATCAAAATAAGCATCTCGATTTTGCGCATTCGAAAAGGGTAAATAATGATGTCGTGCGATATTTAAGTTCATCATTGTTCGAAAGAACACTTTTAAATGGCGACAAAACTCCACGTGTCTGGTCAGTATACGAGTATTCTGAAAGCAAAGGATCCGTATATTGTGCTCCATGTTTTCTTGTTGACGGCGAATCATCTTTTGCTGACAAGATTGGAAAAAAGCAGTCGTAAGAATTAGTAAGCACGAAAATTCGGAGAAACATCAAAGTTGCTTGAAAGCTTTTAAAGGTAGAGCGACTGCTTTGGGTAGAATCGACAAAGCTCTAACAGCTGAATATGATAAAGAAGTAGCCTACTGGCGAAATGTTTTGAAACGAGTTGTCGCCGTAATTAAGAATTTAGCTTCGCGTGGATTGCCTTTTTGAGGGCACGACGAAAAATTTGGTTCTCTTCACAACGGAAATTACTTGATGTCTTTAGAGTTGATAGCTGAATTTGATCCAGTTTTAGCTGACCATATTTCTAAATTTGGAAATAAAGGCATAGGTAGTACTAGTTATCTGACAGAAACCATTTGTGAGGAGTTCATCCAAATCTTGGCTAACAAGGTATTAGACGTAATTATACGAGAAGTCAATTGTGCGAAATACTACTCAATTATTGTCGATTCCACACCTGACTTTTCACATGTCGATCAACTGTGTTTCATACTGCGATACGTGAAAAATAACGGTATGCCCATAGAGCGCTTTGTGACATTTTTACAAAATGTAGGCCACAAGGCTGCTAATATGGATGATGCTGTAAGTTCAACGCTGGAAACTCTGCGAATTGAAATCAAAAATTGTCGGGGTCAGTCGTATGATACGGCACGGAATATGTCAGGGATATATGCGGAGCTTCCACAGTTGATTAAAAATCGCAACAAATATGCCGAATACTTTCCTTGTGCTGCACATTCTCTAAATTTGGTTGGCACTCATGCGGTTGAAAGCTGTTCAATAGCTGTCGATTACTTCAGCGATCTTCAGAGTTTATATAGATTTTTCACAGCATCTACAAGTCGCTGGGAAATTCTTCAGAATTGCTGCGTAAAATCTCAGAGGATAACTGTCAAATCACTTTCAATAACACGTTGGTCAGCTCGCAATGACACCGTGTGTACACTTGATCAGTTTTACCCTGAAATACTTCAGGCTTTGTATCTCATAGAAAACGATCTTTCACAAAAAGCTATAACTCGGTGTGAAGCCAAAGGGATCCGAGAACGTTTGGAATCATTGGAGACAGCTTTTATGCAATGTTTGTGGGGTTTTTTACTTCCGAGATTCAATTCTGTGAGCAAAAAATTGCAGTCCACTCAAACTCACCTTAGTGAAGTAGTTCAGTTCAGTCTACTCAAAACTGTAGGTGATGCGCATGAAGACTTTGACTATTTCGAAAAAAAAGCACTCGATTTTTCAATCAACCAAGAGTACAAAACACTTGTCAGCAGAGTGAGACGTAGAAAAATCTATGATGACGAAACAAGAACAGGGGAGGTAACGCTGCTCGGTAAAGATAACTTCAAAGTTAACACTTACAATGTTATATTTGACAATTTGTTGTCAGATCTACCGGAAAGATGTCTGAAATATGAGAAAATCAACAAAAAATTTTCTGTCCTCATTGATTTGGAAAATTTGGATATATGGGAAAAAGCAAAAAACTTACAAGAAGCATTTAGTCAAGATTGTTGCGAACAACATGCTGTTTTATTATTATAATATTATAACTTAATTCATTTCTATAATAAATTTATACTTAATAGTTTTTAATTTAAATAAAATAAAATAAAAAAAAATCCCAGCAAGCGGTGAAAGTTTTGCTTTTCGAACAATTGCCAAAAATGAAAAATTTCGGATCTCGACTTCTGAAGCAGAGGGTGTTAGCGTTTTAGAGTTTTAAAAGATTGGATTTTGGTTATCGTCTCAAGTCGAATTCAATTAGTTTCTCGCTCAGTGTGAAGTTGGCGTGTCGAAGAAAAAACAGTTGGTGTAGGCAACTGGAATGCAATAGATTTTGCAAGTGCAGCGGACAAAGAGTGCGAAGTGCGTTAATTTGGACGGTATGATTGAGATTTAACAGGCTTTGGACTCGGTATTCTTGCATCGGTGACAACGATTTGCGCAAGAGGAGAATTTTCGGACAAGATCTAGCAGAAAATTGCATATGTTCTTTGAAGCTGTTGGCTAGTAGATGCTCTAGGCGGCTGCCACGAGTCGAGTGGAGTGTCGGAGTTGGAAGCAGGGTACGAGCGGCGTGAACGGACTTGCAGGGTTGGAAATAGACGTGGGAATTGGTCCTGAACCAGTGATGGACAGAGTAGAGCAATGAATTGATTAGCGGTCGCAAGAGCAATGGATCTTCGCCGATGGGTGAGTTGGTAATTGAAAAGTTAAATTAAAAAAAAAAATGTAGCGGATATGATGGCAAAGTGAAGAAAGAAATTTAGGAGTGTGTAGAGAGGTGAAGCGAGAAGTAACGTGTGCTGGTGTTGCAGGGGTACGGTTGTGGATTCGGTTGGTGTGCGAGACTACCGTCATCAGTGAAACGTCAAAATCAAACCGAGCCCCAGACGGCGACCGATATCTATACCGATTCAAAGTTGGAGTGGTCTGGTGGAACATCATTGTTCGCTTGTGCGTGATGAATAGATGATTTGCTGCAAGACAGAAAAGACGGAATATACGGGATAGTGTAATCTGCGGAATCCGAGCCACAGAATTCAACCCGAACTCGAGCAGTATCGGAAAAATGATGGATTAATGGCCAATTGCATGGTGCGAGCGAGCTGGTACTTGGCACTTGTTGATAAATTTGCGCAACATTAAAAACCCCGAAAAATCGAAAGTCACAACAAACGAATTATTAAGTGCTTCGTTCTCGTGTGTAGTTTCCTTCGAAGCTAAACTAAAGTGCATAAACATAGTGACTGTACGAAAGTAAATATTATTTTTTTTTGTGAACTGTGAGCAGATCAAGTACTGGCGGCTATAAATTGACGCATCTTGCTGTCACCAATTTAGGTGACAAAGGACTGGTGCGGCACAAGGATTTTAAAAAAGGAACGTTGAAGCTATTCGATATTAAGTGTATATCGAATATTGTAGATGAACGTTCGTGTATGAACTATTTAAAATCGAAGTTAGAAGATATTCACGCGGTGACGTCATTCCATTTAATTTCAAAATATGAATATCATTGTAAATTTTTTTTTTGTAAACAAATTTAAATTTTTTTGAATCAATTTAAACTTTATTAATTTTTTTTATTCAATTTACTTAATTACTGTAATTTCATTCCAGTCTCTTACCAGTTTTTACTTAATTACTGTAATTTCATTTCAGTCTCTTACCAGTTGCAGAGCGCTCAGCAATCAGGACGGAGTAAGTTTGGTTTTCGTTAAAAATGAAAATAAGTTTTTATTTGTATATATATGCATGTTTTGTTTTTCTTTGTTGTTATTGAATATATATTTATAATGAATTAATTTAATTTTTATTCATTTCACAGGATGGTCCTCTCTATTCCCTTCCCTAATCCTTTTCTTCTACCCATGTGGTATTAAGTAATAAGGTGGCTAGCACGGGCGGTGACCTATCTCCTACGAACCCAGACAAGGCTGAGCATTAGCCGGCTCAAAATGCCACCGGGAGAAAGGAACATTGGTCACCGCCACAAATAAATGTCTGCAGTTGCGGCGACTATCGCGATTGCAACAAGATTTAGAAACTTCAATAGCTGATGAACTTATCCATTTCTAAGCTTATCTACATTGCAATCAAAAAAACCATAAGCAGCTGACCCCAATCGAAACCTTTGAATTTTTCAAAAGAAATGATCTTAATACAGTGTTTTTGAATGTTGACATTGCATATAGAATGTTTCTTTGCATGGCTGTCACGAATTGCAGTGGTGAAAGATCGTTTTCTTGTTTGAAGCGGATCAAAAATTATTTGAGGTCATCCATGTGTCAAACTCGCTTGAATTCTTTGGCTGTATTATCTATAGAGGCCGAAATTGTACGTTTAATCGATTGCAATCAGGTAATTCATGAATTTGCACTCCAAAAAGCCTGGCGTAAATACATGTAAAAATAATCTTCGTAACTATACGTCACAGACTTGTTTATAAAACGTTAATGATATTAAAAGTAACTACAGTATCTATTGTGAAAACGATTAGAAAAAATCAAAATGAATAAATGATGTTACGTACAGTAGTAATAATAATCTTCATGAACCTGAACTTATTTATCGTAACTAACCTGAAATGTATTATATTCTGGAATATACACATCTCACATACCGTATACTTATATACTACTCTACTTACACTAGATATAACGCTACTTTTTCGAAAAAATGATGACCAAAAAAAAAGTTCATCAACTTTTTCTGGAAAGGGCGGCACTTTTCTGCATCTGCCTAGGGCGGCGAACTATCTCAATCCGCCACTGCGTTAGAGGGTAAAGGCAAGACTTCTGCACGTGATAATGGAATCGAAGTAATAACCATGCCACAGGTATGGAGATTTGGCAACGGTCTAACTTCCCATCTTTGGAAAACCCCAAACTGTTTCAAAATGGATTAGACTCATGGCAACGACTTCTCAAATAAAAACAAGTTGGGTCGACAGACCTATGCTCTGCCAGAAGGATTTTGTACTCAACTTACAAAATGCTGTAACCAGCAACGAATAAAATCAAGAAACATGTCATGTTTGAGTATCCTACTATTATTAGCAAAGTTGAAAGAATTTTGACTTCTGAGGTATTTGTTATAGTTATACCCATAAATATCTCCCTTATTAATTTTTTCAGATTTTTTAGATCACGGGTGTCCATTCGCGAGGGAGGAAACACATTTTTCATGTATTTTCCCCCTGTGCCCCCACTGAAGCAAAAACTGTCAGTTTAAGAACTGTTTTGAAATGCTTTCATAGAAAACTTTCAGTTGATACTCATATCGGCTACCTTTCATGAAATTTTTTTTCAGGGGCCACTCCTCTGTACTGTAATTATCGATTCATGGCCTATTTTTTCGAATCTTAGAATGGTTACAAAGCCCTTTTGCGAGGAGCTCTCTCCTGCCTCTTTGACTTTTTTCAATTTTATGTACCTATCATTCCTGAAATTTTCATGCAAATCCTAGCAAAGCAGTAGTGTCGAAGTCGGTAAAAAGCGCATATGGCTCCATAGCCATATGTTTCTATAGCAATACAGGGCATATTCTTCCATAGTAATGGAGGAAAATTCAAATCACTATAACTTCGTTAACTACTATTCGATCTTATAAATAGTCATCTGTGTGCTAAATTTTATTGAATTTAAGGGTACCGTCTAGATTTTATTCAAGAAAACATAAAATCAATAAATCATACTATTACTAACAAAGTTGAGCGAATTTCGACTTCTCATGTATTTGTTGTTGTTTTCCTTACAAAGGACTACATCCATGATTTTTTTCAGATTTTTCGGATGGAAGGTGTCCAATCGCGAGGGGGGGTACGCAAAAAGTTCATACATATCCCCATTCCCTGCCCCTCTTGGTACTTATAAGGCAATTTTAAGACTTGAGAAGATCTCATTGAGACCTTACCAATGACACCCTACTCGACTACCAAGGGTGAAAATTTTTTTGGGGGGGGTCACCTCCCTATATGGGAAGACCCCCCTTAAACCCCTTTGAAAAATTTTTTCACCCTTGGAATTTCAAGAAGTCACCACTTCTGACCTTTCCACAAAGTTTCATGGCTGTTGTCTCTATAGTTTCGAAGAAAATGTGCTGTGACATACAGGCGGACGGACGGACAGACGGACACAGGTCGTGATTGCAATAGGGTTTTGTATTTAAGTACAAAACCCTAAAAAGGCTATGGAATTTTATCCTGGAATGCCAGATCACTCAATTACCCTGGTGCTGTTAAGGGCTTTTTACAACAGGCCAGCCGATATAAATTAAAGTAATGACAATCCAGGAAACAAACAGGACTGAAAATGATATTCAAGACATGAAATCGCAGGCAATATTCAAAAGTGGGAAGCCTGCTGCGAAACGAGAATTCAGAGTGGCCTTCTTGTGGACAGGGGGCTCAAGTCGCACGTGATTGATTTTAAGGCAGTTAATGAACAGATGTGTGAAATCCATATAAAAGTGAAATTCTTCAAGATCCAGCTGATCAACTTAAATGCCCCGACGATGAAACGTTCTGCAATCACTTGGAAGGACTAGTCGACCCAGTGGCTGTAAACGACATTAAAAATAATTCTGAGTGATTTCAACGCTAAGTTTGCAATGAGATATCTCATCGAGGAACAACTGTAGAATTGAACTCCCCAATGAAACAAATGACAACGACTAGCGCCTAATTGACTTTACATGCAGCAGAAATCTGGCCATATGTTTGAATTGTTTCCCGCATTGACGCATCCATAAAATGACCTAGGTATCACTGGATGGCAATACAAAAAACCATATCGAAGATGTTCTGATCCAGCAACGTTTTTTATTACTTGATCAAATTAATTTATCGTTGCCGTATGTCAAAGGCATATTCAGCCAAGACCAGCCTGCTACAAAAATTTGACATCGAAAGGCTCCAAACGGTGTCTGTCTCCAAAAATTTCACGGAGATCCTAACAACCAGCTGGCTCCCATCTTATCAGACGCATTGCTGAAAACAAGTAACGAGCTCTGGATGGAAGTGAAAGCGGCTATTGAGACCGTCGCAGAACACACTATCGAACATCAAGCCTGGTGCAAGAGAAATGATTGGTTCGATGATGAGTGCCAGAGTGCGTTGGAATCAGGCATACAAAGAATACGTAAATACTTAAACCAGGATGACGAGAGAACATGACGAAAATTTCAGAAGAGTAGCCAATAAGATAATCAGCATAAAGAAGCAAAAAACTATGACGCCCAATGGAGAAGCATCGATGTAAGTCTAGAGACAAGCATACAAAGTAGTTAAAAGCCTGAAACATGGTTATCAGCCCAAAATCCCACTCTGTCAGTGTGGCATCGGCAATTTCATGGCTGATGAAACGAAAACTAAGGAAAGATGGGCGTCGTATGTCAAGAACCTCCTAAATTTTCCGCACAGCTCCAGAACATCGGAGTCTATAGATGTTTTCGGAGGCTTCCATTGGCCCCAAACAACTCAAAGAAGAACAACAAAAGAATAATAAAATGTCGAGTATCGATAAGATTCAAGTGAGGCTCATTAAATATGTTGGCAGCAATGTTAATAAAGTAATCCAGCACATTGGGCAACAAGGACATAAGCCAAATGAGTGAAGCCAATTAATCATATTTCATAATGACAAAAAAGCTGAAAAGCTACAGTACGAAAATTATAGAGGCATATCAATGCTTTCTAAGGTGTACGAAAAAAATTCCAAAGATCTTAGAAAATAAAATCAGATCATACACCAACAGTATTATTGGGGAGTATCAAGGTGGTTTCAGAGCAAGTTGATCGACACTAGACCAATTGTTTACAGTCGAGCAGATACTTGAAAAACGCTGAGAGTTCAACAAAGACGTATACCAACAAGCTTAAGAAAATAGTGCTCGTAACGCATCCTTTGCTGTGATATCCCAGCAAAATTAATTCGTTTTACCAAAACGGTAATGGTTTCGACAACCTCCTGAGTCTGCGTCAATTAAGTACTCACTGAAGTATTTGACAAAAATATCGGACTAAAGCATAGAGATGGGCTGGCCCCATTGCTATTCAATTTGGCCCTGGAATATGTCATCAAAAAGCTACCTGTCGATGCAAGAGGTAAGTTAATATACAAACCGGACCAAATGGTAGCCTATGCGGACGGCATCAATATTTTGTCACGGTCGTCAACAAAGAAGCAAAGCAAAGAATTACTCCTGAAACTCGACGGTGGAGGAGGGCTGCTAATCATTCAGAATGAAAAGAGCTGATAGCAAAGTTGAGGAAAAATGCTTCAAGTGTCCAAAATATAACACTTCGCGAAAACAACTACGCTCATATCAGAAGGGTTTGTACTCAGCCTATGCAGATAAGTAGAATGATTTAATTCAATAAAAAGGTTGATGAAGTGCACAAAAAATATATTCTTGCTTTAAAAGAACTCCATTTGTAACCAGCCAACATTTTGGACACCGGAATTTTAAATGCATTTTTGTTCTCAGGCTAACCTGAAAAGTTGGAGAAAATCCAAGCCCATGTAGTAGAAAAATCGTAAATGATTGTTGAAATCAGAAGAAATCAAGCGGCTATAACTTCTGTAAATTTTGTCGAAACTTAAAGAATAAAGGATCTGTCACAGAACTTCTCAAATGACTGATTTCATTGAACTTGAAAATACTACTGCAGTTTTACTAACGAAAAAACTAGATCCTACTATTATTAGCAAAGTTCAACGAGTTTCAACTTCTAGTTAATTCGCTTTTGGATGTGCCTCCATGAGTTTTAAGCGTATTTTTGACAAAACCCTGTCTGTACGTGCGTCCCAGGAAGATTCTTCAGAAACTCTAGAAAAGCTCAAACTTTGTGAAAAGTTCAGAAGTGACAGTCCGGTAAAAGATTAGGTCATATCAAATATTTCCAAGTTTTTTTAAGGGGGCTCCATCTTGCAACGAAGTGGCCCGCAGCAATTTTTTTCACGCAGTCAAGTAGGGTATCAAATTAAAGGTCTTAGCACTTTAAGAATTCGAAAAAGTAATTTTTCGCATCAGGGTATCAAGCGGAAGGCAAAATTTTGGAAAAATATTTGTGTCCCCTTCAAATTGGACACCTTTGAGTCGAAAAATTAGAAAAAAAATGACGATGGTAGGTTTTTATGAGTACCAGGATAGCATTTAACTTTCTAATGATAGTACACTTACGCAGGTAGATATAAAAGCCATATTTGAAGCCGACCTACGTTCTTTTATTTTCTCCCAGTATTCATGAAAATACAAGCAGTAATTTTTAATTTGAACATATTAAACTGGCTGAGCATTTAGTAAAATTATTTTACTTGGAACAATATGGCGCGTGTTAGGCACTTATGAACGAAACTTGGCATATTTAAGATAAATTTGAAAGATTTCTTTTGCAAGTATAAGATGGATTCATGCCATCAAAAAAGTTGTGTTGAACTATACAATGCTTACAAAGCCCTTCTGATAGGACCAATCTCCTACATGCTAGTCTTGTTTCACCTCTAAATTGTAGATGCTCATCTTCACCCATTCATCAATAAATTCAATCAAGCGTTAATAGCATGTACCTTAAATGTAGAAGTTGGGGAAAAATAACTCAATTTATTCAATCTTCTCATTTAAAACAAACGCGTTGTTTTACGACTATTTATGTCACTCATTGAATAAATCTTCAAAACCATACATTACAAATATCATTCCTGAAACTTTCATGCGAATCCAAACAAACCTGTAGTGTCTGAATCGGTAAAAAGCGCATATTGTTTGCATATTGTTCCATATGTAACAGCGCATACTTGTATTGCTTCACAGTAATACAGTAAATTTCAAGCGCTATAATTTCACTAAACACCATACGATTTTTTTGAAAATTACAGAACGGGTTAACCTAATAAGTAACCATTTGTGTTTTTATTGAATTTGAGGTTGCTCTTCAAGAATATGTAAAATTGATAAATCATACTATTACTAACAAAGTTGTTCGAATTTTGACTTCTGTCGTATTTGTTGCTATTGTACCCATGAAGGCCTATATTCACGATTTTCCGGATGGCACATGTCCAATTGGGGGAGGTAATATGCGAAAATTTTTCACATTTCCCCTCCCCTGCCCCACTCGGTATCGATAAGGTAATTTTAAGATTTTGAAAAGATATCATTAAGGCTTTTTCAATGACATCCTTTTCGACTACCAATAGCTACCAATGGTCACTTCCCAATATGGGGGAGAAAATTTCCTCTCCAAAATTTTCAAGAGGTCACGACTTCTGATCTTTCCACAAAGTTTCATAGAGATGGACGGACGGAGGGATTGACATACTGATACAGGTCGTAATTTCAATAGGGTTTTGTACTATATTGTAGTACAAAACCCTTAAAATTTGGACGAATTTATGTATCTAGGTGCCAAGGTAACAAGAACCGATTTTTTCTTTAATTTTTGAAGAACAGCTGCATACACAGGAAAACAGAGTATATAAAAACTGTGCTGTGCTTTAAGTGTGAAATCTAGACCCTAACCCAAGCATCCGTAAACATATTGAACGATTTTGGGTAACGGATCCTGAGGCGATCAATCGGAACGAAGCTACATGGAGACCAATGGTGAACTCGATACAACTATGAACCGTATGAAATTTTTGACGAGCCAGAGATCTCAACGATTGTGAGACTGTGAAAGTTTCAATGGACTGGCCACATAAACCGTATGGACGAACAACGGATACCTAAAAAGGTATTCGTTAGGAGAACTGAAGAGTTGAGAAACCAAGGGAACGCTAGTCTGACTTGGTCGATGGAGACAGTTCACCATTACTCAGATTTTGTAATTGGAGGATGTGACTAATAGACCAAGCCAGTAGGAGGCGCTATTGGCAGGAAACGAAGGCCCAGGAAGGGCACTTGCGGTACGGTGGAGAAGAAAATAACTTCAATAAATACCATCCGATCCTTCGTAAAGTTTCATTATTATTTTGGCTCAAAACCAGCCATTGAATTTGAAATTATATTCACGATTTTATAAAAAAACAAGAAGTGTAAAATTATTAAGTCATACTATTACCAACAAAGTTTAGCGAATTTCACCTTCTCAGGTATTTGTCGTTGTTTTACTCACAAAAACAAGCTCTACGATTTTTTTCAGACTTTTCGGCCCACAGATGCCCAATTGCGAGGGAAAGGACACAATCTTTTGTATTGTTCCACTTCCCTGCCTACCCCATAGCCGATATTGAAATTTTCATAACAGATATCAAAAGATCTCATCAATGCTTTTCATTTGATATCCACCTCGACTATCTTTGGTGAAAATTTTTTTCCTATACGCGGAGGCCCCTTAAAAGCGTTTGATTTTTTTTTCTTGCCTATGGAAATTTCGTTCACCGAAAACTTTTGGGCTGCTCAAAAAATTTGAATACTTTAGCTTCTATATTTTCTTAGAAAACTTACTATGGCTCACTGACGGACGGACTGCCAGGTACCGATATTAAAAATGTATTGTAAAATTCTTTTTAAAAACCACAATAAGGTAATCATCACATTGTCATGCGGAATACATAGTTATTCTCCTCCCGTTATAGTAGCGAACAAAAATTTTCATCATATCTCCAGCGAGAAAAATCAGCCTTTAATCGCTATTCATTCGCAACATTTAAAGTGAACTGTTGAGAAACTTCATCGAGATCTTGTTAGAAAAAATTTTTCCAAATACCTGGTTTTACCAAAAAATCAAAGTCAACAATCCAACATTTAATTGAAAGTTACAAAATACGGGAACAGCGGAGTATAGGGTTTTCCAAATAGAGGTGTTATTCTGATATAAGAAAAATGTTTTTTTTTTAATATAAATAATCAAATGTTTATTTCATTATAAAGAAAAAGATATGCCGTTAATAGTTGAAAAACATTAGGTAAATAACCACCACGATCACGCTTACAGGATCATATCCTTTTCATGAAATTTTCCATAACCAAATCGCAAAGTGGCCAATTGTGATCACCTCTTCGAGAGATAACACGGTCCGGAAGCATTTCCCGTAAAAGATCAATGGTTTTCTGGCTTGTGCGGCACGTAGCGCCGTCTTGTTGAAAGTAAACGTTATCCAGATCAATACCATCGAATTCCGGCCATAAAAATTATTAATCATCTCTCAATAGCGCAATCCATTCACTGTAACTGTTGCTCCAGCTTCATTTTTGTAAAAGCAAGGTCCAATGACTTTGCCGGACCATAAGCTGCAACAAACAGTCACACGTTGAGGATAGAGAGGCTTTTCAACAATAACTTTTGGGTTTTCCGAGCCTTCGATGCGACATTTTTGTTTGTTAATGAAGCCACCGAGGTGGAAATGGGCCTCATCAATCACTCAAGATGATTTTCGATGGAATTCCGGATCGTTTCCATGCATTTCATGGGCCCAATCAACAAAAACACGACGTTGCTGATGATCGATCGGCTTGAATTCTTGTGTTAACTGAACTTTATAAGCCTTAAGACCCAAAACTTTATGCAAAATACGGTGTAATGACGCATGTGGAATGCCTAATTCCAAAGAACGACGAGGAATTGACAAACATGGGTTTTCCTCAACACTTTCGACAACAGCAGCAATATTCTCGGCTGTTCTTGAGTGACGTCCACGGGTTTTATTCTTCACATCACTAAGTTTTCTCAACAGCTCGAATTTATCCACCAATTTCTGTAGTGTGGTCCAACAAAATGCTTAATGACGACCCAAAAATCTTCGAGTTTTACGAACCGTCTCTGCCAAATTTTCACCAAGTTGATAGTGAGTTATAATAATTTTAAAGCGTTGTTGAAGCATGTATTGTTCTAGTTTATAAATGGCGTAGTTTTTACTTGTTAAATGTCAAGAAAGGACGGCTTCAAAAGTGACATCTACCGAATTAGTGGGCTGTTCAAAAAACACCTCTTATTGGAAAAACCTTTATACAGCAAGACAGGTCGTACACATAAATTAAATTTACGAAACGAAAAATCGATATTACGTGCATAAATAAGAGCCAAATTTATTTGAAAAACACCCTCACTCACATTTAAAAGCTGAACTACAGGGTTATCCATTTCGTGTTTGGGAAAGTACAACCCTGCCATTTGACAGTTGTTAAATGACTTTTAGTTGTTTTTGAAGGTTTGCTGTTTAGAAATATGGAGAAGAATGCGTTAAAATTATCAAATTTTATTATAAAAATGGTGATTCTGCTGTATCAACATTAAGGGCTTTACGAGCCGATTACAGTCGAAATAATCGACCTACACAGCAAACAATTTCGTGCACGGTGAGAAAGTTTGAAGAAACTGGATCGGTTATTGATATTACAAGGCCTGTGCATCATTGCCTGCTGAAAATATCGCTGTCGTTGCTCAAAGTGCAGGGGAAGACCCGAATTTGTCGATTCCTCGACGCGCTCAACATTTGGGCTTGTCTTACGGCTCATTTTGGCGGATTTTGCATTTGCACTTGCATCGTCATCCGTACAAAATTTAATTCACTCAAGAACTTAAGCCTCAAGACCATACAAAACGCAGAATTTATGCGAATTGGGTGATTGAACAACAAGCCATTGATAACGATTTTTCGAACGAAATTTTCTTTAGTGATAAGGCTCATTTTTCGCTCAGTGGTTACGTAAATAAACAGAATTGCCGCATATGGCGCTCTCAAAATCCTCAGGTGATTGCAGAAAGGCCTTTGCATCCGGACAAGTGACCTTTTGGTGTGCATTATGGTCTGGTGGTGTTATTGGCCCGTATTTTTTTGAAAACGATCAAGGAAGTGCCACTACAGTCAATTCTGACCACTATGGACAGATGTTAACCGATTACTTTTGGAGAAAACTGAAGATTATGATCGAGAGAACATGTGGTTCCAACAGGACGGAGCCACAAGATACACAACACAGGCTAATCAAGCACTTTAGCAAGAGAAATTTCCAGGACACGTAATTTCGAGATAGAGTTATGTCAAATGGCCCGCAAGATCCCGCGACCTAACTTTCTTTTCTTCTTATGGGGCTATGCAAAAGATCGTGTTACGCAAGCAATCCTCAAAATCTTGAGCAATTGAAAACCAATATTCGTGAAGTTATGGCCGAGATATTGCCGGAAATGTGCCGAGAAGTCATTGAAAATTACCTCAGAAGGATTGAGGCCTGTAAGAGGTCGCGTGGAGGACATTTGGATGATGTTGTGTTTCACGTATAATGGCAAGATTTAGTTATTATATTGAATTAAAAAATGTTGTTTCCATGTGAGTATTTAATGTGTTTTCTTCAGCTTTACTTTCCCAAGCGTAAAATGGATAACCCTGTATTATGACCTTGTCTTCGCAATCTATGGAAATTATCCATTTTCATTGATTCGGGACGCTGATTAATTTATTGAAATACAATTCTACTAAGGATTTAGGTGATTATTTTGTAAAGGGCTATCCTAATATGGGGGAGCGGGATAAAATGGAACTGAGACATGCTCGGTGGACAAAAAATGGAAAGTTTTCGCACGTCATCCAGGTAAATGGGAGCATGTATAGACTCTACGTCTAGTAATCGTTGTTTGTAGACGTGTTCTTAATCGCTCCTGTCAATAATTTGCAACAAATCGGGTAGTCAAAACTACGCCCCTGTAAATAGGGTTTGTACTTAACCTTCTTTATGTGGATAAATAGAATGATTTAATTAAAGTGCCGTGGGGCGGGTTCTTTTCCCCAGTACAAAACCCACTGCAAGAACATTTTTTCGCATCCACAAATTTCGAAAAAAAGGTTCAAATAGATATCGACCGAAGTCAAGAATGGAGGTAACCCACTAAGGGTCAAGAGAATTGTTGCTTCAGAGGACAAATCAGGCCTGGAGAAAACGGATGGACTAACAGAGAATTTGTCGTTACTGACTATATTTATCGTCCACAAATAAGAGTGGAGCATCCAGATGGAAGTGGTGCCCCCTCACACCCTCCCAACCGGATCAAGGTCCAAATGTAGACGTGGGCATACATTTCACATTTGAGTGAAAAACTCATAGAAACATAATTTGCATGAATTTTTCCATCAACTGAGAAATATAAACGCGACCAATTTAGGTTATAGTATTATGCGATGATGATATGTACTGATTTAATCAGATCATATCATAGCTTAGCAAGTACACGGGAGCACGGTACTGAGCAAACCAACTTCCAAAAAAATCAATACGGTCATGAAAATGAGATGCTCTAACTATCTCTAAGCGAAGGCCCGGGAGGGGCTGTAGTGCTACAAAGAAGAAGAAGATTATGCGATGTAGTCACAAAACACTCTACCATAAAAGGGCACGTGAGCGGAACGCTCATAATAAAAGGGGAGAACTCGCGCGATGGTCAGCTTATTTCAGTGAGGGGGCTAGCCATCGGTGCGGGTACCATAACCGGTCAGGTGTCACGAAATGGAAAGACCGATATTTAAATTTAATTCCAGAACATTTTTATTTCTTGGCTTTCCAACTTCATTATATCAGTTTTTAAAATCGTACGTATACTTTATACGTATTCATTTTTTGATGAAGTATTTCCAAAACAATTCACGGAAGTCAAATTAATCGTGAATGAGTACGCTCCCCGTATGCTTAATAATTATGTATCATGTAAATCTCGCAATATAATATTTCTTTCTTTTCAAACAATCTCTGAATATAATATTTCTTTAACCATATACGAATGTATATATATGTATAAGTATTTACAAAATATAAAAAGAGAAAACACACGGTGTACTCACTAACATCCTCTTCGGGCGCCAGCTGGTGATGTGGTGAGGCCTGAAACTTTAATTGAAATGGGGAGGAAAATTCCAAATCACAAGTTTCGACAAACCAAGACAAGCGGCTTTGGGTCTGCTACATCAACAAGTTGTTCAGTTATCGCTACTGTTCGAATAATGCTCATATCAAACGCATAAGCCTCGCTCTATCAATTAATGATTTTTCTCATCCTTACATTCCACTATCTAGAAACATAATCTCATTTTCTTTTAGCCAATTATCTCGGGCAAATACCATCGTATCCAACATGGATTCAAAAAATAGACAGTAGCCCATTCACTTGAATATCATGATATCAACTTCTCAATCCCATCCAGCATTTCCACGGCCTTGACTTCGTGGAACTTCCCTATGCACTGGTCAATGTAAAATCGACGTACCATCCTTTTGCGACAAAAAACGCCGTCGGATCCATGTTCCAGCAATTGATATATTTGTGTTACCCAAGCTTATTTTCAGTTAATCACCATATGATAACGTTAAATAAAAGTATGCCTCGATAATATTCATAATCGAGCTTATTCGTCCTGGAAATCAATTTCGGGCACTACATGGCAACATTAATTTGCCATTGACGTGTGTGTATTGTTCCCAATTGCTATAGGCCAACTTTATACAGAACCTTCACATGAATGCATTAATGTGCGTCAAATGCCAAAATGCGGCTCCTGCTCCATCCACTGGAACTTGCCAGGTGCAAGCACCCCGTGGGAAACCGTCCAGTGTGCAGATAATCCACAAATTGGCTTATTAACTTAACGATCAAGTATGTCGGATAGCTTTTGGAATCGATTTTCACCGTGAAGATTACGTTTTTGTCAATTTAGCAGACACCAAAACAAGAAAAATTGTCGACACACAATGAGTCAAAATTACGCTCTGCGTTGGAGCGGCATTCTTGCTGGTACACAATCCTAAGCAGACCCACTCATCCATTTCTTGACAACTCGAATATGCTAATGTTCCTTTCCACACAGGGGTGCCAAGTTTCGCACCGGACCACTACTCGCTCGGCGTGGCGGTCACATCAAAAACTCAAGAATTGCTTGAACACATGCAGCACACAAGAAATCACTGTCATCGATCGCGAAAATAAACACAATTGGCGAAAAAAACGAAGGTGTTGCCGTGGCGGTCCGTCCGCCTCTGAGCAGAATCTGCTTTACGTGGCGGCCTCGGAAAATTCTCGAAATCGTTCACGCACAAATTTGAAAATCCCTCAGTCGGAGCACTTTACAAGCAACGATTGAATAAATGTCTTTAAACATCACGGAAATGATATCAATTTGCCAAAATGGTAGCGCAACAGGTTCGATTACGCTCTTTTTTGGGCATCGCGATATGTCTCTGTGAAGATTTGATAACCGACTCCTCGATCCGCTCAAATCTTCTCATGATTTAGTTGTTGCATCGGTAAATCTCAAACCACTGCTAGCTCAGCTAAGTTAAATTGCATTCGTCAATGCAATACAATGATGTGATACACTAAATTAGTGATCCCATGTCCGAAATTTTAATTTGCAGGTTTGAATTTAAAAATTAACAGAAGTAAAAATTGAAAAAATTTCAATAATAACAAAAAAGTTAATTTGATAAAGAATACAATTAAAAGGAAACGTTTATATTTAATATAGAGGAAAATGATACAAAATTTACATTTAATAACAATAATTAAAAATATTTTATGATTTATAACTATGAATAGAAGTAATGGATTTTTTTTCCAAAATGCTATTAAAATTTCGGATAAGTGTTATGAAGGTTTTCTAGCGATTTGTTTAGGCGACTGCTTGATCAGTGCACATATTAACTTCTAGCTTTGTGACCATATTTTATGATTTGATTATTTGAGTATTTGGTGATTAAGTGTATTTGTCGTTATACATACTTAAGTGATATATATTTAATGAAATTAAGCATGAAAGTCATGACTTAATTAAACAAACTTTAGTGATAAGTCATATATATTTTGATTACTGGAGGGTGAGTGCTATTAATTCGCGCCAAACAATTAATTTTCGGAAAAAACATATTTAGCGGGCGATTAATTTCATGATATGGCCCTGTTAACTGGCCTCCGCATTCGTGCGATTTGACACCGTTAAATTATTTTCTTCGGAAGTATGTAAGGTTGAATGTCTACACTGACAAAGCAGAAACAATTGAGCACTTAAAAGCCAACATTAGTTGCATTATTGCTGAAATACAGCCTGAAGTACTGCGAAGAGTGTGTGAAAATTGGGCCTCCAGATTACGCCATGTACGCTCCAGCCGAGGCTGTCAGTATGCCTAAAGTCATATTTAAATATTAATGACAAAAAATTATGATTCAATTTTATGGATATTAAAAACGTTTTTCTTCATTTCATTTCATTTTAAAGTTCTCCACCTCTTAAAAAAAACACTCTATACAAACTCAAGAAATACTTTGATGATGTGTAAGTTAAATCATAGGTTTAAAGAAAACACCTTTAACTCTGATTTAGCAATTTGCCATGTTTGTATAGCAAAAATTATTCAGTGTTCAGATTTTTAAAAATATTTAAGTTATTCATTTTTCTGAACGTTTTCAAGAAGGTCTTGTCAATAATGTGGTACTGGTTGGATCAAAAGCTTATAAAGTAGGCAAACCACGCATTGTTGTTGTTGTGATTTATGAAATTCAAATGTCTCTAACTCACTGAATATAATTAGATTCATTATAAAACCTGTCTCCAAAATTTCATTGAACTGGAGTACGTTTCTGATTCTATTGGCGAAAATGTGAAATTCTAATATCTTACTAACATTAACAAAACTGAGCATATTTCGATTTACGAGGTATTTGCCCTTGTTTTATTCATAAAGAATTACGTCTGCGATTTTTCAAGATTTTTTGCGCCACATGTGTCCATGTGCTTCACAATAGATATGAAAATATCTCATCAGGACCATATATTTGACACACTATTTGCCCATATTCTGTGAAAAATAATTCCAATCACATTCATAAACAAGTCATATCCTTAAATGGATTGAAATCCTTTGAAATTTTTCGGTCTATTAAACTTTCATGAACAAGCAACTTCTGTGCTGTTCATATGATTTGATAACTCCAGCTTCTCTAGTTTTTGAGAAAACTTGCTGTGCCGTACTGACGGGTAGACAAATACTGATATTAGTAAGGATGGTTAAAAAATTTATTTACAAAACCCTAAAAAACTTTGAATGGTTGAATTTTTTTATTTTATCATGAATCCTGAGCAATCGCTAGAGCCTACGCATCTATTGAGTAACTGACAATATTACACAACCACTAAAACCATTTACAGCCTAACAACGAAAAATTCACTATTGCGTCCATAAACAACATTTTATAATGAAACTATTTGACCTACTACACTTATTTACTTCAGGCAATTTCAATTAAATGTCCCATTACAAAACATTCCGGGAAGTTTTGCTTTTTGAAAACTGCGACACAAATAACGCTGCATTTTCTCTTTTGTTTAAATTCTCATCCCGAGGGCTGCAACTCATTTATCTCATCTAGACCCAACAACTCTTACAAAATGGATTTCAAAATAGTCCTGGTGACATTATAGTTGGAATACTCTGGGAAAGAAAAATCCTGGGAAAACTCAACGTTCTGTGAATAATATTTTTGTCATAATGCAGGAGAGACTTTGTGAAGCTTCTTTCTATTTTTCACCTTCATTGCAATTGTTGAGAATGTACCGTGGCTACTGAAATCTTTTATAAGCTAGCTTCAGGTCGATTCCTATCATGTTGTGTTTTTCTCCATCTTATGAATATCTTTTCCAACTGTTTTTATGCCATACAATATTTAAAGAAAAAGCAGGTGCTGATTCAAACTTGTGAATTGAAATTGTTAAATCGTAAAATTTTGAAATGAATAGCTTAAAAGTCTTCTACAGTGCTGCGCTACCCAATTTGGTTAGGAAATTTACTATATTTCAAGGTTTTTCCTATAATTTCCGATGTATATATGCATTCATAACATGTATCATAAACCAAAAAGAAAAATATATGTGTAGCCAGGAAAAATATACGAGTATACTATATGTCTTCGAAATATACGAGGATGATCCAATAAGCACTTAGCCGTGAAAAGAAAAACAAGAACTTTAGAAAAATTGCCATTTATTTCTAAACGTGATCTCTAAGTTCAATACACAACCCAGTGATGCTCCAACTTCTTGAACCCGTCTGAAAATACATTTTCTCGAGATTTACAAAGTAGGCCTCCGTGGCAGCGGTTACTTCTTCATTCGACTCAAATGTCTGCCCCACGAGTGACTTTTTCAAGTTTGGAAACAAAAAAAGTCCCACGGGCTAAAACTTGAGAATACGGTGGGTGGGGTTTGTAACCCAATTCGACCGATTTGAGCGTGACGAGGGTAGAGGTGTGAGCCGATGCGTTATCATGGTGGAGTAGCATTTGTTTTTTGCCAAATGGGGCATATTTTTTTACAATTTGGCGTCAAATTGGCCGAATAATTCAGCATAGATGGGCCTTGTGACTGTTTTGTCCTTCTTCAGGTAGTCGATTCAGATCACACCTTGTAAATCTCAGAAAACGGAGGCCAACACCTTTCCAGCCAGGATAGTCTTAGCTTTCTTCGGAGCAATTGCAATTGCATCAACAGTAAACCGTCCTACTCTAAACCCATACTGCCTAGGAAATAGATCCCTAGTAGCATGAATTGCATCAGTAAGTCTCCCTTGATGGGTTTCTCTAGCCCTTTTCCAGCCATTTTAAGAATTCATATATAACGGGCAGTATTTTGACGGCAATCCAGGATTCTTCTTCTCATTGTGGCCCAGTACAACATCGCTACTCTCCAACAGGACAATGGTGATAGAGGAACTGGAACACCTCAGCTGGGATTCCGTCCTTACCTGGAGTTTTCTTTGGTTTCAATTATAGGACCATTTTTTCCAGTCTCGGTTATGTGAAGAATGGTTATTTGGCTACCGTTTCACCGTGCACAGCCTCAACATGGATGGAATGGACGGGAGAAGTGCCCATACTCTCTCTTCCATCTTTTCTACTTAATCTATGCAAGGCCCAAGGCTACCGGAGGAATGCCGGCCGACGGGAATACTTTTAGAGGCTAACATTCTTTGGAGAGTGCCGCCCACACGTACCCGAGGAAGTTCCCGCAGGGGGAATACCGGCCGACAAGAGCACTCTTGGAGGCGAGCATTCCTTAGAGAGCGCCACCTCCATGAACCCTTGGGACGACAGGTAACAACCCTGACGGAATTTAGACTACGTGTAGTAATCGAGCAGGTTGTAAAATTTATTATTTTTTTTTATTAATTTAAATTATTTGATAATCTTATGAAAATTTAAATTTTATTTTTTTTTATGTCAATTTATAGATTTTATATTTTATATAT
The DNA here is from genome assembly GCA_963969285.1 of Odontomyia ornata. Lineage (NCBI taxonomy): Eukaryota > Metazoa > Arthropoda > Insecta > Diptera > Stratiomyidae > Odontomyia > Odontomyia ornata. The sequence goes on from OZ017739.1 coordinate 330,474,850, forward strand.
TCAATATAACTAAACCTGCTCGATTTGAATTCGACGCAGGCAAAGGGTTAAAGGGAATTCCTGCATAGTATACGACAAATCTGCTAAATCACTACACAACCAACAAACCATTTCCATATAGGGAATCCTACTATGGCTTGATAGTATGGAAATTATACATTCTCGCATTCCGCCCATCGTAATCATAGTCATACCCAAAAATATACACTTACACTCATAGAACTGTTAGTAACGATTCTTATGAGTGAACGATCTACCCGACACAACTCCATATTCGATACATCTCATGAGTGGAGGCAGATTTACGAGGGGTCTGGTGTGGGAAGTTGCCCGTGGCGGGCATAGACGCTCTGACGTTATTCCGGATGCTTTTTAAAATTTTCAGCGCGGCGCAAAGTAAGATGATCGAGAGTTCGCGCATGAAAAAATTGAATCGGTTGCGAGTGTGCTTTGTGTTGATGAAAGGAGAATATGCTTTGCATGCAGAATTGGAAGTGAAATATTCTGTTCCAAACTCAATTAGTGTACGAGTACAGTGCTCGGCAATTGATGCTGTTAGTTTTTTGTCATTTTTCCGTGTCCCGATTTGCCCTTAGTGCTTCCCCCTGATCGAGATCAAACCCATTCAGGAGCACTTAACGGAACACCGGTACCGGTGGTTTTTGAAACTACCCAGATCTTGAAGTCACCATATACTTCGAGGACAGAACAGACAACAAAAGTGCATAGAACAGTGAAAAGGCTCTAGATACATTTCATAAAGTAAAGAGCGGATCACAGTTACATTTCAACACATGTACACTTCGTCAAGGTTGTCAATGACGTAGAGATGTTCATGGTTTGGTTTTAGTGTTGGCCTATGGAACAAAACATACACCTGAATTGTGTATTGGTATCTTCGAAGCGGTTTTCAATTCAGCCAAAGATGATTTTGGAACGGAACAATTGGAAAGTTAAAAACCTGAACATAAATTTGTGTTGAGAAGCATATGAACTGCAACCGATAGAAGTTTTTCTCTGGCTGGGTCACAATTGGTGACGGAATTTTGTAAATACAAGTATAAGTCGGATTATGCCCGCTGTGATTGCATTTGGATCGTGGGGACCCTTGGATGAGTGTAACAATCGCAATTTTTATCTAGTTGGTTTCTTCAACCATTGGCTTATAACGTCCCTTGTGTAAAAATGAGCCTAATTAACCGGTAGAAAATAAACTTGTTGGATGATTGTTGTCTTCACTTATTAGCCATCATATGATAATGTGAAGAAGCAGAGGAAAAAAGAATGGCCTTGGCGAAAAATGCGGGAAAAGAAAGAAAAATAGTTATGGAAGTGTGCGAAACGATTATGGAAGTGTAATTTTGGACAAGATAAATTGATGATAGTCACGAATGAGAACAACATAAAAACAATTGATTGAAGAGATAAACAAATTGGATAATTCAAACGTTTTTGGCATTCTATACTTAAGGGAGCAATGACTCAAAGAAGTGAACGAAAAAGCGGAGAAGAAACAGGAATAGTTGAACAATGAAAATTTGATATTTTAAGATCTTGGTTCGCGAAAATCAGAAGCTACAATCAGGAATAAATTTATTAAAGGGAATTCCTGATTGTCGTTCCGTATTGCCAATAAATTATTTTTTTAATATATTTCAACGCAAGTGGAATTGGTGTTATTTTTCTTCGTGAAGTGAAAGTCTTGGACTTTCAATGTAGACTTGTGCCCGCTATATTAAGAAAAGTTATAACGCATGTTACCGTGAATTGCCGAATTCAAGGACAGTGTTTGGAAGTTGCATGGTTGTGAATTGAACCAACCACATGCGACTTATGAGATGTAATGTCTAAAACCCTTAAGCAATTCAGTGTTAGTAGTGGAATATTTATATAATACATTGATGGAATGTTCATATATTGGATTTGGTGGAGTGAAGGAAGGAGTTCGGGCACTAAATAATGCGAATGTGTCCGCGTGGACTTTAGGGTTGAGTGTACCGAACTTTGACCACTTAGTTGCCGTGCGATTAGTTTTTCGCGGCACAGAGTAAGGTGATCGAGAGTTCGCGGAAGCTACATGATCACGGAAAGCGGAAACAACGAGGTCGAGCAAGACACATGAACTGGAAGAAGATTTAGGGAAAATCAAAGGCGATGCGATTGAAGATGTACAGCGAGCGCTTTCTTCTCAACTGCAAGAAAAATTTATCGGAGCATCAACATTTTAACTAAGATGTATGTACTCTACGGGACATGACTATTGAACATTATGTTGTCAAGTTGTTATTGGAGCATCAATCGCTTGAAATATTCTCCACGCTCAAAAGCCTAGCAGGTAACAAACGGTTAACGGAAATTCGGTGTGAATAACTGCTCATATGTGTGATTATCCTCAAACTCGAAAGGAACTTTCGAAAAGTGCGGAAATCATCGCTTCGATACTTGATCTGATTTCATGTGCCGATGCCTTAACCTCAGTTCAACTTATGTGATGACTAAATGCAGTTCTCGTTTTGGATTTCGATGGTGGGAAAATGGAGTGAAGAAGAGTGCGAAACTATAAAATACACAAAAAATAAACAATTTCAAACATAAAATATTTGAACAAATAATCGGATACAACTGCAGAGTATGTTAACAAATTTGGTTAAATGTCATTTATAATTGTCTAGAAAGTCTAATTTCTTTTAAAATTTAATTTAGACTATTTTAGAAGGGTGATCATACATTATTGTAAGAGCATATTCATTTAATGTAAAAGGACATAGTATAATATGAATCCTTTCATGGTCGAATACTTTTAACCTTTAACTACACGGGTGGGGTCTACGTGGACCCCAAGCACAGTTTTTCCGTCTTATTTTCGATGTTACGCATGCTAGATTGCAACGCTCTCAGCTAATCTCAGTGTGCCGAGTGGTCTGTTGAAGAGTGAATGTGCATCACATATACTGACTGGTAAGTACCTTTTTTTACCTCTTGGGGTACCTGGAGACCCCACGCGTGATTTTACGTGACTATTGTTACAAATATTATAATTGATATAATTCGGTTTACTTGCAGATAGTCTTATAAAAATGAACCGTCCATTGAGTGAAGATGATATACGAAGAATTTTGGAGGAATCGGGCAGTTCTTAAGATGAAAAAAATACTTTTGAACCAGGTATTGCTGAGGAAGATGGAGACCTCAGCGACCAACAATCAATACACAGTGAGCATCTATTTTCATCCGAGATGGAGCAAAGCGATGACACGGAATCCAGCTCTGATGAACAAGAAACATCCGAAAACAGCTTTTATGGTAAGAATAAATTTAAATGGGCGAAAAGTGCTCCTCAGTCATCACGTATCCGCCGACATAATATAGATGTAGAGAAAGCTGGTCTAAAAGGTCCTGCTGCAACCAATAATAATATGACCCCATTGGAGAGTTGGAAGCTGCTTTTTACGGAGGATATTATAGATAATATTGTATATCAAACGAATTTGAAACTAGATGCAAAATATTCTTCCACTCTATCACGCCCATACTATGCCAAAAACATTGATAGTGGTGAATTTAGAGCATATTTGGGACTGCTATTATTTACATCAATATTCAAATCAAACCATGAAAATGTGCGATCGTTATGGGCTTCTGATTTTACAAGGAGAGACATATTTTGTGCTACTATGGGCATCAATAGATTTTTATTTATTCATTACAATCTAACATTTGATGATATCAATACAAGAGACCTTCGAATATCGACGGATAAATTTACTTTGATTAGAGAAATATTTGAGAAGTTCATACAAAATTGTGCTGCAAACTATTCATGTTCCGAATATCTGTGTGTTGATGAAATGTTGTTCAAGTTTCGAGGTTGATGTTCTTTTAGAATGTTTATCAAAAGTAAGCCTGGAAAGTACGGCTTGAAAATTCAATGCATCTGTGACGCAAAGACCCATTATTTGTACAACGCTTTCGTTTATACCGGTAAGAATCTTGTGGCACAACAAAATTCAAGTTTGTCAGTGCCCACAAAGGATGTGTTGAAACTTTCTGAGCCATTTCATGGTACAAATCGAAATATAACAGGAGACAGTTGGTTTTCTTCTGTCGAACTTGAAATAAACTTTTAGAAAATGGGCTGACGTATGTAGGCACATTGAGAAAAATAAGCGGGAAATTCCACGTGAATTTCTGCCTAACAAGAATAGGCCAGTTGGAACATCATTGTTTGGATTCGTTCGAGACATGACATTGGTATCTCATGTACCGAAGAAAAATAAAAGTGTAGTTTTACTTTCATCAATGCACCATGAAGAAGCAGTTAACGAGAACTCAACCAAACCTGAGATCATTGAATTTTACAATAGCACTAAAGGTGGAGTTGATGCATTGGATTTGAAATGTTCCAATTATTCCTGTTCACGTAGAACACGGAGATGGCCTTATGCAATTTTTGGTGCGATATTGAATATTTCTGTCGCAAATGGATACGTGCTATGGGTGGCTTCCAATCCAGGTAAACGTCTTACACGGCGTAAATATATTAAATCGACGGCGAAAGAACTCATACAACAACATATTTGCGAAAAATTGGATAGCACCCCTGGATTGACAAAGGAAATAAAATCAATAATGTGCAAGATAGTAGGCAGAGACCCCAAATCAACTATTTCAATCGAGGCTGGTCCAAGCTCTCCCAAAATGAAGCGAAGATGTTATGTTTGTCCTAGGTCCAAACATAAAAAAAGCACTATTGTTTGCAAAACTTGTAAAAAAACAATTTGCAAACTACATTCAAAGTCAATAAATTATTGTGAGCCATGTGAATCAATAGAGTCTTGAGCTGTGAGAGTAGAAATATTAGCAATTTATTAATGCTGTCAAAAAAAATTATTTTTATTTTTTTGCAATATTTAATGATTGTTTATTATAGTTCAGTACTTGCTTTAAGAGAAAAGAAAGACTGTTTTGTTTAAAGAGAATTAAAATGATTAAATTCCTTGTTAGATATAAGCGCCTTCGAAATTGTCTGTATTTTTTAGCTATTCATTTCTAACCCTGATTGTTACTGAACAAAAAACAATTTTGAACAAAGTAAATGTAATTTCTATTCAAATAATGTTTTATTAATATAATGTAAACTTTAAATTACCACATTTAATACATAAACTTATTTTTACCCAATAAATGTATAAGGATACGTGCGGACTCCACCCGTGACGTTAGGTTACAAGAAATGACGCGTGTACTTAAAGGTTAACACATTTTTATGATTGATTTTATATCAAAATTATTAGTTTAACAACATGCTTTTTTCTATGAGATTTTTTTTTTATGTAAGGATGAAAGAAACGTATTATTGCATTCGCGAAATGTTTGCTTGGGATAGAAATAGTACAGTAAATATAGCACGAAAAAATAGGTTTGGTCTAAGAAATGACCTACTGGGATTTGACTTGATAAATCGATAGGGGGGTATAAAAAAAACTTAACTTCAGATTTCCGAAGTGATCCCCCCCCTGCTTTTGAGAAAATCCAAAAACATTTTGAAACGCGTTTTTCTCGGAATCTATGGGTTTTAGAGAAAAGTTTATTTAACAAAAAATGTTCAGAACACTGTTATCTACATTTTATGTCATTGGAGCAAAGTCGTCCGACTTAAAATACAAAAAGTAAGTGGTTTTTTGGCGTTTTCAATAAAAAAAATTATTTTTTTATATTAACATAAATGGGAAAGTTGTTCGTCATAAAATTATCTACAATTTTTGTTCGAAAAATTTTTTTGTAAAACTTACCGTTAACAAGCTGGAGCTTGCCAAAGTGTAAAAGTCGTACATTTATGTGCCGCGTCGATGCGTGTATTCCATTCATTTTATCGAAACATTATTTTTCGATTAATAGACCGTAATGTTTACTTAATATTCTCATTTTAACAATAATTTTGATAAACAATTAATAATAGTAACCTTTTAGTACTGCTTGTTGTAAACGGTCAACATTGAATTAAAACAAATGCAACTGAAGGTAGTAGTAAAAGATTCACACAAAGTGTGACGACTAATTTTTTTTTTAATTCAAAATTCGTAACTATTTATCTATTAATTTCAAGCATTAAACTTTACATTGTGTGATTTTATTATGACAGAAATTTAACTGGTAATACTTGCAACGAATTTTTTCCCCGATGACGCGTGCTTTTTCACGAGTAAGTCTTTCTTTTTCATCTTTCACATTTTTCTGTCGAGAGGCGTAAATTGCATCTGACAGTAATTTTGTCCAGCTTCACTTTGAAAAAATATAACATTTCCTACACCCATTACATTGGTCGTGATAATCTTATCCTTATAATGTTCCTGTAATCGTAATGTGACAGTGTGTATAGAAGGCTGATCATCTTCGGGAATTAGTTTAAGGAGGTCCTTTATGGCGAATTGACATACATCCCGATTTTCAGCGATGAAGGAAAAGATAATTTCCATGACTTTATCGACTTTTGTTGTTGGACGTCCAAGTTGTTCGCCACATTCATTACTCCGTCTTTGAAGATTTATATAACATTCCCTATGGTACCGAGCTTTCGCTCGTACCAAATCGACATCTTTTATCTTATCTCCAATAAGCTTACTTTGTTCATCCTTTCGGGGTGTTAACATCTTCATCAGGGTATCATGAACAGAAGATCCTTTCACTTCACAAGTGTCCTTTAAGAAGTTTTGTCGCTTGCAGCCGCATAGAAAACATACGTTTGGATTCAAGACTGGGACGGTTGGTTCCGACTCCGTTGATGGGCCAGGCTCGGGTTCATCGTTTTCCTCGTCATCCTTTCGAACTTTGAAAACAATTATTCTCAATTTAACGTCAAAATAATGGACAGTGATTTAACACTAAAAGCTGGAGGGAACATTTTGTACCACTCTTTTCAATCAACATGGTACTTATTGTTTTTGTCTTTGTCTTACTTCCGCTCCGGCCTGCCTGTCCAGTGTTAATCACAGATTAACAAATTGACAAAAGAATAGAAAATTATGTAGCGTTTTTATCAAATTAAAAGTTTGCAACATGGGCTTGAATGCGCTTTAGTTTTGAATCAAAGTAGTTTTTAACAATTTATTGATTGCAATATGCATTTGTTTGTCAAGTAAAATTTATAAAAATTAGCCGAAATGTAACTGTCTATTATTTATCAAATTAAAATAATTAAATTGCAATGAAATTTAAATACGTCTTTGTTTATTATAAGTACAGTTTTTGCGAAATTTAAAGTTTTTAGAGTTTTGTACTAAAATACAATCGATTGTAATCGATTTTGTCTGTCCGTCCGACTCATTCATTTTACAAATTAAGTTATCGTTATCGTATTGGTAAATATTTATACTGTTTTTTTTTTATTAAGTTTTGATAAGAATTTATATTGCATATAAATACCTTCTCCACTCTTGTCGAGCAGCAGCAGCTGCAGCACAACGTGAATCTGAGTAACGCTTATGGCGATGGATGTGGACCACGACCGCGTTGCTTTCATTTTCAAGAAATTTTTGGATGTCAGAATCACCTCTGATTTTGCTTGCTCTTATCAGCGTCTTTCGAGCTTTTGGCCCCACGGTGCTCTTATCATTCACATCAACACTTTTCTCACAAACGAAACACACTTCCATTTTGAGAGAGCAAAGTTTAGATGCATTTACTCTTCAAAACGCACATGGCAACTGAAAAATGTACGCCAGTGAGGGCTTAGACAGATGCTAGAAACCGGTCCTTTGTCCAAACTATGCCGACCGGCCCGGCGAAAGTGAAAGGAACCGTTAACTATGCTGCACTGCACCTTTTTGTCTACAGATCGTTAACGGTAAGTTTAACAAAAAAATTGTTTAAACAAAAATTGTAGATAATTTTATGACAAACTTTTCCATTTACATTATTATAAAAAAATAATTTTTTTTTATTGAAAATGCCAAAAAACCACTTTTTTGATACTTTAGCGCCACCTACTTTTTGTATTTTAAGTCGGACGACTTTGCTCCAATGACATGAAATGTAGATAACAGTGTTCTGAACATTTTTTGTTAAATAAACTTTTCTCTAAAACCCATAGATTCCGAGAAAAACGCGTTTCAAAATGTTTTTGGATTTTCTCAAAAGCAGGGGGGGGGATCACTTCGGAAATCTGAAGTTAAGTTTTTTTATGCCCCCCTATCGATTTATCAAGTCAAATCCCAGTAGGTCATTTCTTAGACCGTTAATGCTATATTTACTGTACTAGAATGCGAAAGATTCATTTAGGTTTATTTTATTGAAGTTTATTCATTCGTTTGAAAGATGTTTATATTTGTTTACTTTACTTCCTTATTGTAAGCTTAAAGTACGTGCTGAATTCTTGAGTACTGACAAATTCGATTTAGTAAGAAAAACGTTTTTCTTATCGTTTATTATAGCGTTTACATTATATTTTACATAATTTAATGTCAGATCAGGTCGGGTCCAATATCGGAAAATTGTACGTCTTCTTGTAAATACAGAATTAGTTTCAATGGAAAAGAAATAAAAAAACAATGTTGCATTAAACATACAACTTCGGTCTTCTCATTTCCGCTCTTTTGACCGGGTATAGGACCCGGTACGGTGGCAGGCTCACACCACCAAACATGAGCCAGCCGCCGGGTACATATTAACTTCTTTGTTTCAGGTGACGACGCGGGTTGAGTGGGCCGAGCAAGGTGCCTCTTTACGACATAGGGTTATGTAATCGCATTGCATAATTCTTTGGCATAAATTGGTCACAGGGGTACTACTCCTCTGATGGGAAGGCTCATGCAAGTTTCCACTCAGAAGAGGAATACCTAGCCACTACAACAATTATGGATTTTGATCCGGTTGAGTGGGTGCGCGGGGGCTCCATCACCACCCGGTTGCCCCTCTTTCATTTGTGGGCCATGAGCCTCTTCGGGTAAGGACGAAGTTACCCTAATTCCGTCCCTTTTTACTTTTTTTTCTTGTTCCATGAACAAGTCATTTACCCCTGGTGTAGTTGCCTACGATTTTTGCAACTTCGGTCGCCTTGCTTTTCTCGATCCCAGATATTCGTGAATGCGAAATTCTTTGTAGTGGGTCGTTGTGCAGGGGGAATGAACCCGCCCCACGACACCGCAATGCTAGCCTGCCAGCGCATTCACGCGTCCCCAGACAAAGGCATTCTCGGCAGAAACTGACACCTTCTTCTGCCGAGGCAGCAGACCATCGCTGCAGTCCTTCACGGACTTTGAAATTTATCTTTTTCACTACATACGCTTTGGACAACGAACTGGAATGAATGCTTTTGGCTAATGGATATGATGCCTTAGACCTAGTTGCTATGCATGGCAGTGCCGAGGTGACAATCGTGCGTGAATGGCTTCAATTTAAGTAAAATCTTAGCAGGCCCCGGAGTACGTTCGAAGCTCGCACTTTTGTGTTGATGGATTAAATTCGGTTGAGACGGACTCCCAATTAGCACTGGTTTGGCTCTGAGCACTTGTCCCCATAAGGGCTTGTGCCAACCCTCGCATGGCCTCTCTGCTCTGCAAAGATGATCATGGGGCAGAAAAAGTGACTACACACATAGATAACGGTTCCAGGGGGGGCTAAATAAAACTGGAGCAACCTAAGGCCCTAAAAGAATTACGATGCAACCAGCGGCTACAGCAACGATATTTACAGCATATTGGATACTGACGATAGCAAAAATGGCAATGAATGCAATGACAGTGAAGATGGATGAAAAACGGAGATAAATAGACATTTTTCACCCTTACTGAGATCCCTGTGGCGTTTGGGCGCAGGAGAAGTTGATGCGAACAGCAGAGCGTCCCAAAAAAGAAGAGCGAAAAACTCTGCAGGACGTGCGAGGTGTTCGACCGGTGAAGAAAAATATAAAGAACATAGAAAATTCGATGGTCACTGCTGCGAGCGCTACCATTGTGATCAAAGCAAGGGTCGCAGATCCCGAAATAATAGCAAACAATCCTGATGTTCACAAAGAGATTATGGTAGGAAAAGACAGGACTGACCAGGCAAATAAAGCACCATTGTGCAATTTTTACGCCACCGTGAACAATGTGGTGGAATCACTGTACTCAGAAATGGAAGCCGATAGCCTTTCTCAGAAAGGTAGTCGTTAAGTACAATTGCCATATAGCAACATGAAAAAGAAAAGCTCATCCCAACAGTGGGAGATGTTTTAAAAAGAATAAAATCTGCATGCGATCGGCAAAAATCAGCAAAGGAGTAAAAAAAAGACTCCTTGAACGAGAAGAGCTCCTAGACCGCATAGGGCATTATTGGAGGAGCTGGTTAAAGGCCAAAGAGGACCAGAAGGCCAAACAAGAAGAGAAGGCTAACAAGTCACTGAAGACTAAGCCTAAAGGGCACATGCAGATAGCTCCTCCATCAAACATCAATAAAAGAATGGTGTCTAGCCCCATCAAAAAAATTGGGATAAAAGAAGGAAGGAAAAAGCATTTGATATGTTCGGAACTCCATATCACGGGCTCCAGACTGTGAACGAGAACGAAGTACACCACAAATACACTCCTTCAAAAGTACCAGAAAATAAATTTTGCACAGACGTCCAACAAGAAAAAAGACTTGAGACAAAACAGGGGAGAAAAAAGCTCCGTTAAAGACCCCGGCAGTAGGCACTGCTTGTAAAACCCCGAGATGGCTGATCCTACGCAGAAGTGCTGCAGGATATCAAGGAAAATGTCAGGCCTGAAGATACCAACACTAAAATGAAAGCAGTACGACTGAAGAGGTTGGGCCGCATACTGGTTGAACTTGAAGCCGAGGCCGATAACAAGTAGCATTCTGCCACAAAGTAAAGGAAATCCACGGCAAAAGTGCAACTATAGCCTCGCTGGAGCCGGCCGCAACGATCGAAATAAGAGACATTGACTACATCACACACCTGGCTGAGGTAGAATAGGCTATGAAAAGGGAGATCCATAGCGTTGGCAGGATCAAAGCAAGGCTGAGTCAAGGAAACCAAAGGGGACAACGCATGGCCATCATTGACTTGGTCGAAAAGGATGCCGAAAAGTAAGAATAGTGGAGGTCATCTGCAGAATATGGTGAAGAACAGCGCCTCTTGTATGTTTCGAATGATTTAGCTTTGTCCACACCGCACAAGTATGCAAGGGACTCCACATAGCATAAAAGAAAGAGTATACAGAAGAGGCACTCAGTATTCTTTGCAAGCATGCTGATCCAAGATCGGATCTTGCGCACGTTTTGGGATAAAGGAAATGGTGGGTTTTCTAGAAAACCACAGCCAAGGCAAAATCAAAACTTTAATGACCCACATCCACCCAAAATCAGCATGAGCAGTTTGCGATGGACATGAATGCTACCTTTTTACTGCTGAGTAAGTAATACCATGATAAAATTCCTGCTTCGTGATACCCTGATGAAAATGGTAATGCCGGCATCTGGGTTCAGAGCGATGATTTCCAGGTGAAGAGTTGTGGAAGGGGGATGGTTTCATGTAGGTTCGGTGCTGACGGACCAACTTCTTCAGTGTGTACCTAACGCTAAACGAATCAATTTCATCTTTCTGTCCTTAACATAGATGGCAACGTGCCTGTTGGGGGAGACGTCAATGCTAAAGCAATGGAATTGGGTGTGCCTCAAACAGATCCGCGGGGAAAATAAATCAATGAAATGGGGGCTCGGACAGCACTCGTCATAGTAAACACCGCAAATACGGAGACTTTACTGGATGCCAAATTTGCCTAGGAGTATGGAGGATTCACATTTACAGAGTATTAGAGGACTTCTTAGCCGGTAATCATTGATGCATTCTGCTTGAAATCAGTGATGTTATCTCTTGACTTTCGTTCTCTCGATTTCCTACAATTGGGTGGAACATTCGAAGGATGGACGTTGAGAGGTTCGTCGACGTACTTACAGCAGGTGCTCTGCTACAGGGTGATTCCCAGGAGATGGAAAAACTGTCAGCTCAAGGCGTGGTGGACTCAACTATGAGCATCATCACGACTGCTTGCAACGCTTCTATACCCTATCGAAAACCCCCGCACGGCAAGACCCGAATGCACTGGTGGTTGACTGAAAGCATTGAAAAGCGAAGGTAATGTCACAAACTTTGGCGTGAGGCTCAACTGCTACGGAACCGAGACGAGGCGTGCAACCGGGGAGCAACATATGTTATAAGTTTGCCAGGAAAACCCTTCACAAGTTGATTAACATCAGCAAGGTTCGATACTGGTAGGGTCTTGTGGACAATGTGAACAAGGATCCACCCGATCTTGGCTACAAGCTAGTTATGTGGAAGCTCTTTGGGAAATTTGCCTATTGATACGGAAAACATGGACGAGATAGTGAGGGTACCCTTCACCACCCATCGCGTCTATATTGATGCTGTCCATGGTGAAACAGCCAGATATGGAAGAGGCAGTCCTTTCACTGAAAGCAAGAAAGGCTATAAATCCATAAAGTGTTCCAGCTGAGGTGTTGCAACTTGCGTATCACCATTGTCCTGACTTGCTTTTTAGCACATGCACGATGCAAGATGATTCAAGCTTGATTGGCTATGTGGATGATGTTGGAGCTCTGGCTACTGGATGCACTATTGAGCACGCGCATCTTAGGCTAGGTATGCTAATGCGCCGAGTGAGACACTGGATTACTGCTCACGGGTTCAGTCTAGCACTGGAGAAAACCAAAGTGGTCATTTTGACAAATAGTCAATCCCTAAAGCAAGAATGATAAGTAATGGAGATATATAGTATTAATCGGACCGGAGCTACCTGGGGCTACCAATTGACTCAAAGATGAGTTTCTCTGAGAAAATCGGGGCAATGGCTGAGAAGGCTGCTTCAGGGGGTATTGGCTCTGAGTTGGCTTAACACCAAAGTAGGGGGACACAACCCGTCAAGAAGACGCCTCTTGATAAGGACTGCAGGGTCAGTGCTACTGTATGGAGCAGAAACATGAGGTAACGCTCTCAGTCAGGAGGTTTACCGAAAACATGTGGTAAAGGTACAGAGAAGAGGAGCACTGAGGACTGCATCTTCATATCCTTTAGTCTCTGATTAGGTGGTGAGAGTTATTGCAGGCGTGATACCTGCTGCTCTCCTCGCTAGAGAGTGCCTCACTATTTTCCTGCATCAAAACGAGGAGAGAAGAGTGGCGGCTGACCGCGAGGAGAGATAGCGCTCACTCAATGATTTGCAGCAGTCGTGGGTGAGCTGCATGAAGAGAAGGTGAACTGCATGTCTCATCTCTGATATGAAACCGTGGCTTAATCGAAGGCATCTTTAGATTAGTTTCTATTTGACACAGCTTTGGAGAGAGAATGGGTGTTTTCAATCTTACCTGCACAAGATTGGTAAGTCAGGGTCCCCTGATTGCATGTTTTGCCAAGAAGAGGAAGATGATGCCTGCGGCAGAGCTCACCCCGGGTAATATAGTCACGGTGATGATGAAAGGGACTCACAGCAGCCGAGGACATCGGAGCTGGTCCTCTTCATCTATTCATCTATCCCCTCCCAGCAGAAGAGGGATGCCTCATCTTAAAGGCGCCCCATTTTTTGAAAAAGGTGAGACATACCCTAAAGTAATGTGTCAAATGGTTCCTTGCTGGTATTTCGGGTTGATAAGGGAGGTTTTTAGTACGCAGTTCAGTTGCTTGGGAGCATGAGAGTCCCAAACTTTGTGCGAAAATGACATTCGCCTCCCAATTCCAAAGCGTAGTCTAGATTAACACCTATCATTCCGGGAGGGAACTTCATGGCACTCTTCATAACCTTGGGGTCTTAGGGTTTCTAAAACGGTTTTTTACAATACCATTTTTAAGTCGCTACCTGTCCTTCCTTCAGTGTGATACAGCAAGTCTTCTCAGGAACCAGAAAAGCTATAGCCAACAAATTTTGTGAACAGCTCGAAAATTTCTGGTTAGTGAAACTTCCGTACCCAAAAAAAAATGTTGTCCTTTTAAGGCGGTCAAAAGTTTTGATAATATCCTTTAAGATACGTTGTTGAAATTGCAATATCGATGATGGGGAGCGCAAAAAAAAAGCAAAAGAACATGAAAGAATTATGTCCCCCTTCGCGATTTGACACGTTTGGACCGAAAAATCTGAAAAAATCATGAAGGTAAGTCTCTTTGTGCACAAATATGAAAAATACCTAATAAGTTGTAATTCACTGAATTTTGTTAGTAATACTGTTATTCATCAATTTTATATTTTCTTGATTAAATCGTAAGGCAATCTTAAAATCATTGAGATTTTATTATCGCATGAATGCTCATAAAACTTTTCATCCACAGAAATTTAAGCAGAATCAGATGTTTTTAGCGAAGTTATGATATTTTAAATTTTCAGTATTACAACAACAATAATACGAGCTTCCAATTGACTCAGACACTATGGAGTTGTTAGGATTTCCATCAAAATTTCAGGTAGGATGTATATCATGCACATCTTTGAGAATCTGTTCAACGATTAATATTAGTACCTAATTGTGAAACAAAATGGCAACCGCTTTAAATGAGAAAATTGAGTAAATTTGAGTTCCTTTTCTCTAACTTCACCATTGTAGGTACAGGCGATTTGCCCTTGATAAAAGCATACATTCTAATGAGCAACAGTAACAACTACCCTAGTGGTTGAAAGTTGTAAATAAAATGTTTTCCAGTGAATTCATATACAAAGATAAACTTAAATTTAAATTTAAATAGTCTAAGAAAAGGTCCTTACAATCTGGAAGTTGCAATAAAGCTAAATCGTTTTTATAGAAGTAAAAGCCCTTTGAATGTTCTCCGAATGCAACAAAAGCTATGTAGGGGTTTTCTATAAGTCGGGTTTTCCATCAAAACAGGCAGTGCACTTGAAACTTAACATTCTACAAATTTCCAGATAAAATGAATAAGTAAACATTTTTAAGATTTCATTCAGTCAACATTTGTAAGTAGTATTGCACCAAAATGGCGACAGATTCAAATTAAATAACAACGGCTTTTCTTTTAAAGTGCGTATATATTTGCTGTAGATGTCGTTAAAGTTTTTATTGACTTTATTCATTAGTGGTGCTTGCATATGGAAGGTTGAGAACAAAACCCTTCTGAGTTCTGTCTACACAATTTGTTGTTACTTAGTTTTGATTTTCAGCTTATTATTGCTACATACGGTGTTGTTATTTGTTTATGTTGAAAATTAGGTATATGTTATGTTTATTATATTTAGTTCAGAAATAAGGTTTAACGTTTAGATTAGGAACATTGTGATAGCATTTCATTAGTATAGATAAAGTTTTTGATCGAATTTTATCACAGTTAGGTTATAACATATTAGATGTAGGATAAAATTGTTGTCTTAATATAATAATTAATTTTTGAATCGTGTTGGTTGATTTTTTCTCCTTTTTCCAATTGATTCTAAAATATGTAATAATTTTAATTGAATTAAATTTGACATTGTTTTTTGATGAAATATTTTTACGTGATAATATATTAATTTAGAGAGCCATTTGGGTCATTAAGTTTTAGTATTTTTATTGTTTGAAATTCGATTTATATGCTTTGAAAATTTACGACGATTAGTATTGTATAAAGCGCTTTTGACTTTCAGGACACCTAAATATGAGAAAAATCAGGAGGTAGTCTGATATAAGTAAAACAATAAATGTCTTAAAATTTTAAATTCACTCAACTTTGTTAGTAATATTAGGATTCACAAGTCTCGCATTTTCTTTAAAATCATCTACTCGTACGTACACAAAAGCTTAATGAAGTATTTAGAAACATTTATGCAAGACCCTTATGCTTGTTAAGTTTCATTTAATTCGGATTTTGTTTACGGAGTTTATAGCCATTTAAATTTCCTCAGAATACAATAACAGCTTCTACTTTTTTTACTTTTTTGTAGCACTACTACAACTTTTGGGGCTTCTTGCAACAAGCACCTCTGACTGTCTTGCTCTATTGACCGCGTCCTCCAATTTTCAAATCTGAGCAGCGTTGAGCTGTCTTCACCGATGAGTCAGATCAACATTTCCTCGGTGTTCCCACTGCCATCCGCCCTTCTATTCACCCAACGAATATATTTTTGGGTCTTCGTTTTTCATTCGTACGATTCACATGGCGAGTCTACTGCTACTTCCGTAGTCTTACAACCACTGGGACCTCCAATTCACCGAAAACTTCATACAAGACATGGTTGTATCGAATCTGCTGTTGGTACCCATCTAGTTTCGCTCCACCTCCATGTTTTACACCCATAGCAAAGTATAGGTCTTATCACCGATTTTTATACTTGGAACTTTGTTCTCCTGTGTAGGCAGCTGGTCTTCAAAATCGTCAAAACTGAATAAAAAATTTTATTTACGAGCTATATTCTTCGGCATATTTCGTTTCCTTCATTACTGGTTCTCTTTATTTTGAGACCTAAATACCCAAATTTGCCCATACTTTCGATATTTTATTTGCCAAGTGTGATATTTTGGGTATTTGAGGTATTTTCTTTGACTGCGTTATGAGCTCTGTTTAATTCTTTATATGTAGCCCCACGAATTTTCCATCACTGTCGAGTTCCGGGATAAGTTAATTGGAGTTTGTTAATGTGTGGCGGTTATATTGTATTCAAAATAACTCAAAAATATTCATTCCATTCATAAAATATACTGTACATAAAAATACTTTACTTTTGATACATTAAACAAATCATGTAAATCTAGATACCTATATTATTTTTAGAATCGTATATATAGATTGTAAGTTAATGAAGTAAGTTCATTTAGTTCAGTTCATTCAACGAATTTAGTTTGTTCTCAAACATTGTATTGAGAAAGTCAATTAATAAATATAATTTAATTTGTTCAGTTCGTTCTTAATTATTGTATTGTTTGAATTTATAATAAAATATTATTAAATACATAATAAAATATCTTTCTAATTGTAGAAAAAAAAAGTTTATTCTTATAAACAGAAACAAAACAATACTAACCAGAACGAACAATTGGTGACCCCGATAAGGCACAAACGCCTCTTATTGAAAATCGAGTTCTTATTCAACACGTGGACTTGCAAAGAAAGTTGTCGCAACCTTTAAGAAGGACGAGCAGTACCACGCTTTCTAAGCCCGAGCTGCTATTGCGAGTATAAACAAGTTGGGTAAACAGACCCACGCTCATGTCAGAAGGGTTTTGTACCCAACTTCTCAGAAATACAGTCACCAGCAATGAAAAACGTCAAGAAATATGTCAAAGAGATGTGCACGTTCAAAGGAAAATCCATTGTTTTCTACTTTCAACGGTTGCCATTTTGTTGCAAACCGACAAAAATCACTCAAATCATGAATTCATAAAAATATTAATGTTATTGACCTTATTGGAAAATTTCCAGAAGATCAAATCAAAACTGCAGTAACTGATTGGATGAAAAGTCCATAAAATACCAAAATCATGTGTTATTGTTGTTGTAATGGGAAAATTTCAAATGGCTATAACTTCCGTGTATATCATTCGATTTTCATCAAACTTACAAAGTTTAAGTGCCCTCAGTAGGACTATGTAAGTGTCGAATTTCGTTTAGTTTAAGGGTACCGATGCGATTTTATTGTAGAAAATGTGAAATTACAAAATCATACTATTTTTAACAAAGTAGACCGAATGTTGACTTCTAAGGGATTTGTTGTTGTTGTACTCATAAACACCTCCACCCCTAATTTTTTCAGATTTTTCGGATCACAGTTGTCCAATCGCGAGGGGGGGGCGACACAGATTTTTCGTGTTTTCCCTCCCTGCGCGTCGCTCAAAGCAGCAAGTATTAAATTAAGACCTGTTTTGAAAAGTTCTCATCAAGACCTTTCATTTGATACCCATATTGGCACCACTTTACACCTGCATACAAAATTTGATGTTTCCAGCTTAAGTAGTTTGCGAGAAAAAGTGCTCTGACACGCGGACGGACGGACAGACGGACAGACAGGTCGCGAAACTAGTAGGGTTTTGTAAAATTATTATACAAAACCTGAAAATGAACAGAAGCAAACTGTCGAGGCTATAGCTGAGAGCCTTCTCTCTTCGGCAAAGTCAGATATTGTAGGAAGCAATTTTGAATCAAAGAAAAGTCCTGTTGGTGTCAGTGCTACCGTACGCGAACGGGAGAACCACACCGATCTCTCTGCTATCAATAATTCTACGCAAGGAATCAACACAACAGTCTCAGATTTGGCAACCATCACTGAGAATTTGGCACTGAATGACAGTGGCAAAGGCAGGCTAGTTATATTGAAGACCTCCAGGCTAGAATTAAAAAAAAAATTGTGAGATTCCCTCGCAAAAGCTGTGACTAGCGTGTCTTGGAAGATCGAATTATGAAGAAAGTGAAGGAATCTGATTTTCCGTGGCGATTGAGTCGGCTTGTGCAATTGACTCACACCTTGATAGATGAAAATTCTTGTGTCAATTACGAGCGACGGTAGAAATATTGCTTCGTTAGAGCAGAAAAACAAGCGAAAAGGTCAAATCACGATTTTATTTGCAATTTTCGCCAATTGGTGGTACATTTACGGTCGTGTGTCCACCCGCCCACCAGCGAAACGCAAATTAGAATTGTGAGCAATTTGGAATTTAGTTATAGCATCCGGACAGAGCCTTAAGAGCAAAGCAAAACAATCATCAAATCAGCAGGCAGCCAGCCATTGATTTAGTACCGCGAATAAGCTGAGAACAGGCGGAAAACGCCGAAAAGTTCCAGCAGAAAATTCCAATCAGCGAACTCGTAAGACATCAAAAGTGGAGAACGACGAGCGAGGAGCGAATATACAGGAAGGAATTTAAGTAAGAGAATTTACGTACAACATTATATTCTACAATTACACCCTTTTTAAATTCACACATATGTACCAGAATTTTCAAATATTTCTAAATATTTTTTTTTTTTAATTTTTAAAACTGTAAATTTTAACGATTAGATCGCAGATTAAGGATAGGATATATCCTGGGACAGGGGGATGTATCCAGCGTAGCGCACCAAGAACCCTTAGGGATTTATTTTTGCAGGAATATTTATATCATTATAAATTAAATTATGTCTCAAGATAATTTTCATGATGCGAGTCCTTCAGGGGATTCTACGGTGAACGCTGCAGCAGTAAAGCTACCTTCATTTTGGAAGGAGTTTCCTGAAACATAGATTAAGCAATATTTGCAATCGAATTCATTTTCGCCTTCACAAAATACTCCAACTGAAAATAGAAAAAGACAGCTTCCTTTTAATTTTGTGTATTTTATTTATTTTTATTTCTCGAAATCGATTTTCGACCGTAATCGTTCGGTCTTCTTCAGCGATTAATTTATTTTTACTCACATTCCTGCTTATATACTAGCTATGTTTAAGGAAATTTACTCTAGATCATTAAAAAGTAATTAGGGAAATTTGCTTAAGCTAATAAAAGGTAGGAAAGGTAATTTACAAAAGGGGTAGTTATAAAAATATTATTTTTACATGATTCAGAAAAGATATTATTATTTAATTAATTTAAATAGCCATGATCTGCAGTTTCCGTCATCCTGATTCATCAACTTTTTCCTTTCCCGGGTAATTGCCAGGCTTTCCATCACATCCAATTTACGTGTATCTCTAGCTTCCTTGATGACCACAGCGTCCTCCATTGTTATCTCGTGTCCCTTCGTGATAATATGTTCCGCTACTGCTGACTTGAAACTCGAAGTTCTTTCTTTCTTTCTTACTGCTGCTGCTTCGCCTAGATGCTCCTTAATTCGCGTGCCGATGAGCCTCCTCGTTTGACCTATGTACACTTCTTCACAAGTGGGACATTCGATGCGATAGATACCAGATTTCTCATGTGGTTCGCGCTTGTCTTTCGTTGATCCGAGAACGTTTTTGAGCTGGTTCTTGCTGCTTGATTCGATTAACCGTACAGAATTGAGCTGATTTATTCGCCGCTTGATCCGATTGCTGATGCCTTCGTGGTAAGTTAGAGCCTTCCAGTACGTTCTTTCGGTATTCGCATTTGATAATGTTGATCGTCCCTGACGCTGTCTATTAATCTGGATCTTCTGTGCCATTCTCCTAATCGTCGAGCCCTTGAAGCCGTTTAGTTAACTGTCTCAACAATGTACCTCATCTCCTTTTCCTTAGCTTCCTTGCTTAGCGGCAAATCGAGCATCCTGTGGATCATAGCTCTGTACGGAGAAACATTGATTTGCTGCAAATGATTTGATGTATTTGGAATCGTTCTTTGTGTGTGAGTTGCTTTCCGGTATACATCGAAAGTTATATTTGTTTGAGTCCTCCTTACTACTATATCTAGGAACGATAGTTTACCGTCTTTCTCTTCCTCCATCGTGAATACTATATTTTTGTGGGCTCCATTCAGGTCAGCAAGGACCTTCTCCACGTCACTCCTTTTCACATATGCAAACACATCGTCCACATATCGGACCCAATGTTTTGGTAACTGGCCTTTCTCCTGCAGTCCGTCTTCTAGTTTCGTCATAAATATCTCGCTGAAGAATGGTGAAAGTGGATTTCCCATCGCAACTCCGCCTTTCGTCTTATAAAATTTCCCCCGAAAGGTGAAATAATTTTCGATCATGCAAAGTCTCGCAAGTTGGATATACTGCCTAGTTTTTATTTTCCAAGATAGCGCAAGACGAAATTATGGTGTCTTTCGACGTGAAAGCTCTATTCCCGAGTATTCCGGTGATGGAGACACTGGGATATATAGAAGAATGGCTTTCCCACCAAGAAAACTCATTATCTTGGAAAATAAAAACTAGGCAGTATATCCAACTTGCGAGACTTTGCATGATCGAAAATTATTTTACCTTTTGGGGGAAATTTTATAAGACGGAAGGCGGAGTTGCGATGGGAAATCCACTTTCACCATTCTTCATCGAGATATTTATGACGAAACTAGAAGACGGACTGCAGGAGAAAGGCCAGTTACCAAAACATTGGGTCCGATATGTGGACGATGTGTTTGCATATGTGAAAAGGAGTGACGTGGAGAAGGTCCTCGCTGACCTGAATGGAGCCCACAAAAATATAGTATTCACGATGGAGGAAGAGAAAGACGGTAAACTATCGTTCCTAGATATAGTAGTAAGGAGGACTCAAACAAATATAACTTTCGATGTATACCGGAAAGCAACTCACACACAAAGAACGATTCCAAATACATCAAATCATTCGCAGCAAATCAAGGTTTCTCCGTACAGAGCCATGATCCACAGGATGCTCGATTTGCCGCTAAGCAAGGAAGCTAAGGAAAAGGAGATGAGGTACATTGTTGAGACAGCTAAACTAAACGGCTTCAAGGGCTCGACGATTAGGAGAATGGCACAGAAGATCCAGATTAATAGACAGCGTCAGGGACGATCAACATTATCAAATGCGAATACCGAAAGAACGTACTGGAAGGCTCTAACTTATCACGAAGGCATCAGCAATCGGATCAAGCGGCGAATAAATCAGCTCAATTCTGTACGGTTAATCGAATCAAGCAGCAAGAACCAGCTCAAAAACGTTCTCGGATCAACGAAAGACATGCGCGAACCACACGAGAAATCTGGTATCTATCGCATCGAATGTCTCACTTGTGAAGAAGTGTACATAGGTCAAACGAGGAGGCTCATCGGCACGCGAATCGAGGAACATCTAGGCGAAGCAGCAGCAGCAAGAAAGAAAGAAAGAACTTCGAATTTCAAGTCAGCAGTAGCGGAACATATTACCACGAAGGGACACGAGATAACAATGGAGGACGCTGTAGTCATCAAGGAAGCTAGAGATACACGTAAATTGGATGTGATGGAAAGCCTGGCAATTACCCGGGAAAGGAAAAAGTTGATGAATCAGGATGACGGAAACTGCAGATCATGGCTATTTAAATTAATTAAATAATAATATCTTTTCTGAATCATGTAAAAATAATATTTTTATAACTACCCCTTTTGTAAATTACCTTTCCTACCTTTTATTAGCTTAAGCAAATTTCCCTAATTACTTTTTAATGATCTAGAGTAAATTTCCTTAAACATAGCTAGTATATAAGCAGGAATGTGAGTAAAAATAAATTAATCGCTGAAGAAGACCGAACGATTACGGTCAAAAATCGATTTC
This sequence comes from Odontomyia ornata, assembly GCA_963969285.1. Lineage (NCBI taxonomy): Eukaryota > Metazoa > Arthropoda > Insecta > Diptera > Stratiomyidae > Odontomyia > Odontomyia ornata. Next base: position 330,496,985 of record OZ017739.1, read on the forward strand.
GAGAAATAAAAATAAATAAAATACACAAAATTAAAAGGAAGCTGTCTTTTTCTATTTTCAGATAGTTTAAGCGTTCTGAGGCTCAATTCGCTCTGGCTGGGATTACGACAGAGTTAACTAAATTCAATTATGTTCTGGTAGCTTTTGATCCTGAAGCAATTAGGACAGTTTCTGATCTAGTGAATAATCCTTAATCCACTACTCCCTACACAACTTTAAAAGAAGCTTTAATTTCCAGACTTTCAGCATGTGAGAAAACGAGATAAAGTCAATTAATTTCGAAACTCACTTTAGGAGATAGACAGCCCTCACAACTTCTTCGTGAGATGAAACAACTTGGGGGGATAAAGTTGGAGATGAACTTTTAAGATCATTATAGCTTCAAAGACTACCGGAAAACATACAAGCAATATTAGCATGTAACCGGTCCAGCTCTTTGAATGATCTGGCATCAAGTGCTGATAAAATTTTTGAAGTTTCAAATAGACCATCAGTATTTTCATTTGCAAATTCCTCCAAATCAGAACGTAACGTTCAACAACAAATTATAGAGTAAAGAAGTCAAATTGCACAACTTACTAAGGCTGTTGGAGAATCATTAAGATTTAGAAGTCCAAGAAGGAACGATGGCCAGTTTCAAGGTTTCCGTTCACGTAGTTCATCCAACAGATGCTCAAAAGATAGAGGATTTTGTTGGTATCATGCTAAATTTGGTGTCAATGCACATAAGTGTATTGAGCCATGCAAATTTATTAACGAAAATTCTAAGGAGACTTTCAATAATTCAAAAAACTAAATCCTCTTTAGTCTCCGGCGGCAAACTTAAGTGGTATTTCTTCTAGCCGCCTTTCAATTCTCGATCATTCTGCAAAGAAGAATTTTTTAATCGATACAGGTGCGGAAATTTCCGTGATTCCGAAATCAAATAATTTGAAATTATTTTCATCGGGATTTAAACTTTCTGCTGCTAATGCATTTTCCATTGATACATATGGCAGGAAGTGATTAACATTAAATTTGGGACTTAGAAGAGATTTTTCATGTCATTTTACAATTGCCGACATTACACGTCCCATTATAGGAGCAGATTTCCTTGGTCATTTCGGTCTTTTAGTAGATGTAGCTAATAAAGCTTTAATCGACCCAGTTACCAATCTTAAATCAATAACTTTTATTTCTAGGGAAGATTATCCAAATTTATCAATTCACGTTCAATCGGATGTTGATCCTAATGTTAAAGAATTATTAATTAAATTCAAGTCGATTACCTTAGAATCTGATTTAATTAAAGTTCCAGTACATAATATTAAACATAAAATTGTTACTTCTGGATCTCCAATCATGTCCAAACCTAGACGTTTAGCTCCGGACAGATTAGAGTCAGCTAAAAAAGAATTTAATTTTCTTCTCGAACAAGGCATCTGCCGTCCTTCAGACAGCAAATGGTCCTAACCATTACACATGGTAAAAAAAAGTAATGGTGAATGGCGTCCTTGTGGAGACTACAGACGTTTAAATGCCATAACCGTTCCAGGTCGTAATCCGATTCCTAATATTCAGGATATTACTCATTTTCTGACCGATTGCAAAACATTTTCAACTTTAGATCTTACCAAGGCATACCATCAAATTCCAGTCGAACCCGAAGATATTCCAAAAACAACTATATGCACACCGTTTGAACTCTTTGAGTTCACCCGAATGACCTTTGGACTATGCAATGCTGTGCAAACTTTCCAGCGATTTATTAATTCTGTATTGAAAGATCTAAATTTTTGTTTTGTATATCTTGACGACATCCTGATTGCATTTAAATCAGTTTCTGAGCATTCAGCTCATTTGGAAGTTGTTTTTGAAAGATTACAAGAACATGGTCTTATAATTAACATCAAGAAATGTAAATTTTTACAGACTGAGATAAAATTTCTTGGTCATTTCATTTCGTCTGAAGGCATTCGTCCAGCTCCAGACAAGTGTCAAGATATTCTTCAATTCAAATTACCTGAGACTATTTTAGAACTTAGACGATTTTTATCGTCGTTTCTTGCCCAATGCAGCTTCTCCAAGGCAACTCCGTCAACTAACATTTATTAGTGAGTTTACTACAGACTTTCGACATATTTCTGGCAAAGAGAATGTAGTTGCTGATTCTCTTTCTAGGATTTCTCAAATAGAAATTCCTAGTACAATAGATTTCAAAGCCATTTCAAAAGCACAAATTGTAGATGAATGTTTGACAAACTTGAGAACAAATTCGAAATTTAAGTTTAGTCAAATTGATTTGCCAAATTCAGATATTGAAGTTTTTTGTGAAATTTCTGATGAAACTATCAGGCCTTACATTGCAGAAAAATTTCGTGAACAAGTTAACAAAACTGTTCACAATTTAGCACATCCTGGAATACGAACTACTCGTCGCATTATTGCAAACAAGTATTCTTGGCCTTCATTAAATAAGGGTGTTGCAAACTGGACTCGGAGTAGTTTAGATTGTCAACGTTGCACAATTTCAAGGCATAATAAAAGTGAAATTAAGACTTTTCCATCGGTATCTAAACGCTTCAAAGCAATTCATATGGATATTATCGGACCACTTCCTTATCCACAAGGTTTCACGTATTGCTTGATAATTATTGACCTATTTTCAAGATGGCCAGAAGCTATTCCCATGACAAATATAACAGCCTAATCTTGTGCGGAAGCTTTATGCAGTGTTTGAATTGCACGCTTTGGAGTTCCTGAAACCATAGTTATTGATCAAGGTAAACAATTTGAATCACAACTATTTGGTGAACTAGCAAGGACTCTAGGTTTTAAATGCAACCGTACTACAACTTATCATCCTCAAGCTAACGGCATGATCGAAAGATGGCATCATACGCTTAAAGCGGCCATTATGACACATAATAATCCTTCATGGACCAAAAGCTTACCTTTTGTGATGTTAGGTTTGAGAACAGCAATCAAAGAAGATCTTAATACTTCTACAGCAGAGCTACTTTATGGAGAAAATATCAAAATTCCGGATGATTTTTCAATTCCATCATTTGATAACCATATACAAAACGATTTTATTAAAGACCTGAAAGTTGCTATGTCGATTCTCAAACCTATTCCGGCTGCAAATCATGGTCATAATAACACAAAAATTATTAAAAGTTAAGATACATACACCGAAGTTCTAGTCAGGGTAGTATGGCTCGTCCATCGCTTAAACCACCATACCAAGGTCCCTTTAAGATATTGTAGAGAAAAGAAAAATATTCCACTATTGAGATTAATAATAAAGCGTGTAATATTTCGGTAGATGGATTAAAACCTTGTTTTTCCGCAATTAAGAAAAAGAAATAAAAAATAATGGAAATATAGAGACCAAAAAAGTATCGTTGGACATCATCATAAGTAGTTTTCCTTTTATCGTGAAATATAAATATTTCACTAGGGGGAAGTTCTGTGGCGGTTATATTATATTCAAAATAACTCAAAAATACTCATTCCATTCATAAAATATACTGTACATAAAAATACTTTACTTTTGACACATTAAACAAATCACGTAAATCTAGATACCTATATTATTTTTAGAATTGTATATATAGATTGTAAATTAATGAATTTCAGTAAGTTCGGTTCATTCAACGAATTTAGTTTGTTCTCAAATATTGTATTGAGAAAGTCAATTAATAAATATAATTTAATTTGTTCAGTTCGTTCTTAATTATTGTATTGTTTGAATTTATAATAAAATATTATTCAATACATAATAAAATATCTTTCTAATAGTAGAAGGAAAAGTTTATTCTTTTAAACAGAAACAAAACAATACTAACCAGAACGAACAAATGACTGTGTCAAAATACTGATGCCTTCCGCATAGGGTACCACTTGGTTTGACTTGTATAGTAACGTACCTCTTGTATCGGCAGGTAGCTTTCTCATGACGTATTTTAGAGCCAAATTGAATAGCAGTATTTTTGTCAAAGGCCTCGGTGAGTTGGTTATTGGTGTAGGCTTGGAAAGTTTTCCTCGTCATTGTCATTCGGTAAGACGGACTATTTCCTCTGGAATATTAAAGTAATGCACTATTTGGTACAGTACATTACGATCAATACTGTCGTACACTTGCTTAAAGTCAACGAATATTAAGTGTAGGTCTGTGTTGAGCGCCAAGCATTGGTCAAGTACCTGCTTGACTATAAACATCTGATCTATTATTGATCTGCGTGCACCAAGGACACCTTGGGACTCTCCAATAATACTATTGGAGTTAGTTCTGATTTAATTTCCAGATTTTTGAAAATATTTTGCAAGCAGTGCAAAGCAATGATATGCCTCAATATTTTTCGCACTGTAACTTGTCACTTTTGCTGTGGACACAGGCTTTTGGTACTGCATTGTGACAATTTAAATTCCCCGAGTATATGATATGCTAAAAACAATGTATTTTGTTAAGTTGGTAGGATGGTCCTTAATTACTTTGCCGAATATGAGCGCGATCTGTCAGCCAGTTTATTCACAGTAGCCGCTTATGTCGGTACACCTCAGTGGTGCGGTTTTGTGAATTTTTTTATTGTGACCGAATTTAAAGCCAAAAACGCAATAAATACCATCCATCAACCACCGTATTCACCAGATTTGGCTCTGTGTGATTTTTATGAATAATTAAATATTTTGCGTGTTATTTGCAATTGCCGAGTACTTTTTTGTCACAATGTAAAACAAAACTCACTGATGGAGCTAGGGGCCATTACAAAAAGTGCTTATAAAAAGTGTTTCGAGGACTGGAAAAATTGTTGGCATAAGTGTAGAGCAGTTAATGGGGATTACTTTGAAGGCGACAAAATAAATACTGATGTGTAATTAAATATTTTGGTTTTATTTGCAATTTCCCAGTCCTTTTTTTGTCACAATGTATACGGGCTTTGCATCAATCCAGACACTAGATTTTCTATTGGATCTTCTAAAAGTTTGTGGTTCATATGAATACCATAAATATCTTTTGAAAATCCGTTAAGCTCATGGGCTCTAGTGATATGCAACAAAATGGTAGGTAGTTAAATCTGAGAAACTTTTGCTTTTCCTGGATAATAAGTATTTAATATAGGTTTCACTTAAATTTTTCTTAAGCTCATTTATATCGAAGGTTGAGTACAGAACTCTGTTGGTAGGCGCTTAGTTCTACCTACCTAACTAATTTTACCTAAAATGGATCGTGTTAGTATTACAAGTACAAAGTTAGTTAAAATACTTACAATGGCATAGCCTTAATAAAATGCGCTATTCAAATTAAATTCAACTACAAATCAACTTTTATACTGAAGAGGAAAGGCAATTATTTCAGCTTTTCATAATGATACCATGAAACACGCATCATTCTTTAATTGCATTCTGAGCTTGAGACGACTTTCCGTAATCCGCACTCTAATTTTTCAATCGAATTACTTACTTTAGTTCATCATCCCACAATTTTGCATCCCATTTGTTCCAAATACTAGTATTAAAACCGTCAAGCAATTTTCCAGCATTTCATTTTTATATCACTGTTGTCATTCTTCTTATCTCTGCAAGCTGTACCTAAGACTAAATTTTTTTCGGTTCTTTTGAGCTAGAATGGTTGGACATCAAAAGGCGGAAAATCTCTCAAAAGAGATCCAATTCTGCACGAAGCTATCGCTTAAATTCTTTTCCAGGAGCAGCTCATCTTATGTTCACGATGACATAACGTTCATGCAAGATAAAAAGAATAAAAGATGGAAGTATCTACAAGATAAGTATGAGCGACATTGGCTCTTGTTGAGACTGCCTTTAGGAGGAAACTATAAATGTGTGTATATAATACGATTTTCCCTTGAAGGATAAATGATTGGATTTAATAATGCCTCCAAGCGATTTCAAATAGATAGAACTATCCTATGACCAGGGATATGGTTAGTGGAACACTAGTATGTCACTCGCAGATAATACAATCAGTTTGTGATCCTTTGTGTGCATATTTTTTCAAGTACGGTGATAAAGTTTACTAGCATACTTTTATACTCGTATATTGATATATTCTTGTTTGCAATAGATCAAGTGAAAGAATTTTCAATAATGGTCGATATTAAGCTATTTTTCCTAGAAAATATATTCATCCTTTGCTTTTCAATTTAAAGAAAAACAATTTCATGACAATTGATTGAGTCGAAATTCGTCTGCTCACAACAACAACGCAAGGCTCAGTGGCGTACCCAGGGGGGGATATCGGGATATATCCCCACCAGAAATTTTAAAAATAAGAGCAAAAATATTTTGAGCAGGTTAATATATGACTGTAAAATAAAAATTTATGTATCTTTCAATAAGATATAAAAATTTACAAAACTAAAACGTTCTATATCCTGTACTGCTCACCTATTCTTGCACTAGGCCATCCACATCCAACGTTAGCATTGCTCATTTGTTTGTAGTTCTGTACACATTTGACTAGGAACCGCGAGTTTTTCTTTTTGTGTAATAAATATGGAGAAGTGGCTTTTAATGGGTAGCTGCAAAGGTGCCAAAAGGGATTCTTTGATATACAGTGATGCAGTAGAAACTCGAAGGCAGACTCTAGATGCTCATTTGGATCAACCAGAAAAAAGGCAAAAGACCGTTATTGGTAAGAACGATTTACTTCACGTTTAAGATGTTCATTTTATGTTTACCAAATGCGCTAGATTTCAAATTTATTCATGTTTTGAGTGATTGTTACTGTATTCATAGGGTTTTGTACTAGCTAAAAAATCCTATTGAAATTGTGACTATTTATCTGCCTGTGTGTATGTCATATCAGTTTTTATCCAAAACCATAGCAGCTACCGACACCAAACTGTGTATGCATATTAGAAGTTATGGGCTTAGAAATTTCCAGATATTAGAAAATTGTTCAAGTGGTTTAAGGGGTGTCCGCCATATCGAAGGAGAACCCCTCAAAATAAAATTTAACTGGAAAAGAGATTTCCCAAATTGGTCTTCAAGCAGTGCTACCAGCTTCGTAGAATGCAGAGGGAGAGAAAATGTACGAAAACCGGCCGGTCTTCATCACGCCGGGTATAGTTAGGCTATTGGCAGAGCATATATGTATACTAAATAGAACTTGCAATCGATCAGCTGTTCGAATAAAGAGAGAGGGAAGAACTGATTAAAATATACGATGTGTTAGTGCCGTTTCCGTGCAAGTTCAATTTTTGATTTGCTATGCATATACAATACATACAAACTTTTAATCCATTTTCCCCAGTTTTCTCCCTACTCTATAAGTATTGCTAGAAATAAAATTTGTTCGAACTGCAAGTGCTATCTAGTAGATACAAGTATGCTCTGCTATTGGTACGACAATAACAGAGTAAATGTGCACTTTCAAATAGTATACAAAGTTATGCGGGTCTATTAGCCACCTGGGGATAGAGATCGATGCATGTTTATCCTGATATATAAGCCTAGGTGCTAGATGATCCTTAACAATATTTATTTATTTTCAGGATCAACTCAAGATGAAGTTGCTAATAGCAGCTTCAAATTGAAAGCTGATAAAATTGTTTTTTTTGATGTCGGAACTTTTTAAATAAACCTATCACAGATATTGAAAAGTATAAAGTGTTGACAAAGCCATAGATTCCAAATGACTTATATAGTTTTCCACCAGGACATAGAAATTTGAAATTTCAAAAAAAAATGGCTCAGTGAATTTTCTTGGCTGGCATATTCAGAGGAAAATGTCGGCGCTTTCTGTAAGTTTTGTGTGATTTCTGCTAAAAACACTGAAGTAGGTAAGGGGAAACCTGTGCGTTTGGGTGCCTCGTAAAAACACCTTTTATTCGCTGGAAAGATGCCAAAGAGGAGTTTCGGAGCCATGAGCAAAGCAATTACCAAAAAAATTCATGTGTGTCAGCTCAATATTTTTAAATGTCTTTGAAGGAAAATGTGACGACATAAGTTGTGAAATTGAAAAAGGAAGAAATAAAAAGTAATGGAAAACAGACAGAAAATATTATCTGTGATAAAAACTGTCATATTCTGTGGAAAGCAAGAAATAGCTCTGGAGGACATGATGACAGTGGAAAAATTAATTTGAACGATTTTAAAACCAATCAAGGTAATTTCAGGGCCCTTTTAAAATTTAGGGTTGATTCAGGTGATTCTTCCTTAAGGTCACATTTAGAGAATTGCAATGCCAACTCTTCATACATCAGACCGAAAGTTCAAAATGAAATAATAGACACATGTGGTGAAATCATTCTTTACAAAATTGTCCAAAAAATAAATGGTGCGAAATGTTTACTTGCTGATGAAACCACCGACATCAGTGGTATTGAACAATTTACACTATGCGCAAGGTACACGGTGAAGGAAGGAAATGGGTTTACTTTGAAAGAAGATTTTTTAAAGTTTGTGCCAATCCACGACACCACAGGAGCTGCGCTTGCATCCAAACTATTAACTGAATTGGAGTCAATGGGTATCTGTCTGGCCCATTTAAAAGGACAAGGCTATGATGGGGCCGGGGCGATGAGTGGTCGATAAAAAGATTGCGCTGCTATAAGAAAAGCTTCTCATCCTGAAGCTCTGAATGTGCATTGCTCTAGCCACGCACTTAACCTAGTCCTTAGTCATGCGTGTGATGTCCAAACCGTAAGAAATTGCATTGCCACAATGAAAGGAATAATTAACTTCTATCCCCGAAACGAAATGCAGTTTTGCAAGAGGAAATCTTGAAAGATAACCCATGTTCAAAAAGAACACGTCTCTTAAAGTTTTGCGAGACTAGATGGTCCAAACATTTGAGCGCACTTATTTCTTTGAGAGAGCTTTACTTTTCAATTCTTAGGGCACAAGATTTAAATCAAAGCATAGACGATGATCCTCAAGTGTCAGGAAAAGCATTCACTCTATCGACGGCTTTGAGAAATGGAAAATTTTTAGTCTCTGTTGTAACCATAAGCAGAGTGTTCTATTTAAGTTTTGGGCTTAGTAAATATTTACAAACAAAAGAATGTGATCTATCACAAGCTATGAGTTATGCCAATAGCCTACATCAAGAGATTCAAGAAATGAGAAGCCAAGCTGAGAGTACGTTTCATGAGATTTTCCAAGAGGCTAAGCAAATTGCTGACGAGGTATGTTTTCTTACGTTTTTAAATATTTTGTAATTTATCAAGAATTTTTTACACTTGAAGGTAGGAGAAACAATCGAAGTGCCCAGAATTACTGCAAGACAAACTCAAAGGGCTAACTATGAGGCCAACAATCTGGAAGACTACTTCAGATGTAGTATTTACATTTCCTTCCTTGACTACTTTTTAACAGAAATGTCAGATAGGTTTTTAAACCATAGAGATGTTTTGGAAAAGTTAACCGTGCTGCTATCGGAAAAACTGATGAAGTCCGATTCAACAGAAATTGAGTCATGCTCGAAAGTTTTAGCAGAACAGTGGCCAACAATTATTACTGACCCTTCCCAATTCAAGGCTGAGCTGGTAATGTGGAAGAGAATGTGGAGTGAGAAAGCTCAATGCAATATTCGTAAAGACTTCTTATTATCTCTGGATAGCTGCAATGACACAATATTTCCAACTTTCCATTTAATGTTGAAGGTAAAGCCCAGTAATTAATTGATTTTTAATTGAAAGTCATCATTATTGTATACTTTCATGCTGCTATATTTAGATGTATAGATACATAAATATATGTATATATATATATATATATATATATATATATATATATACATATATATATATATATATATATATATATATATATATAAATATATGTACATATGTATATATGTACATATATATATATATATATATATATATATATATATATATATATATATATATATATATATATATGTATACATATACAATAAACAAAACATATTTCCTCTTTTTTAAGGTCACAGCAACATTACCCATGGCAACAGCCACAGCAGAGCGATCTTTTTCAACCCTGCGCCGAGTAAAGACATATCTTCGAAACTCTTCATCACAGAATCGTTTGAATGGACTTGCACATTTATCAATTCACAAAGACATAAATGTGTCTCCTGAAGAAATCTTGGATGTTCTGTCAAAAAAAACTAGAAAATTAGACTTTGTATTATAATTTCTTAAGCGAAATATTTTAAGTATTTTTTACCATTTAAAATCCAAAAATAAACTCCTATACAGTACTTTTTCGAGTATCAAATATTTCTGGAAATAACTAGTTGTTAAAAAAATATAATTTAGATTTTACGAAAAAAACTGAGGTTAAGAGACAACCCCGGAGAGCCTCAAAATACATTGATGACACTACATTGTTGAACATATTTTGGTACGATAGTACCTCATTTTTTGTTTTGTTTGGAAAGGGGTTTCTATTCAAATATGATCAATATCCCCCCCCCCCCCCCCCCCTCCGAAAAAAATTCCTGGGTACGCCACTGGCGAGGCCCGACGGCTTTTAAAGGAAACAAGTTTAGTAAGCAGGAGAGTGCTCCTACTAGAAGGTCTTTGTAAACATCCTAGCGTAAGAAACAAGTTTTCTAATGCCGTGAATCGATAATTTGAATTATTCATCCAATACTTGGATGTGAAATCGTTCAAATTTACATAAAAGATGCACAGTTTCTTTCATAAGCACAGTGCAGCCGCCATTTTTATCTAGATTAAATGATTTTTCTGAATGCTCGGCCGATTGAACATGTTCAAGTTAAAGACTTTTCCTTAAATTTTCATGAAAATTGAAAGAAAATGAAAGTGGCTAAGTCAATTTGAATATATATATATATATATATATATATATATATATATATATATATATATATATATATATATATATATATATATAGGGTTTTCCAATCAGAGGTGTTATTTTGAATAGATCATGTGATTTAACACCTTGCGACTTCTTCCTTTGGAGCCGCGTGATAGAGAAGGCCTACGCCAATAGCCAGCGTCGATTCAAGATCTCAAAGATGAAATTCGTGAGGCTATTGAGGACACAGGGCAGCCACTTTGCGATTTGGTTATGGAAAATTTCATGAAGAGGATATGGTCCTGTAAGCGTGTCGTAGTGATAATTTGCCTGATGTTTATTTTTGCTATTAACGGCATATCCTTTTCTTTATAATGAAATAAACATCTGATGATTTATTTTAAAAAATTGCATTTTTCTTTTAATATCAAAATAACACCTCTTATTGGAAAACCCCATATCAACTATAAACACTTGTTATTGTTGTTGTAATTCCATATAATTGAAATGGCTATAACTCACTTGATTATGATTCGATCTCAATAAAATTTTGTGAACATTTATATGTTATGTAAGTCTATATAATTGCATAATTTTAAGAAATTTAAAGGTACCGTTTCGACTTTATGGGCGAAAACGTAAAATCTACAAATCATATCATTATTAACAAAGTTGAGTGAATTTCGATTTCTGAGGTATTTGTTATCCTTGTACTTATTAAGGCCCACGTTCGTGATAATTTTCAGATTTTTCGGCTGAAAGGTGTCCAATCGCGAGTGGGGGACAGTAATTTTGGGTACATTTTGCCTTGCCCTGGACCCCCTAATTCATAAAATGATATTATTATTTCAGATTCTAAAGGTTCTAATCAAGACCTTTCATTTGATACCCCACTCGACTACCTTTGATTAAAAAAATATTTATGGGCCAATTCGTTATTAGGGGGGACCTCCCTTAAAATTTTTTAAAATTTTTGTTAAGGCCTTAACTTTTGAGAGACCACCACTTCTGACCTTGTCACAATGTTTGAGCATTCTAGCTTCTATAGTTTCTGAGAAAATTAGCTGTGACGCACGGACAGACGGGCAGATGGACGGACGGACAGACGGACAAACAGGTCGCGAAACTAGTAGGTCTTTGTAAAAAAATTTAAAAAGATCTAAAAAGGAATTGGCCTGCGGATGTCAAATAAACAAAATTATTGACTACAATTGATTCAGTTGAGTTGAAAAAAAAAATTGCCAAGTGCAAGTTTGACTCGAGTGGGAAGGTTTTGTATGATCAATTTGTAATCTAACATTCTTAAGGTCTTATAAAAATTTTTTTACAATAAACTTATCAAACTGGTACCTGTCCATTAGTATGTCACAGCATGTTTTCTCAGGAACTAGAGAAAATACACTCATATAATCAGTGACCAGCTGAGAAGTTTCTAGTTAATGCAAGTTCCATTGCGGAAAAGAAACTCAAAGATTTTAAGAGGGGTGCCCTACATGAGGATGTAATCCCTTAATTTTTTCTTTTCATCGAAGATTGTCAACTAAGGTGTCAAATGGAAGATCTTGATGAGATCTTTTAGCTAGAAGTTTTGAAGATTTCAATATTGATCATGAAGTAGGCAGGAAAAGCGGAAAAACACGAAAAAATTGTGACCCTCTCCTGCCAATTGGTCACCTGTGGAGCAGAAACTCTGAAAAAAAATCATTCTGGTGGTTCTCTATGAGTTCATGAACGACAAATACCTTAGAAGCCGATATTCACCAAGCATTGTTAGTAACAATATGATTTCTGAATTTCACTTCTTTTTGAATAGAATCGAGAGGGTATGCCTCTTTTTTTTTTTGTTGTGGCGAGATGAAGGCTCTTAATGCTGAAAGTGTGGGAACTCCACCGTGCACTTCTCGGAGACTGCGCACAAATCACCTCCCTTGTCAATGAGAGAACGTACCGTGGAACTACCTCAGTCTAACCCTCATTTTGGGGTATTCTTACAAAGTCAGAAGGGGGAAAGAGAAGGAATTGCTAGGAAAGTGGGTACCCTTAAATTCAAGAAATATAATGTGCTATTTATAGGAAAGAACAACTATGAAAATTTCAAAAGGATCAAAAAAGTAATTAACCAAGCTTGAACATTCCTGCATTGCAACAGCAAAAATACATGTGCATGGAGCAATATGTTCTTCCGATCGGCTCAGATACTTCGGAGGTTGCATGAAAGTTTCTGGTAGTATTTACATCATGCATATCTTTGCGGATTCATTCAACGGGGGACATCAGTATCATAAAAATGTTCAAACGTCTAGCGTTCATAATATCCAGATATATTTTTAATTCGTTCCTACTAAATAATTTTTTTGCTATTCAAAAATTTATAACTTTTATTGGAAAAGTCTGAAAACCTATACAGTGTGGTTGCTTTTTATCAGAAACCGTAAAAAAGTGCTAGAAACTACTCAAAAATACTAGAGAAACTCATCAAGTAAGGCTCACTGACGTAATTCCTGCTGCTGGAGGCCTATCTCCTCAGCCATATAGCTTTAGAGCAGGACCCTACCCTAATGATGCAATTGCAGAGGTGGTGAGCGTGGTTCAAAAGGCAGAGGCATATAGCTCAAGTAAGGATCGTCGTGTTAGTGACGTTAGGAACGCCTTCAACTCCGATAGGTGGGTGTATATTCTGGATACACTGGAAGTCCCTTTTCCTTTCCAGAATATCTGATGCAGCTTCTAGGTGACTACCTGTAGGGCTGAAGCCTGCTTCCGATAAGACACAAGGCCAGCGAAGGATAGAAATTATATGTGGTATTGCTCTGGAATCTATTCTTGGTATAAACCTGCGGAACGTCCCTTATGACGGGCTACTGAGACTGGAAGTGCCAGATGGTTCACGCTTGATCCACTATGCGGATGATGTTGTGGCTCTAGTCACTGAACGCACCATTGAACTAGTGCAACTTAGGCTAGTTATGTTAATGTGCTAAGTCAGAGACTGGATGCCTGTCCGCGGGTTCAGTCTAGCTATCTATCTTGACAAAAAAAAAAAACTCCTAGAATTAAAATAATCAGTATTGGGACATACTCATAGAATTGAAGCCAGTGGTGAAGTACCTGGGGCTACTTATCGACTCTAAGATGAGTTTTTCTGAGCAAATCGAGGCAACGGCTGAGAAGGTTGCTTCGGGAGTATAGGCTTTGAGTCGACTCATGGCAAACGTAGGGAGATCAAGAAGATGCCTCTTGATGAGTGCTGTAAGGTCAGTGCTACTGTTTGGAGCAGAAATGTGGCGCGACATTCTCAGTAAGCAGGTATACCGAAAACACTTGGTACAGGTATAGAGAAGAAGAAAACTGAGGATTATGTTATATCTTCATATCCAACAGTCTCTCATTTGGCGCTGTGAGTTATCGTACGCGTGATACCTGTTGCCCTCCTTACTAGAGAGCGCCATGCTATTTACTTGCGTTAAAATGTGAACATGGAGGAGACGGTTGCTCGCGAGGAGAGACAGCGCACACTCTAAGATTCGCAGCAGTGTTGGTTGAATTGCACGAAGGGAAGGTGGGCGGTGTGCCTTATGCTGGATCGGATACCGTGTCCAAATCGAACGCATGGTGAAACTGACTTCTATCTAACTCAGTTTTTGAGCAGGCATGGGTATTTTTAAGTCTTACCTGCACAAGATTGGTAAGTTATTGTTCCCCGATTATCGGTTGTACCTACGAGAGGAAGACGATGCAACCCATACATTTTTTGCACGCAAAAATCTGAAAGGCTGTGACCAGATACGGAGGAGCTCACTCTAGATAGTATAGTTGCGGTGATGCTTGAATCGGCTGACAAATAGGACGTTGGGGTTGGGGGATCGCAATCTAGCAATTCCTTCTCCCCTCCTGCTAGAGGAGGGATCCTACAGCTTGAAAGCACCTCATGGCGCAACAAAATGAGACCTCGGTCAAAGTAATGTGTCAAACGGTTTCAGGCTGGGTTCTCAGGTTAACAAGAGAGAAGTTTGCTGGGTAGTCCAGTAATTTGCGAGCATGGGAGCTCCACATTCTGTGCGTAAATGATATTCACCTGCCAATCATAAAAAAGTGATAATTTGAAAGTGTAATGGAGGAGCCGAATGGTTTCGTCCATTAGATGAAGTCACAACCAAAAATAACCAAGATATTAAAACGACATGTATCGAGAAATTTCGATGATATCAACCCAAAAACCTAAATAATGAAAATCGAATAATTAGCATAGAAAAAGCTTCCTTGATTACGATGAAGAATGAATGCAAGAAGAAATTAAAGGAATGAAGAATATGATACCCAAACAAAGAAAATCAAGTAATCGAATAGAGTAAAAGAACAGACAGTAGTTTACATCAAGAAACAGAAGAAGACTTGAGTGAAGGTGAGATAAATGTAAGTGAAAATGATTATGCGGCACTTGCAAACGACAAAGACATAAATGCGAACAAAAAATTTGATGTCAAAATTTAACATGATATAGGTGACTTAAATAATGATACACTCAAACAATAGCGTAATTGAAAATTCAAGGGCAAGCAATTTAAATATGAAAATTTTCTTAGATGAATTAAAATATAAAAATTTTGCCTAAACCTAGCTCATCAAACTGTTGGCACTTTAGTAAATGGCACCAAAAAAATAAGATATCTAGTACCAACTAAACTTCGTTAATCAATGTATTAGCTGGATATGGAGTAGAGGACTTCAGTGCCAAATGGATTAATAAAGAAAAACGTCAATTAAAAGTTAATATGCTTCACTTCAATTATGCTGCAAAATCTGGGAAAAATCTGACCTTTTGGCGGGAGCGCGTAGATTTTGAGGAGAATCAAAATAATCTACCTGTACATTTTAAGTGAAAAAAATAATGAAATTAAAAAAATTTTGTTTCAGGAATGCTGCTTGTCCTAGGTGAAAGCACTACATTGTTCTTTCACCCGAGCATTTTAGCTATCAATTTAATAGCATTTTTTCGCTCGATGGACTTCAGCTGGTTCCAGCATATGGGCTGGTTCCATTAAAAATCTCGCAGTTTCATACGAGGTGACCGATATACTCCTCAGGAGCTGCCACATCAGTCACCTCGGGGCAGCTCGACTGCGGGGTTCCAGGTGACCACGAACCCTATACATATATATGTTGCAGCATGGCAGTGCTGCAAGCTCTATCGGTCACCCTGAGAAAAATTTTATTTCTCAAAGCTAGTCAAGTGGAGTTTCCTAAGGAAGGTGTCAATGAAACAGGTCCTTAAATTACTTTATCAGTATAGATAGAGACAGGTGAAGGGGAAATGCATGAAATGTTAGCGCACCCTCCCTTCCTCGCGCTTGGAAGCCTAGCATCCCAAAAATCTTAAAAAAATCATGAGTGTAAATGTTGATGAACAACAAATATGTCAGAAATCGAAATTCACTCAACTTTGTTGGTAGTAGTATGATTTATCTATTTTATACTTTCTTGAATAAAACCGTAAGGGCACTTTAAATTCAATAAAAATGAACAAGTAAATGTCAATTTACAAGTTCAATCATTACTTAAAATTTCAAAAAGGGCGAATCGTATTTAACAGTATTATGGGGGACTTACATTTTCCTGTATTACAACAGCAACTATACATGGCTATGGAACAATATGCATTTCCGATCAACTCAGACACTGCGGGCTTGCTAGGATTTGCATGAACGTTTCAGGAGTTAAGCATTTGTTCAACGGGTGAAGTCCGTAGTTGTAAAACAGAATTGCGGCTGTTTCAAATGAGAATATTGCATAAAATTGTGTTATTTTTTGCGAATTTCAACATTGAACGTACATGCTATTAACACTTGATTTAGTCTATTTATGAATAGCGGAAGGTGAGTAGCTAAATATAGTGCGTGAAAAAATTATGAAGGTAGATCCAATAATGAATAAATTGATGTTTGAAATTCGTGCAACTTTGCTAACGATAGTAGAATCTGTAAATTAAATATTATCACCAGTAAAATTGTCTTAGTATTATTGAATTGGGTAAAAGTCGATATTTAGGTGTCCTCTGAAAGATCCTTATACTCTATAAGTTTTAATAGAATATACAGAACTTATTGCCGTTTGAATTTTCTCGCATTACAACAACCAGATACGGTGGGTTTTCTATCAAACCATACACTACACTTTTGATTGAATTTTTTCCAAATACATCATATTACAAGAAGACATTTAACATTTGGCTTAATCAATGATTTTAGCTACATATATTTCAACAAAATGTTGGTCAGGTTAAATGGTTTTACTTTTAAAGCAAAAATATATTTGTTGTAGTTGCCATTCAAGCTTTTCTTGCATTAAATCATTATGTACTCGTGTGTCTGCATATCATTTGTTAAATATAAAACCCTCCTAACATAAGCGTAGCTCGGTCTAGCCAACTTGTTTATTTTTTTATGTTGGTACACTTGTGACAAACATATATTTACAGTTACAGCTATATAATATGTTTAGTTTGCTTGTGACAGGCATAACGGTTAGAAGCGTTTTGCGTGCTTGGCGATGTTTTGCTTTCGAAAAAAATGAATCAAAGACCAAGAATTTTTTGGCCAAAAATAACACCTCAATCATGCGTCAGCCACCATACTCACTAGATTAGGCCCAATGTGACCTTTTCTTGTTCCCAAAACCAAAGAGACTCATAAAAGAACGGAGATTTGCAACGAGTGAGGAGATAAAGATTGCATCGCTGGAAGAGCTCAAGGCTATACCGAGAAGTGCTTATGAGATGTGCTACGAAGATTGGAACAAGCGTTGGCACAAGTTTATTGATTACTTTGAAGGAGACAACATAAATATTGACGAGTAAATAAATATTATTTTACTAAAATACAAAGTCACCCTACTTTTTGAACACACCTCACATGTTGCTGACATGTGTTCACATGCCAAACAGCGTGTGATACAATTTATTTACAGAAAAATACATTTGACGTAAGATTATTTCTTGAAACGGCTCTTTCAACTATCCATCGCGGTCGCGTAATTTGACATCGTTAGGTTATTTTTTTCGGGGCACGTAAACTTAAATTTCCACGCCAATAAACCACAAACAATCGAGTACTTGGAAGCCAACTCATGACGTGTTGTTGCTAAAATAATGTCTGATTTACTACAATGACTGTGTGTAAATTTGGCCTCCAGCTTACGAAACGCACGTGCCTACAAAGGTAGCCACATGCCCAAAATCATCTTAAAATATTACTTAAAAATTTATTTAAAAAAAAGCCACTTTGCTGAATATTAAGAACATTCATCTTTGTTTCATTCCAATTTTAAGCACTAAAACAAATCTTCACATGATTTTTAACAATGTACGCATGCACTAGCCAAGGCAAAATCAGAACCTCGATGAACCTTATTCTGCAGGTAAACCAAAACCGTATTTCAGCCGCCCAAAGTCTGTTTGAGTAGTTGGCGAGGGATATGTTAGACGACTTTTTGCTGCTGAGTGAGTAACACCGCGATCAAAATTCTGCATCATAGTATACTGATGAAACTGGTAGTGGCGCCATCTGGGTTTCGGAACGGTGATTTCCAGGGGAATGTCTATGGACAAGGGGATGGTTTCATGTGGGTTCAATGCTCAGGAACTACCTTCTTTAGTATGCATCTAAGACCAATGAACCAATATCGTCTTTCCAAGCCAAGGTTAGTAATTTGGAGGGCGCCATTTCGAACGCAGATGGCAACGCGCTCATTTGGGGAGGATTCAACACGAAAACAATTGACTGTGGCACGCCTTTAACCGATCTGTGGGGAAAACGAATCCTTAGAATGCCGATCAGCATGACACAGGTTACACTAAATAGCGGAAATATTTGGACCCTCGCCATATTGGTTGTAAAAGAAACATACTAGACGTCATATTCACCTCGGAGTCCTCAGTATGAAGGATACACTATTGAAAAGTATTAGAGAACTCCTCAGCCAGTGATCATCCATAGATTCTGCTTGAGATCCGTAATGATATCTCCCAACGTCCATGCTTATGACCTTCTACATTTGGGTGGAACATCAAAAGGTGAACGTGAAGAGGTTTGTCGAGGTGCTCACGACAGGAGCTCCACTGCAGGATGATTTGCAGGGGATAGAAGAACTGATATCTCAAGATATGGCGAACTCAATAATAAACATCATCATGACTGCTTGCAGTGCTTCTATGCCCCTTTACAAACCCTGGTCCGGTGGTCGATAAAAATTGCTGAAAAGCGGATGGAGTGTCACAAGCCTCGACGTGAGGCTCAGCCGGCATGGAACCGTGATGAGTCATGCAACCGTGTGGCATCATATAAGTCGGTCTGGAAACTCATGAGGAACAGCAAGGCTTGCTTCATGCAAGATCTAGTGGGCAATGTGCACAAGGATCCTTGCGGCGTTACCTTCAAGTTAGTTATGCGGAAGCTGAAATTTCCAGCATAACTGGGAGAAGTTTACTCGCTCAACTCGTTCAGGACAACTCTTAGTGCAAATATTGCGTCATATTCTGACCTTCCTTCATCAAGGCCCGGGCAGGGAGATTAGAAGAAAATATCAAAATCAAGCTCCTGAGAATCTACTTTGCCTATTTTCCGCTATGTATATTCACAGGCTGAATGTCGCCAACTATGCAACAAACAGAAACGAAACAAACCAATAAAAAATTCAATTAGTCAATTTTTTATCTTCATAAAGTCGTTTTAATTAGTATAATTATTTAATCATTATTAAATACATTCTGCCAATAGATAGATTTATCCAGTGTTTCGCAAAAAATTTTTATGTCAACTAAAATTATAAGTTGTGAATTTGAACATCATCTGCGTAAAGAATCATTTAAAGATTTTTAATTCATATTATTTTGAGTACCTTAAAGAATCTCAGCTAAATACAAACTGAATAGAGGTGGACCAAAAGCGGAACCTTTAAGACCACCAAAAAAAAAATCACCAATTGGAGGAGAATAGGAATTAACTACTTTGATCGATAGGCTAGGTCTAGTAAGAAAATTTATGAAAATATCAACTGAAGGACTAGAAAAATTCCTATTTCAAAAATGTTAGATGAAACCTTAAAGTCAAACCGAATCAAAGGCCTTCTTGAGATCCATTGTACATGTCACTTAACTGCTTGTTTTGTAAACTAGGAGAAATTTCATCATCAACGGATAAGATTGCATGCTCAGTATGAATTTTGTGCTGGGATTTAAATTATTCAATAGAAGTAAGCAGTTAAGAAAACTCCGTCGTAGACGGTCCCAAGTCTGCTTGAGACAGGATGACGGAACCCTTTGTTTCTCCAATATAGAGCTTCTATGATTTCTCATCCTAAGCCTCACGATTTAATGGCAGTACATTTTCTCGGTGTCGCACATTGGGTTTAATGGTTCCACAACGATGGGACACTTAATGCCGAGAAATGTGAATAACTCTAAATACATATACGGCTCTGCTATTAAATGCTACTTACACCTCCTTTGTGGGGTCATAACAGGATGAAGGCGAACCTTCCACGCCTGATGACGGAGACAAAGTAATAGCGATGCTGTCAAAATGGAGGGTGGGTGACGGGCTAACTCCTCATCCCTAGGAAACCCTAAAGGGCTTCAAAACCTGGAGAAGGGCCTCGGAATGGATTGAACTTACGGCAGTGACTTCGCAAACGGAAAAAGGACTATAGCATTGGATTCTGCAATATTAGTCCACAGAACTTCCTTGGTGCTGTCAAAGACTTCTTACAATTGGCCAGTCAGAATAAATTAAACACACTGGCCATCCAGGAAACAAACTGGACAGGAAAAGAAATTCAAGACATGAGATTGCACACAATATTCAAACGTGGGAAGCCTACTGGAAAACAAAATTCAGAGTGGTCTTCATTGTGGATAGGGATATCAAATTGCATGTTATTGATTTTAAGGCAATTAATGAATGGCTGCGCGCGATCTATATCAAATAAAGGTGGTTCAAAACCTGGCTGATGAATATTCACACTCCGATCGCAGAAAAAGACGAAGAAAAGAAGAAAACGTTCTACAATCACCTGGAAAAACTAGTCGACTCATTGCCTACAAACGACACTAAAATAATTCTGGGCGATCTCTAAGGTTGGCAGTGAGAATGGCTGGAGGATATAGTTTCCATGAAGAAACAAATCAACTTGCTTCCCTCATTGACGCATTCACCGGATGGTAACCCCCAAAACTAGATCGGTCATGTTCTGATCCAAGAACGTGAGACCTCGAGCATAATTGATGTTCGTACAGACTGAGGAGCCATTTGTAACTCAGATCATTACTTGATCAAATTGACCTATCGATGTCATATGTCAACGGCATATTTGGCGAAGACCAGCCTTCTTTAAAAACTTGACATCAAAACGCTCAATACGGGGTCTATGGCCAAAAATTCCACGGAGATCCTCGACACCCAGCTGGCTCCCATCTTATCAGACGCTTCGCTGAAAACAAGCAAGGAGCTTTGGATGGAAGTGAAAGCAGT
This sequence comes from Odontomyia ornata, assembly GCA_963969285.1. NCBI lineage: Eukaryota > Metazoa > Arthropoda > Insecta > Diptera > Stratiomyidae > Odontomyia > Odontomyia ornata. The sequence goes on from OZ017739.1 coordinate 330,518,266, forward strand.
AATTAAGTCCGTGGCAGAATGCACAATCGGACATCAAGCCTGGTGTCAAAGAAAAGATTGGTTTGACGATGAGTGCCAAAATGCGTTAGACAAAAAGAATCCGGCGTACAAAGAATACGTAGATAGGAATACCAGGACAAAGAGAGAGCACTATGAAAATCTCAGAAGAGTACCGAATAAGATCATTAGATCTAAACAAGTTGGGTAGACAGAACTACGCTCGTGTCAGAAAGGTTTTGTACTTAACAAAGGATATGCTGACATACACGTATAGAATGATTTAATTCAAGAAAAACTTGAATGACACATACAACAAATATATTTGTGATTTAAAAGAAAAACCAGTGTTACTATGTTTGAACTGCCCAAAATTTTGTTGCAATATATCTAAAATCATTGACTAAGCCGAATCTTAATGTTTCTTTGTTATATTATATGTTTGGGGAAAATTCAATCAAAAGTGTAGTTCCTATTTGATAGAAAGCCCATTCTGTAACCGTATCTGATTATTGCAATTGGAGAAAATTCAAGCGGCAATAACTTCTGTACTCATGGAGTGTAAGAACCTTTTCAAGGACATCTGAATCTCGACGTTCATCAAATTTAATAATACTAATGCGGTATTACTGGCGAAAATATTGTATTTAATTGTCAGATTCTACTATTATTAGCAAAGTTGCACGAACTCCAACCATTCGGTTATTTACTATTTGATCTATCTTCATAATTTTTTCACCGACTATATTTAGCTGCTCACCTTCTGCTTTTCATAAAAAGACTTAATCAAGTGTTAATAACATGTACGTTCAATGTTGAAATTCACGAAAAATAACATAATTTTATGCATTATTCTCATTTACAACGCCCGTTATTTGTTTTACGATTACGGATGTCACTCGTTGAACAAATTCTCAAAGATATTCATCATGAATTTAATTCCTGAAACGCTCACGCAAATCCTCGCAACCCGTAGTGCCTGCATATTGTCCCATGACCTTGTATGGTTGTTGTTGTAATACAGAAAAATTTAAGCCCCCATAAATCTGTTAAATACGATTCGATCTTTCTAAAATTTTAAGTAATGATTACACTTGCAAATTGACATTTTTCTTCTTTTTCGTATCACTACAGCCCCTCTCGGGCCTTCGCTTCCTGCAAATATCGGCTCCAACTGTCTCGGTCCATTGACCGCATCCTCCAATTTCCAAATTGGAAGACCAATAAATTGTGTTCGTCAGCCAAGTCAGACCATAGTATACTCAACTAGTAACCACACTCCATCAACCTTCCGAAAAAATTCGAACACAAGCCGAACAGAGAGCCATAAATCTTCGGTAGCAGGTAGGTAGGTAAATGCTGTTGCGAGGATTGGCGCGAATGTAAACATTCGATGAGAGATTTCAGGATTACCATATCTCAAAAAATCAATAACCTTGCAAGTAAACAAATTCGTTCCATGCAATCTTTTAGTTTTTTATTAGGATGTGGCAGCACTCCCATGTTCTGAAATGCGTAAAAGAACACGTGTGTCGGAAATTTTATTTGCATTTTGCTTTGTTTCTTGAGCGTGCCAAACATGGGATCAGCTCTCATGCCCCGGATCAGCTGACGTGCCCCTGAGAAAATTCAAAAAGTGTGCAACACAGGGTAAATGAAAGGTGTGGGTACTAGTTGAGTATACTATGAGTCAGACGAGTGTTTTCTCGGTTTCCCCACTGGTCTCCGGCCTTCAGTGCTACCAGCGAATACCTATTTGGGTATCCGTGGTTCGCCCATACGATTCATGTGTTCAGCTCATTGCAGCTCCCGCAGTCTTACAATCGTTGAAACCTCCGGCTCCTCGAAAATTTTATCTAGCTCATGGTTGTATCGATTTCACCATTCGTCCCCGTCTAGCTTTGCTCCGATTATTTGCCTCAGGGCCCGTCGCTCAAAGGCGTTCAATATACTTGCGAATGCTTGAGTTAGGGTCCGTGTTTCACACCCATGGGAAGAAACCCCTTAAACAACATGAAATATTTTTTTTGTACTATACAAGTATGCTTTCAGAAGGCACCACTTTGTCCTACATTCAAAATTTAATCACTCTAGTTTATGTGGTTTGCGAGAAGATTTATTATGACGTACGGACAAGCGGGCAGACAGGCAGACGGATGAGCGGACAGACAGACAGGTGGCAGTTATAGTAGGGTAATCGCATGATGATCAGGAGCGACTGCGATTGAGAAACAGTCATATGTTACACAGTGAGCATTCAGAAGTGAATGTGAAATTAGAAAATTATCAAAGATAGAAAATCCTTTGGGAAAAGTAGGAATGATTTGCATTAATTATTGAAACTGAAGACTTATTACCTAACATTAACTAATTATTAATAGTTTTATTGTTAATACTAGGAATACCATAATTTCAACTAGGGAGTCTAGCAATAATATCTGCCCCTAAAATAAAATCATCAAAATTTGGAGGAAAAATTGAATAATTGGTTAAAATTAGAGAAAATTGATTGGCCAAGATTACAAAAAATAGACGAGTACAAAAGATTTCAAAATAAGTTACAAATATAGTCACTGGCATTACGCATATGTAAACAAGCAAAAGTGCAAGATAAAGTTGAGAATTCACATTGAATTTGAGAAAAGAACTTTTAGAATAAGCAAGGATAGCTGTTGCTCTACCAATATCATTGTGTAATTTTCGAATTGTTATTTGGGCCTTAGAATTCGCCAAGTTTCATTGGAAAAAAAAACAATTTCCCGCAAAACTTCGTCAAAAATATTTTGGGAAGCAATCCGCTTATCTTGAATTTGTAAGAAGTTAATTTTAATCGGAATAATTTTCAACATATTTATTGCTCCTAATGCTCATAAAAAAATAAAATAAGGCTTCACGTCGTTTTTTCAGAAATAAATGACAGCATGAAGCAAGAAATTCTTTGGATTTTTTAACTGGGTAACTGGAGATACGCTAAAGTGCAAAAGAGATTCATTGTTTAATATAGAAAGGCAGCTTTCAGACTCATTACTTGACTTTAAAACGTTAAAATAAAGCTAATTTTAAGTAGCTGGAGTAAAAGGCAGACTTAAAATATTTCTTGTTTTCTTCTTTGTAGCACTCTAGCACCTCTTGGGCCTGTGCTTCCTTCATCAAGCGACCCACACTGTCTTGGTCCATTGGCCGAGTCCTCCCACTTTGAAATCTGAGCAGCAATGAACTATCTTCGTCGACTGAGTCAGACCAGCGTTTTCGTGATATCTCCACTGATCTCCACCCTGCACTTGTCTCAATGAATATCTTTTTGGGTATCCGTGGTTCATCCAATAGGTTCACATGGCCAGCATATTAAAGCTTTTGCAGTTGTGACATCGTTGAAAACTCCGGCTCATCAAAATTTCATATAGGTCATGATTATCTCGAATTCACCATTGGTTCCCATCTAACTTTGCTCCAATCATTCACCTCAGGACCCGCCTTTTGAAGGTGCTCAAAATCCTTGCGGATACTTGGGTTAGAGTGCATATTTTACAGCCATAACATAGTATAGGTCCTATCACAGATTTTTATACTTGGAGTTTTGTTTTCGGTGTATGCAACTTGTCTTCAAGATAGCCAAAACTAAACAAAAAATTTTATTTGCAAGCTATATTCTTTGGTGTATTTCGCCTCTTTCATTAGCGGCTCTCCTTACTTTGGCACCCAAATATACAACTTTGCCCATATTTACGATACTGTATTCGCCATGTGTGATATTTTGGGAACTTTTCCTTGACTGCATTATGAGCTTTATTTCATCAGATAGTATAATTGATAGGCTCTACCCGTTTGGCATATGTTCTTGAAGCCAAATGTGCTGGATGGCTTCCTGAACACTGCTGCCACCATATTTATATTTTGGGCCTTTGATGGTGGAAGGAACTTCATGCAGAGTTGGTGGGGCCTATGGAAGTTCTCCGGGTATGCCTAAAGGCTCCGATGTTCTGGAGCTGTACGGCGGATTGAGGAGATTCTTGAAGGCCCATATTTCCTTAATCCTTTTTCCATCAGCGATGATGTTGTCAATGTCATCACGACAAAGCGTGTTCTTGAAGTGATAACCTCGTTTCAGGCTTTTCACCATGCTCGTATTGTAATGCTAGGCAGTCAAGAAAGTTAGCTGGATGACCTGTTGAGGAGCATAATACCCAATACAGGTAAGGAGTATCTGGATTATCAAAAGACACATAACTGTTGCCCTTACGTCCGCATACGTCATCTTTGTGTTCCTTTCCAGAAGCATTTTTGTTTTTGCATTACCATCACTACCCTTTTCGGTCCTTTGCTTAGAAATAGTTAGAGTATCTCATTATCTTGATTGAATATATCCTAACTCATGAAGGTGATACAGTCAGTATTATGCTTTGGCGGTATATGCGTCCAGCCAAGCGCGATATGTTCTGATTTTAAACCAGCATGTATCGTAACTGAATGGGCTAATAGTCTGTCCGAAAACCATTCGAAACAAATCCCGTTGATGGCGTTCGGTTTACAAGGGAAGCAATCCAATGACTAAACTACGTGGACCGCAAGCGACGCACATTTAAAAATATCTGCTCAGAATGTTAATATCTGCAGCATTGTGTCAAATCACCCTTTTAAAAAGTTTGCCAAGTTATTTTAATGATGAAGCTTTTTAAGATCATCTGCATTATTCAGCTTGGATTTGAATATTGTTACATGTACAAAGAATTCTGCGAGCTACTGGCGCAATCGTTTTCACAACCATTAAGAACATCAACAAAATTAATCTACTCGAAACCCCGAGAACCCACCAAGCATGATCAACATCTGAAAGTGACGTCACTCCATTCATTAAGTTGCTCGAATCTACCAGGTACCTCTCGGCAAAACATTCACCAATGTACGTGAAATGGGTTGAATAGGCAAAGACCCCATATAAAGGCGAGCTGAATGAATGGGGGGATCATTCATTAGAACCGCGATAGTAAAACAATGCGAAAGTGGGGAGTGAGAATTGATTGAGTAATGGTAAAGTGATTTTCGTTGATTGTGAAGTGATATCAGTGGACAGTTGAATTACAAACTTATAGACTAAGTGAAAAATAAAATTAGTGAAATTGATTATTGTGCATTTTGAGTAAATAAACGCTTTTAACTTAATTTATAAGACAGTGCGTTTTCACTTTCCCAGAACATTAAAATTATTGGCCGCGAACCATAACACGCGCCAATATAATAAACATTCCATTGTTATAGTGAGACTATGTGGTATATAAATTCGTTATTTTGAATTATTGATAATTCAGAAATAGGAAAATAAAGGTTCAACTCCCTTTTTTGCGGTTGGAAGGTGAATGCCATTAACGCACTGTGTGGAGCTTCCTTGCTCCCATGTCAACCCGAAAACCTAGCTTGACACCGTTCCCAGTCAAGGCTAGATTTGTTGCACCGTGAGACACTTTCAAGCTGGGGAATCCCTCCTCTAGGAATGGAGAGGGAGAGAGAAGAACTGCCAGAAAAGCGATCTCACTGCTCCACGTTGCCAGCTACTGTAAGTCCCTTTTATCTTTTAGTACTGCACGAACATAATGTGCCACGTGGTTTCATTTATCAACCGATTCAAGCATCACCATGACTAAATTATCTAGGGTCAGCTCTCCCGTCTTCCTGTGGAGATTTTGTCACAGCTTGTCTCATTTTTAGCACGTTAAAAAAAATGTTTGGCAGGCATCGTCTTCCTCTTCAGGGCAAAATTGACAGTCAGAGGATCGTGACTTACCAATTTTATGCAGGTAAGACTCAAAACATCCATGTCTGCCCAAAAGCTGGTTCAGATTGAAATTAGTCTCACCATGCCTTCAATTTGGCCATTGTCTCAGATCAAGCATGCACCGCGCAAACGTCTTCTTCTCGTGCGATGCAGCCTAGACTGCTGCCATTGTTGAGTGAGTGCTGTCTCTTCCCTTAGACAACCGTCTCCTTCGACACAAGTGAATAGCGCAGTGCTCTGTACGAAGGAGGAGAACAGGTATCACAGCTGCAATAACTCGCATTACCAAATTAGAGACGGTCAGATATGAAAATGCAAACTTCAGTGTTCCTCTTCTCTGTACCTGTGCAGAGCTTTTTTGGTCCATTTTCTTACTGAGAGTGCCACCCCATATTTCTGCTCCGTACAGTAGCATTGACCCCACAGCATTCATCAAGAGGCATCTTCTTAGTGAGTCGGATTCCCCACGTTCGCCATAAGTCAACTCAAAGTGAGTACACTTGAAATAGCCTTCTCAGCCGTTGTCCTAGTTTCCATGGAGAAACTCATCTTCAAGTTGATCAGTACCCCAAGTACTTCGCCACTAGCCTCAATTCAATTCATATGTCTCTAAAACTGATCATTCTTACTCTAGGGATTCTTTTTTTGCCAAGATGACCAAATCGATTTTCTTCAGTGCTAGAGTGAACATATGAGCAGTCATTCGGTCCTTCCCTCAGCACATTAGGATACCAATCCTAAGATGACTAGAACTACAACATCATCTTCATCAAAGCTGGTCAAGCGTGACTCAAGCTGCATTTAATATTTTAGATTTTGCGAACCTTAAACCCCTTGAGGATTTTGCATTAAATTGGGAAGGAAGTCAAATGCCTTGATTTTGAAGACTATAATTTCGCGGAACGAGTCCAAAATTAACTTAATCTGGTACTTGCAAGTAGAAAATTGTTTGAAAATCAATTTTACCCTTAACGAGTCAATATTATTAAAAAAATGGAAAGAAACCATAAGCGGTTGTTATCGATATTAGGATTATCCGTTTAATTTTGAGTAACGTTACCAGTTGCTAAGGGTGAGAACCAATCAGGTTGTATGATAATAGTAGTGTTTTTGCATGTTTTTCAAAGAAAAATTATTTATTTCAACAACAAACATTAATCAATGATATATTGACCAGCTTGTTGGATGACCATTTGCCATCTTTTGGTAATTTGAAAAATTCTACATTCGAAGAAGCATTGGTTTCTGGAACCAAAGAACTGATCCAACTCATTTATAGCAGCCTGATCAGAATCGAAAATTTTACCAATCAAAAAGTATTGAAGGGAGTGAAACAAATGATGGTTTGATGGTGGTAGACCATGGCTGTAGAGTGCATATGGCGTGAGTTCCTTATTGAGCTCCGTTAATTTTTGACGGGTTATTAAAGATGTGTAAAGTTTGGCGTTATCATGATGGAACATCCCGATTCTGCGATTCACCAGTTCAGGGCATTTTTTTTGGGTTTCTTTATTCAATTTCGATAGTTGACAACAATAGACATACAATTCACAGAAAGCTTAGTCTCTTTTTAGTGAATAATGGCTTCGTATGTCGATTGTGGGGGCTCATCTTGCTTGGTACATGATCGTTTTCAAAATACGGTATGATCTTTTTAGAAGTGGATCATTTTGGATACGATTCAGCAAAGAGTTGCATATATTAATGTATTTGGTGAAATGCATTTCCTTGAATTCGTGAGGAACCAAAACATCCAGTGGTTCTACGTAACCAAATCGTTGAAAGGGCAAGTCAACTATTGAACTCGGTATGTCGCCGGTTATTTTCGATTAACACCTTTATTTTTTGGTCATTAGTAGTGATTAGACGACCAATATGCGGGGCGTTTTGCACATTAAAATTTTTAGAACGAAAGCGAGTAGACTAATGCTGATCTAGCGTTCAGTAAGGCAGTCGTCACCAGAAATTTTACACAATTTCTTACAAGCTTGCACCAAATTTTTGCCCTTTCGGAAGTAAAACAATAAAATATGCTGATAGTTGCCTCTTCGATTGTCCATTTTCAAGTAAGAAGGGTACCGGTTAATTCATGCGGTTTTTTCGAAAATTGAAGCTTTATTGTGAAAAATTGCTTTTAAACGATTGGAAATAATTTGTTGAGCGACGTTAAGTGATTTTGCGAGTTTGGGATGAATCTACGTCGAGCAATCTCTCCAATTCGTGATCTTCAAACTTTTTGGGCTTTGCCACTTTTAAACCGTGCAAACCACTTCTGGCACGTATGCTCAGCTAAACCATGCACAACATACACTTCCACCAAAACAAAACATCAAATTTGGTAAGCAGGTGTAAAGTGATGCTCTCTTAAAACTTCAACTGCAAAAAAAGTTTATAAGGTATTTATGGGGGCCTCTTCATATAGGGGAGTGGCCCCTGGAAAAAAAATTTCATCAAAGGTAGTCGATATGGGTATCAAATGAAAGGTCTTGATGAAAACTTTTCAAAACAGGTCTTAATTTGACACTTTTTGCTTCGAGGGGCGCGAAATACACGAAAAATTTGTATCCTTCCCTTGCGATTGGACACCTGTGATCCAAAAAATCTTTAAAAAATTATGCAGCTAGGTGTTTATGAGTGCAATAATAACAAAGACCCTAGAAGTCGAAATCTGCTCAACTTTGTTAATAATATTGTTACATGTACAAATAATTCTGCGAGCTACTGTCGCAATTGTTTTCACAACCATTAAGAACATCAACAAAATGAGTTTACTCGAAACCACGAGAACCCACCAAGCATGATCAACATCTAAAAGCAAGTCACTGCCCATTCATTACGCTGCTCGAAAGTTCCCGCTAATTCACCAATGTACGAGAACTGAGTTGCGATAGTAAAAACGAGTAATAGTGAAGTGATTTTAGAAGACAATTGCGATAAGAAATTTATGGACAAGTGGAAGTTAGATTTCAATAAGTGAAAATTAAAATTGTGAAATAGACCAAATACGTGATTGTGTATTTTTAAGTAATTTAATAAACTCTTTTAATTCAATTTAAAAAACATTGCGTTTTCACTTTCCCGGAACATTAAAATTATTGGCCGCGAACCATAACACGCGGCAGTGGTGTCGAGAAGTGAGAAAGAAAATTTTGAAAGTGAAAAACGTTTCAACATAAAAAAAAATGAAAAATGCACAATAGTGAAATGTAACGTGGAAACTGGTGAAAAAAAAAAAAAATAAATAAAAACCGAGATAATAAAAATTAATGAATTTACCGTGGCGGAGCTTAAGGGAGACGCAGATACGCGAAAATCAAAGGAACAGAAAATGCGCTGATGCAAATGTTAATGCTGATGCAGCAAAAGCAGCGATAACAGTCATCCAATTTAACTACGAAGCTAGATGAACAATCAGTGAAGTTTAATGAACAATCAGCGAAGTCAAATGAGCAATCAGCGAAGTTAAATGAACAATCAGCGAAGTTAAATGAACAATCAGTGAAGCTGGACCAACAAGCGATCGAAATCAAGGATGTGCAAAAACAGTCAACCGTAATAAAAGTGGAGCTCGGCAGCCTGAACAATCAAACAAAATGCGTCGAGGTGAAGGTTTACCAGGTCGAGGAGAAGGTCTGCCAGTTTGAGGAGAAAATCAACTATGAGATCAGCCAGGTCGAAGAGAGAATGAACCATGAGATGGAAAAAGTGAAAAAAGAATTAGAAGCAGCAAAGGGAGTAGTAACCGCCTCACCAGCCCCACCTGTAACCGCAGCACAAAGCACATCCAGAAATGTGCAAGCACCAATATTCGATGGGCAAACGTTCTGAAGTATTTACAAAATCCAGTTTGAAGCCGCCGCTAGGATAAATCACTGGAATGAGCAGGAACGAGCAACTGCATTAATTCTTGCTCTAAGAGGCCCAGCTGCCGAGCTTTTGCAGACTATCCCGAATGCGATAATGAATGCGCCCGACATGCATTACAGAGACGATCATCTAAAGCAGATTTATTGATCACAGCTAAGGCATCGGGTGCAGAAGTCTGGTGAAACCCTACAGCAGCTAGCCCAAGACATTGAGTGACTAGCTCTTTTGGCTTACCCAGCATACAACCCAGAACATCGAGATGATGCAGCGACAGAAGCATTCATCAGCGCATTAAAGGACCCGGAATTGCAACGCATTGGCTTATAGCCTGAACTTTGAGGCAGTGAAAAATGTGGCTCGTACCACTGCCCGGGTTCGCAAGGTAGTGGCAGACGAGTGCAGGTGTGAGCGCGTGGAAAATGAGCAAGAGCCGCAAGTAAATGGTGCGCCTAGATGCTGGGATTGCGGTGAGAAGGGGCACCTGTAAAAAGACTGCGTGAAGCGAAGAAAACGGAGCTATTGTCCAGAATGTTGGAGATCCAGACCGTGTCAGGAGCCTAGAATAGAACTCCATCAAACTGAAAGGGCCAACTTCATGCGACGGGCGTCAGCTAGGATGATCGACATCCCCAGCAACCCCATCACCGTGTCAAGGCAACATCGTGGAGAAGCAGACTTATGCCTTCCTGGTCAAGTTGATGAAGAACATTGCACCATAACAAACGACACCGGTGCAACTCAATCGACGATCCAACCAGACCTAGTGAGGCCCCACTTCTTCACAAGGACAGAGTTCATGGCAATGCTGACACCTTATCTCGTCATCCATGCAAGCTAACTGCAAGCATTGCCAACGGAATAAGAAAACGCAGCCGACCGTTGATCTGCGATTGATAATGGCCGAACCTGATAAAGGTTGGTCACCGGAGGAGATTCGAAATGCCCAGTTAGCCGATGAAGACATCGAGCCATTGCTCGTATGGACGGAGACAACTGGGCGACCTGAGTGGAAAGACGTTTCGACGCATGGCGCAACCCTGAAAAGCTATTGGGCACAATGGAACTCCCTTCAGGTGAAGGGTGGCGTACTCAAGCGGAAATGGGAAACCACGGATGGCAGCTCCTATAGGATGCAAACTATGCTACCCAAAAGCCGAATCCACGATGTGATCAAGGAAATGCATGAAGGATCCTCGGGAGGCCACCTTGGTGTTAACAAGACTTTAGCGAAATTGCGGAAAAGGTTCTACTGGCTCCACGCTCGAGAAGACGTAGAGGACTGGTGTCGCAGATGCACGATTTGCGCTTCCGTCAAAGGCCCCAAGTGACGACTGAGAGGGCAAATGCAAACCTATAACGTGGGGGTACCGTTTGAAAAGATTGCTGTTGACATCGCAGGACCCTTCCCTGAATCCGAATGGGGAAATCGATACACGCTGGTTGTAGCCGATTATTTCGGCAAGTGGCCCAAGGTCTACCCCATTCCCAACCACGAAGCAACTACTGTAGCCGAACAGCTAGTGTTGAATTGGGTCAGTACGTACGGAGTACCTTGCGAACTACATTCAGATCAAGGCCGAAACTTCGAATCACTAGTCTTTAGCGAAATGTGCGAGCTGCTGGGAATACGGAAAACGAGGACAGCACCACTGCATCCCCAATCCGATGGAATGGTCGAACGTTTCAACGGCACGCTGAATAAACACCTGGCCAAGATGGTTGACGAGAACCAAAGGGACTGGGACCGACACATTCCACTATTTTTGATGGCGTACAGAGCTGCCGAACATGCATCGATGGGCCAAACCCCAGCCAAAGTCATTTTTAGAAAGACTATTCATCTGCCAGCTGATATAAAGTTCGGAACACCACCCGAGAAACCCCAAACCATCTCGGGGTACGCAAGTGAGCTAAGACAACGGTTGAATCAGATACATCGGACAGTGCGAAAACACCTCGAACTGGCTACTGACCGCATGAAGACCAGGTATGATCTCAAGGCAAATTCTGCTGGCTTCCAGCAAGATGACTTGGTGTGGCTATATAACCCGCAACGGCGAAAGGGTAGGTCTCCAAAGTTGCAACGTAATTGGGAGGGACCATTCCAAGTTACAAAGCGAATCAATGACGTCGTATACCGCATACAGGAACATCGTAAGCCAAGAGCCAAAATGAAAATCGTGCACCAGGACCGTCTTGCCCCATATTACATCCAGGGAGAATCGACTACAACTGGCGACACATCTTTACGGGGCGAAAATAACTGAGGTGGGGGCAGTGTTACATGTACGAATAATTCTGCGAGCTACTGTCGCAATTGTTTTCACAACCATTAAGAGCATCAACAAAATGAGTTTACTCTAAACCACGAGAACCCACCAAGCATGATCAACATCTGAAACTGAGTCACTGCCCATTGATTACGCTGCTCGTATGTTCCCGCTAATTCACCAATGTTTGAGAACTGAGTTGAACGATTAGAGACCCTATATAAAGGCGAGCTGAATGAATGGGGGGATCAATCATTCACTCAACCGCGGTAGTAAAAACGGTGATAGTGTGTGGAAAGCGTTATTGATCGAGTAATAGTGAAGTGATTTTAGAAGACAACTGCGATAAGAAATTTATGGACAAGTGGAAGTCAGATTTTAATAAGTGAAAATTAAAATTGTGAAATAGACCAAATACGTGATTGTGTATTTTTAAGTAGTTTAATAAACTCTTTTAATTTAATTTAAAAGACATTGCGTTTTCACTTTCCCGGAACATTAAAATTATCGGCCGCGAACCATAACACGCGACAATATGATATTCGAATCACACATTTTCCCCATTAAAGTCGTATAGGTACCCTTAACCTCAACGAAATTAAATATTTAAGTAGTTCTACAAAAGGTTCTAATATTATATAAGCTTAACAAAAATCAAATGATATACACGGAAGCCATAGCCATTTGAATTTTCTCTAATTACCACAACAATAACCCATGATTTTGGTATTTTATGGAGTTTCCATCGAACCAGTCACTGCAGTTTTGATTTAATCTTCTTGAACTTTTCAAATACGGTTAATAATATTAAAAATTTTGGGTATTCATGATTTGAGTGATTTTTGTTGGTTTGCGATAAAATGGCGAACGTTGAAATTAAAAAAACGATGGATTTTCTTTTAAATATGCACATCTCTTTGACATATTTCTTGACTTTATTCGTTGTTGATGACTGCATTTCTGAGAAATTGAGTACAAAACCCTTCTGACATGAGCGTAGGTCTGTCTATTCAACTTGTTTTGATTCCAGCTTTGTGTTTCACATATTTCTTGAACTTATATTAGATAATTTGTAACATTTGAGTATTTTCTTCTACACAAGAAAAATTAAATGGTTGTCTCAATCGCAAACGACAAATTCCTTGTCATGCAATATTTACACAAATTCCTCTTTTCGTCCAATCGGAAAACTGTCGAAGATTTCATTTTTTCCAATTTCTCAAATAAATTATTTTAATAATTTCATTATCATATTTGACACAAAATAACACGTTTATTTGTCGTGACTATTAGACGAGAATTTCTATGGACTCCAAATAATGTACTGAATCATAAAGTGTGATGGCATATAATTCAAAAAATCCAATGACTATTTAAGCACGGAAGAGATACTACGAGGATCATTCAACAAGTACTTAGTCTCACCACCCGATGGCGCTGCAATTACAAAAAAGTTTTACCATCGTGCAGTCCATTCTTTTAATAGCCTTTAGTCGATTCCCTTCATTAGTTTTGTTTTGATAGCCTTTGGAAGCGAGCGTGTTGGTCGGTTGTACAAAAATGGAAAAAGAACAATATCGTTCAGTGATTAGATTCGCGCAGTGAAATCAAAGATCGCTTAGATGCTGTATACGGTGTCTCTTCTCCTTCGATGGCGAAAGTCAAGAATTGGTTCAACGAGTTTGTTCGTGGCCGCACGTCGGTTTTTGATGAGCCACGCCCAGGTGCCCCGAAAACGGCTGCTACGGAGGAAAACGTTAAAAAAATCCACGATCTCGTGTTGGCAGACCGTCGATTGAAGGTTCGCGAGATAGCTGAGACTGTGAGCATCGCAGAAAGAACGGTGCATCATATTCTTCACAAAGAACTGGGCATGAGAAATCTGTCAGCGCGATGGGTGCCGCGTTTGCTCACACCGGAAAATAAACGCAACTGTGAGACCATATCGGCAACGTTTTTGGCGCTGTTTCAGCGCAATCTGGAGGAGTTTTTGCGTCGTTTTGTGACCGTTGACGAAACATTGATTCACTGGTACACACCAGAGGCCAAGGAACAGTCGAAACAATGGACTCCATCCGGCGAACGTGCTCCGAAGAAGGCGAAGACTGTTCGATCGGCCGGAAAGGTGATGGCCACCATTTTTTGGTATTTAAAAGGTGTGATCCACATCGATTACCTCGAGAAGGGTAAATTAATCACGGGGCGCTACTATGCAGACTTATTTGGCCGATTTAGCGTCCAATTGAAGAAAAAGCGTCCCCACTTGGCGAAGAAAAAAGTGCTGTTCCACCACGACAACGCGCCGGCTCACACCTCCGCCGTCGCCATTGCCAAATTGGTAGAATCACGCTACGAATTGCTGCCCTATCCACCGTACTCTCCAGATTTGGCCCCCTGTGACTACTTTTTGTTTCCAAACCTGAAAAAATCACTCGCCGGGAATAGATTTGGGTCGAATGAGGAGGTCATCACCGCTACGGAGCCTATTTCGCAGCCCTCGAGAAAATGTAAGAGCATGAAAAAGTTAGAGCATCGCTGGGCTAAGTGTATCGAGCTTGAAGGAGATCATGTACCTTGAGTGTAATTATTTTCCCATGCAAACTAAAATTTGAAATTTTCCCACATTTGAAATTTTCCCACATTTGAAAGTAATTTGAATATGCTGACAACATGTCTAGCATTCAAGTGGAAAGCATTCTTATGCGTAAATGGAATTTGATGATAGCTACTCGTATTTAGTTTGCATGGGAAAAGAATTATGGAACTTGCAGTTATAGAATGATCTTGTTGCATTTACAAAATTAAATATCAGGCACTGAACATACTGCTGCCTGTTGAAGAATCATACTTCAAAATTGTAACGAAGGTCATGTATTGACTGTCGAGGAGCTGGAACCGGTTTTTTGTTCATTGTTGATCTAAGTTTTCTCTTGTGCTGGAATACTAGCCACACAACAGCTATCAAGATAACTCCTAGAGCGCTGTAGCTTACTGCTATTGAATGGGTAGACTCTGATCGGATATTATGAAGTTCCGCCTGTTTGAGTTTCAACTCCTTCACTTGTTTTTTCATCGTATTCACATCTAAAGGAACTCGATTTATGCGGTAAGACGGCAATGGTGGAAATGGGTTGACAATACTGGGATGATCTTCAATTGATATATTGATCTTCGGGAACTGTGACGCGTTCAGTGAATATTGTCTTGAATCAAATGCTTTGAGGGTAAATTCATCGTCTGTTAATATGTAGTCAGGTCGCATCTTAATGACTCCTTTTCCTTGAACCGGTTGTTGAAACAAATGATTCTCACAGAAACATGCAAAGAAGAACATTTTCTCCATTGAAAAGAGCCAAGTATTTGCCCTTTTCAGCTGATGCCACACTTTGTTTCGGTGCTCTTGTTTGAATACGCAATTAGGTAGTAGTTTATTGCTGGCCAAAAGTTCGATTATGCAGTCATTGATTTTATCAGTCTTATGAATGAAAGGTTTCTGCTGGTTGCATATGTAATAATCTAGATCAGGATTTTTACATTGGATGAATTCCGTCTGATGCAACAGGTAGAATTGGTCCTTAAAGGTGTTTGTCATGATAACTTCTGTTTCCGCTGACATATATACGAATGTGTTGTTTAGCAGAGTTTGTAGCGGCACTGCTCGAAGCAGATGAAACTTGGTAATGAGTACGAAGGGTATACTCAAGATGAACACTAAGCATCCATTTTCATTATGGTATTGAATTTGTGTAATCTGATAAATCCTTGTTACCACATTTGGATAGCTGCTGGCTGGAATCTCTAACTCTTGAGGTAAATTTTCCTTGATAAGTGCGGCCTGGGCCTTCATCTGTTGTGGCGAGATGACGTTAGGATGGATTCTTGCATGATGAGCGTCAAGAATCATATCAACCAGAGCGTGCTGCATATCCTGACATTCATTGATTAGTGACATCACTAGTATTGAGAGAGTGTTGAACGCTTCGATGATTCTTTGTTGTTTGACTTCTGAATTGAAGATTCTTATGTTCTCGTAAATGGCGTCGAATGCCTTTCTAATTTGTTCGGATTGGTTTCTTTGTAGCGCTTCACCTTTCACTATTATGTTAGATATTGTCTCTAAAATGGAAGTGTGTCGTTCGCTCATATATTTCTTATTACTTTCAATGCTGGCAATTGTCTTACTCATAGTTTGTTCATATTCACTATCTAAGACCCCGAACAACTTGTTCGGCAAGGATCCGATAATGTCAAATGGCGATCTTCTCTTTCTCGTCTGAGTAGGCTCTTGTAGAATGATATTATCTTCAGTAAGCTGTTGTAATTGGTGATGATATTGCTTTACGATAGCATCATGATACGTGTTGTTCGAAATATCATTTTTCAGGCGTTCTAATTGTTGTACGCCCGCGTCAATGGTTTGAAAAATTTCCCAATAGCCTTTTAAATCACAAAAGGAGACAATTTGCCATGACTTCGTAGGTAATTGTCCTTGCCCTATATTTTCGAAGTATATGCCTCCATTATTATTGATTCCAGTGACTTCAATCGGTAATTCGGAGGCGGAGGAGTAGTTTCCTGTAAGCAATGGAAGGACCAGTAATGTCACTAGTGAAACGATTTTGGACGGAGATCACTTTCTTTTTCTCTTTCCTGAGTTGATTCGTTAATTGCCATCTTGAAGCAAGTGACATTCTGCCTGTTTAACTTGTTGAGCTGTTTGTTCCTGCAAATGGCTCACCAATCAAGAAGTGAGCTGGTGTTAATGGTGTTAGGTTGTTTGGGTCTGAAGAAAGTGGAGTGAGTGGTCGCGTATTGAGAACAGCTTCTACTTCGGCAGCTACTGTCTATAATTCTTCATAAGTCAGTGAAGCCGATGCAAGGGTTCCTTGTAGGAAAAACTTAGTTGACTTAACGGCAGCTTCCCAAAGTCCGCCAAAGTGTGGTGATCGTGGAGGTATGAAGTGAAATTGAGCATTTGCGTTGGTACAACTGTTCATGATCTTTTCAACTGAGTTTGGTTGGGTTAAAATACCTTTCACTTCGTGCAGCTGGTTGTTTGCACCTACAAAATTTTTCGCGTTGTTGCAGTATATATTTTCGCACCTTTCTCTTCTTGATTCAAATCGTTTAAGAGCATTCAGGATACCATCCGTGGTTAGATCCGACACGACCTCCAAATGTATGGCCTTGGTTGCAAAGCAGATGAAGACAGCGAGGTAAGATTTTTGTGGTCTTTTGTTTCGTACTTTGAAATGTGTGTAAATTGGTCCATAAAAGTCTACGCCACTATTGAGAAACGGTCGAGTCAATTGTACTCGGTTTTTTAGCAAGTCGCCCATTTGCTGGCCCAGTAGGTTTGGTCGAAACTTGGTACATAATACGCAATTCGCCACAACTGTCCTGCAGATATTTCTACCATTTAGTATCCAGTATTTTGTCCTGCGATATTTTGCAGAGCTTGAGGTCTCACATGCAAATTCACTTGATGGAGATAAGTAAGTAAGAGACGCGTGACAAAATGATCGTCTGGTAATACCAATCGAGTGTTTCGCATCGTAGTTGATTTCAGCTGCTCAAAGTCTTCCTCCGACTCGTATGATATTATCTGTTGGTTTAAATAGTGCAGGCGGTCACAGCCTGCTTGACTTAGGAACTTCTTGTCCATTTCTTAAGGCAACCAATTCATCTTGGAAGCTACCTCGTTGAACTTCTCTGACGATAACTTTAAGGGCATAATTTAGCTCTTCCATTGAAAGGTAACAGGATTCTCTGTTCAGGTTTTTATTCTTGAAACAGATTAGAGCTCAATTTATGTAGGCCATGACTCGTAACAGCCTTTGGAATGAGTTTCAATGGTCGATTGAGTATAATGGGTGCGTATGGAATTCAGTTGTGGCGAGGGCTGCAATTTTGCTGGTTTTTGTCGCTTCGTCATCTTCACAGGTTGCATTTGGCTCAGCTGGCCATGGGCAGTTTTAAGAATTTCGGACCATCAAACCATACCTCGGATCGTTTTAGTTGATTGGGAAACAGACCACGAGATACCAGATCGGCAGGATTATCTTTAGTAGGCACATTCAACTATTCTCCTGGCTTGCTTGATTGTTTCGAAGGACCTGACCTTTGGTTTAATGTTTCGAGAGCTTGAAACCTTATTTCAATAAATTTCAGCAGGTCGTCCAATGATGGAAGTTCGCGAGGTGAATTTAGCGTTTGCTCGTACAGTGTGTAAGCAGTTTTGTCTAATTTCTTTAACACAGTATGCAGAATTATTTGGTCCCAATGTTCTTTCGCTGCGATGCCAATTGTTTGCAGCGTAAAAAGACATTCTTTTGTCGTATCATGGAGTGATTTTAGCGCTGAAGCTGACTCAGTTGTTATAGTGGGTTGGGCCATGAGCTTGTCCAATATTGCATTGACCAGCAATCGTTTGTTGGCGTATCTATTGTTGAGCATATCCCATGCAACAATATAGTTGCCATTCGAAATGGGCAAATGCACGACGAGTTTTACTGCTTCTCCTGTAACGTTCATTTTAAGGTACCAAAACTTTTGGCAATTACCTATTGGCTGATCATGCAACATTTGCTTGAACAGACCCGCAAATTGAGGCCATTTTATATATTCTCCATCAAACTTTGGAAGCTCTATTTTAGGAAGTCATAGTTCGGACTCGCTCTTAGTCATCGTAACATTGCTGCTTGCTTCAACTTTTTTGATGTGGCACTCTAGGTTTATGAGTAGAGCTTCGTTTTGGTTTTGCAAATCAAAGTATTCTTCCAAATTATAGCCGCTCGCATATATATCTTCTACCAACTCCCATATCGCGTAGTGGCAGTTTTCGATGTCTGCCCAAGTTTTCGCTACTTTCTCCTTTTTCGACAAAAGGTATTCTAATGTTTGATTGTCCGTGAGAGTTGTGTTGGCAATCAAATGTTTCAAAGCAACTTTGAAGGCTTGTTGTTTTTTCAGTTGCCTAGATAGTTCCGGATTTTCAACCTTTGTTATTGAGTTTTGTACTAGTGCATGCTCATCCTTGGAAGTAGTGTTCGCTTCCTGAAAAGATTGCGTCTTTACGTACTCTATCAAAGACGTAATTTCTGTTTTAAATTTCTCTAAGGCTATTTTCACTGTTCTGTGATAGTCCTTATGGAAATATGGATGATCAAGTGAGACGCCAGTAATGTCTCTGATCTTGTCATTCTTTGCCTCGAATCTTTTCCATAGTTCTTCAACGGCTGTAAGCCATTCTTCTAAGTAGGAGATGGTTTTCCTATCAGGAGATTGCTCATTGTAGGCTTTCATTATTTTCTCTACCTCTTTTCCGAGACGAGCTTGCTCTGAGGCTAAAGATTCCATCTTTTTCCCGCTGAATTGATTTTATTTAAAAAAAAAATATTTTTTATAAAAACTCTTTCTACAACTGATTTGCAGAGTCGCCGATACTCTGTTGTTGAACTTTTTTCGATGAATTAAAAAAGTCGGGGATCACCAAAGCATATTCAGCGATGGGATAGCACATAGTAGGTATCTCTACTTTTGTATCCGCTGATTCGTCGTTATCTAGCAGGTAACACTAGTAATAACGACCCTTTTCTATGACTGGTTAAATTGCTTCGCTGCTTGCTGAAATTACAAAATGCAATTTTGACCCAAATGAAAAAACCACGCTGTATAGCTTTTAGAGTCTGATTGTAGACTGGTTTATTCTCTTCTAATCAAAATCTTATATACTAAATTAACAAAGTACAAATATGCTGACGCTATAACCTTGAGTGTAATTATTTTCCCATGCAAACTAAAATTTGAAATTTTCCCACATTTGAAAGTAATTTGAATATGCTGACAACATGTCTAGCATTCAAGTGGAAAACATTCTTATGCGTAAATGGAATTTTATGATAGCGCCTCGTATTTAGTTTGCATGGGAAAAGAATTATGGAATTTGCAGTTATGAAATGAACTTATTGCACTTACAAAATTAAATATTAGGCACTGAACAGCCACCTTTTCAAAAATTTTGTTTTTCTTCTGTAGGCTGTTGTTGAATGACCCTCGTATGTGAAATTCATCAGTAGTTTCAAAATTTATTAAAAGCACGCCTGAAAAAATTATCCGAAAAAGTTATCGGTTTTGATGAAAGCTTCATGATTGGTTTATTAGGGTCTAAAGTAGGAACGTTATTTGAAGCCCGATATGATTTTACTTCGACACAGATAAGTGCTTTAACTTGGAGCCTAGTGAATATCTAATTAATTCCACTGCTACCACATAAAATAACTAGATGGTCTTTTAAACCCGACTTTCCTTCCAATTGGGGTTTAGTTCGTGTATAGCAGTTTATACCGATGATACTCAGGATCTTACCATTAATGGAGCTACAATAGCGGGGTAACATTACACCAACAACGTTTAAAGCTAAAGTAGTGTTGGAATTATTTGACAGAAGCCGGACCTAAAATTTCCGTTCTCATTTTGATTCGGGTGTATAATTCAACAATGAAACATATTAAAGTGGATAAACAGAATTATTTTCATAATTGTTCATATCCAAATAGAACAAGTGAGTGAAAACTTAAACTATTTTCCGTCATAGCATATCAGTGCACACGTTTTGCTACTTAAAATCTATTCCAGGCATGTGTGCATCTCAGATTCAAGAGTCTGTTCTCTTCCTCAGGCTCAGTTATCTGATTACATGAACCCAACGTTGTCACAACCGAACCCAAACTTTGCTATCAATAAATGAAATCAAACCATTTCAGACAGGATTTCTGTTTCAAGCCATGCATTTTAAATACTGCATTGGCCAGTTTTTCAGTACCAATGGAGGCAAGAGAGAGCAAGTACTCTGCTAAAGTAAAAGAAAACAAAGTGCCTGACAACGGCGATAGGTTTCGTCTTTATTCCGGTGTTTGGCTGGGGCTAACATACACCATAATGCGTTGTATAGTCTACAACGTCCTAGAGACACTGAAAATTCTGATTATGAATGCACTTTTACTATTTTTTTATATGAGCTCGAAAAATGTTTGTGGAAGATACATATGAGTTTGCAATCTTCAAAAAAAATGAACTATATGTCCTCGTATGTCACTTTCTTTTGCCTCCTAGACTGTAATTAGTTCCCAGCATGACAACGATGCAAATAGAACGAGGTTTAACTTTTCGAAGCAAAAAATTGATTCAGGATCAGAACGGCTTTATAAAAAGATAACTTCCGAACACTCGCCTTACCTAGCTCAAACTGTCCTTGCCGTCGTTCTTGATTCATAAGGAAATCACTTTAGCCGCCATAGTTCAAGGCGATCAGTCCCTTTTGGCTTTGCCCTGCTCCTGAGGCTTCAATACCAATTTGTTAAGTTAAATTGGAATTTCACTAAATCTCGGCAACAGCCTATGGAGGCAATCTTTTATATAAAGCTTAAGGGAGGATTTCATTTCAAAATTATCTTCGCTTTGAGGCAAATAGATAAGGATAACCTTTCATTCAAAAAGTAGCGACCTTAAAAATTTCGTTATTATAATTGATTTTAAAGGGACACCTGAAGAAAAAAAATCGATTGCTTTCCTATCGTTTTATGTCACTTCAATGTGTCCTTCAACTGTAAATCTTACCCTTAGAGGATTCCCTGATTTATACTGATATTGGCAAGGGATGGGCATAAATGGGTTTTATTCTGCACGAGTGGCTTTCGTTTTCTTAAGTTTAAGTTTTGCCGTTGTTCTTCCGACATTTTGTAACGATAAATAAAAATGGGTCGTAGCATGAGAAAGGACTAAAAAGTTTCCATCGGAATTTATTATTTACCACAAGACACAGTCCTGTTATTCTGTTATCGATTGGATTAGGTGAAGTGAGAAAGTACCATCATTATTATGGGTTGTTATCGGAAAGTTTTCCGATATACTGAAACAATAGCGCCGAAGTATTAAAATGTGATACTTGGTCATGTTCAAGCAATTTAGACTTTGCGGATGGAATTTCACAGCAAATTGATTTGCTTGAACTTGAGGGAGGGTGTAATCAGTGACAAATTGATACTTTACTTTATAACTAAGTATCAGACAAGATATTACTATTGAATATCCATAATCGTATTAAGTTTTCAACGTTTTGAAAAATTTTTTTTATTAAAAATTCAATTGAATAAATAGTGACGTCCTATGAAGAGCTCGCAGTTGCTTTATAGCAATGATATAGATTTCAGATTGTGGAAAGTTCATGTTATAATGCAGCAATGAGAACAATTATATTAAATTAATTATAATAGTGTTTTTCACATTAAGTTGGACTAAAACGTGTTACAACATATTGGAGTTTTGACGATTTTGATTTCGTCCCTGGTACGCCACTTATTTTTCAGGGTTTGGTACTAAAATACAAAACCCTATTGAAATCACAATCTGGGCCCGTCTGTCCCTCCGTCCGTCTGTATGTCACAGCACTTTTCCCCCGAAAATATAAAAACTACAGCAATGTAACTTTGTGGAAAGATCAGAAATGGTGTCTTCTTGTAAGCTTTGGGGTGGAAAATTGTTTCAAATGGGTCTAAGGGTGGTCTCTTTATATAGGGAGGTAGCCATTCAAAAAAAAAATTTTCACCATTGGCAGTCGAATAGGGTGTTACTTGGGGGTCTTAATGCGATCCTTTCAAAACAAGTCTAAAAATTGCCTTACCGGTACCATTTGGGACAGTACCCTCCTCGCGATTGGACAAATTTCATCCAAAAAATCATGAATTCAATAGGGTAAAATGCTATTATACGCCCCATTTTTACACGATGCTCAATAAAATGGCCTTTCAACTTTTTTCAACCCTATATTTATCAAAAAGTATAACAAATGGTATTTAAACTACAAAATGGCACTTAAGTTTGGTAACATTTCCTTATACACTAGTTAAAAAAAATATTTTTTTCAAACGTTAGGTGGGGCGTTTTGTGACGTTATGTGTTGATAAAATGCCTCTCGTCTATTATAAAATGCCTCACTGTAATTTTTATAAAGAAATATTGAAATGACAAACTAAATTTAAGCTTAATAATAATCAATTAACAACCAGTCTCCGGAAATAACTTTAAGATGAAATTCTTAATTGCCATAATAATTTTGATATGCTATCATTACGTTACGTAGTACTTATTTTATTCTTTTGTCTCCTTATACTTTTTGACAGCTTCCTGTTTAGCCTTTTTACCACAAACGTTGCAAAAAGGGTTGTACATGGTACAAAACTCATGCATCCAAGATGAACATGATATACATTTTATCCAATCTTCATTAGAAGTCGTGCAATAATAATTTTCCGTACATTCAATGCACTTATCCTCATCTTCATCAGAAATATCCTCATTCGAAGAGCTCTTATAATTTTGTTCATCAAAATCGCTTTGTGATGCTGAAGAGAAATCAGTCACTTTCTTTTTTGTGGGTTTCCTTTTTAGGGTTTTGTACTAAAATACAAAACCCTATTGCAATCACGACCTGTGTGCGTCTGTCCGTCCGTCCGTCCGTCCGTCCGTCTGTATGTCACAGCACTTTTTCTCCGAAACTATAGAGACAACTGCCATGAAACTTTGTGGAAAGGTCAGAAGTGGTGACCTCTTGAAAGTTCAAGGGTGGAAAAATTTTTCAAAGGGGTTTAAGGGGGGTCTCCCCATATAGGGAGTTGACCCCTCAAAAAAAAATTTTCACCATTGGTAGTCGAGTAGGGTGTCATTGGAAAGGTCTCAATGAGATCTTTCCAAAACAGGTCTTAAAATTGCCTTATGAGTACCAAGGGGGGAAGGGGAAGGGGAAATGTACGAACTTTTCGCGTACCCCCCCCCTCGCGATTGGACACCTTCCATCCGAAAAATCTGAAAAAAATCATGAATGTAGGCCTTAATGAGTACAACAACAACAAACACATGAGAAGTCGAAATTCACTCAACTTTGTTAGTAATAGTATGATTTATCGATTTTATGTTTTCTCGAATAAAATCTCAATGGTACCCTTAAATTCAATAAAATTTAGGAAACAGATGACTATTTATAAGATTGATCTTTTCTGAAAGTTTCATAAAGATCGAATAGTATTTAACGAAGTTATAGCGATTTGAATTTTCCCGTATTACTATGGAACAATGTGCCCTGTATTACTATGGAAACATATGGCTATGGAGCCATATGCGCTTTTTACCGACTTCGACACTACAGCTTTGCTAGGATTTGCATGAAAATTTCAGGAATGATAGATATCATGAGGATGACTACATACAATTGAAACAAGTTGAAGAGGCAGGAGAGAGCTCCTAGCAAAAGGGCTTTGTAGCCATTCTAGGATTCGAAAAAATAGGGCATGAATCGATGCTTACAGTACAAAGGAGTGGCCCCTGAAAAAAATTTCATGAAAGGTAGCCGATATGAGTATCAAATGAAAGTTCGCTATGAGAGCTTTTCAAAATTGTTCTTAAACTGAAAGTTTTTGCTTTAGTGGGGGCACAGGGGGGGGGGGGGGGGGGAAACATGAAAAATGTGTTTTCTCCCTCGCGAATGGACAACCGTGATCTAAAAAAATCTTAAAAAAATTATCAAGCGAAATATTTATGGGTATAATTTTAACAAATACCTCAGAATTAAAAAATTCTTTCAACTTAGTTAATAATAGTATGATCCTCGAACATGACGTGTTTCTTAATTTTATTCGTTGCTGGTTACGGCATTTTGTAAGTTGAGTACAAAACCCTTCTGACATGAGCATAGGTCTGTCTATCCAACTTGTTTTACTTTCCATTGTTAGTTTCGGTTTTTCACGTTTCTTCAGTTTTCTGGTCAATACATCGTTCTACCTTTTTTCTGTCGCTTGTCTTTTAGGTAAATTTCTCGAGAGAAATTTATTAGGTAAATTTCTCGAGAGAAATTTACCTATTGCGGAGAGCATCATATATATATATATATATATATATATATATATATATATATATATATATATATATATATATATATATATATATATATATATATATATATATATATATATATATATATGGGATATAACGAAATTTGTGACTACGCTAGAGGTTGCAATTTTGCTTCAATTTTCACCAAATTTTCAGGAAAGGTGTATTGGGTAATTATCTCGGTTAAGTTCGTGAACCAGCTATATCGGCTGATCAAAAACAAAATGGCGGCCATTTTAGACGAAAAATCGTGATTTCTGTTCTGACCAAAGTATAGCTCCGATTTGGATGAAATTTGGTACGAAGGTTCACTGATGTATGTGATGAATCTCACAATAAAAAATCCAAAGTTGGTACGGCAGAAACAAAATGGCGGCCGCTCAAAGGTCGAAAAACGTGCAAAATTTTGTTGTTGTAATAGTGGTCAAAGGTTTCAACAGATTTTCATGAAACTCGGCAGTTGGATAGAAATTATAAGTATCTAAAGAATTACGTAAAAAAACTGGAGGTCAGGTTGCAAAAAACAAAATGGCGGCCAGTTAAAACTCAAAATTTCAAAGGCTTCTAAAAGTCGCAATTTTGATCCGACATATATGAAACTTGGTTTCGAGATAGACATTACTTAGACCTACAGTCTTTGATATTTTGGTGATCATGCATGCACAAATTTCAAAATGGCGGCCGTTTAAATATGCGTTTTTTTCATGTTTTTATGGCCCTCTAGCGGTCACATTTTCCAACGGATTTTGATGAAACTTGAGATTATGAATTTCTGTACTATGTACTATGTTATTAAAATTGAATGAAAAATAAAAAACGTCAAAAATTTAAAGCCTAATATTTTTAGCTGCCATTTTCTTTAAAAATTGAATTATTTTGCCCTGTCTAGACTGAAACTCCTATTTGAACGAGATAGTACATTGATTGGTGAGGTCCTAGCATACAAAGATTTAAAATAATCCAAAATCAAATGCATGCATTCAAAATGGCGGCCCCCAAAGGTCTGAAGGCAAGCGCAATTCGCTATTTTAGTACCAACTGAAATAATGAATATTTTTCATTGAAACGTTTTAAATGACTTTACTTGAAAGAACTTATAAACCAGATCATTTTTGAGATATTGTAAAATATTTTTAACAATACCCTAAAAAATTATAAAATCGCGACTTGTCTGTCTGTCCGTTCGTCCGCCCGTTTGTTCGTGCGTCATAACAAGTTTTCTCGCAAACCACATGAGCTAGAATGAGGAAATTTTCTACGTAGGTCAAAAGTGGTGCCTCTTGAAATTTGCAGTGCAAGAAAATATTTTAAGGTATTTAAGGGGGGTCTCTCCATACAGGCGGGTCTTCCCATACAGGGGGCGGCAAGCAATTTTTTTTATTTCTGTAGCCCTCTAGCAGCCAAGATTCTCAACAGATTCCTTTGAAACTTGAAATTATAAGTTATAAAGGCAAGTTAATTTAATTTGATTATGCAAATCGAATGACAAATAAAAAAGTTAAAAATTTACAGCTTAATATTCTTAGCAGCCAATTTCAATAAAAATCGAAATGACGGCCCCATAGTTCAGAAAAAAATTGAAAATGTATATATTAATGGCAATGCAAGTGCTGATTAAACTTTTATGGAAATCTTTTGAAATTAACTATTTGAGCTATTAAAGCCGACAAGTTATCACCTTTGTGTGGTAGCCACTATGAAATGTATAAACAGCAAATGTGAGAAGGGCGAAACGAGTATAAATATGTTTATAACAATTTACTACCCGCCGATTTTCAATATGTGATCCATACGTGTGTAACTCAATTTAATTGGCAAAATATTTGCGCCTCTATGAGGTGTCTCCATACACAAACGGCGGCAGATCCTTTTTGTTACTAAAAACCCATGTAGTGCTACCGAAATTGCAGTAAGAAGTTAAGTAGTAGGCAAGCCAAATTTTTTTTCCGAAACCTTACGCTACATACGAGAAATTTACCTTTCCGACTGGTGCTGCCAACGGGGATTTTTTGTATATTATCTGGAGATGTCAATACTACAGCCTTTTTTTTTCTTGAACGTCATAGCTGGTAACTTAGGTATGGGATGAATTCTAGTTAAAACTTTTGTGGGCGTTTCTTCTGCAGATTCCGAGGGTAAATTTGAACATTTTTATGGTGTTTTTACAGATGCAGCAAAAGTATCATGTTCAAGATTTTTCGAACCCATATCTTGTTGATTGCATCTCCATTCATTAGCAGTTATTTCCACTTCCAAAACTGCTGGCTCACTTTCAGGGGGAAGGTTGTTAATGTTTCGTATCCCTGAGCAGCCTTCGCATAATTCATTATCGTTTCCTTGCTCATCGCTTACGAGATCTTGTTCCCGCAAAGTATCTGAGAGTGAAAAATAGTGCTCTAGTATGACGTTTGGATCATAAGGGTAGATTCCACAGGACTTTAAACCAGCGATACCATTGGATACACTAGCAACCTTTTCCCAAGGTTTACCAATCAATTAGTACCGAGTAAGTCGCTTGTCTTTATTCATGACCATCCAAGATTTGGCTTCCCGGGCAAAATAAACTTTTAGAGTACTGAAAAATCCCCTGTCCAGTGGCTGAAGTGTATGAGTGGTGTGACTTGGTAAGCATAGTAATGTAACATCATTCTCTTTAGCTACTTCTAACAAACGAATATTGTTGCTGTGTGAACAGTGACCATCCAGTAACAGCAGGGATTTCCCAGGACTTTTTTGTTTTAATAATATTTCCTCTAACCATTTCATGAAAAGCTCAGAGTTTATATATGAAGACTTTTTGTTCATAAATACTTGCGAACCAGGCGGTAGTCCTTCAGGAAACTGAGGTCTATCGTAGGTACCTTTATAAATCAAAACTGGTGGCATAAAGTTACCTTGAGCATTGCAGCAAGCTATGACTGTCACATTCTCTCCCTTTTTGCAACTAGTCAAAGTATAAACGTCTTTAGCTCCTTTGCTGGCAACCACATTTCCAGGTTTCTTATTTATTTGGATGCCAGTTTCATCCATGTTAAATATTTGGTCTGGATGTTGGCCTAAGTAATTTTCTTCATATATATGAGCTAGCAGTGTAAAACGAGTTGGGTAAACAGACCTACGCTCATGTCAGAAGGGTTTTGTATTCAATTTTCAAAATGCAGTCACCAGAATGAATAAAGTCAAGAAGCATGTCAATGACGATTTTATTGGAGAAACTATAAATTCGAAGATCATACTATTATTAACAAAGTTGAACGAATTTAGACTTCCGAGGTTTTTGTTATTGTTATACTCATAAATATCTCCCTTGATAATTATTTCAGATGTCCATTCGTGAGGGAGGAAACCACATTTTTCATGTATTTCCCCCCTGTGCCCCCACTGAAGCAAAAACTGACAGTTTAACAACTGTTTTGAAAAGCTCCCATGAAAAATTTCATTTCATACTCATATCAGCTACATTTGATGATTTTTTTTCAGGGGCCACTCTCCTGTACTGTTATCATCGATTAATGGCCAATTTTTTCGAATCCTAGAGTTGTTACAAAGCCATTTTGCTAGGAGCTCTCTCCCGCCTCCTTGACTTGTTTCACTTATGAGTATTAATTGTTGGTACTCATCTTCAGTTATTCATTAAATTGAATCAAGTGTTCAAAGCATGCACTTTAAACGTTGAAGTTGGGAAAAAATAACTCAAAATGATTCAATCTTCGCATTTCAAACAGCCACTGTTTTGTTTTGCGATTACTGATACCACTAGCTGAACCGATTCTCAAAGACATTTATGACACCTTTCATTCCTGAAATTTTCATGCAAATCCTAGCAAAACTGTAGTGTCTGAGTCGGTAAAAAGCGCATGTTGTTCCATAGCCATATGTTGCCATAGTAATACATGCAGCGCATATTGTCCCATAGTAATACAGGAAAATTCAAACCGCTATAACTTCGCTAGATATGATTCAATCTTTATGAAAGGATATATCAATCTTATTAATAGTCATCTGTGTACTGAATTTCATTGAATTTAAGGGTACCGTTAAGATTTTATTCAAGAAAACATAAAATCGATAACTCATACTATTACTAACAAAGTTGAGTGAATTGCGACTTCTCACGTATTTGTTGTTGTTGTACTCATCAAGGCCTACATTCTTGATTTTTTTCAGATTTTTCGGATCACAGGTGTCCAATCGCGAGGGGGGGACACAAATTTTTCGTGTATTTCCCCTCCCTGTGCGCCCCTTAAAGCAAACTTTGCCAAACTAAGACCTGTTTTGAAAAGTGCTCATCAGGTAAATTTCTCGAGAGAAATTTACCTATTGCGGAGAGCATCATATATATATATATATATATATATATATATATATATATATATATATATATATATATATATATATATATATATATATATATATATATATATATGGGATATAACGAAATTTGTGACTACGCTAGAGGTTGCAATTTTGCTTCAATTTTCACCAAATTTTCAGGAAAGGTGTATTGGGTAATTATCTCGGTTAAGTTCGTGAACCAGCTATATCGGCTGATCAAAAACAAAATGGCGGCCATTTTAGACGAAAAATCGTGATTTCTGTTCTGACCAAAGTATAGCTCCGATTTGGATGAAATTTGGTACGAAGGTTCACTGATGTATGTGATGAATCTCACAATAAAAAATCCAAAGTTGGTACGGCAGAAACAAAATGGCGGCCGCTCAAAGGTCGAAAAACGTGCAAAATTTTGTTGTTGTAATAGTGGTCAAAGGTTTCAACAGATTTTCATGAAACTCGGCAGTTGGATAGAAATTATAAGTATCTAAAGAATTACGTAAAAAAACTGGAGGTCAGGTTGCAAAAAACAAAATGGCGGCCAGTTAAAACTCAAAATTTCAAAGGCTTCTAAAAGTCGCAATTTTGATCCGACATATATGAAACTTGGTTTCGAGATAGACATTACTTAGACCTACAGTCTTTGATATTTTGGTGATCATGCATGCACAAATTTCAAAATGGCGGCCGTTTAAATATGCGTTTTTTTCATGTTTTTATGGCCCTCTAGCGGTCACATTTTCCAACGGATTTTGATGAAACTTGAGATTATGAATTTCTGTACTATGTACTATGTTATTAAAATTGAATGAAAAATAAAAAACGTCAAAAATTTAAAGCCTAATATTTTTAGCTGCCATTTTCTTTAAAAATTGAATTATTTTGCCCTGTCTAGACTGAAACTCCTATTTGAACGAGATAGTACATTGATTGGTGAGGTCCTAGCATACAAAGATTTAAAATAATCCAAAATCAAATGCATGCATTCAAAATGGCGGCCCCCAAAGGTCTGAAGGCAAGCGCAATTCGCTATTTTAGTACCAACTGAAATAATGAATATTTTTCATTGAAACGTTTTAAATGACTTTACTTGAAAGAACTTATAAACCAGATCATTTTTGAGATATTGTAAAATATTTTTAACAATACCCTAAAAAATTATAAAATCGCGACTTGTCTGTCTGTCCGTTCGTCCGCCCGTTTGTTCGTGCGTCATAACAAGTTTTCTCGCAAACCACATGAGCTAGAATGAGGAAATTTTCTACGTAGGTCAAAAGTGGTGCCTCTTGAAATTTGCAGTGCAAGAAAATATTTTAAGGTATTTAAGGGGGGTCTCTCCATACAGGCGGGTCTTCCCATACAGGGGGCGGCAAGCAATTTTTTTTATTTCTGTAGCCCTCTAGCAGCCAAGATTCTCAACAGATTCCTTTGAAACTTGAAATTATAAGTTATAAAGGCAAGTTAATTTAATTTGATTATGCAAATCGAATGACAAATAAAAAAGTTAAAAATTTACAGCTTAATATTCTTAGCAGCCAATTTCAATAAAAATCGAAATGACGGCCCCATAGTTCAGAAAAAAATTGAAAATGTATATATTAATGGCAATGCAAGTGCTGATTAAACTTTTATGGAAATCTTTTGAAATTAACTATTTGAGCTATTAAAGCCGACAAGTTATCACCTTTGTGTGGTAGCCACTATGAAATGTATAAACAGCAAATGTGAGAAGGGCGAAACGAGTATAAATATGTTTATAACAATTTACTACCCGCCGATTTTCAATATGTGATCCATACGTGTGTAACTCAATTTAATTGGCAAAATATTTGCGCCTCTATGAGGTGTCTCCATACACAAACGGCGGCAGATCCTTTTTGTTACTAAAAACCCATGTAGTGCTACCGAAATTGCAGTAAGAAGTTAAGTAGTAGGCAAGCCAAATTTTTTTTCCGAAACCTTACGCTACATACGAGAAATTTACCTTTCCGACTGGTGCTGCCAACGGGGATTTTTTGTATATTATCTGGAGATGTCAATACTACAGCCTTTTTTTTTCTTGAACGTCATAGCTGGTAACTTAGGTATGGGATGAATTCTAGTTAAAACTTTTGTGGGCGTTTCTTCTGCAGATTCCGAGGGTAAATTTGAACATTTTTATGGTGTTTTTACAGATGCAGCAAAAGTATCATGTTCAAGATTTTTCGAACCCATATCTTGTTGATTGCATCTCCATTCATTAGCAGTTATTTCCACTTCCAAAACTGCTGGCTCACTTTCAGGGGGAAGGTTGTTAATGTTTCGTATCCCTGAGCAGCCTTCGCATAATTCATTATCGTTTCCTTGCTCATCGCTTACGAGATCTTGTTCCCGCAAAGTATCTGAGAGTGAAAAATAGTGCTCTAGTATGACGTTTGGATCATAAGGGTAGATTCCACAGGACTTTAAACCAGCGATACCATTGGATACACTAGCAACCTTTTCCCAAGGTTTACCAATCAATTAGTACCGAGTAAGTCGCTTGTCTTTATTCATGACCATCCAAGATTTGGCTTCCCGGGCAAAATAAACTTTTAGAGTACTGAAAAATCCCCTGTCCAGTGGCTGAAGTGTATGAGTGGTGTGACTTGGTAAGCATAGTAATGTAACATCATTCTCTTTAGCTACTTCTAACAAACGAATATTGTTGCTGTGTGAACAGTGACCATCCAGTAACAGCAGGGATTTCCCAGGACTTTTTTGTTTTAATAATATTTCCTCTAACCATTTCATGAAAAGCTCAGAGTTTATATATGAAGACTTTTTGTTCATAAATACTTGCGAACCAGGCGGTAGTCCTTCAGGAAACTGAGGTCTATCGTAGGTACCTTTATAAATCAAAACTGGTGGCATAAAGTTACCTTGAGCATTGCAGCAAGCTATGACTGTCACATTCTCTCCCTTTTTGCAACTAGTCAAAGTATAAACGTCTTTAGCTCCTTTGCTGGCAACCACATTTCCAGGTTTCTTATTTATTTGGATGCCAGTTTCATCCATGTTAAATATTTGGTCTGGATGTTGGCCTAAGTAATTTTCTTCATATATATGAGCTAGCAGTGTAAAACGAGTTGGGTAAACAGACCTACGCTCATGTCAGAAGGGTTTTGTATTCAATTTTCAAAATGCAGTCACCAGAATGAATAAAGTCAAGAAGCATGTCAATGACGATTTTATTGGAGAAACTATAAATTCGAAGATCATACTATTATTAACAAAGTTGAACGAATTTAGACTTCCGAGGTTTTTGTTATTGTTATACTCATAAATATCTCCCTTGATAATTATTTCAGATGTCCATTCGTGAGGGAGGAAACCACATTTTTCATGTATTTCCCCCCTGTGCCCCCACTGAAGCAAAAACTGACAGTTTAACAACTGTTTTGAAAAGCTCCCATGAAAAATTTCATTTCATACTCATATCAGCTACATTTGATGATTTTTTTTCAGGGGCCACTCTCCTGTACTGTTATCATCGATTAATGGCCAATTTTTTCGAATCCTAGAGTTGTTACAAAGCCATTTTGCTAGGAGCTCTCTCCCGCCTCCTTGACTTGTTTCACTTATGAGTATTAATTGTTGGTACTCATCTTCAGTTATTCATTAAATTGAATCAAGTGTTCAAAGCATGCACTTTAAACGTTGAAGTTGGGAAAAAATAACTCAAAATGATTCAATCTTCGCATTTCAAACAGCCACTGTTTTGTTTTGCGATTACTGATACCACTAGCTGAACCGATTCTCAAAGACATTTATGACACCTTTCATTCCTGAAATTTTCATGCAAATCCTAGCAAAACTGTAGTGTCTGAGTCGGTAAAAAGCGCATGTTGTTCCATAGCCATATGTTGCCATAGTAATACATGCAGCGCATATTGTCCCATAGTAATACAGGAAAATTCAAACCGCTATAACTTCGCTAGATATGATTCAATCTTTATGAAAGGATATATCAATCTTATTAATAGTCATCTGTGTACTGAATTTCATTGAATTTAAGGGTACCGTTAAGATTTTATTCAAGAAAACATAAAATCGATAACTCATACTATTACTAACAAAGTTGAGTGAATTGCGACTTCTCACGTATTTGTTGTTGTTGTACTCATCAAGGCCTACATTCTTGATTTTTTTCAGATTTTTCGGATCACAGGTGTCCAATCGCGAGGGGGGGACACAAATTTTTCGTGTATTTCCCCTCCCTGTGCGCCCCTTAAAGCAAACTTTGCCAAACTAAGACCTGTTTTGAAAAGTGCTCATCAGGACCTTTCATTTGATACCCATATTGGCTACATTTAATGAAATTTTTTTTTCGGGGGGTCACTCCCCTACATGGGGCGACCCCCCTTAAATACCCTATAAAAATTTTTCGTAGTTGAACTTTGAAGAGAACACCACTTTACACCTACATACAAAATTTGATGCTTCTAGCTTAAGTAGTTTCCGAGAAAAACGGCTGTGACACACGGACGGACGGACGGACGGACGGACGGACGGACAGACAGACGGACAGACAGGACGCGATTTTAGAAGGGTTTTGTAAAATTATTTTACAAAACCCTAAAAATCATGAACATCCTCCCGATCAACACCATAAGCTTTAGCAAGTGACAAACCTTCAGCCTTTTGCTGACTTAACTCAGGATTCCGTTTTAAGGACCAATTAAACCAAATATTACCTGCTTGCTGAGATTTATTTGAGAACGGATTTTTAATATTAAGCTTTTGAGCTAACTGGTAGGCCATTTCTTTAACATCCTTGCGGTCAGGTGCAAAGCCAACTTTTTCAAGTTTTTTTATATGAACTACCAACTTTTTCTCATGCTCTTCTAGAAAAACAGGTGGCCTCCCGAGTGGTTCTTTGAGCTTTCCTGTTAACAAATGTCGTCTAAGCGTTCTTGATGGGATATTGTAAATCCTAGCGGCCACATTGACTCCCATCTCCTTGGTGTGCAGTTTTTGCATAGCCTCATTTAAATCCTTCTCTGAAAAAGAAGCCCGTAGAGTCTTCCTTTAATAATCACGCGGCATCTGTAAAAGTAAAAACTTGATTTTGTACGTTGCCTTCATCGTGGGGCGTATTGTACTATAATGAATGGGGCGTTTTGTAAAACTTATGTTTACAAAATGCCCCAGTCATGTGATGGACGCCATTGAAAGTTATTCAATGCAGACAGTACGTCAAACGATAGGTAATTCAAAGCTAAACACTTGTTTGAATGCAAAATCTGCTTGAAAAAATCACTGTCCAAAGTAAATGAATTTGTAAAGTACTCACCGCGAATTGTTCCGAAGCACTTTGTAAAGATTTTAATGTTTTATTCGAACTAAATCACAAAGAACACACACCTAACTAGCAGCAATGTTGACAAGCGAATGTCACGGCACTGTGCGTGTCACTACTTGTTTGATGTCTGTATTCATGTGTGTGTAGGCGCAGTGGGGCGTATTGTCAACTGGGGCATATTGTAGCGTCTTACCCTAATGAATTCAATAAAACTCAGTACACAAATGGTTATTTGTAAGATGGTAAAACCTAAACGCACGATGTTAGTTGTGAATAAAACTAAAAGTTTTCAGAGAATTATGTCAATATATTATAATAGAAAGATCTATGAGAATTATGTGCAAAACAAAATATTACCCAAATGCTCACCACGGCTACGGTTGCATCTATCCGATGGTCCATATTTTCAATGACTCTGAGATATAATTGATCGTCAATGTCGTTAATGTGCTGAATCATCTCATCCTTTAGGTCTTGAATTGTTCTTGGCTTATTGACGTACACTTTTTCTCTTAAATATCTCCACAGAAAGAAGCACAATGGTGTCTAATCACATGATCATGGAGGCCAATTAATATCGCCACAATGTGAGGCAACACGGCCATAGAATTTCTCGCACAAGAGAGCCATTGTTTCTTTGGCTGTGTGGCAAGTGCACCATCCTGTTGGAACCCCACATTTTCCAGGTCCATAAACTCAATTTCTGGCCACAAAAAGTCCATTTTTATTTAACGAAGTTATAGCGGTTTGAATTTTTCTGCATTGCTATGGATCAATATGTGCTGTATTGCTATGGAAACATATTGTTATTTAACAATATGCGCTTTTTACCGACTCAGACACTACAGGTTTGCTAAGATTTGCATGAACGTTTCAGGAATGATAGGTATCATGAATATCTTTGAGAATCGGTTTAGCTAGTGGTATCAGTAATCGTAAAACAAAATGGCGGCTGTTTGAGGTGCAAAGATTGAATAATTTTGAGTTATTTTTTCCCCCAACATCAACGTTTAAGGCACATGCTTAGAACACTTGATTCAATTTAATGAATGACTGAAGATGAGTATCTACAATTAATACTCATAGGTGAAACAAGTCTAGGAGGCAGGAAAGAGCTCCTAACAGAATGGCTTTGTAACCATTCTAGGGTTCGAAAAAACCTAGCTGGTGCCATGAATTGATGATATATACCTACTTGTTTAAGAAATTGTTCAAATTCATCCAAAAGATGCAAAGTTTCGTTCATAAGCATATAATAGCCGCGGTTTTGTTCCATGTTATATAATTTTTCTGAATACTCGGCTTATCAAACATATTCTAGTAAACCACTTTTCCCTGATTTTTCATGAAACTCGGAAGAAAATAAGAGTGCCTTGGTCAATTTGAAATATATATTAACTATCAACATGTGTTATTGTTTTTGTAATTCAATACAATTGAAAAAGCCATAACTCAATTGGTTATGATTTGAATTGCATGAAATTTTGTAGGCATAAGGGTCTTATCTTACTATATATATATGAAAAACCTTAAGAAGTTTAAGGAGACTTTTTCGTTTTTCGGGGGAAAATATAAAATCTTCAAATCATACTATTATTCACAGAGTTGAGTTGAGTGAGTTTTGATTTCTGAGGTTTTTGTTGCCCTTGGATTCATAAAGACCTACTTTCGTGATTTGCAAAAGTGATGGGAGGATTGGATTCTAGGGAGTTAATACGGTTAATGAACAAGTTTGTTAAGGGCAACTTCGTTATAAAAGGGGATCCGTTACAAAATTTTTGGTATATTTCATAAGACACACTTTTGAAAGACCACTATTTCCACAGAATTTGAGGTTTGTAGCTTCTATAGTTTCGGAAGAAATTTCTAATGATGCATTGATAGATGGACAGACGAACGGACGGATGCCTAGATGGATGGATGGCCAGACAGAGGGACAGATAGGATGAGAAACTAGTAAGTTTTTGCAAAAAGAAAAATTCCTGTTGGCAGCACCAGCCGGAAAGGAAATTTTTTCGTGCGTAGCGTATGGATTCGAAAGAGAATTTGGCTTGCCTACTACTGGACTTCTTACTCCAATTTTTGTAGCACCACATGGATATTTATTAACA
Source organism: Odontomyia ornata (assembly GCA_963969285.1). Lineage (NCBI taxonomy): Eukaryota > Metazoa > Arthropoda > Insecta > Diptera > Stratiomyidae > Odontomyia > Odontomyia ornata. The sequence goes on from OZ017739.1 coordinate 330,554,881, forward strand.
TAAAAAGAATCTTATACCGTTCATTTTTGGAGACCCTTCATAGAGAAGCAAACATTTTGCTAAAAAAATTGAGTTGCACATGTTTGGATCACATATTGGAAATCAGCGGGTAATAAATTGTTATAAACATATAAATACTTATTTCGCCCTTCTCACATTTGCTGTTTACACATTTCACAGTGGTTACCACACAGAAGTGATAACTTTTTTGGCTTAAATAGTTCAAATAGTTAATTTCAAAAGATTTTCATAAAAGTTTAATCAGTACTTGCATTGCCATTCATATCTACATTTTCGATTCTTTTCTGAACCATCCGGGGCCGTCATTTTGAATTTTTATTGAAATCGGCAGCTAAAAATATTAAGTTGTAAATTTTTGCATTTTTAGGATTTTGTTAAAATAATTTTACAAAACCGTACTAGTTTCACGACCAGTCTGTCCGTCTGTCCGTCTGTCCGTTTGTCCGTCTGTCCGTCTGTCCGTCTGTCCGTCCGTCCGTCCGTGTGTCACAGCAGTTTTTCTCGGAAAGTACTTAAACTAGAAACATCAAATTTTGTTTGTTGGGCGTAACGTGATGATCTCTTCAAAGTTCAACCACAAAAAAATTTTATAAGGTATTTAAGGGGGCCTCCCAATATAGGAGAGGGACCCCCCGAAAAAAATTTCCTTGAAGGTAGCCGATATGGGTATCAAATGGAAGGTCTTGATGAGAACTTTTCAAAACAGGTCTTAGTTTGGCAAAATTTGCTTCGAGGGGCGCACAGGGAAGGGAAATACAGAACAATTTGTGTCCTCCCCTCGCGATTGGACACCTGTGATCCGAAAAATCCGAAAAAAATCAAGAATGTAGGCCTTTTTTGTGGTAGGGAGGTGAAGGCATTTACGCCCGCCGAGTCTGATAGTGTGGGACTCCCATGGAGGATACCCGCGGACTACCCACTAAACACCTCCCCTGTCGATCTGAGAGCCTAGTCTGAAACCGTTTGACATATTACTTCGGGCCAGGTCTCGTTGTGTTTGTTCAACGGTGCGTCCGGCGACCAGAGCCGCAACATCATCCGCATAGCTGACCAAGCGCGACTCATCTGGCATCTCAAGTCTCAGTAGCTCGTCGTAAGACACGTTCCACAGGTCCGGACCAAGGATAGATCCCTGGGCAACACCCGATGTAATTTCCATCCTTCGTTGGCCCTGTGTCGTGTCATAGAGCAGGCTTCGGTCCTTTAGGTAGTTCCTCAAAAGCCGCATTAGATATTCTGGAACTTGAAAAGAGTTTTAAAGCGTGTCCAGAATATCCACCCATTTCTGACGTCGAGTGTCACCAACAGGCCGATCCGTCGCTTGGTGCGACTATATGCCTCTGCTTTTTGGACCGCGTTCACCACCTCTGCAATCGCATCGATGGTAGAACGTCCTGCTCTAAAGCCAGTACGGAGGAGATAGGTCCCCAGCAGCACGAATCGCGTCAGTGAGTCTTCCCTTGATGAGTTTCTCTGGCACTTTCCCAGCCATGTCTAGCATGCATAACGTGCGGTATGCAGACGGCGATCCGGGATTTCCCTTCCCCTTGCTGATCAGCACGAGCCTCGCCAGCTTCCATCGTACCGGGAAAACCCCGTCCCGTAGGTAAGCGTTGAATGTGCTGAGCAGCAAGTCAGGACAATGGTGATAGACGAGCCGCAACATCTCAGCTGGAACACCATCTGGACCTGGAGCCTTCCTCGCTTTCAAGGAGAGGACTGCCTCCTCTAGTTCCAGCTGTGTGAAGAGTGAGCACTCTACTGCTGTTTCATCACGGACAGCGTCAACATGGACGGGATGGGCGGGGAAGAGTCCCCGCACTATCGCGTCCATCTTTTCCGCGTCATGTATACAAGGCTTCCGTAGGGCACCAAGTTTCCCCATGACCAGCTTGTAGCCAAGGCCCCACGGATCCTTGTTCACATTGTCCACTAGGTCTTGCCAGCAGCGAGCCCTGCTACTGTTGATCAGTTTACGAAGGCATTTCTTGGCCGACTTATATGCTGCCACCTGGTCTCATGCCTCGTCACAGTTCCGCGCCCGTTGAGCCTCACGCCGAAGCTTGTGACACTCCCTCCGCTTTTCAGCGATTTCAGTAGACCACCAGTATACTGGGGGCTTGCCGTGCCGGGGTCTTTGGCGGGGCATAGAAGCGCAGCAAGCAGTCGTGATTATGCTCATAGTAGAGTTCGCAATGAGCTGCCACTTCTTCCGTCCCCCTACGGAGCTCCCTGCAGCGGCTCACCTGCTGTGAGAACCTTGACGAACCTCTCGACGTCCATTCTTCCAATGTTCCATCCAGTTGTAGAAGGCCGAGAGCATGGACGTTGGGAGATAGCATCACTTATCTCAAGCAGAATGCACTGGTGATCACTGGCTGAGTAGTCCTCTAATACTTCCCAGTTGTGTATCCTCGGTACTAAGGACTCCGAGGCGAATGTCACGTCCGGTATGGTTCCCTCACAGCCAATACGGCGGAAAGCCGGCTAATTTCGGAGTTTAGTACGACGAGGGCCATCCTGGCCGCCATTTCCAGGATTCGTTTTCCCCGCGAATCCGTCTGAGGCATGCCCCATTCGATTGCTTTAGCATTGAAGTTGCCCCCAACGAGCACTTTACCCTCTGCGTTCGAGACAGTGCCCTCCAGAGCATTAAGTTTGGCTTGGAAAGATGATATCGGCTCGTTAGGCGTTAGGTACACACTAAAGAAGGTGATCCCTGAGCAGCGAACCCACACGAAACCATCCCCTCGTCCACAACTCTCCGCTTGAAAGTCACTGTTCCGAACCCAGATAGCGGCAGTACCAGTTTCATCAGAGTACCATAATGCAGGACTTTTATTATGGTGTTGCTCACTCAGCAGCAAGAAGTCGGCTATCCTGTCCCTCGCAAACTGCTCAAGCAGATTTTGGGCGGTTGAACTGCGGTGTAGGTTTAGCTGCAGGATGCGGGTCATCGAAGCTCTGATTTTGCCTTGGCTAGGGCTTCCTGGAACACCCGGCATTTTCCTGATCCCAAGACGTGTCCAAAATCAGTTTTTGGATCAGCATCCTTGCAAAGAACACCGTGTGCCTCCCTCGCACACTCTTTTCTTTTATGTCCCATTTCACCGCATTTGTAACATAGGGAACTCCTATCGGGTCCTTTGCATACTTGTGTGGTGTGACCATAACCAAGGCATTTGAAACATTGAAGAGGCGTTGCTCTTCGCCGTATCCTACAGACAACCCACCCTATTCGTACTTTGCCTTGTTCAGGAATTGCTCGGCGTCTCTTTCGGTCAAGTCAACTATGGCTATGCGTTGGCCCCTGTTGTTTTCTGGTGTCAGTCTCGCTTTGATCCTTCCCACGCTAGGGAACTCACTTGTGATGGCCTCTTCTACCTCGGACAGATCCGTCACGCAGTCAATGTCCCGTATTTCGATCATTGCCATGGGCTCGAGTGGGGCTATAGTTGCGCTTTTGCCGAGGACTTTCTTTACTGCGTCACAAAATGCTTCTTTATTGCCGGCCTCTGCTCCGAATTCGACGAGTATGTGGCCCGACCGCATTGGTTGTACTACTTTAATGGTAGTATTGGTGTCTTCGGGCCTTACGTTTCCCCTGATGTCCCGCAGCACCTCCGCGTTGGATCGGCCACCTTGGGGCTTTACAAGCAGTACCTGCTGCCGGGGTCTTCGTCGGGGCCTCTGCCTCTCCTGTTTTGCATCAGGTCCTTTTTCTAATTGGGCGTCCGTGCGAGTTTTATTTTCTGGCTTTTTTTGAAGGAGTTTCTTTGCGACTTTCTTCGCTCCTTTTGTAAGCACAGTCTGGGATCCCCTGATTTGGTGATCCACGCCCGTCAAGTGCCTCTTCCTTCCTTCTTTTATCCCGATCTCCTTCGATTGGGCTAGACGCCATTCTTTTATTGACTTTTAATGATGGAGCTATCTGCATGTCACCTTTAGATTTTGCCCCAAGCGCCTCTTTAGCCTTCTGTTCATCTTCGGCCCTTAACCAACTTCTCCGATAGTGCCCTATGCGATCTAGGAGCTCCTCTAGTTCAAAGAGCCCTTCCTTCGCTACTTTGCTAATTTTTGGGGAGTCGCATGCAGCTTGTATTCTTTTCAGAACATCTCCCGCTTTTCGAAGTAGTCTTTCCTCTTCGTATCGCTGGGCCCCAATTGTACCTTGCAACGATCCTTGGGAGAGGTTATCGCGTTCCGTTTCCGAGTGCAGTACTTCCGCCACATTTTCAACGGTGGCGGTACAATCGCGCGGTGTCTGGTCACTCTTTGCTTTTAGTACCGTAATCTCCTCGTTTGCTTCTGGATTTTTCGTTGCAATATCGGGATTTGTGACCCTTGCATCGGTCGCTTTAGTAACGATCGCTGCCATGACAATCGATTTTTGGGTGCTCTTTATGTTATCTTTCATTGCTCGAACACCTGAAGCATCCTGCCGAGTCTCCCACTTGTCCTTAATAGGACGCTCGGGCGTTCGCTTTGTTTTTTTGCTGCGCCCAAACGCCGCAGGAATCTCAGTCTGCACCAGACTGTCTGCTGTTCTCCGTTTTTCGTCCATCGTCATTGTCGTCGTGTTAGTCTTCGTTTTTTTCGTGGTTAGTACAGCTCTCGATGTACTGTTGACATCGCGGCTGCAACCGCTGCTTGCGTCGTCGTTATTATTTTTGGTTTCATTTTTTGGATGTTTTTGATCTTTTGATTTTGTTTGCTCCAGTTTTGTTGGGTCCCCCCTCGGAGCCGCTATCTCCGTTCGTGTGTGTAGTCGCCTTTTTGGTCCCATGGTTATCTTTGCTGAGCAGGGAGGCCATGCGAGGGTTGGCACAAGACCTTATGGGGACAAGTGCTCAGAGCCAGACCAGCGCTAATCGGGAGTCCGTCTCAACCGAACCTACACCACCAACCCAATGGTGCGAATTTCGAACGTACTCCGAGGCCTGCCAAGGTTTTACCGGGACGGAGACGGTATGATAGTTGAATTGGAGCCATTCACACACGAGTTTCACCTCGGCGCTACTGTGCAAAGCAACTAGGTCCAAACCATCACATCCGCCAGCCCGAAGCGTCAATTCCAGTTCGTTGTCCAAAGCGTAGTCCAGATACAATCAGAGTCGTTACCTGTCATCCCAGGAGGGAACCTCACGGCACCCCCCATATCCTCGGGTCCGTGGGGGTGGCACTCCCCAAAAAATGCTAGCCTCCAAAATGTTCTTGTCGACCGGCTTTCTCCCTGCGGGAATTTCCTCGGGTACGTGGGGGGGAACTCCCCAAAGAACGCTAGCCTCCAAGAGTGGTCTTGTCGACCGGCATTTCCCCTGCGGAGTTTCCTCGGGTACGTGGGGGCGGAACTCCCCAAAGAATGCTAGCCTCCAAGAGTGCTCTTGTCGACCGGCATTCCCCCTGCGGGGAATGTAGGCCTTGGTGAGTACAACAACAACAAATACGTGAGAAGTAAAAATTCACTCAACTTTGTTAGTAATAGTATGATTTATCGATTTTATGTTTTCTTGAATAAAATCTTAACAGTACCCTTAAATTCAATGAAATTCAGTACGTAAATGTTTATTTATAAGCTCGATCTATCCTAAAAGTTTCATCAAGATTGAATCATACTTAGCGAAGTTATAGCGGTTTGTATTTTCCTGTATTACTATGGAACAATATGCGCTGCATGTATAACTATGGCATCATATGGCTATGGAGTTTTGCTAGGATTTGCATGAAAAATTCAGGAATCACAGGTATCATATATATCTTTGAGAATCGGTTCAGCTAGTGGTATCTGTAATCGTAAAACAAAATAGTGGCTGTTTTAAATGCGAAGATTAAATAATTTTGCGATGTTTTTTCCCAGCTTCAACGTTTAAGGTGCATGCTTTGAACACTTGATTCAATTTAATGAATGACTGAAGATGAGTACCTACAATTAATGCTCATAAGTGAAAGAAGTCAAGGAGGTGGGAGAGCTCCCAGCAAAAGGGTTTTGTCACCATTCTAGGATTCGAAAAAATTGGCCATTAATCGATGATAACAGTACAGGAGAGTGGTCCCTGAAAAAAAATTCATCAAACGTAGCCGATATGAGTATTAAATGAAAGTTTTCATTGGAGTTTTTCAAAACAATTGTTAAACTGTCAGTTTTTGCTTCAGTAGGGGCACAGGGGGGTAATACATGAAAAATGGGTTTCCTCCGTCGCGGATGGACATCTGAAATAATTATCAAGGGAGATATTTATGAGTATAACAGCACCAAAAACCTCAGAAGTCGAAATTCGTTCAACTTTGTTAATAATAGTATATTCTTCGTATTTCATATTTTCTCCAATAAAATCGTCTTTGACATGTTTCTTGATTTGATTCGATCTGGTGACTGCATTTTGTAAATTGAATACTAAACCCTTCTGACATGAGCGTACGTCTGTTCACCCAACTTGTTTTTGATTGAAGCCGCTTTGAAACATGATTGTGCATCAATTGTGATAATTTTCATTTTATATCCTAAGCCGGGTCTCCACAAAACATTAAAATTCAACATGAATCACACACGATAGCGATAATTTTAAACACTTTCCCGCGGATGTTAGACAGGTCTTCTTCGCGCTCAATGAAATACGTTTTATTTTGTAATCTATTGTAACATGGCGTGTGTACACATTGAAAAATCTCTATGCCATTTATACACCCAGATGCTGACACATTGACCAGCTGTAATGACAAAATCTTGGAATGAATCCAGCATATGACAAAAAACTTTTGTGGACTAATTCACGACAAACTACGTTTGGAACTTAATAGGCCAAGAGGAATTGAATACAATCCTCAAATTGTATAGTGCCACTATTGCACTTTGTTACACTTAACCGCACATTCAGTAAAAGCCAACCGATTCATTTTAAACCCTTTTAATATGAACACATGAATAACAATAAGATTATTTTCACAAATTACTTATCTAAATTACATTTAAAGCAAAAAAAAACGTTCGTAATCTTCACTTCGGAATTAAAGGGCGGGTGTTCACATGGGACACAATATCTCCACCTTCTCATCATAGCCCTCAGTTTGTTCCACTAATTTCGCGTTATCCACGTTATTTTACGCTCAGACATTTCGGATGTTTCGCCATTTTCGTATCGAAAGCAACAGACTAGCACACAAATTCCACCTACAAACGGAACACGTGAAACGTCCAAGAGTAGCACACCGCCTCGACAATAAACTAATCAATACGCAATACCGCTTTTCTTATTTTCTATCCACCGCTGTCCGCCACCAACTTGCAACTCCCCATTGTCACTAGCCGTCAAACCCCTGTTGGCAACGAGAAAAACTTTCCCGCTCTTTTTTCTGCATGGATTCGTTGCAATCTCGTTAGGATTGTTTTGTGGCTGTACAAGCAAGTTTGCATCTATTCTCGCTAAACGTATAACGGTTTCTCATGTCCGTCATTCTTATCTGACAATATGGAAAAGTTGTAAATTGAACTTGGCCTTGGACCAGACTGAGACATGCACCGTCGGGAACATGATTATGATGCAAAGTATTGACCTTTTTCCATTAATTTTCTATTTTAGATGTTGGATCATGAAACTCACGATCATGATGGATTTGAAACATTGTCAAAGTATTTTAAGAAGGTCCTCCCATATAGAGGAGTGACCCTCAACAAATTTGTTCCAACAAAAGTAGCCAAATGGGGTATCATATGAAACTAAATGAGATCTTTTCATAACAGGTCTTAAAATTACTTTATCATCACCGGAAAATGCTCGAGACTTAGGGGTACACCACCTCACGATTAAAACCTCTGAAAAAAATCATGAAAGTAGACCTTTATGAGCACTACAACAACAAATACGTCAGAAGTCGAAATTTGGTCAAATTTATTAGTAATAGTATGATTTATCAATTTTATATTTTCTTGAATAAAATCGTATAGACACTCTCAAATTCAATAGATAAATGCCTATATACAAGTTTGATCATTGCTGGTAACTTCAGAAGGATCGTATAGTATTGATCATTGTTGGTAACTGCAGAAAGATCGAATAGTGTTGAACAGAGTTATGATGGTTTCAATTTTCCTGTACCACAACAGCAACTATACAAGTTATAACTAGTTGTTCCGCGGTTTACAAAAATAAAACACAATTTGTTTTATTTAACACTTCTTCACTTAATAACTCGCGGAATACAAAAAGCGCTTCAATAACTTGACCATTAAAATTTATAATGTTTAATTGCTAAGTAAACAAAATGCTACCAAGGTGGAATTAACTTAATTTAGCATACGCAGCGGCGTTTGCACAACGGTTGTCGCTACAGGTGAAACGATCAGCTTGATCATCGATTAGTTTCGAATGCTATTTCAGGTCATAAAAAATGCGCGTGTTGCGTGATTAGAAATATGAAGAGGGTAATGGTCTCAATACATATTTGGGTCGAATGAAATGATAATGCGCGTGGGAAAGTGATGAGCAAAGGAGGAAAGGTAAGTGCAAGGTAATATCTTAAATGCACGTGGAAAGATGATGAGGAAACGAGCAAAGGTAAGTGGAAGTTGATAGCTCTCCCCACTTTAAAAATCGGTGTCTAAGAGATTAGAATGGTAAAACAATGGGCTGCATCCGAGACGCTGGAGCCGGTTTTGTAATAAGTAAGGATCTTGAGCGTCGTAGGTTAAATACTATGAAGATTCCAAAAAGGGCTAAGATGAACAAAATTAAATCAGAGGAGATTGACACAGCGTTATTTATACATATTTCGCCTAATTTCTCTACATTATCCAAATGGAGTTTGTGCAAGAGGTGGAGATCTAAGTACCCCTTTTCAGTTAAATTTGCGTTTAGAATTGATGGTAGAACTTGGAATGTTCCTGATTTCCTGCTGGTATATTTTATATCATCAAGCCAAATTGTATCATGCTAATAAGATTATTTATTTATTTATTGCCAAATAAGGCATCATTTAACAAAACACAAAGATATTACAATTTATACATTAGGTTACTTAATGATCTACCGTATCCGGGAAGAGCAGGATTGTGTAGTTATGGACTTGAAAAGGGACTTGAAAATGGTTGGGGAATAATGATTGCTGAATTTGTTAAATGCTTTACAACATCTATTTATTGGCGCGTTATCCGCATATATGGTCTGATGTGTTCTTGTGGTGAACATAGGAGAATTTCTGGTAACTCTAGAAGGGTTATTCAGCCGTACCTTCTCGAAAATAAATTTCACGTTAATATTACCCTAAGCACATCGAAAATTAGACATTAGGACAACGCAGTTCGCCTTGAAGCTAATGATGCCATATTCAATATTTGGAGTCGGTTATCGTAGGATGGAAGGCTATGGAAATCTCTGGGGTCATAGAAGGACCTTAGGGCAAAGAGTAAAAATTATTTTTGTACCGACTCGATCGTTAAGGATGATTTTTTTTTCTGGAAAAACTTATGACATGGCATTTATCCAAATTGAGTGCAAGTTGATTATCGATGCACCATTGGAGCAAAATATTTAAGTTGGATTGAAGAAAGGAAGCGCCAATATGCGATTTTATAATGTGATATACCTTCAGATCATCGGCATAAAAAAGGAGAGGTATATCGGATAGTGCCGCTGAAAGGTCAGATATGAAGATATTGAAAAGTAATGGACCCAGATGACTACCCTGAGGAACCCCAGAGAGGACATTAATTTTCTTCGATAAGCAACCTTGGAACTTGACATATTGGCTGCGGTTTTTCAAATATGAATGAATCCAGTTAAGCGGTGGGCCAGTGATTCTAAAACTATGCAGTTTTTTTGGGTTTTGTAAAATAATTTTAAAAAAGCCTACAAATTTCACGACCAGTCTGTCTGTCTGTCCGTCTGTCCGTCCGTCCGTCCGTGTGTCACAGCAGTTTTTCTCGGAAACTACTTAAACTAGAAACATCAAATTTTGTGTGTAGGTGTAAAGTGATGATCTCTTCAACTAGAAAAAATTTTTATAAGGTTTTTAAGGGGGGTCTCCCCATATAGGAGAGTGACCCCCCGAAAAAAAATTTCATTGAATGTAGCCGACGTGGGTATCAAATGAAAGGTCTTGATGAGAACTTTTCAAAACCGGTCTTAGTTTGGCAAAATTTGCCTCGAGGGGCGCACAGGGAAGGGAAATACACGAAAAAGGTGTGTCCCCCCCCCCTCGCGATTGGACACATGTGATCCAAAAAATCTGAAAAAAATCAGGAATGTAGGCCTTGGTGAGTACAACAACAACAAATACGTTAAATGCCGTAATTCACTCAACTTTGTTAGTAAAAGTATGATTTATCGATTTTATGTTTCCTTGAATAAAACCTTACCAGTACCTTTAAATTCAATGAAATTCAGTACACAGATGTCTATGTATAAGATTGATCTATCCTGAAAGTTTCATAAAGATTGAATTATATTTAGCGAAGTTATAGCGGTTTGAATTTTCCTGTATGGTATAAATTCATCAAACGTAGCCGATATGAGTATGAAATAAAAGTTTTCATGGGAGCTTTTCAAAACAGTTGTTAAACTGTCAGTTTTTGCTTCAGTGGGGACACAGGGGGGAAATACATTAAAACTGTGTTTCCTCCATCGCGGATGGACATCTGAAATAATTATCAAGGGAGAAATTTATGAGTATAACAATAACAAAAACCTCAAAAGTCGAAATTCGTTCAACTTTGTTAATAATAGTATGATCTTCGTATTTCATATTTTCTCAAATAAAATCGTCTTTGACATGTATCTTGATTTGATTCGTTCTGGTGACTGCATTTTGTAAATTGAATACAAAACCCTTCTGACATGAGCGTAGGTCTGTTTACCCAACTTGTTTATCAATATTTCATGATTCACGCGGTCAAACGCCTTGCTGAAATCGGTGTATATGGCGTCGATTTGGTTAGTTGGTGGTAGTAGGTCTGCTTTTCCGGAAACCATGTTGCTCGTCGTTGAGATAAGATTCAATAGGAGGGGAAATTTTATCGCATACAATCTTTTCAAAAAGCTTCGGTATGGAAGATAACGTAGCGATTCCCCTATAATTTTCAACAGACCGCTTTTCGCCTTATTTATGGATTGGTATTATATAAGATGGTTTCCAATGTGAGGGGAAAACACCGCTCGAACGCAATTTATTAAAAATGAGGAAAAGAGGGAAGGACAAATTATCTTTACAGAGGGCCAAAAAACGAGGGGGAATGAGATCGGGGCCAGGTCATTTGTTCAAATCAAGAGCTACGATGGCTGGACGAATTTCCTCTTCAGATATCGAAATACTATCGATCTGTGGTCTTGCTGCTATTTCAGAGGACGGAAGGTTTTGAAAGTTTCCAGGATCGCAGTAGATTCCTTGGAAGAAATCAGCAAAAAAATCACAGATTTGCTCTGGAGAAGAGGAGATAAAATCATTGTATTTCATTGCTGAAGGATAACCATGTATTTTACGTTTTACGTTGACGAATTCGAAACATTTTCTAGGATTCCGAGTGATTTCCTCACCGACAACATTTATGTAGGATTTATATGCTTCTTGAGATTTAATTTTAAACTCATTAGCGAGCTCGTCATATTTTCTCTTAAACTCTTCGCCAACGTTGTTACCATTTTTTAATATTTTATATAGCTTGTTTCGTTGGTTTCGTAAATGCCTGAGGTCACTGCCCAGCCAGGGTTTAGAAACCTTGTCCTTTTTCTTAATTTTAGGTACAAATGAATCAACAGCGTCAAGAATGATTTGATAAAAGGTGGTACCAGTCCAGTTGAAAGTTGATAGAAGGCTGTTAATATTGTTATAATCGCCATTACGAAAGTCATATACAATCTCATTATTGTAAGAAATAGGGTTTACTGAATCGGGAGTGGAAAGTTCAACAGAAAAGGCGGAGTGATGAATTGTGTTGGAAAACAGGTGCTCGCTCTCATCAGTTGGATTGACCCCTACTTCGTCACGTGCATTTGTGAAAATGAGGTCTATACAATTTCCGTTTTGGTTGGGGATAGGAGCGGTTTGCTGCAAATCATTGCCATATAGGGTGCTCACTAAGTAAAAGTCATTACTGTCTAGAAGGTTGACGGGAAGAAGATTACCAAGTTCATCGGTTACGAATTTAATGTTTGGCCGATTAAAGTCACCAGTTATAATGACTCTGTCTTCTTCATTAATTCCGCCAGTAATTCCAGCTATGATATCACATACAGCATTATAGATAATTTCGACAGATTCTGGAGGTAAGCATGATTTTGGTGGGACACAGAAGACGCCAATATGTACAAAAAATTTCTGCAGCTTTATTTGCACTATTTTATGCTGGAATAATAAATTTGATATCGTCTTGACGGGCTCACTAAGGAGAGAGTTATGTACAGCAATCAATACACCACCTCCGCGTCTTTGTCCAGTACTAAGGAAATCTCAGTCGTCTCTGTAAATGGACCAATTAATGTCCAGAATCTCCTCATTTTTGTGTGAGTCATTTAACCATGTTTCGGTCAGGGTATGTATATTAAAATGGCAATATTTTGCGTCAAAAAACAGTTGGGGCAGTTTACAACGAATACCACTACAGTTGTGGTAAAACAGTTTAAGACTTTGTTGAATAGACTTATGAAAGGGGATGAAAAGATTTGTGTTGGTTTTCTCTTGTCCTTTGTAGTGAAGAGATATAACTGGAACTAACAAAGGAAGCATAGGTCTCAAGATCTTTTTTCGCCTGGTCTATGGTCATACCCAACTCTTCATGATAGGACAAATATAAGTTCCGAAGGGCGTCTCTTTGAATAAAGATATTGAGACTAGTCCTCGTTTTACCTTCAATACAGGTTGTTTCCGGTCCTTTATGCATGTAGAAGAGGTAAACGCGAACACATTCATAAATTTACTCGAGACAATAGTGGCCTTAACAGTGGGTGGCAAGAGTGGATCTAGAAATGATTTGCTCTTGTTTGAAGTGGTTGATAAAGTTGGGAGTCCGGATGAGCTCGTGGCTGGTGGTATTTGCTCTTCACCACGCACGAAATTACTGTACGTAGTTGTTGACATGGATGTTTCAGGTATCGAGGACGGATCTTTAGTAATCTCATCGACACTCGATCCCTCTTTTCCAGAAACTTTTCGTGGTTGGCCACATATCTCCTTAGTGGTGTTGACTTTTGGCTCATTTAACGTATCACTATTTAATAAAATAGGAGGAGGTAAGGATGGAGGTGCGTTATAAGAGATGTTGGATGAAATTGAAGTGTTAGTTATGGGGTTAGGAATACATCCTTTCTTATAATTACTTTTGTCACGGCTGGCCTTGGATTCTGTGACTCCATTACGCTCCTTCCATAATTTAAAGCTCATACCGTTCCACATGTAGTTGCCGTTCTTTTTTCTGTAGTTTGTAAAGAGCCAAGAATACTGTGATGGAATGAACACTTTGAAGCTTTTTCTTCGAGTGTTCTGAGAAGATAGTTCTTCAACCTTGCAACTATCGATGTGGAGTATGTTTCCAATGTTTTTTCTGACAGCTGTTGCATTCAAATTTTTCCCCTTCGTAAAGACGCTGCATCTGCGATTTTTACCAGAGATGGGCTAGGATTAATTATTGACTTTTGTAATCTTTTGATGCGATCCTCCCATTCTTCTTCTGTCCAGAAGGTTCCAAGCTTGTAGGTGTAGTTAGGAGTTGGATCAGGTGATGATATTGAATTGGCATGTTGTGTTTCCGTTGAGCGCAATGTCTGGGGAGCCCATGAAGTTTTATGTAGCTGGTTCAGAATACTGGTGCACATCTCCTCGAGCCTGCTCAATCTGGTGGGAATATGCGCAAATTCCTCTCGGTCGCTTGATTTGTCAGGCTGTGAAGATACTTTTTGAAACTGTTCACTAAGATTTTGCAGGGCGCTCGAGACGTCCCATTAAGGACTCGGTAACATTATCGTGACTAAGGCTTCCATTGAAGTTCGTAAGATAGATCGTGTTTCCTTCCAAGAGCTCAACGACTTGATTATTGCAATACTGGTAGTCGCATATTGCACTGAATCCAGTTATTATTTAAACAATGCAATCAGAAGGCGGTAAGGCTATCAATTGATTTGGTCTACAAATGGTCATATTATGAATGCGAGAGCAGTTGCCGCTTAGTGCATAGTTGTTAAGTTGTGCTAGCAAGAAGTCAGAATGGCTAAGATGTATCATCTTGTTGTTCCTTATTGTTGGGCGGATAATTACATGATTAAGGTCGAAGTTACTAATTTTGGGTAGACTCAGGACATATAGGGGTAACGAGCCTTTAGGAATGATCATAGGTGTCGTGAACTCGATAGCCTAAATTTCGTTCTCATATGAGAGGGCTTCAGTTTGGGCAAGCAGGTTACTGATTTCGGAACTGCTCAAAAGATTGTAATTGATTATACTCCCCTTAGCGAGTTGGCAGGCTAGAGCTATCTCGCGGATTTCATCTTTAAACATTGACATGCTATTAAATAGGGATTGCTCAAATTTATCATTGTTTAATGTTTTAAGGTCAGCAACTATCCTATTGTAATTGTCCGTTAGTTAAGCTGTTACTTTAGTAGTGTAGTGGTTCAATTTATACTGTTTATTACTGTTAGCAATTATATTGTTTTGCGACTTGACGATGTTATCCCAATCAGCAGAGTCTGGGTTACCTGCCAGCCACTTCCAGGCCGAATCGATCTAATTGATTGAGCGTTTAGTCCTTCCTTGATCCTTACTTTGCAGTTGGTCAAGTAACGCATCTATCGTTTCTTGTTGATGGTAAAGCTGCGGCAGCAGAATACTGGATCTGTTGACGTGATCCCATACAATGGATCTCATGTTAGCCACTACGTTTCACGGTGACTATTGGTCCCGTATACTCGTAAGTGTGTATTGAAGCCCACACTTTCGTTGCGATTAGTCTGAAAAAGGAATATGACTTTTCAGATGTGATTTATGGACTTTATTACCTGAATCAGTGGTGATGGTTACACGATTGCCCTTAGCTCTATCATGTTTTTAAAAAGTGGTTTGTCTTTGGTCTTTATTTGTTTATCCCTTATATATACTACGTCACCAGCTTGGTACGTTTTGGGTTTCGACCTCCGTTTACTGTATGCATTGATTTGATTCTTCTGCTTAGGAAGAATTTCATGCTTTAGATCATTTTTCAGTTTAATGTTGAAGTCAACGATACCTTTCACTCTTGTTACAGAGTGAAATGTGTTGTTGTATCTATCTATCGCTATTATTTCCTTTAGATTGAGTTCCTTATACTCTTGCTAAAGGCATCTAACCAACTCTTTTATTGTTGAGTGGAGCCTTTCGATAGCTCCGTTGATTTGACTCTTCTGAGGAGGGGTTACATACACCTTGACTCCTAATGCTTCTATGAGATTCCTGACTACTGGGCTTATGAATCAGCCTTCGTTGTCTATCACCAAAATTTTGGTACTGTGAAATAATGTAGAATTTTGATCATCTATTCCCGTAGGTGAAGTGGGGATTTGATTTAATGAAAAAAAATTTGCGATTTTGCTGAATTTATTCATATACGTTACCTATTTTTTGCCGGCAATTCGTTTGATGTCCATATGCAGGGTTTCTGATGAGTATTCTGGAACTGGTGTTTCCTGCAAAGCAAGCTTTTGAGGATTGCGATCATACTTGTTGACATTGCATATTTCACATTAATGAATTTACTCATCTTAGGAAAGTAAAATTTTCCAAGTATTTGGTCCTTGTTCTCCCTATAGCTCCTGTGTGCTCGTCGATGCTCCTCTTTTATTATGTGCAGTTTATTGTCTTCATTGGCAATATCTTCAACGATACGCTGAGTGATGCGAACTTTGTGGTTCGAAAAATACTCTTTATATATATATCCTGTAGTAGCGCGATGAATTTTTCGGGAATTTTGATTCCATTGATAAGATTAGGTTTTAATAGTTACTTAAGCTTTTCAACTAAAGCCTCCTACGTGATAGCTGCGAGACAGATATAGTGCCTGTCAAAGCCAGGGTGTGGTTGTTTGTGAGCAATCATTTCTTTACCCTCAGAGAAAATTAATTGCTTCCTAAAAACTTTAATCGGCGCTTCACAATGTGGGATGAGAATGGGATTATCCTCAGTAGCACTAAGCGCCGTTCCTGATGTTGAGATAAGAGCGTTTACTTCTAGTAGCAATCTCGAGAGGGCATCGATGAGCTCATAGTTAAATTCTTCTATTTTGGCTTTCCAGCATTTAAGTTTTGCGTTATGATTGCAGTTGCTCAGTGCAAAGGTAAGCGGCTGGTAGTCTGTTTGGATTCTTATTTTTTTTGCCCCGTACAAGTAACTTACGACCTTAGTTTATCCAGTGCCAACACGAAAGCTAATAATTCTCGTTCGTTTGTGGCATAGTTCTCCTCTGTTGCGTTTAAGGATCTTGAAACATAAGTGATAGGTCGATCTCTGCCGAGAACTACACCGATTGCGTAATTAGAAGCATCGGTGGTTACGTTGAAGGGCTTCTCAAAATCTGGAAATACCAATACCTCCGATGATGTTAGGAGTGCCTTTATTTCGTTAAAGGCTTTGATCTCAGCAACTCCCGGCAAAATTGGTCTTTTCTTAGACTGATTCGCTTTAACTTGAGCGCTATCTCCTTTAGTCAAATTTGTAAGTGGCTTTGCAACTGTAGCAAAATCCCTGATAAATTTCCTGTAGTAGGACGCCTAGCCGAGAAACGCTCTCATGTTTTTTAAATTTTTCGGAGGCTTAACTTTAGTAATAGCTTCTATCTTCTTAGGATCCAGAAGGATACCATCCTGTGAGATAATGTATTCCAAATATTCAACACGGGTCTTCAAGAACGAAGACTTATCTAAGTTATCTTTTAGATCCGCATTCTAGAGTTGAGACAGTATGGTTTTCAGATTTTTCAAATGTTCGTCCTCCGATTCCCTCAGGATAGTAGTATCGTCTGTATAAACAAAACATATTTCGCCGATTAAAGGTTTTAAAACGTCATCGATCATTTTTTGAAATATGGCGGGTGCATTTTTGAGACTTAACGGTAGCCTTGTAAACTCGAATTTACCATTTTCAGTGGAGAAGGCCGTTTTCGGGATATCACTATCTCGCATACGAATCTGGTGAAACCCGGATGTTAGATCGAGGGTGGTGAAATATTTTGAGCTTCCAAAACTCGCAAGCATGTTTGTGATATCTTGTGTTGGGTAAGTATCTGATATAGTAACTGCGTTCAACGTTTTAAAATATATTACCAATCGGTACTGCTCTTCACCAGCTGAACTGGCTTTTTTGGGTACGACCTAGATAGGTGAATTGTATGGGCTTCTTGACGGGCGAATAATTTCATCCTCTAACATTTTCTTAATTTGTTTATCCACCTCAGGTCTTAAGTTAACCCGATAGCTATAGGATTAAGTATAGATAGGTTTTGATGTGGAAGTTCTAATATCAGCCCTTACGTTTGTTTCGATTATTTCCCTATTGCTTATAGGGTTAAAAAGCTTGACATGCTTATCCAAGATGGCTTGCAGCTTATTCCAAGTTGTTTGAGGAAGATGGTCACATACGACTTCCACGTGATTGACCTGTTTAGATTCCTTTGCTTATAGAGGAATTTTTATATTTGGCTTGATTTTGAGTATGTTATTTTTTTATCGATGAGAGCGTCCAGTGTCTTTAAAGTATCGTTCCCTATGATTCCGTCAAACGACTTCAGTCCTGGTAGCACGAAGAAATCTACTAGCATGTTTTTGCTTACACTTTTAAAAAATTTCCCTGTCACCTTTTTATTTACAGTTATTTCTCCCGCAGTAGAAATTTTTGGTTGCACCTATATCTATTAAAAATTCTAGAATCCGACCGTCTCGCGTGGTGAACTCTATGTATGAAACGCTAGAGAGGCGTCCATCATAAAATTGATTTTCTTCCGATTCAACGTCACAGTCTTTCTGTAAGGCAGGGAAATTATCATCAAAATAAGCCTGATGTTGGTATTCCATTTCCCCAGAACACTCCACATCATGTTCAGAAAACTTAACATGTGTTTCTAAATTATAAAGACGCTGTGATTTCCTTAGGAGATTTTCAGAATTATGTGATCGTTTGTAGTTGGGTGAGTTGGACGGCCTGTTCATATAATCAACCTACCGAGTTTGAATGGATTTATCGACATCCATTGGAATTGCTGGTTTGGGCTGGGTGGGTCTGGGTGGTGGATTAGATATTCTATCTCAGAACTGATACATCTGATTTCTTTCTACTACACTTAACTGCTGATAGGGTACGGGTACTTTAGGTCTGTTATTATCAAAGCGAGAGTTGAAAAATTGGTTCACGGGTGCTGAAATGGTGTTATTACCATGCCGTTGGTGAATTTGAACTTTCCAAAAGTTTAGGTTTTGAACCTCTAAGCATGATGCATAAGCATCGGGAAGCATTTGGGGTGATAAGCGTCTGTGATAGATCTCCATTCAGCCCTCTCACAAAAACATTTATTGCGCGATTTCTGTAATTTTCAGTAAGTGCGGTAATAGTTTCTTGTGACGTATCCTCTATTTTAATTTTGTTGATCAATAATGACAATTGGTGGTTCACAGTTGCATAAAATTCATCAACAGTATTATTCCAATGTTTCATGGAATGCAACTGATGCTCCAAGGCACGGATGTCCCGTTTATCCGCAAAGTGAAGTGATAGGCACTTCTTAATGCATGACCAGTCGTCATCGAAGCTATTATACGAAATGAGGACAGCATCAGCTTGCCCTCGAATCTTCTGCTGGATGTGGCGAAGAACGGCTATGAAAATAGGCTTCCCCGAACTATTTCGTAGTCACCCACGATAAATATTGAATCGGTTTGCCGTCGAAGGGTTGAAGATCACGTACAGAATTAGGTAGTTTTCTAATGTCTTCAAGCTCTTTTTCGGATTTAGGAATACCTGCAATGAATGAAGGTATGGGGTTGGGTGCATGGTTGGCAGACAGCCTTTGTTCAATTGCCAATAATCTGTCCTCACTTTTTTCACTCCTACTTATGTGTGAACTAAAGGCTGAAATCACCTTTCCTTCCATCCGTGTTCCACAGCAATTTTTCTCGCAAGCAAAATCAAGCTAGAAACATCAACTTTTGTACGCAGGTGTAAAGTGGTTCTCTCTTCAAATTCAACTATAAAAAAATTGTACATGGTATTTAAGGGGGGGTCTCCCCAAAGAAGGGAGTGGCCTCCGAAAAAAAGTCATCAAAGGTGGCGGACATGAGTATTAAATGATAGGTCTTGATAAGAACTTTTCAAAACAGGTCTTAAACTGACTCTTTTTGCTTCAGAGGGCGTACAAGAAGGAGAAATACACGAAAAATCTGTTATCACTCACCCCCTTCGCGATTGAACACCAGTGATCTGAAAAGTCTGAAAACAAATTAAAGAGGTAGGTGTTTCTGAGCACAACAACAACAAATACATTAGAAGTCAAAATACTCTCAGCTTTATTAAAAATAGTATGATCTGCAAATTTCACATATTCCCCAATAAAATTGTAAAGGTACCCTTAAACTCAACGAAATTCGTTATTAAGTATTATTTAGTAGTTTTACAGAAGGTCCTTGTATTCTATAAGTATGATGAAAATCGAATGATATATACAGAAGTTATAGGCATTTGAAATTTCTCCAATTACAACAAGAATAACACATGCTTTTGGTATTTTATGGACTCTCCATCAAATCAGACACTACAGTTTTGATTTGACCTTCTTAAAATTTTCAAATCAGACCAATGACATAAATATTATTGGGAACTTATGATTTTAGTGATTTTTGTTAGTTTGCAATAAAACGGCGACCGTTGAAAACAGAGAAACAATAGATTTTCTTTTAAACGTGCACGTTTTCGTTGACATGTTTCTTGACTTCGGTGCTGGTGCTTGCATTTCGGAGAAGATGGGTACAAAACCCTTCTGACATAAGCATAAGTCTGTCTACCCGAGTTTTTTTTTTTTTTTTGTTGTGACGATGCTGATGATATGGAATGTGGATTTTTATTTGAGCTCGATGGCTTTGGAAGTGTGAAATTTAGCGTCACTAATTATGATGCTGATGCTGTAGATATTGACGTCACTTTTGGTGCTGTACCTGTTTGCTTTCGCGGCAGTTTCGAGTTTTTTGCTGGTGCCATTTTGTCGGCTCTTTAACTTTACTTGTATCACTAGACATTCACACCACTTTCCTCCTATCGAAGTGTGCTTTTGTGTTTTTTTTTAACACAAAATAATAAAGAATGTTACGGAGGTATATGTTTTTTTTTTTTTTTTTTTGATTTGGCCCCATATTGAGGATGTGCTGGGATGTAGGATTGATGTACAACTGGTTTAATATAAATGTGGCATCTGGATGTTTTTTTTTTGTAACCTTCAACGCCGGGAATTTTCGGTAATGTGTCGCATATGTCTTTGATGTCAGGAAATTTTTCACCGGTATATTCGTAATAGTCATTACAAATATCCTCTATTGTTGCTCCATCCTCGTGAAGGAATGGTACTGCAAATAATTGCACCAAATGGAATTTGATCGTCTGATAAGTTATTTGCAGAGTTTTCTGATGTGAGACGACAATCTACCATAATAGCCATATTTTCAAATTTTAAATTATTAAAACACTAGAACACGAAACAGTGAACTACACAGAATCGAAAACGATTTCACAATTATTGCATTTTGTTTCTTTTTTCCTCTACTCCTATTGTCCTTTTCGTGAAGGTTCCTCGAGCAGTTTGCCTAGGTGAACTGCTCAACTACTACAGGCATAAGGGGATAAAGACAAACAGATGAATAGACAGGATGCAAAATTACTTGATCTTTGTAAAATGCATTTGAACAAAGCCCTAAAAAAGAATCTTAAATGGTTTATTGTAAGAAAGAAAGATGTTTTGTGGCGGTACAAAGCTGTTATCCAATTTTTTTTTCAATTGTGTATCTCTGGTGTTGTGGATTGATGGAGAAAGAATTTCACATCTGGTTGCTTGCTTAATGCATAGCAGGGCCGGCGTCATACTATTTTTTCAGTGGGTAGTAAGAAAGAGGCTGGGGGGGGGGGGGCGTTTCATGGATGATGTTTTACAATTTATTTTGATATAGATAAAGGATTAGAACAGGGAAATAATAAAAACAAATACATTAGTTCAATTGAATCTATTTAAATACAACTTAGTTTCGTAGAGCAAAACATGAAGTTCGTTTTCTTTGGCGAACAATAAATTCATTCATTAAAGATTCGATATCAAGCGTATCAACCAAATTCGGATATGCATGTTAAATGGCTACGTGATTGAGTCGATCCTGAGCCATTGTAGGTCTTTAATAATTTTTAATTTGGCGAAGAACAGAAAAACTTCTTTCATTTGAGCATGAAGAACCCGGTAATAACCTTTTGGGGAATCAAAAGTATGGTTTTCTGTTACGCCATCTTCCAGTCGTTTTGGAATTCGACGTTTTCTTGGCAATGTTGGTTTTTCAATCTCAAATTTCGATGCCGATTCGCAACTTTTTTTCCGAATTGATTCAAATTTTGGATCCCGATACTTATTTATCACAGTTGACACGATTTCTACCTTTCGATAAGATTTGAAAATACACAGTTCCGATGATTGCAGCTCTTTGTTGAGGATTTCAATCCGATCAAAGATTTCGATCATGGCAGTCAAAAGGAAGCGAAACTTGAACGACTCCATGTTGTGAAGGAACCCTGAAGCCTTGGCGACCACGGTGCTATCAACTGTTTTATCCTGAACAAGCTCTTCGAACATTTGCATTAACGTTTCATAATTGACATTCACTGTTTTGAGGGATTTTATACGAACAACCCATCTGAAAAAAAGTAATCAATTTATAATGCATAAGTCTAAAGTTTAGTATAATTGCAATATTTACCTGGTCGGACAGTAGGCTGCGAGAGCAGGTGTATTTTTTTTCGGAGTCTTCTGCATCAGCTTGAAGTTCTTGAAACTTTGCTAGGCGTTTTGGCGAATCCCGGATAAAGTTGATTAACTCTTTCACCACCCCGATAAAGTTTTTTGCTTCTAGCACATCTTTGACTGCATCTTGGACCGCAAGATTGAGATTATGGGCATTACAATGAATATAAAGCGCCCGAGGTTCTTCTTTCTGTACTAGTTGCTGTAAGCCTGAAATTTTTCCCGACACATTTGCTGCTCCGTCATAGCACTGGCCTCTGAGTTTATTCAACGGTAATTAGAAACGAATTAAGACGTCTTTCACAATTTCAAATAAAGTTTTGGCTTTGGTGCTAACTGTCGTATAAAATCCCATGAAATACTCGGTGTATATGAGATTAGGCGAAGTAACTCTGAGATATATCGAAATTTGTTCTTTTTTTGACACGTCTGGTGTTTCATCTATTAGAATAGCAAAAAATTCTGCCTTCCGAATTCCCTCGAGGTTCTCAGACATAACTGTGGTGGCCATTAGTTTCAATATTTTATTTTGAATATCATGATGTAACCATGTATAAGTGGTCCTATTTAACCATGTCTCTAGCTCGTAAACATCTTCGGCTCGTGCCGTCAAAATCGTTATAAAATTGGAATTTTCGTCATTGTTAGACCCTCGCATTGCCAAGCCTTGCCTTCCTAAGATCCTTAGAGGGCTGAAGATTTTTCTCAATGCAATTCGATTATCCATCATCTGTTTTTTTTGGACAGTTGACATGCGCTGAATAATGCTTTCGGAATCACGATTTTTTAAAGCCTCTGCGTATTTCAAATGTAATGAACTTCTTGGATGCTTTCTCAACCTGTCTGCTGCGTGTTTCCAATTACAAAAACCATTTTCAATCCACGTTTCTTTTGATTTCAAATCACTCGTGTCAAGTTGTAGAACCAAATTATTTTTAAATCCTTCGGTGCAAATAACACAAACTGCTTTGTCGTTTTTATTCAAATCTAGCCATGGATTTTCTTCTTTCCAAAATTTGAAAGATTTCGGAACCTTTTTCAACGTAGTATCTAGCTCTGAAAATACTAACGATTCATTGTAAGTTGTAAGTGCCAATATAAGTTTTCAATTATGAATAATGTTTTACATTGAATTTTTTATACTTTCTGGCTGTTTTTGGCAAATTTTCATAAAATGCGAAATTGAAATGAAATTATTCTATTTATAAAATTAGTCTAAAATAATAAATGTATCTATAAATAAAAAAACTTTTTTTTTGAATTTTGCTTCTCAAAAAATCAATCATATAATATTTTTAGAGAAACATATTTCAATAAATTTAACATGTAATATTGGATTTGTGTCATTAAAAAACAATTTAAAAATGTGATTGGGGTGTGATTGAATATATCAATTGTATCATATAAAATAAATCAATATATATGTATCAATATCAATTTAATCAATATATAATGTTAAATTCGTTTTAATGAAAAACAATTTTTTGAATAAAATTAGGAGTGGGATTGAATTGTATCTAATAAAAATTACTACTTCAAATATCAAAAACTTTTATGCATTGAACATTCATAAACAATAGAAAAAAACTTTTAATGATCAATATATTTCAATTATAATTTGTATGTCAAGAAAAAATTTAACTATAATATGGATATCTGTAGAATAAAATATAATATCTCTCATTCCGATTAGAAATGAAAGGACTTAATTAAAAATATAATTCCTTTATAATAACAAAATATTGTATAATTCCGAAAATAATTTCTATATTCAAACCAATTAAAAGATTTTCATCCATTAATCACATTATAAGAGGAATAATTATTTTAATTTACCATATATATCTGAAAGTTTTATTATGAAATATTGTTCTACTAATAAAATTATTTCGTTCCAATTAACAAAATTTTTTTCTTAATTTAAATTTTTTAAATGAGAAGTCATTTTAAAATGGAGTTAATTATACTAATATTTATAATCACCATAACTTCCTTCAGAGGGTTACCTTTATTAATAGGGTTTTCATAAAAATGATTTTCATCGCAAATAATTTTGAAATATAATTATAAAATTATCCTCATTTAATTTATACTTTCAACACACAACCCACTCACTCTCGCAGTCAGACGCTCGCGATGAGACGAATCGTAAACAGGGATGGACGAATATTGTTGTTATTTTACTCACCAATAACAGGAACAGTGGTTGCTGGTAGTTTATTTTCGTCTAATTTCTGTTATTTTTTGCACTGTCTCTATTCGAAACAGAAGAGGATCCACTACATTGACTAGTGCGTCCAGAGCATTCTTCTGCAGTCTCCTGCTCTCTACCACTACTTTCATCGTTTGGTCTTTTGTGTCGAATGAGAAACCGGTTCATTTTTTTTTTATCCGAGTGTACTGATGCGATGAGGATCGAAGAATACATCAAGGTGTTAACCAACAAAACAGAACCACGTGCGCGTTGAGCTTATATGTGGATATTAACCCGCTTACATTCATATGCATTGCTCGCGGCGTGTGTGTGAAATAGAAGAAGGGAGAAAGAGATAGATAGAGAAACTACCGCTCGCCTGCCACTAGGGATGCAACATCGTTCATAAAAACATCGATGTTGCAACATCGATGTTTTGCAAAATTTAAACATCGATGTCGAAAACATCGTTGTTTTAGGTCGATATATCGATGTTTTTAGTGTTGATAGAAATTGTAAAATAAATTTAAAAAAACACAAAAAAGAGATTGTTGTTTTTGTCAATACTGTCTTTGAACATGTATTCAAATATGGTTTAAGGAAAGAGTTCAGAAATAGTTATTTGAACAACCTGGCACCAAGTAATCGGTTTCTTTGTTGATAAATATAATTGCTTTGTTATACAATGATGGCGTATCTTCCCAAATTTCTATCGCGTTTCTTCTAAAAGAAGATACTAGTTTTATCAGTGTGCATGGTTTTTAAATTTTCATACACTAATTATTGGTATAAGCTCCAAATAGTTCCCACATTTTCAGGTTCGAAAGAAGACTGATCTGTAGTATTTGGTTGCAAACTGTTTAAGGTGTGGTTTATATGATTGAAAACTTCAGTTTTGGCTGTTAAATCCTTAAAAATGCTGATGTATAACTGATCTTCAATCGGTTCAAAAAACCAAACATCGTTCTTAAAACATCGTTCATAGCAACCGATATTTCGATGTTTAACGGGCTGTAATATCGATGTCACAACATAGATGTTTATGAGCAAAACATCGATGTTTTCATAAATTCGATGTATCGTTTGCATCCCTACCTGCCACTGCTCGTGCATGTGTGCGGCAATTTTAAATTTCACACATAGACAATATTACCATTTAAAGTTTTACGATAATTCCGAGCGAGTATGTACCCACTGGGATGTTTTCCGAGTGGGTACCACTACCCATACTACCCACGTCAACCGCCGGCCCTGATACGAAGATTATAACTGATTTATTAAGAATACTTGATAGCCCCAAATTTACTATTCTTGCACTTTAAACTTTTTCAAGCAATAACTCAAATGGACATGAATTACATTCCTCTCTTAACGTTTCTGTATAAGAATTCAACATTTTAAATTATACTTAGCGTGCTACATTTTGAATTATACTTAGCGTGCTACTACATGGAAGCATATCATAGTTTACAGCTCCACCTCCTTTTAAAGCTAATTAGCTGTCAACTTGCTCTTAAATGTCTTAATAACCATTTTTAATTGTTCACGCCATTACATGAGGTAAAATTACACAATGTAAGCTTGCACACGTGGAAACATACATTTATGATTGTTCTTTTAATTCAGTTACATACTGGCGTATATGTTGTTGCAAACAATTCCATGTTTGCGTTGGTTCTTGGAAAGTAAAAGAGAATTTGCAAGAAAATCTCCAAGGTAATTTTTCCCTCTTCCATTTTCAGTTGAACTGTGTGAAAGGACTTCCCTTTCATTAACTCACCTTACGTGAAAGACGTTGATTTATGAGTGTGAATGATTTATTCCTTGGGAATTATAAGTTACATGAAAATCATTAAATATATGTGTCAGTGTTCCGGATATGCTTACAATTTTTCAGAAGTGTTACCGATACAAAAACCTAAAGATGCATTGATTAAACGAGGCTGAACATTTTAAATTTTAAGAAAATATTTTGAGTTTGGTTTAACTGTGTTTGCGGTCGGGCTCACAAGCTAGCTTTTATATAAGAGCCAACATTTGTCAGAATTGTTTAAAATTTAAATTGCAATTAAAGCGATTTGCAGGCAGTGTATAAGATTTAGCGATTTCATTTTAAATCTGAATCAAATTACATTGCTTTTATTGCTTTTGAAATCGATTTTTATACTTTGATAAGGAAGATTTTATAATTGACGCCTAAATATGTAACTAATTCATTGACTGAAAGCCACTATTTATCATTTTTAGGGTTCTGTAAAATAATTTTAAAAAACCCAATTAAAATCGCGTCCTGTCTGTCCGTCCCGTCAGTGTATCGCAGTACTTTTTCTCGCAAACTATTTAAGCTAGAAACATGAAATTTTGTATGCAGGTGTAAAGTGGTGTTCTCTTCAAAGTTTAAACACAAAATAATTTTATAAGGAATTTAAGGGGCGTCTCCCCATATAGGGGAGTGCCGCCCGAAAAAAAAAATTTCATCAAAGGTAGCCGATATGGGTATCAAATGAAAGGTCTTGATGAGAACTTTTCAAAACAGGTCTTAATTTGACACTTTTTGCTTTGCGGGGGAATACACGAAAAATTCTTCTGTCCCTCCTCGCGAATGGACACCTGTGATCCGCAAAAATCTAAAAAAAATTATAGAGGTAGGTGTCTATGAGCACAACAACAACAAATACCTTTGAAGTAAAAATTCGACCAACTTTGTCAATAATAGTATGATCTTCGAATTTCACATTTTCCCTAATAAAATGATGAATGCCATTTATACACAGAGTGTGGGACTCCCATGCTCGAAAGAAGCCGATTGGACTACCCACTAAACACCTCCCCTGTCAACCTGAGAGCCCAGCCTGGAACCGTTTCACCGTCTCGTTTTCTTACGCTGTGAGGCGCCTTCAAGCTTGAGGAACCCTCCTCTACCGGGAGATGAAGGGGGAAGAGGATTTGTTGCACAAACTATAGGTAACCTTAAACAGAACAAAATTCGATGCTTAAGTAGTCTTAGATAGGGTCCTTAAACTTTGTAAGCCTGATGGAAATCTAATTACATATATACATGACAGTTAATGCCATTTGAAATTTCGCCAATAACAACAACAATAACACATGATTTTGGTATTTTATGGACTTTCCATCGTTTCAGTCACTGCAGTATTAATTTGATCTTCTGGAAATTTTCAAATGAGTCAATAACATTAATGTTTTTGGGAATTCATGGTTTGAGTGACCGTTGAAAATAGAGAAACAATGGATTTTCTTTTAAACGTGCACATCTCTTTGACATATTTCTTGACTCTATTCGTTGCTAGTGACTGAATTTCTGAGAAGTTGGGTACAAAACCCTTCTGACATGATCGTAGGTCTGTCTACCCAACTTGTTATAAAGCTATTTTCCTGTAGCTTACACAAAAAAAGGGACCAGAAGCTTAGCATATCATATGTGTTTAGCGCCTTTATGTGACAAAAACAATATCTCATAGTCCAGATTTGATGGGGCCACTTTTGCACGGTGCATTTCAAGTATTCTCGAAAGACCTTGACTCTGCAATGTCAAAGCTGTGGTCAACCTTCCCAGTTGTGCGAGAATACGAGTAATTAGCTGTTAAAATGGAAAAAGGGTAATGTCCATATTGTTAGGAAGGTTCGATCCCTAAAGTTAAGTATTGAGGCTCAATAATTTTATAGTATAGTGTTAGCTTTATATTTTCATAATTCGAAAATATGTTTTATATTTTAATCACGCTCATCAGATCTCCAATTTCCCCAGTTTCAAACATTAATGCTATACGAGATTCATTTAAATTTACATAGATTAACAGAGATTTAGTTTAGTAGGTATGATTTTAAAAATTACTATAAGCTGGGTAGGCAGAAAAGTGTTCCAGCTGAAGGGTCTTTTAAACATGCAAAGGTTCAAAGCAATATTTCTGAAAATCAGTTGATATCTTGAATCTTATATTCATTGCACAGATAGGTACTAAACCTATTAGGTAAATTTCTCGGGAGAAATTTACCTATTGCGGAGAGCATCATATATATATATATATATATATATATATATATATATATATATATATATATATATATATATATATATATATATATATATATATATAATTCGTTCGACTTTGTATGATCCTCGAATTTCACTTTTCCTCCAATAAAATCGTCTTTGAAATGTTTCTTGATTTTGTTCGTTACTGGTTACTGCATTTTATAAGTTGAGTACAAAACCCTTCTGACATGAGCGTAGGTCGGTCTACCCAACTTGTTTTTTGTTAATGTCAGGCTCACACTAACTAGATGCAATCAGGTTTTCAAGTCTTACGATTTGAAAGGCCAAAAAAGTTAAAATTAGATTTGATCATCAGCAGTTATAATTCTATTACTATGATAATTTCTTTTTTTTTTTTTGAAAAGCCATCGGGCCTTGCTTCTTTGAGTGAGCAGACATGTTTCGACTCCTTTGAGTCATCTTCGGATACTTCTTTGAGTAAACAGTCGTGAGAAGCAAGGTCCGATGTCTTTTCAAGAAAAAAAAGAATTTAGAATAGGGCTCACATACTCAACAACAACCAAAAAACTACAACGGACACAGAAAAAATCCAATATACGCGCATCGACTTCTTCTAGACAATATAAGCTGGCGACGGTTTTAGGTTCTACTCGTATGAAACATCAAAGCTATTGAAGAAAGGAGTAGAATATAGTATACAAAATCACGTGCTCTAGTTGCGACGATATATAAGACAGACGATAAGGCTTATTAAAACACGGGCGAATTAACATTTTCAAGAAGCAAAAGTGGCCAAATACTTGTGCGAAATTGAGTGAAATCATCCGTAGCAAAGCTCATGATCGAAGATTGATATTGTATGAGAAAACGCAACGGCGTTAAACGAAATAAATTCTGTTGGCACCAACAGGCAGAAAGGCCAATTTTTTATTTTTAAAAGCAAATAATCATTTTATTGGCCACTCTTTTGAAAGTCAAGCAATATTTAACGACAAGCAAAGTAGCAAGAGAGGCCTGCCCTCCTACCAGAAGGGTATTGTGAAATAATAAGTAAATCAAACAAGGTCTTCCGAATATCAAAACTTGACTCACTCCATGAGCTTAGAAAAACTATATATGGTTATTATATATTTTATTTTACCGCCATTTTATATTCAGTATGTTGACTTCAATGTTTGAGTAGTCAAGATCTAAAATTTTCATCAAAACCTATACATATCGATAGTGTTTGGGTCCTTTGCGGACGTGTATTTAGACAATATCGCGTGTAATTGTTGTTGTAGTTGATAAATTTCAATCGTCTAAAATTAAGCTGTTTACTGCTTGATTTTTCTGAAGTTTTCAGAAAGCATTTTGCACCAGAAAATTGAGGTACAAATTTTTATCAAATTTAAGGGTTGTCCTTCAATCTTATGGATGAAAATGTAAAATGCATAAAATGTACTATTATTAGCAAAGTTGATCGAATTTTAACTTCTGAAGTATTTACGGATATTGTACTCATAACGACCTACTTTCGTAACCTTATCAGATTTTTCTGTCCAAAGATGTCAAATTTCTAGGGGGCAGGACACAAATTTTATGTGCGTTTTCCCTCACTCTGCACCTCTACTTATAGATGCCTCATGTTTAGGACCTGTTTGGAAAGTTCTCACCAAAACCTCTTATTTGACACCCATATTGGCTACATTGGGTAAACAAAATTTTTAAGAGTCACCCCTATATGTAGGGAGATCCCCCTTAAACACCTGAAAATATTTTTTTTGCACTGCGGCTTCTATAAGGCACCACTTTAGACCTACATAGAAAGTTTTGTCACTCTATATTACTCGGTTTGCTGTGACAGAAAGACAGACAGGCAGACGGACCGGGCGAATAGACGGTCAGACAGATCACCGTTTTAGAAGGATTTTGCAAAAATATTTTACAAACCCCTTAAAAATGGTCTGTTGTATAAATCATTCTATTCATCCATATATCGTTAATTAAGTACAAAATTCTTTTGACATGGGCGTAGTTCGGTCTACCAAACTTGTTTGGATTTTGGTCTGGTTTCGAGGTTTGTGTGGGGGCACCGCCGCCATCTGCTAGCTGCACTCTTATTTGCGGGCCGTGGCCGTCCTCAAGAAGGAAGAAATCGTCTTATGTATCACCCGTGGCTAATCAGTTACTCGTCGTGGTGGGTTTCTCTGTAATCCCTTTCGGTAGTTTGTCTCGATCATTGGCACCTTTTTCACCAGCCAATCGATTTGCACTTTGACTCTGGTCACCTAATGATTCGTAAGTGCGAAAATATTTTTTAGTGGGTCCTTGTGCTGTGGGAAAAGAATCCGCCGCACGACACCACAAAGCGAAAATGCCAGCGCACTTACGGATACCCAGATAAGACCATTTCCAGCGTAGAACTAATTCCGCTCGCTGAGGCAGCAGAACACCACTGCAGTCCTTAACGAACAATTAACATGTCATTTAATCAAATGCTGCAGAAAGCTTCTAAATATCAAGAATACCGGAAGAAAAACGAATGAACATGGACATTGAGAATGCGTACAGCCGGTGATTTAAATCACTCAACGAAAGGATCTGTAGGTAGT
Organism: Odontomyia ornata; assembly: GCA_963969285.1. NCBI lineage: Eukaryota > Metazoa > Arthropoda > Insecta > Diptera > Stratiomyidae > Odontomyia > Odontomyia ornata. The sequence continues at coordinate 330,585,696 of OZ017739.1, forward strand.
GATGATCCACTTTGGACGGACACTTCATGCGGGACGGATAATCTTTCAAAGGATTTTATGGCCTTGAACAAACTAGAAAGGATTATTTTTGAAACTAAGCAGAAAATAGTTTCGTGAACGTAAGTAGGAGAGTACTCCATCCAGAAGGTCTTTGTAACCACCCTGAGGTTCGACATAAGTTTTCTAACAGCATGACTAGAACTATTCATCCAATACTTGCGTAAGAAATCGTTCAAATTTGTGCAAAAGATGCAGAGTTTCCTTCATAAGCACATTGCAAATACCATATTGTTCCTGGTTAGGTAGTTCTTCTGAATGCTCGGCCGGTTGAAGATATACAAGTTAAACACTATTCGTTAAATTTTCAAGACAATTGTAAACAAGTAAAAGTGCTCAGGTCAATTTAAAATATGTATCACCCTTCAACACGTGTTGTTGTTGTTGTTCTAATTGCATGCAATTGAAATCGCTATAACTCACTTGATTATGCTCGAATTTTCATAAAATGTTGTGCGCATAAAGATCTTATATTACCCATATAATTGCTAAATTTCAAAACGTTTAAAGGTACGGCTTTGGTTTTATGGGGGAAAATGTAAAATCTACAAATTATACTATTATTACTCGTAAAGAAGTCGATTGCATTTAGATTTCTGAGGTAATTGTTGCCCTTGTACTCATGAAGGTTCACGTCTGTGATTTTTCGGCTTAAAGTTGTTCAATCGCGAGGGGGAGGACACAAAATGTTGGTACATTGTGCCTGCCCTTGGACCCTCTAATGCGCAAAATAAATGCGTACATTCAGGTTCTAAAAGTTCTAGTCCAGGCCTTTCATTTGATACATCACTCAACATTTTGAAAGACCTAAACTTTTGAGAGACCACCATTTCTGAATTTTGAGCTTTCTAGGATCGATAGTTTATGGAGGTGCTTACTGTGGTGGACGAATAGACGGGCAGATTGACGGGCGGTTGGACAGACAGATCGTGAAACTAGTATGTCTTTGTAAATTTTTTTTTTACAAAAACCTGCAAATGCAAATTTTAACCAAATCAGTAATTCTTCTAAAACATTTCATCAGATAATTGAGCTGGTGTACCTACTTACTTCATTGTAACAACCCCAACTCAAGCTCCGCAATACAGCATCCTAATTTACGATAACTCCAACCAGCCCTCTGTACCCTGTGAAAATATCTATCAGCTGGCCTGTAAACGTGCGTGAATTTTACGTGACACTAAAAATTTAGCAAAAAAATTCCCTCTTTTTGCAAATGAGTGTACTGAGAAAGACTGTAAATAGTAGTTGAAAGCGTGCTCTGCATGAGAGAAAAAATCCAGTGTGAAAGGAACACAACCGTTTTTCATTCTTGACATAATAGACACATTGGGAAAAATCTGAGGTAAATTAAATCAAATATTTATTTTGGTTCATTGCGGTGGATCTTTTTTGGATTCATAGAATAATAGAAAACTAATTGAAAACTAGAGCCAACGAGGTATGACAATTAAGTATTAATGCTGATTTCATGAAAAACCGTAGGTATATTTAACAAGTTGGGTAGACAGACCTATGCTCATGTCAGAAGGGTTTTGTACTCAACTTAAAAAATGCCGTAACCAGCAACGAATAAAATTAAGAAACACGTCATGTTCGAGGATCATACTATTATTAACTAAGTTGGAAGAATTTTTTAATTCTGAGGTATTTGTTAAAATTATACCCATATATATCTCGCTTGATAATTTTTTCAGATTTTTTTAGATCACGGGTGTCCATTCGCGAGGGAGAAAACACATTTTTCATGTATTTCCCCCCCCCCCCCCCCCTCTGTGCCCCCACTGAAGCAAAAACTGTCAGTTTAAGAACTGTTCTGAAAAGCTCTCATAGAGAACTTTCATTTGATACTCATATCGGCTACGCTTCATGAAATTTTTTTTCAGGGGCCACTCATCTGTACTGTAAGCATCGATTCATGTCCTATTTTTTCGAATCCTAGAATGGTTACAAAACCCTTTTGCTAGGAGCTCTCTCCTGCCTCTTTGACTTGTTTCAATTGTATGTAGTCATCCTCATGATATCTATCATTCCTGAAACTTTCATGCAAATCCTAGCAAAGCTGTAGTGTCTAAGTCGGTAAAAAGCGCATATGGCTCCATAGCCAAATGTTTCCATAGTAATACAGGGCATTTTGTTCCATAGTAATACAGGAAAATTCAAATCGCTATAACTTCATTAAATACAAATCGATCTTTATGAAACTTTCAGGAAAGATCAATCTTATAAATAATCATCTGTTTGCTAAATTTTATTGAATTTAAGGGTACCATTTAGATTTTATTCAAGAAAACATAAAATCGATAAATCATACTATTACTAACAAAGTTGAGTGAATTTCGACTTCTCACGTATTTGTTGTTGTTGTTGTACTCATTAAGGCCTACATCCATGATTTTTTTCATGTTTTTCGGATTGAAGGTGTCCAATCGCGAGGGGGGGGTACGCGAAAAGTTCGTACATTTCCCCTTCCCCTGCCCCCCTCGGAACTCATAAGGCAATTTTAAGACCTGTTTTCAAAAGATCTCATTGAGACCTTTCCAATGACACCCTACTCGACTACCATTGGTGAAAATTTTTTTTTGAGGGGTCAACTCCCTATATGGGGAGACCCCCCTTAAACCCCTTCGAACAATTTTTTCACCCTTGAACTTTCAAGAGGTCACCACTTCTGACCTTTCCACAAAGTTTCATGGCTGTAGCCTCTATAGTTTCGGAGAAAAAGTGCTGTGACATACAGACGGACGGACGGACGGACGGACGGACGGACGGACGGACGGACGGACGGACAGACGGACAGACGGACACAGGTCGTGATTGCAATAGGGTTTTGTATTTTAGTACAAAACCCTAAAAATGATTCTACAACTCTGCCATCGCCTTCAAATGAGTCCCCTTGGGCAGGTATACAACGATTCCAGCGCGTTTTCCATGCTTTGTAGCATTATTGGAACGCTTTGACTGAGATGTCCGTGAGTACTTTCTTCACGGCCGCATGGATGCCTGTAATCGACTAACAATGGGTTTCTTTGTCCACCAACTTTGTTTTCGGAACAAAAAAACTCACAAGGTGACATATCGGGCAAATAAGGCGGCTGTTGCAACACGGTGATCTCTTTAGAGGCCAAATACTGGAACACACTGAGGGAGGTGTGGCACGGCGCGTTGCCGTGATGAAGGATCCAGTCACGAGCGATGTCTGGGCGAACCCTGTTGACTCGTTTTCGCTATCTTTCGAGTACTTGACGATAATTGATTTGATTTACAGTTTGGCCCGATGGATCTTCATGGATTAGGGTGCACATACGCTGCGCATTCGCGTCCGTCCGTACCTCGACTGGTCTCCCGCTCCGCGCCTCGTCTTCCACGCCCCTCCTTAAACTCTTTATGCCATTGATACACCTGGGCACGGCTAAGAGCACTATCACCATGCACTTGTTAGGGTTTTGTACTAAAATACAAAACCCTATTGCAATCACGACCTGTGTCCGTCTGTCCGTCCGTCTGTATGTCACAGCACTTTTTCTCCGAAACTATAGAGGCTACAGCCATGAAACTTTGTGAAAAGGTCAGAAGTGGTGACCTCTTGAAAGTTCAAGGGTGGAAAATTTTTTCAAAGGGGTTTAAGGGGGGTCTCCCCGTATAGGGAGGTGACCCCTCAAAAAAAAAATTTTCACCATTGGTAGTCGAGTAGGGTGTCATTGGAAAGCTCTCAATGAGATCTCTTCAAAAATTGCCTTCTGAATACCGAGGGGGGTAGGGGAAGGGGAAATGTACGAAATTTTCGCGTGCCCCCCCCCCCCCCCTCGCGATTGGACACCTTCCATCCGAAAAATCTGAAAAAAATCATGAATGTAGGCCTTAATGAGTACAACAACAACAAATACATGAGAAGTCGAAATTCACTCAACTTTGTTAGTAATAGTATGATTTATCGATTTTATGTTTTCTTGAATAAAATCCAAACGGTACCCTTAAATTCAATAAAATTTAGCAAACAGATGACTTTCTATAAGTTTCATAAAGATTGAATAGTATTTAATAAAGTTATAGCGATTTGAATTTTCCTGTATTACTATGGAACAATATGCCCTGTATTACTATGGAAACATATGGCTATGGAGCCATATGCGCTTTTTATCGATTTAGACACTACAGCTTTGGTAGGATTTGCATGAAAATTTCAGGAATGATAGGTATCATGAAAATGAGTACATACAATTGAATTAAGTCAAAGAGGCAGGAGAGAGCTCCTAGAAAAAGGGCTTTGTAACCATTCTAGGATTCGAAAAAATAGGCCATGAATCGATGATTACAGTACAGAGGAGTGGGCCCTGAAAAAAAATTTCATGAAAGGTAGCCGATATGAATACCAACTGAAAGTTCCCTATTAGAGCTTTTCAAAACAGTTCTTAAACTGACAGTTTTCGCTTCAGTGGGGGCACAGGGGGGGGGGGGTGGAAATACATGAAAAATGTGTTTCTAAAAAATCTGGAAAAATTATCAAGGGAGATATCTATGGGTATAAGTAAAACAAATACCTCAGAAGTCACAATTCTTTCAACTTAGTTAATAATAGTATGATCCTCGAATTTCACATTTTCTCCATTAAAATTGTCTTTGACATGTTTCTTGATTTTATTCGTTGCTGGTTACTGCATTTTGTAAGTTGAGTACAAAACCCTTCTGACATGAGCATAGGTTTGTCTACCCAACTTGTTTTATTTTAGCGTACGTTTCCGAAGCTGTTTCACCCAATCAGGCACAAAATTTTATTGCGACGCGTTGCTCTTGATATCGTTTCTCCATTTTCGTGACGAGCACCACTAATACACGTCTACTCAACACAACACAGCAGGCAAACTAAATAAGCAAGAGCAATGATAAATCTATCAATGATGAGGGGAAGGATGCCGAAAAATGAGAAGAGAATTTCAAGGTCGTAGGTGTACCACAAGCGCGACAATCAAATAAGTCTCATTACTTAATTGTCACACCTCGTAGAAGAAGAAGAATGGTGTGCTAAATAAATAGTGAAAATTGTATTTAAATAAATATCGGTTCGCGCGGTTTTGATATATATGATTTGCAAGAACAAAATTAACGGCATAAATGTCCATTTTCTTTGATTTTCTTGTTTTATTTTTATATAAGCTGTACAAATTTATTCGACGGTAAATTTAAATTTTAAAATGTTTTAGGTGACATATTGAAATACACCTTAATAAAAGTTATTGTATATTCCATATTATCATTGGGACATATAATAAACCTTCACCGAGGCACTAGTGTGTCTTCTAGTCCTCATAGTGATCAAATTTTAAGCCAAATTGTGAGACATAAAGTAAGTATGCTAGAGTGCTTCGTTGTCCCATTTACTGCAAAAGTGCAAGCTAAAAATGTATCGTTTAATGACAAAACAAATATTGTTGAGCAATTAAAATATTTACTAATTTCCGTAAGGACTCGCAAGTATCCAAAACGTTAGTATACGGTAACAAATTGTTACAGCGTGTTCAAGAAGTCCGCCAGTCGTTCATGCAAATACATGAACAAATTTTTATGTTTGTGGATGCAAAAGATGGTTTGCCATTAGAATACTTTTCAGAAAATTGTATTTAGCGTTCCAAGAACTCAATTTGAACTTTGAAACAGAGATAGAAGGATTACAGATGGAACATGAAGCACAGAGTTTAAAAGGAAGCAATGAGGTACAAATTCATTCTTCTGTGGCAATAAATGGCACAGATGTTCAACTTCCATACATCAACCTTCTGAAGCTTAGTGGAATTTACATATTTGATTTACAGAAAAATGAACTTATCTATGGGTAAAAATTGCATTATTTGAAATAAAGTCTGTCAGGTTAACTCGAGCAGCTACTCAAACATTGCTCCGTCACTGTAGCAAATTATGAGTCAGCTGCTGATGAAACGCTTTGACGACAAGCATAGGTTGCTAAAAGCAAAATTCAAAAAATTACGAATATTAGCCATTAGTAATGCCATTGAATCCGCGTCCTCGATAAAAATACTATTGGATAAAACTCTTGATTGTACTTAACAGTGCATTGACTGACATCTGACACATGCCAAATTCGGGAGCATCAGTAAGCAGTGTAGTCTGGAAGTGTGTCAGTTCGGAAGTTAAAGGATTTTTTACAATTTTGCATTCGAGCCCTAGAAGCGACTGGGGTGGAAAAATAAAGGCTCAATAAAACTTCAGATAGTATGATATTGATGAATGAAAAACAGGAGTTACGCACGTTTTTTGCATGTAACCATGCCGTTTGAGACGATGTACCGAGTTTCTACAATCTAAGCACTTAGAGAAATTTGATGTTGTCAAGAGAAATGGTTTGTGCCTCAATTGTCTGAACAAGAGCCATTTAGTTGACACGTCTCCTAGTACGTCGAGGTGTTTTATGTGCAAGAAAGCACAGTATACGCTCCTTTATAACCCTGCTGTATTAATTTGTGGGAAAATTTTTCATCAATTGCCACCTTAACATGAGCACAGAGAGCAATTATCGGATCCAGTGCCAAAAAAGAATCCGTTTTCATCGATAGTATTTGATCAACATTCTTCTGTGACATTCTCGCACACTAGACAAACGTCTATCATATCTTTGTTTCATCGGTGATTCATTTAATATTTTTCAAAAAACGCAAATCTGTTTGGTTTAAATAAACATATAAATATATATATATATATATATATATATATATATATATATATATATATATATATATATATATATATATATATATATATATATATGTATTGCGACTATTTTTCTATTTATACCCTTCAAAATTCTACTTCATTTTTAAATCCCTTTAATTACCTAGGATCGTTTATTGTGCTTACATGTATTGCTTAATTACCCTTAATCATCCTATTGTGTTTTCAAATAAGAGGTGTTATTTTGAACAGATCTTGTGTTAACACCTTTCGACTTCTTCCTTTGGGGCCACGTGAGAAAGAAGGTCTACGCCAACCGCCCAGTGTCAATTCAAGACCTCAAAGATGGGATTCGTGACGCAACCGAGGACATAGGGTGCTTCTCCTGTAAGCGTGGTCGTGGTGGTCATTTGCCTGATGTTATTTTTCACTATTAACAACATAACTTTTTCTTTATAATGAAATAAACATCCGATCATTTATATTAAACAAGTTGGGTAAACAGACCTACGCTCATGTCAGAAGGGTTTTGTATTCAATTTTCAAAATGCAGTCACCAGATTGAATAAAGTCAAGAAGCATGTCAATGACGATTTTATTGGAGAAACTATGAAATTCGAAGATCATACTATTATTAACAAAGTTGAAAGAATTTAGACTTCTGAGGTTTTTGTTATTGTCATACTCATAAATATCTCCCTTGATAATTATTTCAGATGTCCATTAGCGAGGGAGGATGTATGTATTTCCCCCCTGTGCCCCACTGTAGCAAAAACTGACTGTTTAACAACTGTTTTGAAAAGCTCCCATGAAAACTTCCATTTCATACTCATATCGGCTACGTTTGATGAATTTTTTTTCAGAGGCCACTCTCCTGTACTGTTATCATCGATTAATAGCCAATTTTTTCGAATCTTAGAGCTGTTACAAAGCCCTTATGTTAGAAGCTCCCTCCCGCCTCCTTGACTTGTTTCACTTATGAGTTTTAATTGTAGGTACTCAGCTTTAGTCATTCATTAAATTGAATCAAGTGTTCAAAGCATGCACCTTAAACGTTGAAGTTGGGAAAAAATAACTCAACATTATTCAATCTTCGCATTTAAAACAGCCACTATTTTGTTTTACGATTACTGATACCACTAGCTGAACTGATTCTCAAAGTTATTCATGGCACCTATCATTCCTGAAATTTTCATGCAAATCCTAGCAAACCTGTAGTGTCTGAGTCGGTAAAAAGCACATGTTGTTCCATAGCCATATGTTGCCATAGTAATACAGGAAAATTCAAACCACTATAACTTCGCTAAATATGATCGAATCTTTATGAAACTTGCAAGGTTAATCAATCTTATAAATAGACATCTGTGTATCGAATTTCATTGAATTTAAGGGTACCGTTAAGATTTTATTCAAGAAAACATAAAATCGATAATTCGTACTATTACTAACAAAGTTGAGTGAATTGCGACTTCTCACGTATTTGTTGTTGTTGTACTCATCAAGGCCTACATTCGTGATTTTTTTCAGATTTTTCGGATGGAAGGTGTCCAATCGCGAGGGGGGGGGGACACAAATTTTTCGTGTATTTCCGCTCCCTGTGCGCCCCTCGAAGCAAACTTTGCCAAAATAAGACCTGTTTTTAAAAGTTCTCATCAAGACATTTGATACCCATATCGGCTACCTGCAATGAAATTTTTTTTTCGGGGGGTCACTCCCCTACATGGGGAGACCCCCCTTAGATACCATATAAAAATTTTTAGTAGTTGAACTTTGAAGAGATCACCACTTTACACCTACATACAAAATTTGATGCTTCTAGCTTAAGTAGTTTCCGAGAAAAACTGCTGTGATACACGGACGGACGGACGGACGGACGGACGGACAGACAGACAGACAGGCGGACAGACAGGACGCGATTTTAGAAGGGTTTTGTAAAATTATTTTACAAAACCCTAAAAATGGCATTTTTCTTTCAATATCAAAATACACCTCTTACTGGAAAATACTTAACAGGGTTTATTTGTACATATTGTTACATGTACGAAGAATTCTGCGAGCTACTTTCGCAATTGTTTTCACAATCATTAAGAAAATCAACAAACGAATGTACTTGAGAACCCGCCAAGCATGATCAACATCTGAAAGTGGGTCACTGCCCATTCATTAAGCAGCTCGAATATTCCAGGCAATTCGCCAATGTACGACAACTGGGTTGAATGACTAGAGACCCTATATAAATGCGAGCTGAATGAATGGGGGGGGATTCATTACAATCGCGATACTAAAAACTGCGATAGAGCATGAGGTAAAGGTGATATTGATTGCGTGATTGTGAAGTGATTTTAGAAGATAATTCCGATAGAAATTTATGGACAAGTGGAAGTTACAATTTTAATAGTGAAATTAATAATTGTGCATTCTTTTAAATAAACTCTTTTTAATTTAATTTAAAAGACATTGCGTTTTCACATTCCCGGAGCATCAAAATTATTGGCCGCGAACCATAACACGCGACAGTGGCGTCGAGAAGTGAGAAAGAAAACTTTGAAAGTGAAAACTTATAAAAATTTTTCTAAAAATGCACACTAGTGAAATGTAACATGGAAACTTGTGGAAAAATAGCGAAAACGATAAAAATGCCAGGAAACTTTCATCTAAAAACTGATCAATTGACTATGTCGGAGGTCAAGGAGGAGTTGGAACAGCGAAATTTGGCCACACAAGGTACAAAGACCATATTGATTGCACGCTTGCGTGACGCGATCGAGTCGAAAGGCATGAATCTGGATTCGGTGGAGCTCTCAGATGCGGAAAAAGGCGCAGAAGGTGAAGAAGTAGAAACACCAAAATCAAAGGAGCCAGAAAATACGCTAATGCAAATGTTAATGCTGATGTCATCCAGTCTAACTGCAAAGCTAGATGAGCAATCAGCGACGCTAAAGGAACAGTCACCCAGTCTAACTGCGAAGCTAGATGAACAATCAGCGAAGCTAAATGAACAGTCATCCAGTTTAACTGTGAAGCTAGACCAGAAGCTGGACCAACAAGCAGTCGAAATCAAGGCAGGTTTGCAAAAACAGTCAACTGAAATAAAAGCGGAGCTCGGTAGTCTGACCAAACAAATTAAATGCGTCAAGAAAAAGGTTTATCAGGTCGAGGAGAGAATGAAGAATGAGATGGAAAAAATGAAAAAGGAATTGGAAGCAGCGAAGGTAGCAGTTACCGCTTCACCAGCCTCACTTGCAACCGCAGCGCAAAGCACACCCAGAAATGTGCAAGCACCAATATTCGATGGGCACACAGTCTGCAGTATTTACAAAACCCAGTTTGAAGCTGCCGCACGGGCAAATCACTGGAACGAGCAGGAACGAGCAACTGCACTAATTCTGGCTCCAAGAGGCCCAGCTGCCGAGCTTTTGCAGACGATCCCTGTTGAGTTGCACTCAAACCCGGCTGCTATAATGAATGCGCTGGACATGCGTTACGATGACGATCACCTAAAGCATTTATCGGTCACAGCTACGGCATCGGATCAAGAAGTCTGGCGAAACTTTACAGCAGCTAGCCCAAGACATTGAGCGACTGGCACTTTTGCCTTACCCAGCGTACGACCCCGAACATCGAGATGACGCAGCGACAGAAGCATTCATCAGCGCACTGAAAGACCAGGAATTGCAACAAGCCGTGCATTTAGCTCAAAAGCAAACGGTTCAGGACACATTGGCTTATAGTCTGAACTTTGAAGCAGCGAAAAATGTGAGCCGTACCACTGCCCAGGTTCGCGAGGTAGTGACAGACGAGTGCAGGTGTGACAGCGTGGAAATTATGCGAGAGCTGCTTGTAAATGGTGCACCTAGATGCTGGGATTGCGGTGAGAAGGGGCACTTGCAAGGAGATTTTGAGAGGCGAAGAAAATCGAGCTATTGTCCAGGGTGGAGGAGATCCAGACCGAGTCAGGAGGTCAGAATGGAAGCCCTTCAAACTGACGGGGTCACTTCGTGAGGCAAAGATTGGCTAGGAGGATTGACGTCCCCAGCACTACCATCACCGTGTCAAGATTAAATCGTGGAGGAGTGGACTTATGCCTTCCGGGTCAAGTTTACGGAGAACACTGCACCATAACAATCGACACTGGTGCAACCTGATTGATTATCCGACCAGACCTAGTGAGACAGCAACAACTTCACAAGCGCAGAATTTTCTCACTACGGACAGCTACGGGAGAAACTGCACCTGTTCATGGAGAGGTCAACCTCTAGATACAGTTGGGGGACCTTGTGTTCCGACTTAATTTTCTGGTCGCGAACATTATTGATGACTGCATTTTCGGAATGGATTTTCTGCGACCACATGGAATCACGTTGGATTTGGGCAAACGTGTATTGAAATGGCAGAATGTCGAAAAACTGATGGAGAATCCCAGCGTCCAAATTGAATGCAGTAGTATGTACCGACACTGATGTACCGAATTCTTCTGGAAGCATTGTATGGGTCCAACTTGATGGTGATTCTGGAGACCACTGATCTTATCTTATAGAGCCAACAAAAACTTCCACATTGCGCAGTTTGATTGTAGGACGACGCCTTGTAATACCTAAAAGAAACGGATACGTGCCGGTTAGAGCTCTTGACAACGCAGACTCAACCACAAGCATCAAAGCGGGAGAAGTCATCGGCAGCTGCCAGCCTGTTTCAACCATCACCTCTTTGGAAGCCACTCACGACCATCATTGGAAAAGAAGGCAAGATGCAGATAAAGCTCGGGAATCTACATCTGCAATACTGAAGCAGGTCAAATTGCCAGTGCAGCTATTCAAGCGAGCCTTTGATCTGATCACAAAGTACAGTGACTCCTTCTTAACAAGCCCGGATGATCACGGCCGAACGAGTATCGTAGCTCACGTCATAGATACACAGGGAGCCAAGCCAATTTGACAAGCGCCGAGATGTCTTCCTATAGCAAGTCAAGGAGAAGTGAGCGCACTGATCTCGGACATGGAAAAACAAGGCTTTATCGAACCTTCTGTCAGTCCATGAGCCGCGCCAGTAGTTCTAGTAAAGGAAAAGGATGGTGGCACTCGTTTTCGTGTCGACTGTAGGCAGCTTAACGACGTCACTAAGAAAGATAGTTACCCGCTCCCACGTATCGATGACATCATGGACACTTTAGCCGACGCAAAATGGTTTTCTACACTCGATCTCAAGAGTGGCTACAAGCAGGTAGAAATCGACAAGAAGGACAGAGTGAAGACAGCGTTTTCAGTTGGAACCGGATTGTGGCAATTTGAGTTGATGTCATTTGGGCTTCGCAATGCTCCAGCCACTTTTGAACGCCTGATGGAATACGTGCTACTAGGCTTGACCTGGAACACCTGCTTGGTGTACCTAGAAGACATCATTGCATCCGCATCTGCGGAACTTAGAAGAGGTTTTCTCCCGATTGCGACTGGCAAATCTGAAACTTAGTCCCGACAAAGTGTACCCTTTTTGCAGCTGAAGTAAAATACCTGGGACACGTCGTATCAGCAAAAGGGGTCAAAACAGACCCTGAGAAAATTGAAGGCGTGAAAAGCTGGCCAACACCAAACAACAAGCACCAACTACGAAGTTTTCTGGGTCTGGTGACCTACTAACGAAGATTCGTCAGAGACTTTGCCAAAATAGCTAAGTGCCTCAATCAGCTAACCAAGAAAAATCTTCCGTATGTCTGGAATGAACAATGCCAGACAGCCTTTGATACCCTGAAGGAGAAGCTGTGTGAATCACCCGTGCTGACATATCCGAAGCCCGGAAAAATGTTTGTAGTCGACACCGATGCAAGCAACGGCGGTATTGGAGCTGTACTCTCCCACCAGATCAATGGCGAAGAAAGAGTCCTCTTGTATTACAGTTGAGTTCTCTCAAAAAGTGAGAGGAACTACTGCTTGACTGAGAAGGAGCTATTGGCTATAATAGAGGCCACCAAGCAGTTCCACAAGTACCTATATGGACAGAAATTTGTTCTTCGAACGGACCATGCATAGCTGAGATGGCTACTTAACTTCAAAGACCCCGAGGGGCAAGGTGCGAGATGGATTGAAAGGTTGCAGTCATACGATTACGAAATCGTTCATCGGAAGGGCGGAGTTCATGAAAATGCTGACGCCCTATCTCATCATCCATGTCCAGCTAATTGTAAGCATTGCTAATGGATTGAAGAAAAGGAACCGCCCGTTGATCTGCGATTGATAACGGCCGAATCCGATGAAGGTTGGTCACCGGAGGAGATTTGAAACGCCCAGTTAGCCGATGAAGACATCGGACCATTGCTCGTATGGAAGGAGACGACTGGGCGACCTGAGTGGAAAGACGTTTCAATGCATGCCGCAACCCTGAACAGCTATTGGGCACAATGGAACTCCCTTCAGGTGGAGGGTGGCATACTCCAGCAAAAATGGGAAACGGTGGATGGCAACTCCTATAGGATGCAAACTATACTCCCCAAAAGCCGAATCCATGATGTGGTTAAGAAAATGCATGAAGGATCCTCGGGACGCCACCTTGGTGTTAACAAGACCTTAGCGAAATTGCGGGAAAGGTTTTACTGGCTCCACGCTCGAGAAGACGTAGAGGACTGGTGCCGTAGATGCACCGTTTGCGCTTCCGTCAAAGGTCCAAAGCGACGATTGAGGGGACAAATGCAAACCTACAACGTGAGTGAACCGTTTGAAAGGATTGCTGTTGACAACGCAGGACCCTTTCCTGAATCCGAGTGGGGAAATTGATACACGCTGGTTGTGGCCAATTATTTCAGTAGGTGGACCAAGGTCTACCCCAGAAAGCAACTACTGTAGCCGAACAACTAGTATTAAATTGGTTCAGTAGGTACGGCGTGCCTTGTGAACTACATACATTCGGATCAAGGCCAAAACTTTGAGTCACTATTTTTTGGCAAAATGTGTGAGCTGCTGGGAATACGGAAAACGAGGACAACACCGCTGCATCCCCAATCCGATGGAATGGTCGAACGTTTCAACGGCACGCTCAATAAACACCTCGCCAAGATGGTTAACGAGAACCAAAGGGACTGGGACCGACACATGCAAAAACACTTCGAACCGGCTACTGACCGCATGAAGACCAGGTATGATCTAAAGGCAAATTCTACTGGCTTCCAGCAAGATGACTTGGTGTGGCTATATAACCCGCAACAGCGAAAGGGTAGGTCTCCAAAATAGCAACATAATTGGGAGGGACCATACCGAGTTACAAAGCGAATCAACGACGTCATATACCGCATACAGGAACATCGTAAGCGAAGAGCCAAAATGAAAATCGTGCACCTGGACCGGCTTGCCCTATATTACATCCAGGCAGAATTGACTTCAACTGCTGACACATCTTTTCGGGGCGAAAAGAACTGAGGTGGGGGCAGTGTTACATGTACGAAAAATTCTGCGAGCTACTATCGCAATTGTTTTCACAACCATTAAGAACATCAACAAAAGAATGTACTCGAGAACCCGCCAAGCATGATCAACATCTGAAAGTGGGTCACTGCCCATTCATTAAGCAGCTCGAATATTTCAGGCAAGTCGCCAATGTACGAGAACTGGGTTGAATGACTAGAGACCCTATATAAATGTGAGCTGAATGAATGGGGGGGGGGGGGGGGGGGATTCATTACAATCGCGATAGTAAAAACAGCGATAGAGCGTGAGGTAAAGGTGATATTGATTGAGTGATTGTGAAGTGATTTTAGAAGATAATTCCGATAATATTTATAGACAAGTGGAAGTTAGACTTTTAATAGTGAAATTAATAATTGTGCATTCTTCTAAATAAAGTCTTTTTAATTTAATTTAAAAGACATTGCGTTTTCACTTCCCCCGAACATTAATATTATTGGCCGCGACCCATAACACGCGACAATATTTTAAAGACTCTCCCATTACAATTAATTTTAATTGCTGTTGTTTTATGTATATATTATTGTTTTTTTAATATCTCTCATTTTATATTACTACTTAGGCCTGATTTTCTCCAATATCCGTGAATAACCGTTCCCGACATTTGAGTTTTCCGGTTGGTGAACGATCTAAAGGCTAGCGTATACGTCCAGTTTTCTTGTATCCCTTACTTCTTATACTACCTCCAGATCCACCAAATCGATTACATGATAAATGTTTAGCGGCGGTATCACTGGGTGTTTTTCTCGATTTCAACTTCTCTGCTTCGTTGACGTGCTCATTTTATCTAATTTTCACTGTTTTCGTTTTATTTGTCCAACGTATTTTTTCTAGAACGTTCGGCAAGCAATTGTATATATGTGTGCCGTATTTTTCCTCCTTATGCTTTTTTCTTTGGGTGTGCTTAGTTTTGATACTATTTTGAACTTCTAGCTCGTAGGTGCAGCTGTTATCTTGGCTATCTTCAGAATCTTCGCAATCTTGGTTAAGACCTTCGAGTATACTACCATTGTTAAGAATTCCACTTTAAGTCTTGTCTCCATCTTTCTTGATATTAATAGTAAATTGTTTTCGCTGTAGCCGTTCATTTTCACTGTCTCCAATATAAACGCCTTCTCATGCTCATGACGTTGCCTCTTAAGCGGGGTAGTCAGCATCCCATATATCCAGCTGTTGATTGTTGCCATCTTTGTCCGATAAGAGTGGTTGGCTGTTGCTGGCATCATCCTCCGTATGTTAGTGGGTCTCCTGAAAATATTGAATCTTAATTAATTATTTTTTCTGATTATTTTTAAATCGAAAATTGGTATTTCATTCTGACTCTTCACTTGCATTTTGTATATTGTTTATCTCCCTTAGAGTCTCTTCAACTCTATCTTTTATCGCTATAGCCAAAACGTCATCGAAATACCGTATCCATCCATTTGGAAGAACGTGCTCCTCAGCAATCCCTTGTTCCGACCTTCCCGTGAAAATTTCACAATCGCGAGGAGGAGGGGTACGCGAAAATTGCTTACATTTCCCCTTCCTCCTCTGTTACGATACCGTAATTTTAAAACATGTTTTGAAAAGATCTCATTAAGACCTTTCAAATGACACTATATTCGACTACGTATGGTGGAAAAAAATGTGAAGGAGTGCCTCCCTATATGGGGAGACCCTCTCAACTTGTCTGAAAAAATGTTCACCCCAAAACATTCAAGAAGTCACTACTTTTGATCTTTCCACAAATTTCATGGCCGTAAAATTTATAAATTCGGAGAAAAACTGCTGTGGCACATAGGCGGACGGACAAAAAGACAGAGGTCGTGATTTCAATAGCGTTTTGATTTTATTACAAAACCCTTAAAAATTGAAAATGAATTGGAATGTTGCTGGCATAATTGCTTACTATTCATTTTTCAAGTAAATTAACAAGGGCAACCCAGTATATTACATACAAGTACATATGTAAACGGATGATTTACAAGAAGGCAAAACTTACGTACAAGAGACCTACAGTCATGTGTTGAATGCGTAACTTATAACGTCATGACAGACAATGACAACTAGGACAATGACAGCTAGCTACAAGACACATGAATTTGTAGCAATGATGAAAGATACTCCACCAGATTCAACTTTTGCCATCTCAAAATTTATTTTACTATTCTTCTCATGATAAATGGTCGAGAGGAAAAAAAGTAGCTTTTGTCGTATTTGATTCTATTGAATTCAAACAATAGCATTTAAGATGGAACACTATATATACTATTTTCATTTCTTAAAGAATGCCTGCATCATAATCTCAGCAATGCTATCCAAACAGATAAACGAGTATAGTATGTATTTATAGTCGCAAAATCCCACACACAGCGTTTTGCGAGTACTAATACCCTGGCGAATAGCTCCCACCGTCATAACTTATGATCGAATTAATTTTTCTTCAGGGAAAACCCAAAGCCAATGAGCCTTCAAATTAAAGTGGTAGCAAATACTCCCACACACACGTGATTGTCTAGCGGAAAAATCTGGTGAACTAGGTTGGTTGTATTTCCGGAGCAAATGTGTAGGATGCGTGTCTTATAAACTATAACTTCAAACCATTTCCTGGCCCATGGGAGTTGAAGCTTGGTACCATAAAGTTATTTGAGGTAAATGGGTTAAACATCACTATCGACAAAACGTAATGGTGTGCAGATCCGCTTGGGATTTATTTACTCAACGTTAAGTCGGGAGGAGTTCATAAAATTACCGCGTAATGTACCTTAAAATCCTGACTGCGAAACGGGTTTACCGAACAAGGTAAATTTGAGTTGATTATGAGGTTTTATTGGTTTTCATATGGCTTAACGTTGAGTTAAATTTATGTCCTACTCTAGGATCACATAAGTTTTCTGGCTTTTGAATAGTTTCCTGCGTGTGTCTGGCTTATGTGGAAATTTAATGAAATTTTCCTTATTAACGGTAATGAGTATGGTTCACAGACAACTCCCGTAATCTTTATATGGATGTTGATGTTGTCAAGGATTACCTGAAGCTGAGTAATGAATGTGATACAATATGAAACGTTGTAATTTTCCAATTAAAAGCTGATGATTTCTATGCCTTTACAAGTACGAGTAGAGTGCGGCATTAGGTTCATGAAAGAAGCAGTTTGGGATTAAATTATTATTATAGTCTCTTGACAAAAAAGTATTTTCTCAGGTATATTTAAATACTCGTTCAAATATAAAGGCCTGTTTTTGGGTTTAATTTTTGAAATAAAAAAAACTCCTAAAACTTCACCAGTGGATTCACTTTGCCATAACCTACATATTTATCTAGGAAAATTCTGAGATATCTATTGGTAATTCAACGATATTTAGGAAATGTATGGATATTTCTTATTTTTTGCTTGAACTACAATATAAGATAATTCAAACGTTCTTTGAAATTTTTTTCAACCATTAAACGTTCATTAAACAAAAACTTCTGAAATGCTGTATGAATCGAGCAGTTCGCCCCTTGAACTACTCAATAAATCAGCAATGCACCCACTTACTGCAATGAGTATACTTTTTTGGCGGTAATAGTATGCCACAATTTGGCGCATAATATTGCGTAACGCATAATATGTACTGTGTTAGTGTAGTGACGGATTTGTGGGACTTCCTTCGATGTCACGTTTGGGCTGTCAAATACTATATATCCGAGAGGTGCATAACATATCAGTGTGGTAGTCATTTCCAGCTGTGGGAATTTCGGAAGGGAAAAGGTTTCTGAGATTGGTGGCATAAAATTCATAAATTTACTGGTGAATATCAAGCCCGTGCGCGAAAAAAACATGCTAACTTCGTTGTCGCCTTTCTAGCCCCGTCCGTGTGACTTTGTGGTAATGTTCATTACCGCCACAGGTGAAGTGAAGGAGTTACCACCTTTTTGCAATGGACACTGGGACCCGTAGTCTAGCTGGTGTTTTGCGGGGGTTAATGGGCAGTAATAGCCTTGATTTCGAAGTTCATGTTCCCCGGGGGCCCCAGACGGAAATTCGAAATTTACCTCGTTCGTTTTGACTATTTCTTAAGTCAGAGTGCAATTACAAGATTTTCTAATGACCCAGAGGAACTTGCCAAGTCAATCATCGCTGAGGGTTGTCAACTCTGCAACATCTAGCAAATGTGCAGATCCATCTAATAAATACCTACCAGAAAGTGTCCCACCCGCAAATCAGCCCACATCCTTGAAACTTAATTGTCTTGCTCTGTATAGCCTTGACCTTGAAAAATTTGGTAAGCACTGGTGGATTCTTTTGGCCACACCCAGATTGGAAAAAACATGGGATTTAATTCACAAGTGGATCTCGTTCTTTTCCATACTCACCTTCACCACTGTTACGGCTGAAGTGCAGAGGCATCAAGATTAGCTCACTCTGAACACTACCATATCAGTCGAGTGATGCGTTCAACAAAACAATACTAAGCCGCAGTCGATTGGGATTTTGGTTAATATTTTTTAATGTACCTGTAGCGATAATTTAAGTACTTTTAGTCATGGTTTGAAAAAAATTACAAATAATGACCCATACTGATAGATAGTTAGGCTGTTGCGAAAGCATATGTCACATTAGGTCTGACGTTAACCGAGCAACAACTTAATTCGGAAGGAATGTCCTGAACCACTGGCAAGTAACATTCATATCTTGAATGAGGAATATACATTAGGGTTAAATATCATTTAGAGACAGAAAGCGCACAAGCGAGACGAGGAGCGGAGATTTTGTGCATCATGATTGATGCAAGGATTGCACGCAGCTAAGGATTAAGGAGGCGATTGGAGGAGGATAAAGGAGGCGATTGGGATCAGGAAAATGCCGGGTGTTCCAGGAAGCCCTAGCCAAGGCAAAATCAGAGCTTCGATGACCGACATCCTGCAGCTAGACTTACACCGTAGTTCAAAAGCCTAAAATCTGCTTGAGCAGTTTGCGAGGGACATGAAAGCCGACTTCTTGCTGCTGAGTCAATAAAAGTCCTGCATTATAGTATTCTGATGAAACTGGTACTGGTTCGGAACAGTGACTTTCAAGCGGAGAGTTGTGGACGGGGGGATGGTTTCGTGTGGGTTCGGTGCTCAGGAACCGCCTTCTTTAGTGTGTACCTAACGCCTAACGAATCGATATCATCTTTCCAAGCCAAGCTTAATGCTTTGGAGGGCGCTGTCTCGAACGCAGAGGGCAAAGTGCTCGTTGGGGCCGACTTCAACGCTAAAGCAATCGAATGAGGCATGCCTCAGACGGATCCGCGGAGAAACGAATCCTGGAAATGGTGGCCAGGACGGCCCTCGTCGTACTAAACTCCGGAAATACGCCGACTTCCCGCCGTATTGGCTGTGAGAGAACCATACCGGACGTCACATTTGCCTCGGAGTCCTCAGTACGGAGGACACACAACTGGAAAGTATTAGAGGACTACTCAGCCAGTGGTCATCAGTGCACTCTGCTTGAGATAAGTGATGCTCTCCCCCGACGTCCGTGCTCTCGGCCTTCCACAACTGGATGGAACATCGGAAGGATGGATGACGAGAGGTTCATCAAGGTTCTCACAGCATGTGAGCCACTGCAGGGAGCTTCGGAGGGGACGGAAGAACGGGCAGCTGAAGACGTGGTGAACTCTACTATGAGCATCATAACGACTGCTTGCTGCGCTTCTATACCTCGTCAAAGACCCCGGCACGGCAAGCCCCCAGTCTACTGGTGGTCAACTAAAATTGCTGAAAAGCGGAAGGAGTGTCACAAGCTTCGACGTGAGGCTCAACGGGCGCGGAACCGTGACGAGGCAGGCAACTGGGTGGCAGCATATAAGTCGGCCAGGAAATGCCTTCGCAAACTGATCAACAGTAGCAAGGCTCGCTGTCGTCAAGTAGTTCTTGGACAATGTGAACGAGGATCCGTGGGGCCTTGGCTACAAGCTGGTCATGGGGAAACTTGGTGCCTTACGGAAGCCTTGCCTACATGACGCGGAAAAGATGGACGCGATAGTACGGGGACTCTTCCCCGCCCATCCCGTCCATGTTGACGCTGTCCATGGTGAAACAGCAGTAGAGTGCCCACTCTTTACACAGCTGGAACTGGAGGAGGCAGTCCTCTCTTTGAAAGCGAGGAAGGCTCCAGGTTCAGATGGTGTTCCAGCTGAGGTGTTGCGGCTCGTCTATCACCATTGTCCTGACTTGCTGCTCAGCACATTCAACGCTTACCTACGGGACGGGGTTTTCCCGGTACGATGGAAGGTGGCGAGGCTCGTGCTGATCAGCAAGGGGAAGGGAAATCCCGGATCGCCGTCTGCATACCGCCCGTTATGCATGCTAGGCACGGCTGGAAAAGTGCTAGAGAAACTCATCAAGGGAAGAATCACTGACGCGATTCGTGCTGCTGGGGACCTATCTCCTTGGCAGTACGGCTTTAGAGCAGGACGTTCTACCATTGATGCGATTGCAGAAGTGGTGAACGCGGCCCAAAAGGCAGAGGCATATAGTCGCACCAAGCGACGGATCGTCCTGTTGGTGACACTCGACGTCAGGAATGCCTTCAACTCTGCTAGATGGGTGGATATTCTGGATATGCTGGAAAACTCATTTCAAGTTCCATAATATCTAATGTGGCTTTTGAGGAACTACCTTAAGGACCAAAGCCTGCTCAGCGACATGACGCAGGGCCAACGGACCTGTCGAACGTGTCTTACGACGGGCTACTGAGACTTGATATGCCAGATGAGTCGCGCTTGGTCGGCTATGTGGATGATGTTGCGGCTGAGGTCGCTGGACGCACCGTTGAACAAGCGCAACTTAGGCTAGGTATGCTAATGCGCCCAGCGAGGGACTAGATGACTGTTCGCGGTCTAAGCTGAGCACTAAAGAAAACCAAAGTGGTCATCTTGACAAAAAAGAGAGTCCGTAGGGTAAGGATCATCAGTATTGGAGACATACAAATCGAATCGAAGCCAGCGGTGAAGTACCTGGGGCTACTGATCGACTCAAAGATGAGTTTCTCTGAGCAAATCAGGGCAACGGCCGAGGGGGCCGCTTCGGGAATATCGGCTCTGAGTCGACTTATGGCCAACATAGGGGGACCCAGCCCATCAAGAAGACGCCTCTTGATGAGTGCTGTAGGGTCAGTGCTACTGCACGGAGCAGAGGTATGGGGCGACTTTCTCAGCACGGAGGTATACGTCAAACGTTTTGTACAGGTACAGAGAAGAGGAGCACTGAGAATTGCATCGTCGTATCCAACAGTCTCCAACTCGGTGGTGAGAGTTATTGCAGGCGTGATACCTGTCACCCTCCTTACTAGAGAGTGCCACGCTATTTACCTGCGCCGAAACGAGGATGCAAGGGAGATGGTTGTTCGCGAAGAGAGACAGCTCTCGCTCAACGATTAGCAGCAGTCTTCGGTGGATTGCACGAATGGAAGGTGGACTGCACGCTTCATCCCGGATGTGACAACGTGGCTTAATCGAAGGCATGGTGAGACTGACTTCTATCTGGCCCAGTTTTTGAGCGGGCATGGATGTTTTCATGCTTACCTGCACAAGATCGGTAACTCTTGGTCTCCCGATTGTCCGTTTTGCCCAGGAGAGGAGGACAATGCCTGTCACACATTTTTTGCGTGTACCAAATGGGTCAGGCTGTAGAGGAAACTCTACAGGGAGACGGGAGAGCTCACCCCGGATAATATAGTTGCGGTGATGCTCGAATCGGTTGACAAATGGGACCAGGCGGCACATTATGTCCGGGCAGTCCTAAAAGATAAAAGGGATTCACTGCAGTCGGGGGCGCTGGGGCTGGGGGATCGCTCTTCCGGCATTTCCTCTTCCCCTCTCCCCTCCCGCTAGGAAAGCGACTCCCCAACTTGAAGGCGCCCCACGGCGTAACAAAACGAGACCTGGCCCGAAGTAATGTGTCAAACGGTTCCAGGCTGGGTTCTCAGGTTGACAAGGGAGGTGTTTAGTGGGTAGTCCAGTCGCGCATGGGAGTCCCACACTCTGTGCATAAATAGCATTCACCTCCCTACCACAAAAAAAGAAGGAGGCAAGTCAACATCCGAAGCGGACCGAAATTCCAGCAGCGGTAACGACAACTATGAAGATAATGAAGATGAAAACGATGAGAAAGCAGTAGGTGAGACAATACCGATCGCAAATTACGACAACCATCCCATTAAAGGAAAGCGCAAAAAGCGGATTGAAAAGTACCAAAATCACACCATCATTTGCGTCCTGAGCACACGCAGTATACCAAGCTTCTGCGTGGAAGCTGAGTTTAGAGCGATAATTTGCACAATTTTTAATAAATCCGTCAAAGGATAACCCGAAAAGAGAAAAGCAATGTTTTATATTGTACTGGTTAAGTATGTACACAATAAGGAAATGATTTTGCAAAATATTAACATTTGCTGGATATTAGCCTCTAAGCATACTAGAAGGGGCGTCGTATGGCCAATAGTACTAACCAAATTATGTAAAAATCGGAAAACCACTATTCAACTTCACAAAATTTTGCATTGCGAAATTACTATTTACTCATAAACAAATTAAACTGACATTGCAGACTGTCACAGAAGACATTTAGCCAGTTCTGCCATGATTGTGGTGATCGCCCCCAAAGTTGTTGAAGGTGGAATAGAAATTACGCCGAGTTTGATTGAAATCACTCCGCGGGAAGAAGAAGAACCACTCCGAAGAAGTGGCTGAACCCGAGACAAAGAACTCGGTCGGAGAGTGGTTAAGTGGCCGTTAAACGCGAGATTATTTAAGAGCACGACGAATGACCTACTCTTCTTCCTTCGGATTGACGATTTGAACGTAAAAAGATGAAGCGACTGCAGATAAAACGGATGATAAGCGTTGGCTAGAATATTTGGACTTGGTGGAATCAACTGTGGCAAGTGCGTACTAGACGGAGAGAAGAATACAACAAAACGACATTCAGAAGCACAAGTGCGTTCAAAAACAACGAGGAAAAAGTCAGAGAACAAGTGGCAAACCAACATGGGAGTCGCCGACGGAAGCAATGAAGAAGAGGCCCTTTTTTCTTCGTAGAGCCGTAAATTTTTTGAAAGATTTCTTCTTTTTCTTTTTGTTCGATTTCAATCGTTAATTTAGTTTGTTATTTTCATAAATATATCTAAGAAGAGAAATAAGATTTTAAAACTGAAGTTTATTTTAAAAGGGAAATAAAAGTAAAAAATTAAATAAAGTTAAAATTTGCTTTCTGTATTACGTTTAAATTTGACCAAAATAAGCGTCAGGTTTTAACGGGTGCGGCTCGGGAGTGAATTTGCGATTAAAATTTAAAGTGGAGTATTAGTATTCGGGGGAGGTGTGTAGAGGGCGGCAGATTCGCCTGCCTTAAGCTGCTTGACAGAGTTAAAGAGGGGAATTTGCGGTTAAAATTTACAACGGAAAGTTAGTGGAAGGAGATGTGCCTGACAAAGTTGAAAAGGGTCATATAATTCTTGTGTTGTTGTGTCCGTTATTTAGCGTTGTGGGAAGTGGTTAAAAGTCCTCATCCATGTGGACAGGAAGTGAAACCAGCAAGCTGTGTTCTCGATTAGCGGCTTATTGGAGCCTTGGTGGACAAGCAAGTGGTGCCCCAGGCCCGTCTCCAGAGAAGCTTAATTTGGTCCATAAGCCCCGCCGGAACACGCTATTCCTTTTGGGTGTAACAACTGATCCACAACAACGTATTAATGATCATCCTGTGGAAATTTTTGCTAGCGATACACAATAATTACAAATACGAAGTCGATAATTCGACTCAAAGAACCGATTGACATCGAATTGTGTTTTAAAACCACAGCTGCGTGATTCCGTGATGCTATGTCTTAAAAAGAGGAGAGGCCAAGGAGCTACGGTGCAGGGGAGAAAAATTTACATACAGTGAAAGCACACAGTACACATAAGGATTGTTAAGGGTTTTTAATCATTTCATTTATTGCCATATATACTCGTACATTAAAATCTGCATTGAACGTACGATCATAGAAAAAAAAATATTTTTTCATTCATTCTTTTATCATATTGTGCCAGTTAAGGTTGAAGATTGCATCTTATTTGAACGAGTTTTTTTTGGAAGAAAAAGCATTCAGAGGAAAAGGAAAAACAATAATGAAAAAATATATGTTTTACCCAACAAATAAATAAAAACAAGTTGGGTAAACAGACCTACGCTCATGTCAGAAAGGATTTGTATTCAATTTACAAAATGCATTCACCAGATCGAATAAAATCAAGAAACATGTTAAAGATGATTTTATTGGAGAAAATATGAAATTCGAAGATCATACAATACAATTCCAGAATGGTTACAAAGCCCTTTTGCCAGGAGCTCTCCCGCCTCCTTGACTTGTTTCACTTATGAGCATTAATTGTAGGTACTCACCTTCAATCATTCATTAAATTGAATCAAATGTTCAAAGCATGCACCTTAAACGTCGAAGCTGGGAAAAAATAACTCAAAATTATTCAATCTTCGCATTTAAAACAGCCACTATTTTGTTTTACGATTACTGATACCACTAGTTGAACCGATTCTCAAAGATATTCATGACACCTATCATTCCTGAAATTTTCATGCAAATCCTAGCAAAACTGTGGTATCTGAGTCGGTAAAAAGCGCATGTTGATCCATAGCCATATGTTGCCATAGTAATACATGCAGCGCATATTGTTCCATAGTAATACAGGAAAATTCAAACAAAATAACTTCGCTAAATATGATTCAATCTTTATGAAACTTTCAGGATAGATCAATCTTATGAATAGTGTACTGAATTTCATTGAATTTAAGGGTACCGTTAAGATTTTATTCAAGAAAACATAAAATCGATAAATCACACTATTACTAACAAAGTTGAGCGAATTGCGACTTCTCACGTATTTGTTGTTGTACTCACCAAGGCCTACATTCCTGATTTGTTTCAGATTTTTCGGATCACAGGTATCCGATTGCGAGGAGGGGAAACACAAATTTTTCGTGTATTTCCCCTCCCTGTGCGCCCCTCGAAGCAAACTCTGCCAAACTAAGACCTGTTTTGAAAAGTTCTCAAGACCCCTCTACCTCGTCGTTCGTGTTGAATCCTTGACCTCCAATGGCTTGATTCAGTGTTCCAAACATGTGGTAGTCGTAGGGTAATAAATCCGAACTTTAGGGGGCGGGGATGCTCCAGTACCTCCCACCCCAAAGCCGATATTGCATCGAGCGTGAGACGCGCGGTATGAGAGCGCGCGTTATCCTGGAGAAGAATCGCTCTTCCTGCTGGAAGCTCCTCTGTTTCGAGCGTTATTTTGCGATATTGAAGGTGTTCGTGGATGATAAACTCTACACTACCAATGCTGATACCGAGTTCAGCCGAAATATGTCGAACATTCATCCTACCGTCCTCCAAAATGAGTTGTTCTACGCGGAAAATGTTGTTTGGTGTGATGCTGGTTCGCGGTCGACGATCATGCAGGCTCATTCTCGACGGTTTTGTGACCATCTTTGAATGCATCGGCCCAGCTAAATACAGCAGCTCTACTCAGGCACTCACTACCGAACTGATTTCGCGAATGCTGAAAAATTTCCTAGTTTTTAACACCTTCTCCCACTAAAAAACGAATGACTAAACATTGCGAAACGGTGGTCGGCACTTCACGTTCACTCATGGTCGTAGCACGCGCGTGAAACATACACTCTCGAAGAAAACTATGCCACACTATTTGTAAGGAACCCAGCTAAAACATACTCAAGCCACGACCTTCAAAACATACAAACGCGCTATCTACAGCGTTTGTCTCCATCATATTTGAGCCATGAGGGTATATAAAGTAAAATATATAATAATTTATTTAAATTTGATTTGAATATTATATAAAAAGATTTATAATAATTACTAAAATAAAAATTGGATTGAAGGAAAAAAGGAAATAATGAATTATTCTATTGATGTTTCCTTTCGCTAATATTTTAATTAATAATAATATCATATTATTATCTTCTCCTTATATGTAATGTTATAATCCTGAATTTTGTTATAAGTGTTATATATGATTTGATCAAAATTTCTCGCCAACTAACTCATTCAAATTCATTGTATATTTTGATTATGCTCAATTTTATAATCCTGAGTTTCAGCATATATTTTTATACCTTTCCTATGGTCAAAATTCTTTCAATTTAATTTGTTTAAGTTTATTTTAGATTCCTATAATGTTAAATTTTATAATTCGGAATTGATCATATATTTTTACATTTTTTTTCGTTGGTCTAAATTCTTTCAAATTAACTTTTTAACATTTATTTGATATTTCAATTTTTTATGTTTATAACTCGGAATTTATCATGTTTTTTTCCAATTTTTCTTCGGCCGAAATTCTTTCAAATTAATTTATTCAGATTTATTGTATCTTTTTATTTTGTTAAATTTTATTCGTTGAGATTTATCATTATTTTCACATTTTTTTCCTCGGTCAAAATTCTTTTAAATTAATTTGTTCACATATATTTTATATTTTTATTTTATTCAAGTTCATAATTTGGAATTTATCATATATTTTTACGTTTTTATCCTTGGTTCAAATTCTTTCAAGTTAATTTATTCTCATTTCTTTTATATTTCTATTTTACTAAAGCTTTTAACGCAGAATTTATCATATGGTTTTAAATTTTCCTTTTTTTCAAAATTCGCTCCAACTAACATATTTGCAATAATTTGATTTTCTTTTCGGCTAAATTGTATAATTCTGAATTTATTTATATATTTCATATATTTTTTGACCAAAAGTCTTTTCAAAGCAAATTATTTAAATTTTACTATGTTTCTAATATTTTTTAAATTAGATAATTCTGAATTTTCTCGTATAGTGCAAGCTTTTTGCTTTTTTTTTGCTTTTTGAAATTTTGCATATGTATATTAACTTAAACTTTTGTCGTAAATAAAGAAGTATAAATTTCTAGATGAACCAAACCCTCGGTCTCTTCTCATTTGGAGAACTTTTAAGGGCATGGGATCCACCACGGTGGCTGGAGCCTCGTATTCTGAGCTAGCCATCGGGTTGTAGCTCTTTCCTTTCTCAGCCGTTACAGGGGCTCTAGCTGGGAAGAGTGGCCTTCCACAGGTATTTCTTATGTATGTTAAAGATTTATATGATTCCATCATATAAAATTTCAATATAAGTCTGAAACATTTTATTTTTCATTGACCGCAACACCCCATACAAAATGCTTTTGTATGAACTTTACATGTTAATGAAAAATCAATGGCCAGGTCTACAATGGATCTTAGCCCGGATGGGGGGTGCGTGCCAAGGGCACAGTTTCCACCAGGATGCCCCACTCTTAGTTGAGGTTGTAAGCGCTCAGAGTAAGGACGAAATCATCTCGCATCCTGCGCGCGTTAATGAAGTCCAGTCAGCCGCATTTTCCATAGATAATTCCTTCAGTATGTTACTTCAGCCCCGACACCGTCGAACCCATGTGCTGTGTTCGAAAAATTCGTGGATGGGAAATTTTTTATAGTTCGCCCTTGTGCTGGGGAAAAGAACCCACCCCACGACACCGCAACGCGAGCTTGCCAGCGCATTCACGCATCCTGAGATAAACCCAATCCCGGCGAACACCTAAATCTTCTCTCGATGGGGTAGCAGACCATCGTTGCAGCTCTTTATGGACATCTTGAAAACCTGAATACTAAAACGATTTGATGACTCTAGCCTCTTTAGCCCTTGAGAAAGCTTGCCATGATGCATTGCATGCAGTTATATATATATATATATATATATATATATATATATATATATATATATATATACAGCTATGCGCTGACAACAAATGGCCAGCTCTGCGGCTTTGTATCATAGCTGGCTACTAAAGTCGAGACTCATACCTAGACTCCGATCATTAAAAAGCCATATTTATGGTCACATTTTTAAATTAAGTAGCTACACAATTAGTTGCCAGTCTAGTTATTCTAAAAGCATCAAACTAAATAAACAAAAATATTCATTAAATATAAGACAAGTCAAGAACAATTTAAGTTCAAATAAAATCAGTTTTTATAAATAAATAATTAAGATTTCGTTGAATTTTCATTGAATAACTTAATTAAAAATGATACAATACTTAAGTCTTTTAAACTTTTTTGTTTTTTTGATTGTTTTCGCACAACAGCCCTTTTTGAGCCTCCGTTTAGAGAAAATTACGAGGGCGGTCCGATAAGTACTTAGCATCACCACTAGATGGTGCCATTATCACAAGAGAGATTCACTATCGTGTAGTACATTTATGTAGATGGCAACTGTCAAAATTTCAGCTGAGCTTGAATTCTGTATACTCGTACTGTGACTCTGCCCTTACGATAGCAAACGTAAAAATTAAAATTTGTTTGACAAGTTTCAACATGGTAACACGTTGGTTTTTGATGAGCCACGCCCAGGTGCCACGAAAACGGCTTTCATGGAGGGTAACGTGAAAAAAATCTACGAGCTCGTCTTGGCAGATCCCCAATTGAAAGTGCGCGAGATAGCTGAGATAGCAGGCATCTCAAGAGACCACGTGGTTCATATCCTGCATGAAAAAGCTGTTGGCCTGATGGGCGCTGCGTTTGCTTACTCTGGACAACAAACGTAACCATGAAACCACATCAAAGCAGTGTTGGGTGCTGTTTGAGGCCAGTCTAAAGAAGTTTCTGCATTGTTTTGTGACCATCGACAATACGTTGGTCCACTGGTATACACCAGAGACCAACGAGCAGTCAAAACAGAAGATTTCACCCAGCAAATGTTCTCCAAAGAAGGCGAAAACTTTTCTATCGGCCGGAAAAGTAATGGCCACCGTTTTTGGATATTCACAAGGTGTGATCTGCATCGACTACCTAAAAAAAGGCAAAACGGTTACAAGGCTCTGCGATACTGAATTATTGGGCCGATTTGATGCCGAATTGCAGAAAAAAGGCCCCATTTGGCGAAAAAAGTATTCTTCTACCATGACAATGTAACGGATGACACCCCCGCCGTCAACACGGCAAATGTGTCGGATAGGACTACAAATCGCTACCCCATCCACAGCATTACCATACTACTTCTTTTTGTTTTGAAACTTGAAAAAGTCACCTGCTGAGCAGAAATTTGAGTCGAATGAAAACGTCAGCGCCACCATGGAGACCTACTTTGCAGACCTCGAGAAAACATATTTCCGATGGGTTAAAGAAGTTGGCCCATCGCTGGGCTTAGTGTATCGAGCTAAGAGGAGATCAGTTGAGCAAACAATTGCCTCTTCTCTCAAAATTTTCTTTTTTTTTTGTAGGCTATTACTTATCGGACTGCCCTCTTAGATTATTTCATTAGCTTGATCATGTGTATCAGCGCTCGAGACTTTGATGTGGTCTGTACTATCTAAATCTTGGCAACTACAACAACAAACTTTTGAAGGTTTTTCGATTTTTGAGCGGCCACCCTTTTGTCTCAGACTGTTTGACTTTGAATTTTTTATTGCGGTATGTATCATACAACTCAGTAAACCTCTATGCAAACTTTGGTCCAAATCGGCGCTATACTTTGGTCAGAGCAGAAATGACGATTTTTCGTATAAAATGGCCCCCATTTTGTTTTCACCTGATATCGATAACTGGTTCACTAACGTGACTGAAACATGTTTTGATACTCGTTTCTTGAAAATCTGATGAAAATTGTAGCGAAATTGCAGCCTTTAGCGTGGTCATGATTTTCATTTTATCCCATATATATGAGTTTTGTTCAAAAAGTGAGATGACTTTCCGAATTTTACGGACAATGTACATTCAATCATCGATTAGTACACTTGTCAAGAATATATATTTACAGTTTAAGCTTCGTAATATGTTTAGTTATATTGTGAGACGGGTAACGATTAAAAGTGTTTTGCGTGCTCAGCGATTTTTTAGTATCGAACAAAATGGATCAAAGATCAAGAATTTTTTGGCCAAAAATTACACCACAATCATGCCTTAGCCACCATATTCATCGGATTTGGCCCCATGCAAATTTTTCTTGTTCCCAAATCTGAAGAAATTTACTAAAGGACAGAGATTAGCAACAATTGAGAAGATAAAGACTGCAGCGCTGGAAGAGCTCAAGGTTATACCGAAAAGTGCTCATGAGAAGTGCTTTGAGGATTTAAAAAAGCGTTGGCACAAGTGTATTGATTACTTTGAAGGGGCACATAAATATTGACGAATAAATAAGTATTTTTTCCTTAAAAATACAAACTCACTTTACTTTTTGAACACACCTCTTATAGAGTTTTCCATTAGGGATGTACAAATTTTGTATCGTTATATGAACGCATCCTTAAACTTTTTTAATAAATTGTCATGTCAAATCCTTAGTTCAAGTCAGCATTTTTATCAAGGAAAAGTTCACGAACCAGCAATGTTTGAAAATTATTAAAAATTTCTACCGGAATTCGGAGTCGATGATCACAACTTTAAGAGCGTTTACTCCAATTTTCTGCCGTAATAATCATCCCACCCGACAGGCTGTTTCTACTACAGTGGATAAATTGGAGTCCAAATTTTCACTATTGGACGTTTTAGTGCACAAAAAGATATCGCATCGCTCGAAGCAAAGAAAGTATTGCAGCCGTAAATGCATCGATTCAAAATGAGCCAAATCAGTTGATTACACGTCGTTCTCAAGAATTGGGCATCGCTCAAACGACACTGTGGTATATTTTGCGAAAAGATCTTGGTTTACATGGTTACAAGACCAAATAGACTCAAGAACTGCAGCCGCTTGATTATTCGAAACTGCAGAACTTCTTCTCTGGCAAAACTTGAAGGAAATGAAGAATCTCATCAAAAAATCACCTTCAGCGATGAAGCTAATTTCTGGTTCAATGGCTTTGTTAATAAGCAAAATATGCATTATTGGTCAGCAAAGAGCCAACATGCACTTTTTTAAACACCATTGCATCTGCAAAAAATTACACTAGAATCTCATCGATGCCTAGCGCTTTATTATTTTTTTGGGCTTTGATGATGGAACAAACTTCATCCAGAGTTGGTGGGGCTATCAGAAAGTCCCCGAAAATATCTAAGGGTCTGATGTTTTGGAGTGGTGTAGATGGTTAAGAAGGTTCTTGAAATATGATTCCCATCTTTCCTTAATTTAGTCTTCATCAGCGATGATGTTGCCGATGTCGTCACGGCTGACCGTAGTCTTGCCCTCATAGCCACGTTTCAGGCTTTTTACTACTTTTTATGCTTGTCTTGTGTTGTTGGTCGCTAGACTTACATTGATACTTCTCAATTGGTCGTCAAAGTATTTTCTTTTCTTTATTCTGATTATCTTATTCACTACCCTTCCAAAATTTTCATAATGTTCTCTCTTTGTCCTGATTTTCCTACCTTTATTTTTTCTGTGTGCCTGATTCTTCTTATCAAACGGATTCTAGCACTCATTATCGAACCATTTCTTTTGCGCCGGGCTTGATGTTCAAATGTCTTTTCTGCCGCGGTTTTAATCGCCACTTTTATGTTCACCCAGAGCTCGTTGCTTATTTTCAGCGATGTGTATAAAAGGGTGTGGAGCTAGCCAGATTTAGAGGGTCTCCGTAAAATTTTTCACCACAGGCCCTGTTTGGAGTCTTTTGACGTTGAATTTCGGTAGAGATCTGGTTTTCAACGAATACGCCTTTGGCATACGACATCAATAGATTAGTTTGATTCAGTAATGATATGAGTTACAATTTGCTCTTCGGTATATATAGACGTCAAGTATCCACGAGGCTCATCTTTGTTGGATCAGAATATGGTTAATCTGGTTATTTGGGTTGCCATTCAGTGATAATAAGGTCATTTTATGAACGCATCGATGTAGGAAGCAATTTGAACATATGTCTAGGTTTCTGTTACATACAAAGTCGATCAGGCACTGGCCATTGTCATTTGTTTCATCGTGAAGGCTTTATCCTTCAGTTGTTCTCCGTTGCGATAGCTCATTGCCAATCTTACCGTTGAAATAACCCAAAATTATGTTTGTCTTTCCAAGTGGATGCAGAACGTTTTCTATGTTTTTTCGTCCTCTTCTTCGGTCGAGGTGTGTACCTTTATCAGCCAGATTTTGAAGAATTTCGCTTTAATACGGATTGCATACAACCGTTCATTGATAGCCTCAAAATAGTCTTCTCCAAATAAATCTTCTTGAAAGTCTAGATTTTAATTTGATGAGTATTTTTTATGGCAACTATTTGCAGTTAATCGTTCCGATGCCCAACCAAAATGGAAATTGGTTAGACCTAATTTTTACTAACGCATATGACGATGTAGTGGTCATTCAAACTGATGACGAAGATAACTTTTTTTGTAACAGCCTTCATCACTCTGCACTGAATATTGAGATTTTCACTCTTGACTTTTCTAACCCTATTTCATACAATAAATCAATTGTATGCGACTTTCGCAATGCTGATTATGAAAGTCTCAATAAACTTCTATTCGCTAGTGATTGGAGTGGTACCCTTTTGACATTAAATTTAGAAGAAGCGTTAGCCTGTTTTTATCAAATAACTCTCGACGCCGTCGAAAAGTATGTACCTAAAATTAAGACAAGTTGGGTAGACAGACCTATGCTCATGTCAGAAGGGTTTTGTACTCAACTTACAAAACGCAGTAACCAGCAACGAATAAAATCAAGAAACATGTCAAAGACGATTTTATTGAAGAAAATGTGAAATTCGAGGATCATACTATCATTAACAAAGTTGAAAGAATTGTGACTTCTGAGGTATTTACTTATACCCATAGATATCTCCCTTGATAATTTTTCCAGATTTTTTAGAAACCCATTTTTCATGTATTTCCCCCCCTGTGCCCCCACTGAAGCAAAAACTGTCAGTTTAAGAACTGTTTTGAAAAGCTCTCATAGAGAACTTTCAGTTGATATTCATATCGGCTACTTTTCATGAAATTTTTTTCAGGGCCCACTCCTCTGTACTGTAATCATCGATTCATGGCCTATTTTTTCGAATCCTAGAATGGTTACAAAGCCCTTTTGCGAGGAGCTCTCTCCTGCCTCTTCGACTTGTTTCAATTGTACGAGTATGTACTCATTTTCATGATACCTATCATTCCTGAAATTTTCATGCAAATCCCACCAAAGCTGTAGTGTCTAAATCGATAAAAAGCGCATTTGGCTCCATAGCCATATGTTTCCATAGTAATACAGGGCATATTGTTCCATAGTAATACAGGAAAATTCAAATCGCTATAACTTCATTAAATACTATTCGATCTTCATGAAACTTTCAGAAAATATCAATCTTATACAAAGTCATCTGTTTGCTAAATTTTATTGAATTTAAGGGTACCGTTTGGATTTTATTCAAGAAAACATAAAATCGATAAATCATACTATTACTAACAAAGTTGAGTGAGTTTCGACTTCTCATGTATTTGTTGTTGTTGTACTCATAAAGGCCTACATTCATGATTTTTTTCAGATTTTTCGGATGGAAGGTTTCCAATCGCGAGGGGGTGTACGCGAAAAGTTCGTACATTTCCCCTTCCCCTGCCCCCCTCGGTACTTGTAAGGCAATTTTAAGACTTGTTTTGAAAAGATCTCATTGAGACCTTTCCAATGACACCCTACTCGACTACCAATGGTGAAAATTTTTTTTTGAGGGGTCCCCTCCCTATACGGGGAGACCCCCTTAAACCCCTTTGAAAAATTTTTCCACCCTTGAAATTTCAAAAGGTCACCACTTCTGACCTTTTCACAAAGTTGCATGGCAGTAGCCTCTATAGTTTCGGAGAAAAAGTGCTGTGACATACAGACGGACGGACGGACGGACGGACGGACGGACGGACGGACGGACGGACAGACGGACACAGGTCGTGATTGCAATAGGGTTTTGTATTTTAGTACAAAACCCTAAAAAACGATAAATTGTCTGATTGTCTGGTTATTAGTTCTTGGATCTAGTGATCTTAATATTTACGAAATCAAAGCAACAAATGTTATAGAATTATCAAAAGCAAGAAAGATGTCAGCAATGATATTGAATCAAAATATAATTAGCGTGCAAATGAATTTCAAACAAAATCTCGAGAAGCATATGATTTATATGTTAATTTGATTGGTGAAAATATTATTGAAGACCCAAAAAAGTTCTTCGATTTTGTAAATACCAAGCGTAAGACTCAAGGCTATCTTTCATCTATGTTTTTCAAGAATTCAGGTTTTTGTTCGCCAGAGCTAATCGGCGAGTTTTTTGCAAATTACTTTAAAGAAGTTTATTGTAATCTTGAGAACCCATTAAATCCCGTTTCGGAAATGGCTCCAATGAAATTGATTAACGAAGTTTCAATTTACGAGGAAGAAATTGCTCATCTGATTGGCGATTCGGATGTCACCTGGTCCCGATCATATTTCTCCTAGTTTTCTAATCCAATGCAAAGATCAATTAACCAGGGCATTCCCCACCATTTTCAACAAATCACTCTCTCGTGGCATCTTTCCTTCTTACTAGAAATCTTTCTATTTTATACCAATACATAAGAAGAATGATAAACGGTGTATTCAAAATTATAAAGGTATTGCCATTCCAACGCTTTTTGAACAAATACTTTGCAACAAGATCTCCTCTATTATAGAACTGCCGCTTAATGAAGAGCAGCATGGGTTTAGAAAAAATAAATCTACTACCTCCAATCTCCTCATCATTACATCAAGTATTCTGTGTGAGATGGAAAAAGTCTCCAGATTGACGCAATATACACCAATTATATCAAAGCATTTGATCGTGTAAATCATGAAGTTTTGATTAGCAAGCTCCGTAATTTTGAAATTACTGGCCGTTAACTCAGATGGATCCATTCTTACCTTAAAGACCGCACTCAAGTTGTAAAATTTTAAGGACAATTATCGAAACAAATTCAGATCCTCTCTGGGGTTCCTCACGGAAGTCATCTTGGGCCTCTTTTGTTTAATGTTTTCATATCTGGTCTCTCAGCAGTTTAACATGATGTACCTCATCTTTTTTATGCAGATGGCCTTAAAGTGTTACAACAACCATTTCTCTCTAAATTTGAAAATTGCCTGGTGATAAATTTTTCTGTTTGACTATCACATCAACAACACAACAGTTAGTAAAGTCGATAGCATTGTGGACCTTGGTGTCATTCTGGACCAAAAGTTTCATTTTAAACTTCAGTATGATGGAGTTATATCCAGGGCTAATAAGATGCTAGGATTCCTCAAACAAAGAGCTAAAGAATTCAACAATATTTGGGCTAATAAATCACTAGTTATCTCATTAGTACGCGCTATTCTTGAATATGACAGACTGATTTGGAGCCCTGTTTTTGATAGTCACGCTCATAAGTTAGAATCGGCTCAAAAAAAAAAATTCTTCTTTTTGCCCTCAGATCCCTTTATGACCCGAGCAACTTTGACAGCCTACCATCATGTAACCATCGGCTCCATGTGCTAAGTATGGCATCACTAGATTCTAATAGAATGATGATATCTGCATGTCTAGCATTCGATGTCCTCAGAGACAATATTAGAGTTCAATATATAACAAAAAAAAAATCACTCTGAATGAACCCCTAAGAATCACAACCCTTTCACCAATGCTTATCGTAGGTCGCCATCACACTACTTATGCAGACAATGAGCCAATAAACAGATGTTGTAATGCATTCAACAAGTTGAGTAAATATTACTCCCCGTCCATTTTCAAAACCTCATATAAAAATAATATCCTGAAATCCTTTCATTCCTCAATATAATTGTACAATTGTCCGTAAAAATTACTGTACCAAGAAAATGTATTGTTTACAAGGTTTTTCCTTTGGGTAATTTTATGCTATAAGGATATGTCTTGTTTGGCAAATGAAAAAATAAAAAAAAATCCCTATGCACCATAAAGGCCAAATTCTTGCTTTCCAGTAGGCTTCTCACTTTTAGATATTGCGTGTGATCTCATATCTTGAATATCACTTCCAGTCCAATTTGTTTCCTAAATTGCCAGAATGTTTAATTTATGTTGACTGGCCTGTTGTAAAAGCTCTATAATAGCGTCAGGGTATTTCAGTGATCTGATATTCCATGATCCAATATCATAGTCCTTTTTTCGGTTGCAAGGCTATTGCCCTTAGTTCAATATATTCCAAGGCTTTGTTGCAGGTTTCGAAAAAATGTAGGATTTTACAGGGATGGGAAGCTGTCCTCAGCCCTAGCAGTATGGTCGTTACTTTCGATTTCGTTATCAGGTGCGGAAGACTCGCTTTCACCCTCTTACTTCATCATGAAGGAAATGTAAGAAGGATTTATAAGCAGAGCTATCTTTGCAGTTATTAACCTTTCTCGGCATTTAGCGTCGCATCATTTGGGAACTAGTAAGCTCAATGTGCGACCCCGAGAACATTTGCTACCACTGGCTGGTGGAATTTAGGATGAGGAGTCCTGTAAGCTGCGCGTAAGGGAAACAATGAAGAACCCTCCTCCTTTCTCAATCGGACTTGGGACCGTCTGCGGCGAAGTTAGTATGATTTGTAAACTTAACTTCTTCCAGAAAAATTGAAGGAGTACCTTTAAACTTCTTAAAATTTTACTGTTATGTACGTTGATGTAAGGCCCTTTTGAATTTCAGGGGTTCAAATCAAAATAAAGCAAGTTATCGCAATTTCAATTATATGGAATTACAGCAACAATAACAGTTGTTGATGATTGATACGTACAAATCGACCTAGGCACTCAAATTTTCTTCGGATTTTCATGAAAATTTAAGGAATTGTGTTTTAGTTGAATATGTTCAATGAGTCATGCATTCATTAAAGTTATTTAACCTGGAACGAAATCTTGGTTGTTGTGTGCTTATGGAACAAACTCCGCATCTTTCAGATAGATTTGAACCATCTAATACTATCGAATATGAATTAAGCATCAGAAAATTTTTTTCGAACCCCAGGGTTTTTACAAAGCCTTTCTGTTAAGAGCTCCCTCCTACCTCCTCAACTTGTTTCACACATAAATTTTCGGTGATTATCTGCAGTTATTCATTAAATTCAACCAGGCGTTAATAGCATGTACCTTAAATGTTTATGTTGGAGAAAAATAGCTCAAATTAATTCAATCTTCTCATTTAAAATGGCCATCATTTTGTTTTACGATAACCTTGGTCACTAGCTGAATCAATCCTCAAAGATATTTATGATACCCATCATCCCTTAAACTTGTAGTGAACTGGGAGTAGACACAATGTCCGTAAAAGACTGCAGCAATGGTCTGCTGCTTCAGCAAAAGAGTATGGTGGGATTCACCGAGATTGGCCTTGTCTGCGGAAGCGTGAAAGCGCTGGCAGGCTAGCATTGCGGTGTTGAGGGGTGGGTTCTTTTCCCCAGTACAAGGACCCATTACAAAAGAGATTTCGCATCCACGAATTTCAAGGTTTGAATTGATATTGACCGAAGTCGAGCCTGAGGTAACCTACCAAGGGTTTAAAACTGCTGACTCAGAGGACAAATCAGGTCTGGAGAAAACAGACGGACTTAAGAGGATTTCGTCGTTACCGACGATACTTGTGGCCCCCAAATAAAAGTGGGGCAATTAGATAGAAGCGGCGCCCCTCGCACTCCCCAGCCAGATCAAAACTCATACGAACATAATTAGAATACGAACATAATTTGAATGAATTTTTCTTTTAAATGAGAAATATAAGCGTAACAAATTAATATCTTAGTATTATGTAAGGGAATCACATAACACTATGCCATAAATAAGCACGCGAGCGGAAGGCCACCTTACCCAGGCAGGAGCATCTGAAACGCATAAATAGGGGTGAGCTCGCCCGATGGCGGGTCGCATACCCGGTCAGGTTTAACGAAAGGGAAATACCAAGTTTCAAATTTAGCAATCCATTTTTTTTTATTTTTACTTTTTACATGTTGATTGGTGTCGTCTTTCAAATCGTAATATTTTTCGATATAAGTAATGTGTTTGAAAGATTTGTTTTGCTCTGCTCGATCGAAAATGATCAAATTTTAAAGCTCTATATTTGTTTACGAAATTGTATTTTGTTTGACATATTGATATTACCTAGCAATTTAAGGGAGATAAAACAAACAATCCAGCAACATGAACCGTTTGACCTTACCTCTATTTTTTTCATTTTGGTTGTTTATCAAACTTTTATAAAAACTTTGCATCTTAAAAAAATTAAAATAATAATAATCACAATAAAGCAAACTATTCATGTAACTGAACGTCTCAAAGATTCTTCTCAATCAATTTAGAAACATTATAGTGAGGTTATCATTCAAAAAAGAATACAAATCAAGAACAAAACTACTTTAGATATTATTTTTAACCTAAAGAAAAACTTTATCAAAACGATGCTAACTTGAATCATATATTTAGGCATTTATCACGATTGAACTTTATTGGAAATCAACGGAAAAATAAATATAAAATTTATCATACAAAATCCTTGTTATAAAATTGTAGAAAAACTTCAAATTATTTTAAGGACTGAATTCACACATAACATATGTTATAATATGCAAAAAAAACCAAAAGGATACTCACCCTACATCCTCACCGGGTGCCCGTTGATGATGTGAATGATGCTTGAAATCTTTACAATTAAAAGAAATGGTGCGAAAAATTCAAAATGACACTTTTGCACTGAATATAGGACAATTTCTTTAATCAGAAATGATGTAGAGACAAGCTGGTTTCGGTCGACTACGTCAGCAAAAAGTTCCGTTATAGCTACTTTTCAAATACAATGCATCTCCTTAAATTTTGTCCTTTAGCTCCTTGAGTCTTTGGTCCCTTAAAGTTTGAATATCGTCGATGTTTAAATCTTCCAATTTTTCAATGTCTTCATTCAATTGTTATTTTTTTTTCTCATTCAAAGCGACTGTCATTCAACTTTTTGGAACATCTGTGCCCTGTTTTATGAATAAAATCACACATGGTCGTCGGAAAGTGTTCTTTTTAGCAAAGTTAAACCATTCTTTAAATTCACCGGTATCGTCCGATCTTGTTGCCTTCTCGTTTGTTCCATCTAATGCGTCATGTACAAACGTTGCTGGCTCAGGGAAAAGAGAAAATAAAAGAAAACAGCAGAAAATTCGTTGGACTCGCGCTCAATGTTCACTCGACGTCAGGCCGGAAAACGAAAAACAGCTTGACAGCATTTGATTTTCGTATACCCCAAACTAATTATTTAGATTTCAATGACGAACAAAGTGCCACTATCTGGAAATATCATCCCATTTCCTTTCAGCCACTTACCCCTTGATTCGTAAAATAAACAGTGTCCCATTCATTCAGATATTATATCAACTTTCTTAATCCCATCTGGCATCTCCACGTCCTCCACTTTTCCTACTTAAAGCAACTTAAACAAAATATTGCGACGCTGGCATCTCCTACTAGAATTGAGCCCATCAGATAACCAAGAAGCTTTAACTTTGGAATATCGT
Source organism: Odontomyia ornata (assembly GCA_963969285.1). Classification (NCBI taxonomy): domain Eukaryota; kingdom Metazoa; phylum Arthropoda; class Insecta; order Diptera; family Stratiomyidae; genus Odontomyia; species Odontomyia ornata. The sequence goes on from OZ017739.1 coordinate 330,625,347, forward strand.
GATTATTTCTGGGAGCTAAAGAATAACTTCTAAACAGATGGTTTAAGGAAGGGAGAAACCTTTGCACACCCAAGCAAAAACACCACCATACATGCTGATGAGCTGTTGGATTTCATTCTACTTCTCGCTAATTGCACAATTGTTAAAGAGTAATATCTAGATATAGATATTACTCATTAACAAAAGTAAATACGAATTTTCCGCAATTTGTAATTCGTTTACTCGGAACGAAGCAGAACGTTCTTCATTTTACATTCGCGAAGAACCAAATTTTAGTCCCCATTTTCGTCAAAATCCCCTCACGTAAGGAAATTTCCACGGTGCACGTAGCTATGCCGTCAAGAATTCGACAATCAAGCCGTCTGATCTTTCCGACGTGCTCTCGGTGGCGATATAAATCCGACTCGCTTTATTACCTCTTGTGACCTTGCGGGACTGCTCGCAACGGCAGTTGACGAGCCTCCCATCCACTCTCAATTGTACTGCGGAAGTGCAATTCTTGAATAAGCTCCGTGTCCAAATTTCGATTGCAGATTTGGATTTTTAAATTAATAGGAGATAATAACAACAAAACAAAATTTAAATAATAATAAAAGATAAATATCATACCGAATATAATTATAAAGAAAAATTTAATATAGAGAGGAGGAAGATAATACAAAATTTATATTCATAATAAAAAAAAATATTTTATAGTTTATAAAACTATAAAATGGAATAATTAATTTCTCTAAATCTGCAATTAAAATTTCGAACCAGCCTTATGCCGGTTTTTGAGCAGTTTGCTTAGACAACTGCTCGATAAATACAAACTTTCATGCGAATCCTAGCAAAACTAGTGTCTATGCCGGTAAGAACTTATATTTGTCCATAGCCATAGTAATATAGGAAAGTTCAAACCGTTTTAGCGTTGTTAAATACTTTTCAATCTTTTTGAATCTTTCAGAACAAATTAATTTTATACGTAACTATTAGTGTATCCGATTTTAAGGGTACGGTTACAGTTTTATTGAAGAAAATGGAAAATCGATTCATCATACTACAAGTATTATTAACAAAGCTGAGTGAAACTCGATCTCTCATGTATATGTTGTTGTTGTACTCATGAAGGTCTACATTCATGATTTTCTTAGATTTTTCGGATGAAAGGTGTCCAATCGCGAGGGGGGTACGCAAAAATTTCGTACACTTCCCCTTCCCCTCTCCGGTATCGATAAGGTAACTTTAAAACTTGTTGTGAAAAGATCTCATTAAGGCTTTTCAATGACACCCTACTTGACTACCAATGACGAAATTTTTTTTTTGAAAGGTCACCTCCATATAAAGAGAGACCACCTTTAAAACTCTCCGAAAAATTTTTTCACCCCAAAACTTTTAAGAAATCATAACTACTGACCTTTCCACAACGTTTCACGGCTGCAGCTTTTACAGTTTTGGAGAAAAACTGCAGTGACATACAGACGGACGGACGGACAGACGGACCCAGGTCGTAATGTCAATGAGGTATCTTTTTTTAGTACCGAGCCCTAAAAAAGATGCAGTATTTGGCTTTTCGAGTTTTAAAAGCCTGCAAATCAATTTTAGCAATCCTGTAATGGTACCCTCATTTGTTACAATGCAAGGTCAAGTATGCTGCAGAAAATACTTCCTCTTCCAACGAAAGTACTTTGGCCTTCATAGTAAGATTAAATTCAAACGCCACCAATAAAAATAAAGTCGTGCCTGTGAAAAGAATGTAGCAGCCCAACAACTTTGGATTAGGAAATATGAACACAATTTGGTTTTATTGTGCTAACCCAATTCCATTCGAACATGAAACCCGAAGAATAAATGGTGGTGCGTATATAGGTAACCCCGTTCCGGCCAAAAAGATTTGTTCTTAAACGAAACAATAAAATGAGTTTTTACAAAAAAAATCTCCATTGCGCTAGAATAGTACAATCCTAAGCCAACTACCACCGGCTGTCTCGTTGCCAATTCAACTCTAAAAATTTGTACACTGACCTGATACGGGATAATACTACATCTAGAAAATTGATTTTAATTTACTTCCACGGAAAGATTCTCAGCCGTAGTTCAGCACGGCACAAGGATAATCAGATAATTTTGATAGATAAAATCGCGTACGGTTTCTGGTCACGTTCTTGTGTTTCATCAAATCAAATGACGTTACGTCGGATGGAATACAATGAAAGCGTTGAAAAAAGAAAGGATCTGGAGATTTATAAGCGTATCAGAAACCGTGCTTACAGGAAATTGATTTCAACCGTAATAAGAGTAAGTGTAATTTGATCCTTCATATGATTGGATGAATTACGAGGCTTTGGGTATATCATATCAATTTGTGTGTATTTCATTCGATTATGGAGCGCTTTCAGAATGGCTAATGTGGTTTCCACTAGTAAAGCTAAAATGCCTGAATTATTTTCACTTTTTGGAGCGTTATTGAGAGCAACAAGAAATATTTGCATTTGATGTTGAGAGGTTCTATGTACTCTCTTCGAGTGCAAAGTAGGTATATACGTTTTTAATAATTTTAATGCACTATGGGTACCGCAATTCTTGAGATGTTTGTCCACCACGTAGAGACGAGATGTTTTTCACATTTTTCAGAGCTAAATATTTGTTCTTAATTAAAGTTTATTAACATGCCTGCAGCCGATAGGCTTCAAATGTCTATTTAAATGGTTATCAAATGCAGCATTACGTTCGGATACCTACTTACTCCATTTCAGGCATGTGAGTGGATCTTGGCTCAGTGAAAGGAAGAAATACTTGAACGTACAGCCCAACCAGCTTTCCAATCAATATTCATTGTAATTTGATTTCAATTACTGATAAAAGTGATGAGAATCCTAATGGAATATCGATTGCCATTAGAGTGAATTGCGATGGACAGAGTGCGATGAATCCTGGGGAATTTGTATGTGCATGGTGAGATCCAAGTTTAGTAATATCGTCTTTTTGAAATCAATTCAAATTAAGTTTTCTGTGACGTGGTTCTAATGCAATGGAGAATGCAAGACGGATTAAGTCTAATCGTAGATTAGTACTTCGACTAGAATTTAGAAAGGATCGTGGTTTATCTTCTTTATGTGCAAAATTTAAGTGTTCAATAAACCAAATGAATTTACCCATCTTATAGCTAAGAAGATTGTGCTACCTTTCTCCGAATAATGCAAGGTAATTTTTAGGAATCAATCTGTTAAAATAATAGATATAACAATGAAACTGCCTGTTTATGAGTATTTCTCAGTTATTCCTTCTGCAATGATTCTCAAAATATAGTAATTTATAGAGCTAATTTGAAAATAAACAAGGTTCTTCATTATTTATGTTTTCAAATTATGTTTGAGTTGAAGTGAAGAGGTCGTTGATATCTAATTCAATCCGGCAGTGGGAACGTGAAAAAATCACGTTATTTGGAACGTAGGGTCAAATCGACCCCAGAAAGTTTCGTGCCAAAATGGCATGGTTCGCACTTTTCTTTTTTATTGTTATGCATATTAGTAAAAGATAATTTGTAAAAAAATGCTGTTTATACTGTGTTTTTAGTATTAGTCTTCAAACAAATACAATTAGAAAATAAACAAATTGATTTTCGAAAAACGGCTTAATGTGAGCAACTTGAACAAAATAAATTTTCGTGCTTCAAACAAATGAAACTTGAACATTCCTGGCAACGATGTATCGTCTTGTTGTCTTTACAAAAAATACAGCGCCCCCTTTTTTTCTAAAGATGACGGCCAGGATCCTGCTTGCTCAGTATCCTCTGTCACTGGTACTGGGGATCCGATCCGTTATACTACAAACAAATAAAAGGTAGATTGGTTACGCTCACAAAATTTCATGAAAATCAGGTCACAATCATGTGAGTTATAATCATTTCAATTTTTTGGAATTAAAGCAAGAATAAAACGTATTGATGATTGATACATATTTTAAATTGACCTAGACACTCTTATTTTCTTTAGATTTTCATGAAAATTTTAGGAATAGGGGAAAAACAGACGAAAAGACGGAACATTTTATTTTTCATTCATATCGAATTAATTGATTCGTTTATAAGCAGCCTAAGAATTTAATAGTCATTCTTGGTTAGTTACTTTTCAGCGACCGAACTAATTAAAATCAAATAGAAACTACGAAAAAAATATTGAAGTCTCTGTAATCCTTTTACAAAATCTATTTGGTCCATACTATTGTTACCCTTCCCTCGAGGGCGCTCCGATTGAGGGTTCTACGGGCCCCAGTTTTGCTCGTCAGAGACGGGCGTGGGTACCACTCCGCTTCAGCCCTAAACCTTCACGTTAACCGCCAAGCGAGCGGACGGTTTCTCGGAGAAATTTCAAGGCCGCACCTAAACTGAGAATCTCTAACGCACGAATGGAAACTGTGCCAGAAAACAACCACTAAAGGAATCCCACTGACACAACCTATCCTCGAAGGCGATTACCACTAATCTGGGAGGCGGGGATAATTATGAGGTGGTATCCCGAAATTTATAGGGGACCACCTGGAACCGTATTACTCACTTTTCCGCGTTATCCGTGAGCCAAGCTAACAATATCAGCTAAAAGTAAAATTTTCCCGAAGTTCAATTATGTGCACAAATCTGGAACTTTTAGAGAATTCACTAAAAAAATCACGCTTCAATTTAAAGGAAAATGTATTTCTGCTTTAACAATACTTGAAATTGAATTACTTACTAATGAATCTACATACGTAGGGGGCCCCCGGTATTTTCGCCGTCAATCAAAGATTTTTCCTCGCTATCTCCGCGGATTTTGCCACCTTTTCCAGCTACCGATTTTAAACTTTTGTTCTTGTGGCTCTGATTCCGCACACTGGCTTGCCGCCGCCAACCTTAATACCGCCGTTGTTGTCACTGGGAACTCAATCAATCAATCTTCGTTTATCTGTTTCCGCCGCCACCAAAGGTCGTTCCGCTAAAGAGAGAGATTCCATTGTTCACGGGCCTCTCGTCAATTTGTCTCCAACGGGAACCCGTTAAGTTCTTTTTTCGGGGGAAATTCACTTTGTTCTAGTTGTGCGCAATCTACCAGCGGCACTCAAACTGTTTTGATTTTGGGCAATTAAAATATTAATTTCACTTCATCTAGCACATTCGTGAATGTTTGATAATTGAAATATCGAAGATTTATTTTTAAGCAAAAACAAAAAGCTGGTGGCATATTCCATCACACGCGGTTATACTCGTAAGTTGTTCATACTTGATCAGGATATTTTCGATTGATAAATGTTGAATGGGTTTGATCGGTGAGTTGACCGAGTGTATTTATTCCTGGAAATCGTATTGATCCTAGCATCATTGCTAGTCTGTGCTGGTACGCCAAAATTGGTCAGGGTGTGCAGGGTGTTTGCTCGATTTATGTCCCTATGAAATTTTTTCATCGATTGTAACTACTTCAACCCCTTGCGCACGTCACGGCACTTATAGGTAATTTCTCGTTCTGTTGGCGGCCCCGATACTTGATGGATATCCTGCAAACTGCCACTACAACAATATCCCATCACATCCAAAATTTCAATGCACCGCAAAGCAACCATATGACAGTTACTGTGTCCTGATGTTCAAGGGCGCTATAAATTGAAGCTACAAAGTCGGAGGAGTCGCAGTCGATGGCCGTTTGTTCTTGTTGTTCTGGAGCTCCGTGAGAGGAAATTTTTCCTTTTCCTTGTCTGGTGTGGAAGTGGATTTATCTGGCAGACTTACGCACTAGTTACATACATGATTACTTTACTTTACACAGTGTTTTTTTTTTTAAATTCGAACATCTATCAGAATTTTTCTTTCACAATAATTCGTAACTTTAAAACTTGGCTCGCGGTGGCTAATGTATCCCGGTGCTCAAAACAAGTTCTTCATTTTCTTACGATCTTGCATGAATAGTAAACGCGAGATTTCCTCGCAGGTGGTCGGGTGGGAAACAAAGGTCACTCGTAACACTATATGGACATTTTGACATACGTAATGAATTATATGCAAAATTGACAAATAAAGTTTAGGGATATCAGTACATGATGCATGAGCCCAACGAGACCACATAAGACATCGCAGCCAACACTCTACAGGTTTCGAACGTGAAAAAATATCGTTAAAGAAATACAGGAAAGTCAACGGCATCATTATCAGTGTTAATTGGGAAATCTTCTCGATCGGAGATGTGATTTGGGTAATTAACTTTTTGGGCGTGTCTATTCTTTTTGAGGAAATTTCCCGAGAGAAGTATATGAATTAAATTTCTCGAGAGATATTTATTTACCCATTGCGAGGAGTACTTTATGTATATATACAATATATAGCTTATATCATCGTAGGAATTGTATCGAATATTATTTAACTTTGATAAATCAAGAAAAGTAAATAATCCAAAGACAAATTCGACACTGCTGGTATGGAGGAGCACAATGGTGACATGCAGTTCGAAATTGGTAGCAAACATCTACAAAAGGAGATATAACCAATGAAACTCCGCAAAAATAGTCAAAAATGAAAAGGACGTGAAACTAAGGCTACGACTAAAGCTTCTCAAAGATCTATTCAAGAGAGAGATGAAGACTCAAGACCAACAACCACAAAAGCAAATCAGTAAAAAAACAAAGGTGAAGAAAACTGTAAAATAAGCTAACCCAGAAGAAATCCTAAGTACTAGAGGCACTAAGATAGCCAAAACTATTATGCAGCGCTGAACGAGCTAGAAGGAGAAATGAAAGTTGAAGAATGTATTGAAGGTGATTCTAACAAAGATAATGATGTCAATTTTTTTCAGTATTTAAAAAGCAAGGAGAAAAAATCAGCTCACAGTTCTTCTGGTTTCTCGGTTAGAGCCACTACAAAGGCAAAAAAAGTTTTGCCAATCAATGTGTACGGGTGAAGTGGAAAAGAAATGGTTCAGCTATTGGCAGCCAAAAATAAACTAAGCTATTTGAAGATAAAAAGAATTAATTCTGAATAATCAGCGATCTAGCATCAGATCTAGGATGCTCTTGATATCCAGATGATAGCGTAGAATTTGTTCAAAAGCACACAAGTATCATACACCGAAGTATCATACGTTCCAACTTCGTCAAGCCCGGAGTACCATTTGTAGCGGATAATGCTGCAAATAATGTAAATAATCTATGAATACGCCAAAATGCCCCAACAAAGAAGAGCGGGAAACTCTGCAGGACGGACCAGTTGCTCGGGCAGTGGGGAAATATATAAAAGGCATCGAGAGCTCAATGGCTACTGCTGCGATCATTACCAAAACGAAAATCGTGAATCCCGAAATTATAACGAACTACACGGAAGTCCACAAAGAGATTACAGGAGGAAAAAAGGTGTAACAAGACAAATAAAACGCATTTGTGTGGTTTCATTGCCACCGTAAAAAATATGGCGGAAGTACTGTACTCGGAAATGAAAGCCGATAACTTCTCGCAAAAAAGTTGTTAGTAAAGTACAATTGGTGCCCAGCGACATGAAGAAGAAAGGCTAATCCAAAAACCGAGAGATATTTTAAAACGAATGCAATCTGCATGTAACGCGCCAAAAATCAGCGAAGGAGTTTAAATTTGGCTCTTTAAACTAGAGGAGCTCCTAGACCACATAGGGCTTCACCAGAGGAGCTGGTTGAAGGCCAAAGAGAACCAGAAAGCCGAAGAAAAGCAGGGGGCTGAAGAAACGCTAAGGGCTAAGTCAAAAAGGCACGCGCAAGAAGCTCCACCATCAAACATCAATAAAAATATTGCATCTAGGCCATTTGAAGGAAGTAAGAGGCACTTGATGGGCGCCAAACACCAGATCCAAGGTTTTTGACAGCGCTGACAAAAAAGGGAAGAAAGCCGCAAAGAAACCCCTACAAAAGGTGCCAGAAAGTAAAGTTTGCACGGATGCCCATCAAGAAACAAGTTGGGTAGACAAACCTACGCTCATGTCGGAAGGGTTTTGTACTCAATTTGCGAAATGCAATCACCAGCAACGAATAAAATCAAGACACATGGCAAAGAAATTTGCTCGTTTAAAAGAAAATCCATTATTTCTCCGTGTTCAACCAACAAAAATCACTCAATACATGAAATTCCACAAGCATTTATGTCATCTTTCTTATCTGAAAACTTCAAGAAAATCAAATCAGAACTACAATATTTGGTTCGATGGAAAGTACATAAAATACCAAAATTGTGTGTTATTTTTGTTGTAATTGGAGAAATTTCAAATGGATATAATTTCCGTGGGTGTGATATGAATTTCATCAAACTTGCAGAGTATCAGGACGTTGTGAGAGGTTGGGTTCAAAGGCATCCATACGATTTTCTTGGTGAGAATGTGAAATTCGAATATCATACTATTATTAACAAAATTGAACGAATTTTGACTTCTGAAGTATTTGTTATTGTTGTATTTATAAATATCTCCCTTGATAAGTTTTTTCAGATATTTTAGGCCACAGGTATCCAATTGCTAGAGGAGAAATACATTTTTCGTGCCCCCAATGAAGCAAAAACTTTCATTTTAAGAACTGTTTTGAAAAGCTCTTATAAGGACTTTTCATTTGATACTCATATCGGCTACGTTTGATGAAATTTTGCTTTCAGGGGCCTCTTCCCTGTACTGTTGTCATCGATTCATGGCATCAGAACCTTTTTTTCGATTTCAAGAGTGGTTACAAAGATCTTCTGTTAGGAGCTCTCCCCTGCCTCCTCGACTTGTTTCACCTATGAGTATTAATTTTAATTACTCATCTTCAGTCATTCATTATATTGAATCAAGTGTCTAAAGAATGAAGCTTAAACATTGAAGTTGGGGACAAATAACTCAAAATTATTTAATCTTCGCATTTAAAACAGCCACTTTTTTGTTTTACGATTACTGCCACCAATGATTGAACCAATTCTCAAAGATATTCATGATACCGACTATTCCTGAAACTTTCATGCAACTCCTAGCAAACCTGTAGTGTCTGAGTCGGTAAAAAGCACACATTGTTCCATAGCCGTATGTTCCCATAATAATACAGCGCATATTGCTCCATAGTAATACAGGAAAATTCAAACCACTATAACTTTGTTAAGTTCCATTCGATCTTTATGAAACAGTAACAGTGACAGGTAAATCTTATAAATAGTCATTCGTATACCGGATTTGGTTATTTAAGGGTACCGCTAAGATTTTATTCAAGAAAATGTAAAGTCAATAAATCATACTATTACTAACAAATTTGAGTGAATTTCGACTTCTCATGTATTTGTTGTTGTTGTACTCATTAAGGCCTACATTCGTGATTTTTTTCAGATTTTTCGGATGAAAGGTGTTCAATCGTGAGGGGGGGGGGGGGGGGGGGGAGTACGCGAAAAGTTCGTACATTTCCCCTTCCCTTGCCCCCACGGTACTGATACGGCAAATTTCAGACTTGTTTTGAAAGGATCTCATTGAGTTTTTTCTAACGATACCCTACTCGACTACTAACGGTGAAAATTTTCTTTTGAAGGTTCTCCTCCCTATGTGTAGAGAACCCCCCTTAAACCTTTTTGAAAAAATTTTCCACACCAAAACTTTCAAAAAGTCACACTTCTGACCTTTCCACAAAGTTTAATGGCTATAGCTTCTATTGTTTCGGAGAAAAAGTGCTGTGACATACAGGCGGACGGACGGACAGACGGACACAGGTCGTGATTGCAATAGTACATACATATTTTAGTACAAAACCCTAAAACGACTTGATTTAAAACAGGAGAGGGAGAAGCCCTGACAAAGATCCCAACAGGAGGCACTGCTCGTCAAACCTCAAGATGGTCAATCCTACGCAGAAGTACTGTGATATATCAGGGGAAATGTAAGGCTCAAAGACACCAACACTGCTATTAAAGCAGTATGACCAACGCGGTTGGGTCACATACTGGTAGAATTCAGAGCAGTAGTCGACAATAAAGAAGCATTTTGCGACCCAGTAAAGAAAATCCTTGGCAAAAGTGCAACTATTGCCTCGCTCGAGCTGAAGGCAATGATCAAAATGAGAGACATTGACTGCGTCATGAATCTGGCTAAGGTAGAAGAAGCCATTAAAGTGAAATTCTTAGCGTGGACAAGATCAAAGCGAGGCTGACACAAGAAAACTAAAGGAGACAACGCATGGCCATCATTGACTGGATCGAAAGGACATCGAATAATTTTTGAATAAGGGCAAAGTAAGAATAGGGTGGGTTGTCTGCAGGATGCGGTGAGGAGGAGTGCCTCTTCAAAGGCCTTGGCTTTGGTCACGCTGCACAAATGCGGTAATATGGGAAAGAAAAAGTAGAGTGTACAAAGGAGGCACACTGTATTCTTTACAAGGATGTTGATCCCAGACCGGATCTTGGGCACGTCTTGGGATCAGGAAAATGTCGGATTTTTGAAGAAGACCTAGCCAAGGCAAAGTCAGAACTTGGATGATCCACATCCTGAAACTAAACTTACACCACAGTTCAACCACCCAAAACCTCGTTGAGTAGTTTGTGAGGAACATGAAAGTCAAATTTATGCTGCTGAGTGAGCAACACCAAGACGAAAGTTCTGCAACATGGTATCGTGATAAAATTGGCACTGCCATCATCTGGGTTTCGAACAGTAATTTCCGGGGGAGAGTTTTGGATTGGACGATGGTTTCATATAGGTTTGGTGCTCATGAACCACCGTTTTTAGCGTGTATATAACGCCAAACGATTTGATATCATCCTATCAACCCAAGCTCAACGCCTTGAAAGGGGCTGTTTCAAACGTAGATGGCAACATGCTCATTTGGGGAGACCTCAACGCTAAAGTAATAAAATCCGTGGTGGAAACAAATACTAGGAATTGTGGCCAGAACGGCGTTTGTCATACAAAACACTGAAAACACGCTAACTTCCCATCGAATTAGTAGCGAAAAAACCATATCAGAAATGACATTCTCCTCGGAATCCTTAGTATGAAGGATACACAATGAGGGAGCATTAGAGGGCTACTCAGCCAGTGATCACTAGTAGATTCTGCTTGAGATCAGTGATGTTGTCTCCTGAAGTCTGTGTCCTCAACTTTCTACAATTGAGCCGAGAGGCTCTTCGAATTATTCAAAACAGGTGCATCGCTTTAAGGAGATTCGTAGGGCATGGAGGAACTGGCAGCTTAAGACGTGGAGAAATCAAATATGATCACTGTCATAACTTATTGTAATCGTTCTATACCCTGTCAAAAACCCCCGCACAGCAAGCCCCTAGCATACTGGCAGTTGGATGACATCGCTGAAAAGCGAAAGAAGTGTAACAAGCTTCAGCGTGAGGCTCAATGGGTGTGGAACCATGCCGAGGCATGTAACCAGACAGCAGCATAAAGGTCTGCTAGGAAATACATTTGCAAAATGATTAACACCAGCAAGGCTCACTTCTGGCAAAATCTAGTCAACAATATGAACCACGATCCGTGGGGCTTTGGCTACAAGCTAGTTATGCGGATGCTTAATGCCCTACGGACGCCTTGAATACATGATGTGGAAAAGATAGTGGGGGTTGTGCGGGCACTCTTTTCCATCCAACCCTTGCATGTTGACACTGCTCACGGTGGAAACGCAATCGGATGCCCACCCTTCATACATTCGGAGCAGCGAGGAAGGCTCTAAGTTTAGATGATGTTCCAGCTGAGATGCTGCAACTTGCCTACCACCATTTTCCTGACTTGCTGTTCAGCATATTCAATGCTTGCTTGGGAAACGTGGCTTACCGGTACGATGGAAGGCGTTGAGGCTAGTGCTAACCAGCAAGAGGTAGGGAAACCCCAGATCACTGCCTGCATATCACCCGTTATGCATGCTAGATACTACTGGAAAAGTGCCAGAGAAACTCATCAAGGGAAGACTCACTGACGAAATTCGTGCTGCCAGGGGCCGGTCTCTTTGGTAGTATGGCTTTAGAGCAGGAAGTTTCTCCATTGGCACAATTGCAGAAGTGGTGAGCGTGGCCCATAAGGCAAAGGCATATAGTCGCATCAAGTGAGAGATTGTCCTGTTGAAGACACTCGACGTTAGGAATGCCTTCAACTTAGCTAAATGGCTGGAGGTTCTGGATACGCTGAAAACACCTTTCCAAGTTCCAAATATATAACAGGGCTTCTGAAGAACCACCTGAAGGACTCAACTCTGCTTTATGAAACGACACAGGGCCAATGAAGGATTGAAGCGACATTGAATGTTACCCAAGAATCTATCCTTGGTCGAGACTAGAGGAATGTGTCTTATAACGGGCTACTGAGACTGAAGATGCCAGATGAGTTGCACCTGATTCGCTATGCGGATTGAAAATGCAAGGTAGACGGGTTCCCGTGAGGAGAAATAGCGCTCATTCAACGATTGGCTGCAATTTTTGGTGAATTGCATGAATTAAAGGTGGACTGCGCTCCACACCCCGGATGTGACACGGATGGCTAAATCAAATGTACTGACTTCTGTCTTGCCTAGCTTTTGAGTGAGCATGCGTGTTTTCAGTCTTACCTGCATAAGACTGGTAAGTCCCATTCTTCCAATTATTGGGTTTGCCCAGGAGAGGAATACAATGCCTGCCACATGTTTTTGCGGGGAATAAATGGGGCAGACTGTGGCCGACCTCTTCAGCAAGATAGGAGAGCTCACTTTGGGTAGTATAGTCTGGGTAATGCTTGAACCGGTTGACGATTGGAACCAGGTGTCACATTATGTTCGGGCAGTCCTAAAAGATTAGAGGGACTCACAGCAGCCGGGGACGTTGGGGCGGTGCGATCGCTTGTCTGGCGATTCCTCTTCCCCTCTCTCCTTCCACCAGAGGAGGAGTCCTCCAGCTTGAAGGCACTTCAGGTCGTAGCAAAACGAGACCTGGCCCAAAATTATGTGCGAAATGGTTCCAAGCTGGATTCTCAGATTGGTAGGGGAGGTGAGTATTGAGTAGTTCAGTCGCTCATAAGCATGAGAATCAAAAACTAAGTGCATAAATGATATTGACCTCTCGAAAACAATAAAAAACCAAAACGTGACATCATGCTTCTCACTGAAACCCATCTCAATTCATGGCACTCCATGACATTTTAGGATTTTGTATTCGTAAAGAACGATAAGGTAAACAGTGATGGAGAAGGTGGCATCTGAATATTCGTTAGAAGACCTTTTTGTTTCCAAAGTATTGATAAAGCCGAATTCAAAAATTTGTCAAAAATGTTTGGTTTTTCAATGGTATATATTTCTCCTCCAAATACTTTGAAATGAGTTTTAACAAACGATATTTCCTGGCTAATTCTACTGTACTGAATGATCAGTATCTGTTCATCAATTTTATTTAAATCATGATGTCTTGAATTCTCGACTAGTGTGAATATGATTGTGGCTGCGAATATATTGAATCGATACCGTGACGTATTGAAGGATTGCAGCGTAAAAATTATAATATTATGGGAGTTGCAACGGACTAGCCACATGAATCACATGAACGAAAAATGAATTTTCAAGAAGGCCTTCAATGGAAGAGCTGAAGGGCAAAGACTAGTGGGGAACCCGAGTAAACGCTGGTGTGACTTGGCCGATGGAGACAAGACATCACTCCTCAATTGACCGAGATAAGTGGACGTGGTATTTCTAGGAAGCGAAGACAGGAGAAAGGATGTAGTGCTTCGAACAAGAAGGAGCGTAAAAATCAAAAATACTGTTTGTATTAGCTTAGAGATATAGCAAAGGATTGATAATTTTGTTTAAATTCATAGAATGAATATAGAATATTTTAGAAAACCGAGTAAAATAGTCACATTTTGTCTTTCTGGCCATACGCAATTTTATGTGGGGTTGATTTTATTACTCATTTCACGCGAAAAAAGAAAACTGAAAACTTATTTTTTTGTAAAAATGTACAAAAACTTAAAGTGCCTTTAGGCCTTTCCATTTTTAGGGTTTTGTAAAATAATTTTACAAAACCCTACTCGTTTCGCGACCAGTCTGTCCGCCTGTCCGTCCGTCCGTCCGTGTGTCACAGCAGTTTTTCTCGGAAACTACTTAAGCTAGAAACATCAAATTTTGTGTGTAGGTGCAAAGTGGTGATCTCTTCAAAGTTCACTTACAAAAAAATTTTATAAGGTATTTAAGGGGGGTCTCCCCATAAAGGAGAGTGACCCCCCAAAAAAAAAAATTTCATTGAAGGTAGCCGATATGGGTATCAAATGAAAGGTCTTGATGAATACTTTTCAAAACAGGTCTTAGTTTGGCAAAATATGCTTCGAGGGGCGCACAGGGAGGGGAAATATACGAAAAATTTGTGTCCCCCCCCCCTCGCGATTGGACACCTGTGATCCGAAAAATCTGAAAAAAATCAGGAATGTAGGCCTTGATGAGTACAACAACAACAAATACGTGAGAAGTCGCAATTCACTCAACTTTGTTAGTAATAGTATGATTTATCGATTTTATGTTTTCTTGAATAAAATCTTAACGGTGCCCTTAAATTCAATGAAATTCAGTATGTGGATGTCTATTCATAAGATCAATCTACCCTTAAAGTTTCATAAAGATTGAATCATATTTAGCGATGTTATAGCGGTTTGAATTTTCCTGTATTACTATGGAACAATATGCGCTGCATTCATTACTATGGCAACATATGGCTATGGAACAACATGCGCTTTTTACCGACTCAGACACTAAAGTTTTGCTAGGATTTGCATGAAAATTTCAGGAATGATAGGTGTCATGAATATCTTTGAGAAGCGGTTCAGCTACGGGTATCAGTAATCGTAAAACAAAATAGTGGCGCTTTTAAATGCGAAGATTGAATAATTTCGAGTTATTTTTTCCCAACTACAATGTTTAAGGTGCATGCTTTGAACACTTGATTCAATTTAATGAATGACTGAAGATGAGTACCTACAATTAATGCTCATAAGTGAAACAAGTCAAGGAGGTGGGAGAGAGCTCCTAGCAAAAGGGTTTTGTAACCATTCTGGGATTCGAAAAATTGGCCATTAATCGATGATAACAGTACAGGAGACTGGCCCCTGAAAAAAAAAATTCATCAAATGTAGCCAATATGAGTATGAAATGAAAGTTTTCATGGGAGCTTTTCAAAACAGTTGTTAAACTGTCAGTTTTTGCTTCAGTGGGGGCACAGGGAGGGGAAATACATGAAAAATGTGTTTCTTCCCTCGCGAATGGACATCTGAAATAATTATCACGGGAGAAATTTATGAGTATAACAATACCAAAAACCTTAGAAGTCGAAATTCAGTCAACTTTGTTAATAATAGTGTGATCTTCGTATTTCATATTTTCTCCAATAAAATCGTCTTGGAGATGTTTCTTGATTTAATTCGATCCGGTGACTGCATTTTGTAAATTGAATACAAAACCCTTCTGACATGAGCGTAGGTCTGTTTACCCAACTTGTTTGTTTTACGATTACTGACACCAATGATTGAACCAATTCTCAACGATATTCATGATACCGACCATTCCTGAAACTTTCATGCAACTCCTAGAAAACCTTAAGTGTCTGAGTCGGTAAAAAGCGCACATTGTTCCATAGCCGTATGTTCTCATAATAATACAGCGCATATTGCTCCATAGTAATACAGGAAAACTCAAACCACCATTCAATCTTTATGAAACTTGCAGGACAGGTAAATCTTATAAATAGTCATTCGTATACCGGATTCGGTTATTTAAGGGTACCGTTAAGATTTTATTCAAGAAAATGTAAAGTCGATAAATCATACTATTACTAACAAATTTGAGTGAATTTCGACTTCTCATGTATTTGTTGTTGTTGTACTCATGAAGGCCTACATTCGTGATTTTTTTCAGATTTTTCGGATGAAAGGTGTCCAATCGCGAGGGGTGGGGGAGTACGCAAAAGTTCGTACATTTCCCCTTCCCCTGCTCCCCACGGTACTGATACGGCAAATTTCAGACTTGTTTTGAAAGGACGGACACAGGTCGTGATTGCAATGGTACATACATATTTTAGTACAAAACCATAAAACGACCTGATTTGAAACTGAAGAGGAAGAAGCCCTGACAAAGATCCCAGCAGGAGGCACTGCTTGTCAAACCTCAACATGGTCAATCCTACGCAGAAGTACTATGGTATATCAGGGGAAATGTAAGGCTCAAAGACACCAATACTGCTATTAAAGCAGTACAACCAACGTGGTTGGGTCACATACAGGTAAATTCAGAGCAGAGGTCGACAATAAAGAAGCATTTTGCGACTCAGTAAAGAAATTCCTTGGCAAAAGTGCAACTCTAGCCTCGCTCGAGCTGAAGGAAATGATCGTAATAGGAGACATTGACTGCATCATGAACCTGGCCGAGATAGAAGAGGCCATCAAAGTGAAATTCCCAGCGTGAGCAGGATCAAAGCGAGGCTAACACAAGAAAACTAAAGGGGACAATGCATGGCCATCATTGACTGGGCCAAAAAGGCCATCGAACACTTTCTGAATAAGGGCAAAGTAAGAACAGGGTGGACAGTCTGCAGGATGCGGTGAGGAGGAGTGCCTCCTCAAATTCCTTGGATTTGGTCACACTGCACAAGTACTCCAAAAAGAGTTCCGTATCTTACAAATGCTGTGATATGGGAAAGAGAAAAAACAGTGTACAAAGGAGGCACATTGTATTCTTTGCAAGGATGTTGATCGAAGGCCGGATCTTGGGCACGTCTTGGTGGCCCTAGCCAATTCAAAATCCGAACTTGGACGACCCGCATCTTGAAACTAAACTCACAGCACGGTTCAACTGCCTCAAACCTAGTTGAGTAGTTTGGAAGGGATATGAAAGCCGATTTCATGCTGGGTAACCAACACCATGACAAAAGTTTTGCATCATATTATTCTGATGAAACTGGGTTTAGAACAGTAATTTTCGGGCGGAGAGCTTTGGGCGGGAGGATGGTTTCGTATGAGTTTGGTGCTCATAGACCACCTTTTTAGGGTTTTGTAAAATAATTTTACAAAACCTTTCTAAAATCGCGTCCTGTCTGTCCGTCTGTCCGCCTGTCTGTCTGTCCGTCCGTCCGTCCGTCCGTCCGTCCGTCCGTAAGTCACAGTTTTTCTCGGAAACTACTTAAGCTAGAAACATCAAATTTTGTATGTGGGTGTAAAGTGGTGTTCTCCTCAAAGTTCAAATATGACAAAAAATTTATAAAGTATTTAAGGGGGTCTCCCCATATAGGGGAGTGACCCCCCGAAAAAAAATTTCATTGAAGGTAGCCGATATGGGTATCAAATGAAAGGTCTTGATGAGAACTTTTCAAAACAGGTCTTCATTGGCAAAGTTTGCTTTGAAGGGCGCACAGGGAAGGGAAATACACGAAAAATTTGTGTCCCCCCCCCTCGCGACTAGACACCTGTGATCCGAAAAATCTGAAAAAAGCAAGAATGTAGGTCTTGATGAGCACAACAACAACAAATACGTTAGAAGTCGCAATTCGCTCAACTTTGTTAGTAATAGTATGATTTATCGATTTTATGTTTTCTTGAATAAAATCTTAACGGTGCCCTTAAATTCAATGAATAAGATTGATCTATTCTGAAAGTTTCATAAAGATTGAATCATATTTAGCGAAGTAATAGCGGTTTGAATTTTCCTGTAGTACTATGGAACAATATGCGCTGCATTTATTACTATGGCAACATACCTGTATGGGTATGGAACAACATGCGCTTTTTACCGACTCAGACACCACAGTTTTGCTAGGATTTGCATGAAAATTTCAGGAATTATAGGTGTCATCAATATCTTTGAGAATCGGTTCAGCTAGTGGTATAAGTAATCGTAAAACAAGAAAGTGGCTGTTTTAAATGCGAAGATTGAATAATTTTGAGTTATTTTTCCCCAACTTCAACGTTTAGGGTGCATGCTTTGACACTTGATTCAATTTAATGAATGACTGAAGATGAGTACCTACAATTGATACTCATAAGCAAAAAATTCAAGGAGGCGCGAGAGAACTCCTAGCAAATGGGGTTTGTAACCATTCTAAGATTCGAAAAAATACGCCATGAATCGTACAGTACAGGGGAGTGGCCGATGAAAAAAAAAATCATCAAAGGTAGCCAATATGAATATCAAATGAAAGGTCTTTATAAGAGCTTTTCAAAACAGTACTTAAACCGACAATTTTTTCCTTCACAAGGGCAGCAAATACCTTAGAAGTCGAAATTCGATCAACTTTGTTAATAATAGTACATTTTATAAATTTTGCTTTTTTGTCTATAAAATCAAGATGGGACCCTTAAATTTCTCCAAATCTTTAATTTAAATTCTCTGAAAGTAATTGTATATGGTTCGAGAATTTCACAATAAACAGCTGATTGAATATTTAACAATTACAACAACATTAACACGTGATACTAGGGAGATACACGCTTGCAACGGACCTAGACACTACAAATATGTAGGAATTTTGATAAAAATTCGAGAAATGGTTTGTAATATCCATATGTTATCACGACTAATCAAGCGACGGGGTCAAACTACTTGAAACAAAATTGTGGCGAGTTTAATATCATAATAACCATAATAATTTTTCGAACTCAATTTATGGAATCTATATATTAGTCAAGTTGTGATATGCGGAATATATTGTTTGATTTACTAATTATTTTACAATACCCTTCTGGCAGGATCATCCTCCTGCTGCTTCAACTTGTTGACCCTATCGGCGAGATACTGAAGTGACAGTTACTCAGAGTTTTTTTGAATGCGTCGTATTATATTGAATTTTTTTTTATCTCTGAGAGCTGATCATGATTTTTTGGACTAGATGTTCATGAAAAGGACTAGTTTACATTATATTGTGTGCCCCCTTATACCGATGTGTTAAACATTGTCTGGGTGGCACAAAGGACCAAGCGACGTAATTGAGTGCAGATCGCACGAGCGTTGTGCGACGTAGAAAGAGTGATGGAGAGAGTGGTAGGAAGTGGAGGTATTTAAAAAAAAAATTACAGAGTGTTCACGGGGCCATTTTATTTCAAAATTTGTGTTCTTGTTTTCAGTGCCCTTTACATTTACGCTGATTGCTATGGATAGTTTTAACAGAACAACACTTTTTTATTCATTCAGACATATCAATCAATTCAGTAATATTTTTCCTAAAATATTTTTTAAGTCCAAATTTGACGCAGGGGTTTCGTTGCAAATTCAATTTTCCCGAATGGTACTTAAATATGCATTTTCCTTCGAAAGGCCTTGAAACGCTAGCATAACCTATTTGCAAGTAATATTTCAAATTTTACATAAATTCATCACTACAAAAATCCGTATTATTTGAGAAGAGTGTACAAAAACGAAGTACATGATGACGTAGTCCGCAGGAAATGATGGTGGAGGCAGCTGGTGCTATGATGATTATCACGAATGAAAGTATGCATAAATAATGGTTTTGAGAAGCGAAAAGCGTTGAAGGCTTAAGCGATGTTAAACTTCTTGATGCTTTTGTTTAGAGAGTACTAAGCATGGCGATGCATTTGGAACGTATGTACTACAAGAACAGGAACTAATGCCAATTCCTTGCACGCGAACTATCAACCCGAGTCCTGAACAACACCAAAAGCACCGGGAGCACATTAAGTCCCCTAGCATGCAAGGAATTATAAGTTAGAATGTGAAAACATGCTTTTGACATTCAACGAGAGAACATTTAGATGATATTTAACTCCCCGTTTTCCCAACCAAAAAGTTGCTGCCGTTTAACATGCATGAGGCTAAAATTATCGTATATTCAACATGCTGTAGTTAAAGTCGATTTACTTGACGATTTTGCAACTCTTCGTTAGCGTAATTAATGCTGTTTTTCATGGATTGATTGCAGGTTAGGCACCAATTATTCCAGAGAGAAATATGTAGATTATGTAGTTGCGAACTTACATACTAAATGCGATTTGCACACATATAATTATTCGGAAAATTTTAATCTAACCCTGCAATACCTAAAGATGCAATTGATTGTGTAATAATGTTTAGTTTGCATATTCATATGATTTCAATAAATTGGCATTTCACTTTTAATATTCGTTTATTTCATTTTATGGAATTTGTGATAAATTTTCAAGTAGGCAATTAATTAGAGCGTTATATCGAGGTCATCAAATGCTTTAGAATATATTCATTTCAATATACGTTTCATCGGTTGAAATTTTAAATTCAATTCATTGTTTGATTTTTTTCGGCATTACAACCCTTTTCGTGCCTTCACTTAGATATAGGTGTGGTATATCTATGGCGGTATGGTCAGTTTAATGTACTATATGGCCGTGTGTCTTTCCACCGAATTGCAACCATTTCTGATTATGAAAGCATTAGGAATCATAACTCAGTAAACTTATAATTCATTCAAAAAATTTGTCTTCTTCGTAACACTACAGCCCGTCTCGGCCCTTCGCTTCTTGCAAATAGTGACTCCAACTATCTCGGTCCATTGACTGCGTCTTCCGATTTCAAAATCGGAGCAGCGATGAACTGTCTTCGTTGAACAAGTCGGATCAGCTTTCCCTCGGTTTCTCCACTGGGGCCCGGACTTCAGTTCTCCCAGCGAATACCTTTTTATGTATCCGTTGTTCGTCCATACAATTCATGTGTCCAGCCCATTACAGCTTCCGCAGTCTTACAATCCTTGAGACCTCCGGTTCGTCAAATATTTCATACAGGTCATGGTTGTATCGAATTTGCCGTTGGTCCCCATCTAGCTTCGCTCCGATTATTCGCCTCAGGACCCGTCGCTCAAAGGTGTTCAATAAATTTGCGGATGCTTGGATCGAGGTCCATGTTTCACATCCACACACATGTCTTACCACAAATTTGTATACTTAGAGCTTTGTTTTCCTGTGCTTGCAGCTGGTCTTCAAGATAATCAAAATTGAATAAAATATTTTATTTGGGACCTGTATTCTTCGGCGTATTTCGTCTCTTTCATTACTCGTCTTCGATATTAGAGCGCTCAGATACACAAATTTTCCAACATTTTCGATACTGTATTTGCCAAGTGTGATATTCTGTGTATTTAAGGTATTTTTCCTTGACTGCGTCATGAGCTTTGTTTCATTTTCGTTGATTTGTAGCCCTACTAGTTTTGCTTCGCTGTCGAGTTTCAGGAAGAGTTCTTTGGCAGTTGTTAATGACCGAGACAAATGTTAATGTCGTCTGCATAGGCTACTACTTGGCTCGAATTGTATAGTAATGTGCCTTGTGTATCGACATAAGAATTACTCAAAACAAATCTCCTTGTCTCCAAAAAGATTCGAATCAGGGACTTTTAGCTTACAGATTAAATACTCTAACTACGACACCATGTAAACTTCTTGATGAGTTTATATACGAGACACAATTTCGATAAGTGAGAGGGATGGGCATAATCGTCAAAAAGAAAAATAAGATTTTATTACGTAACGAGAATATTCCACGAAGACACAATAAATTAAAAATTGATTGTTCAGGTTAAGCAGCCTCCATAAAGTAAAACTAATTATTTAGTTTACTACTTGCATACTTCTGAAGCCCGGTCCAGATGCAGTCTGTAAGATGACACATAGATGGTATTATTAGAACTTTTCCCCTATGATTTTTTATTAATACTGTCGCGTGTTATGGTTAACGGCCAATAATTTCAATGTTCCGGGAAAGTGAAAACGCAATGTCTTTTAAATTAAATTAAAAGAGTTTATTTAATTACTTAAAAATGCACAATCATTTATTTAACTACTTCACAATTTTAATTTTCACTATTAAAAGTCTAACTTCCACTTGCCCATAAATTTCTATCGCAATTGTCTTCTAAAATTTATTTATTTCACCAAGCAAGGCGTAATTACAAAAAATACAATACAAAAAATACAAACTTAATTTAAACATTTATGAAATAGCGGCATTGAGGGCATTTAAGATTTGGTTCTTAAAATTGGATTTGGAGATAGTTGGGGAGTAATGAACGCTAAACCTGTTGAATGCTTTACAGCATCTGTTAATCGGCTCATTGCTAGCATAGTTCGTGTGGTGCATACACACGGTTAGAATTGGTGTGTGTCTTGTGGCTCTTATAGGATCGTTTAAGTGTATTTTGTCTGACAAGGATGTAGTTTGAATGTTGCCTCTTATTATATCAAAGGGCAAGCAAGCGGACAATGCAACTCTCCTAGAGGCCAGTGTAGTCAGGTTGATTATGTGAAGTCGAACATCATAAGATGGAAGATTGTGGAAAGAAGTAGGATCAAAAAGGATCTAAGGGCGAAGAGCAAAAACTGTTTTTGCACTGACTCTAATCTGCGACTATGAATGTCGAATATTGGGTCCCAGACTGTGCAGCCGTATTCAAGAAGTGGACGGACAAGTGAGGTGTACAGAGATTTAGTAGCCCAGATGTTTCTGAACTCTTTTGCTCTACGTTTAATAAAACCTAGCATTTTATAAGCCTTGCTCAGGATTTCATCATAATGGAGGTTAAAGCGGAGTTTAGTATCTAAGACTATGCCAAGGTCGACAACTCTCTCGACTCTTTTCAAACGTGTGCTATTAATATCATAATCATGTAAGATAACGTTCTTTTTTCTTGCAAAACTTATTACCTGGCATTTTTCTATATTAAGAGCAAGTTGGTTTCTATCGCACCACTGAAGGAGAGCTGCTAACTTAGATTGAAGAAAAGATACATCGGATAAGGATTGTATACAGTGGCACAGTTTGAGGTCGTCGGCGTAAAACAGGTGCGAGACATCAGACAGTACTGTAGAAAGGTCAGCGATGAAAATATTGAAGAGGAGTGGACCAAGATGACTGCCCTGAGGTACTCCAGAGGTGACATTGAACTCACGAGACAACCGACCTTGAAACTTAACGCATTGTGTGCGGTCTTTCAAATATGACTGAATCCAGTTGAGCAGTGAACCGTAGATGCCAAAAATGCGAAGTTTATTCACCAGTATTTCATGGTCCACTCGATCGAACGCTTTACTGAAATCTGTATATATTGCATCTACCTGGAAGCCTTGCTCCATGCTACAAAGAATATCCGACGTCAAGGTAATAAGATTAGTGGTGGTAGACCTGTTTTTACGGAAGCCATGTTGCTGTTCATTCATATATGGTTCTATAATGGGGGAAATTTTGCTGCAGATAATTTTTTCGAACGGTTTAGGTATAGTAGAGAGGATAGCAATGCCCCTGTAGTTCTCCACGCGCCGCTTATCGCCTTTTTTGTGAATTGGTGTTATAAAGGATGGTTTCCAAAGTTTGGGAAATATACCAGATGTAAGCGATTTATTAAAAATAAGGAAGAGAGGTCTAACTAATTCATTTTTGCAGAGGGACAGGAAGCAAGGAGGAATAAGGTCAAGGCCGGGTCCTTTAAGTAGATCAAGATCTTCAATAGCATGAAGAATTTCATCTTCAGAAATGGTAATGTTATCAATTAAGATCTGTGTGGCTGTTTCTAACGACTCAAAATGAGGCGAGTTGACTGGATTGGAGTGAACATGCTGAAAATGATCAGCAAAGAATTCACAGATCTGCTCGGTGCAGGACGAGTCGGAGTCGTTGTATGACATTAAAGACGGGTAACCAGATGTTTTGCGCTTAACGTTAACAAAGTCGAAGAATTTTTTTGGATTGGATATAGTTTCCTCCGCTATGACGTTAACGTATGTTTGATAGGCCTCTTGCGATTTAATATGCAAGTTCGTTATATTAACTCTTAGTCGCATCGCTTACACATTTATCTTTTCTTAGGAGCCTATAAAGTTTATTTCTCTTGTTACTTAAATGTCTCAGATCACTCCCCAGCCATGGTTCAGAAATCTTATCCCTTTTCTTGATTTTCGGTACGAAAGATTCAACGGCGTCAAAGATTATACGATAAAAGGTGGATAGAGCCGTATCCAAATCTAACGTTGACAGAGTACCGTACCAGTCAATGCTGGATAGAAGACTATTAATGTTTCCATAATCGCCGTTGCGGAAGTCATATACAATAGTTTGATTGTACGAAATAGAATAAAAAAGTATCAGGAGTGGACAGTTCAATAGAAAAAGCGGAGTGATGTCTCGAGTTAGAAAACAGATTCTCGTTGTCATCAGTTAAACTGGCCACAACTTCGTCGTATGTATTAGAAAAAATAAGGTCTAGCCATACACCGTTCTGGTTGGGAGCAGGAAATATCTGCTGCAAGTCGTTACTATAGAAGGTGCTCATTAATTTGAAATCATTACTATCAAGGGGATTCACCGGAAGGAGTCGACCATCGTCATTGTCGATCACAAATTTTATATTAGGTCTATCAAAGTCGCCAGTAATGATAATTTTATCGTCTTCGTTTGTCATTGCAGTGATATCACTTATAATTTTACAGACATTGTCGTAGACAGTATCATTCGATTTAGGAGGGACACAAAAAACGCCAATAAACACAGTAGATTTTCCCATTTTTATTTTGACCACTTTATGCTGAAATGAATTATGCGGCGTGCAGTTAACTGGCTCGCTCATGAAGGAGTTATGTATGGAATCACTTCACAATCAACGAAAATCACTTTTCTATTGCTCGAACAATATCGCTTATCTATTCGCTTCACACTTTCGCAGTTTTTACGATCGCGGTTCTAATGAATCCCCCTATTCATTCAGCTTGCCTTTATAAAGGGTATCTAGCCATTCAACCCAGTTTTCGTACATTGGCGAATTAGTGGGAACATTCGAGCAGCGTAATGAATGGAGCAGTGACTTTCTTTCAGATGTTGATGCTTGGTGGGTTTTCGAGTACGTTCGTTTTGTTGATCATGATTAATGGGTTTTCGAGTACGTTCGTTTTGTTGATCATGATATTCTTAACGATTGTAAAAATAATTGCGACATTAACTCGCAAAATTATTCATGCATGTAACAATACTAACCTTCAAACGATATGTGTATAAATTTGACAGCAATTGGACAATTGATTCGTGAGTTATAGCATTTTGTGCGAAGCACCTTTTGTTATTGAAAAAGAATGAAAAAAGTGAATTTCGAGTTTAGATGAAGCATTGTTTTTTGATGAAAAAAATACAGTGGAAACCAAACAATAACATGATAAATATTATCCGGACTCTCTTCCATCGAGATAAATGGTAGAGACAAGGATTTAAACGTGGTCGTGCCAGCACAAATGATGTAGAGCACGGCGGGCGCACAAATGATGCAGCGCGCGTTGGACACCCAAATGAGGCTGTTATTTCAGAAAACATTAAAAAAATCCACAAATTGATTATGAAAGATCGCAAATTGAAGGTGCACGAGCTAGCTGACATTGTAAAGATATCAAATGGTAGCGTTTTTACCATTTAACAGATTATTTGTGTATACGAAAGCTCTGTGCAAAGTCAGTGCCGCGTGAGCTCACAGTCGACCAAAAACAACAACGCATTGATGCTTCAGAGGAGTGTTTGTCACTGTTAAACCACAATAAAATCGAATTTTGTCGTCAATATGTGACAATGGATGAAACATGGCTTCACAATTATACACCAGAATCCAAAAGACAGTCAGCTGAGTGGACAGCAGTCGACAAACCGAATTCAAAGCAAGCAAAGATGCAACAGTCGGCCAGTTAGGTGATGGCGTCTGTATTTTCGGATGCGAACAGAATAATATTCATCGACTATCTCCAAAAACGTACCACCATCAACAACAACTATTACTGTGCACTTTTGGACCGATTGTAGGCTAAAATTGCAAATAAACGGCCGCATTCGCAAAAGAAAAAAGTGTTGTTTCACCAAGACAATGCACTGTATCACAAATCGATGAAAACGATGGCAAAATTGAATGAATTGAGATTCAAATTGCTTACCCATCCACGGTATTCTCCAGATTTAGCCCCCAGCGACTTTTTCCTGTTTCCAGATCTCAAGAGAATGCGTACTGGAAAGAAATTTAAGTTCAGTGGTAAACAAATCGCTCAAACCTAGGCCTGTTTTGATGAGAAAAAGAAACCGTACTATAAAAGTGGTATCGAAGGCAACTATGTTGAATAACAATGTCGAGTTTTTTCAAAATTTTATTCGTTTCTTACTTATCCTACAGACTTATTGAATGACCTGTTTGTGCAAGCAAAACGTTGCATGCGGTTAAGAAAACTGGGCAATTTTAACTGCCTGGAGACGGTAAAATTGCAACGCTAACAGAGATGAGGTGGAGTGGCATTGGCTCCATTTTCTTCTATTCTTTTTTAGTGAGGACAAAATGAATCGAAAAGCGTCTACATGGTGCAGCAATATCTGTATATTTTGCTCAGTTTTTTGTGATATCATAATTGAGAAGATATTACTTTATTCAGTTTTGGCATGGTGTCTTGGTAAGAAAAAGATTGGAACGTCTCATAAGTATCCGGCGTTCAATGTGGTTGTGGGAGTGGCTTTTAAAAAGGTAATCATTTTTTCACATAAGATTTTTAGTGAAATTATGCAGTTGTACGTACATTAAGGACTGCAGCGATGATTTGCTGCCTTAGAGGAAGAGGATGTTTGGTGCCATCAGTTGCGCTGATTTCAGAGTGCCAGGGTTTTACTGCCATAGGGTTTTGTTGTAGTACCTTTGAGCCCAGGTTCGAGGCAAGGCTGCTCATACTTGCACCCGTGTCAATCAGTGCAACAGCGATTCCGCCTAACAATTTGATCGGTGCGTAAGGTCGAGTGTCATTCTCAGGAACCTCCAAGATGCTACATAATTTTAAAGTTTGGCGACAGGTACGTACTCTTCTACGGAAGCTCCTCCAATGAAGAGTTGATCATTTAGTTTGGTGCTGGCGTGAGGTGACCTCTTCTGCAGCAAAAATCCTCTCTCGTGCAGCAATATACTCCTGCAACATAATATGGTATGGTTTCAATACACGAATCTGTGGCTGCTGAGATTCTTCAGACAGTACCTGAGGTAGTGGCTTTAACAAAGTCGTTGGAGAGGCCTCCGAAGAAGATGTGGCATCTGCTGCATCGTGGACCAGCAAAGGGATCTTGGTGGTGTTTGAGTCGAGTAAGTTTAATGGCAAGGAACTTGTCGTGGTGGAACTGTTAGTTAACGGGCTGGAGTTCTTTTTCGTTACTTGGTTTGTCGCAAGTGCTGCTGGCTGTTGTGAGCACTCACTAGCAAGTTTTTTGACTGCTTACAATTTGCACAATCTGGCGTATGTATATCTGCTTTCCCACAACGGCTACAAAAGATGTTAGTCTCTGCCTGGCATGCTGTAAAGTGATGTTTCAACACCTAGGAGCCAGTTCATGTGGTTCGGTTGGATTTTGTTGGTCTAGTTCTGTGGAAGAGGGAAAAATGGTGTTTGACGCGCTGTCCATTATAGATGGTCTGAGACAAGCTGGTGCGGGTAGAGCCACCATGCTATTTTCGAGCTCCGCTACTGAGCGTCGTTCCAGTTGTTTTCGTCGGCTAACGTAATTACCTTGGGGTGTGAACCACTGGGAGTGTTGTACTACTTCAATCGCCTTTGCGGACGCACGAAGCGCTTGCACGTTGTGGCGTGGGGTGAACACCAGTCGCTTTAGCAGCTCCGGCCTGATCTCCTCCCAGAAGAGAGACTCTGGCATGGGGATCATCAGACGTTCCAACAGGCAACACAGAACTTTGTAGCATGGTCTACTGTGCCTGTTGGCGTCTGTTCTAGATTCGCTCCTTCAGGATATTGTCCCCCTCAACTGTTACAAACTCATGCATGCCTCAGTATCTCCCAGCCAAACGTTGGAGAAAGGTCCACAAACCACCAAAACCAACGAAGTGGTTTCCCACTAAACAGAATTTGAGCGCAGCGTGTGACTGCTCTCATATTTCCCCCTAAGTTCAACCACGCCATATTCTCGACCATTCTCGCGAAGTTACCGATTGTCATATGGTCATTCTGGCTAATAAGTACCAGCTTCCAGCTAGTGACTATCTTGGATACTTTCGATGGTGTAAGATTTCCTGGCTGGGTTGATGGTAGATGATCCCAGGTGTCATCAGGGATGAGTTGAGATGGTCGATCAGGAGACGGTGGATCCGGAAGTAGGGGATGAGGCAATTGCTCTAATTGCTGCCGCATTTGCTCCATGGTGGCAGCCAATTCCTGCATGGCGTCTAGTAGTTGGGACGTTTCGGTGTGTAGAGCTGAAAAATAAAGCTAGTTTTAAATTTGATAAAAAATGTGGCAGTTAGTGGCGAGCTATAAAATAACAACCCACAAAAAAACGGATCGATGAATAAATATAATTAAATAAATATCGTGGATTTTGCTTTTGTCTTTAAAAAGATTTAAGATAAATAAATATGATAAACTGAATAAAAGAAATAAGATTGAAATTTAACTTGGAAGCAAAAACAATAAACTCACAAACAAGAAGATTAGCAATAACAAAAATTGACTTGAGTTACGGACGGGCTAAGCAGCCAACCCATGAAGTCAAAATCCATTTAATGGAAGACACTTGGGCACCGCTTGGTTTTGGGATGCAGATCAAAAGTCGTCGCAAAAATGATATTGGGATAACAACTACCGAATACACAAAAGGACTCTAACATAATTTGGCTTTACTAGTCATAAAATGGTGGTAAACCACCGATGTATGAATAAAAAGCACGTCCAAACCATATTGATATCCAAGGACATCCACGTTTGCAAGTTTTTAAGCTGCTGGGGCACGATATGTGCAATATACCAAAGCAGTTACCTACCCTCCTAAAATTTGGGCACCTTGTAGGGTCACCAAGAGATCCTACAAGGTGTCTCGTGCTCACGACTGATTATACAGCCGGGTTTTTCGGGCTCCACGGTGGGCGCCATTTCGTAGTGAAAGTGGGTAGATATATATCCGTAAAGGACTGCAGCGATGGTTTGCTGCCTTAGCGGAAGAGGATGTTGGGATCCGCTGAGATTGGCCTTGACTGGGGACGCGTGAATGTGCTGGCAGGCTAGCGTTGCGGTGTCGTGGGGTGCGTTCTTTCCCCCAGACAAGGCCATTCTCGGCGGATACTACTATCCTCTTCCGCCGAGGCAGCAGACCATTGCTGCAGTCCTTCACGGGCATTTATATATATATATATATATATATATATATATATATATATATATATATATATATATATATATATATATATATATACGAGGTGTGTTCAAAAAATATCGCGAATTTTGTTATTTTTTCAAAAAAATTTTATTTATTCATGAATATCTATTTTGTCCCCTTCAAAGTAATCCCCATGAGATATTATACACTTGTGCCAACGGTTTTTCCAATCTTCGAAGCACTTCAAAAAATCATTTTTTTTAGTCTTGTTCAGCTCCTCCTTCGATGTCGTCTTTATCTCGTCAAGCGTAGCGTAACGTCGTCCTTTCATGGGCCTCTTCAGTTTAGGAAACAAGAAAAAGTCACAGGGGGCCAGATCTGGGGAATACGGTGGCTGCGGCATCATTAGTGTGTTGTTTTTGGCCAAAAAGTCGCGCACTAGCAACGATGTGTGAGCAGGGGCGTTATCGTGGTGCAAAAGCCAATTTTTGTTCTCCCACAAATCCGGGCGTTTCTGGCGGATTGCTTCGCGCAAATTGCGCATAACTTGCAGGTAATATTCCTTATTGACCGTTCTTCCCTGTGGCAAGAACTCATGATGCACCACGCCCCTGCAATCGAAGAAAAATGTCAGCAAAACTTTCACATTCGACCGAACTTGGCGCGCTTTTTCGGTCTTGGTTCATGCGGCAGCTTCCATTGAGATGATTGAGCTTTGGTTTCCACGTCATAACCATAAACCCACGATTCGTCGCCAGTTATGACCCTCTGGAGCAAATTTGGTTCGTCGCGGACAGAGTTTAACATCTCATTAGCAATGTTCATGCGTTGCTGTTTTTGGTCGCAATTGAGCAATTTTGGTACGAATTTCGCGGCGACCCGTCTCATGCCCAAATCGTTGATAAAAATCGAATGGCACGAGCCAATCGATATGTTTAGGTCCTCAGCAACTTCTCTAACGGTGATTCGACGATTGGGCAATACCATTTTCTCCACTTCATTAATTTTTTCGTCTGTTGTTGAAGTGCTCGGGCGTCCGGCACGCTCTTCGTCGTTCACATCTTCTCGGCCTTCTAAAAACATTTTGTACCACCGATAAACGTTGCTTCGGTCCAAGGTAGCTTCTCCGTATGCCACAGTCAACATTCGGAATGCATCCGCGCACTTAATTTCGTTTTTCACACAAAATTTGATACACGTTCTTTGATCCATTTTTTTGAATAAGTAAAAATCGAAGACGATTGAAAACACGTGCAAGTAAAGCAGCTATCACCAATTAAGTGAACATTCAAAATGGCCGAGCTTGTCGGCATAAGTGACAGACATGAGTACCAACATAACGCCACAAAAAAAATCGAAATTCGAATATACGTAACCCGCGAAAATTCAAAATTCGCGATACTTTTTGAACACACCTCGTATATATATATATATATATATATATATATATATATATATATATATATATATATATATATATAAATATATATATATATATATCTATTTTATCTATCTATTATCAATACAGATTATTGGATGAATTACATGATGAGCCTAATTATTGGCGAAACCACAAACTAAGAATGGACATAGACACGTATACTTATTTATTGGAATTAGAGACACTGCATATAATTAGAGAAAATATTCATATGAGAACAGCAGTATCACCACATGAAAGACTTACAGCAACTTTATGGTAACTGGCAGAAACTACAAAGACCTAGACCTCAGAGGAATGATATCGAAACAATCGTTAAGTGAAATCATTCTGGAAATATTAAAACTATCTACAAGGTGCTAAAGAATGAATACTTGAAGATAAGTGATAGTGTTATAGCCTATAAAAGATTTATATTTAAATGAACCTTCAAAATAGCACCACAAAAGTTAGGCTAAGTAGAATGAAAATACATGCAAGTACTCCAGTTTGGTTGAAATGTTGAAAAATAATTTGTAGCGAAAAAGTGGGCAAGGACTTGATAGACGCGTGTCTGTTGATCTTATTCACCTTCCTGTGTAATGGTGCATGAAACGGTCAAAATGCACCCAACTGTTTCATACTACTGAGTGCGAGTAGTTTTTTTCTGGGACGTAGTTATGTGGCATAGGCTGCGACTGCTGCGAGAAGTTGTGGTACCATCAATCTTATGAAGAAAGAGTATGTGGCATTCTCAATTGCTGGGTTATATTCTGTTGATGCAAATCTATCCATTCACTAAACGAAAATCATTTTGTCGCTGGCTAGTCATATCAACAATTTGAAAATTTCTGGTAAGTGTACCCAACTCTGCTTCATATAAAATGTTCGAGATAAGTTTCTGAGCGATTACATTTTGTGAACTAAGGAGGTCTCTGAGTTTATTAGCCACATGTTTTCCAATCGTTGGCTTGTAGCGACTCGATTTTCTTTCCCATCGAGTTCATAATGCCATTTGTACCATCGATAATTTGAAACTCCTTTTCTCTTACTTGTTAAAGAGTGTGATCTTGCAGTATCACGGGACAATACATTGCTAGAACAGGGAGTTGAACCTTCAGAACGAGAAGTAGCAGGCGCTTCACTGTGTCCACCATCAGCAGCACTTTCATGCATATCTTCTTCCACCTGAAAATACTAAACAAATTTATTAAATACTAAACAAATTTAAATGTAAATTAAAATTAATATTATTATTATTATTTAAAATATAAAAGCTAATTAATATTATTTAAAATTAAATATTAAAGAAATTTATATATTTTAGTCGCTTTTAGTTTATTTTATTATAAGGTCTTTGTAAAAAAAATTTTTCACAAAGACATACCAGTTTCGTGACCGATCTGTGCGTGCATCCGTTCGACTATCTGTCCGTGCGTCACAGCAAGTTTCCTCAGAAACTATACATGCTAGAAAGCTTAAACTTTGTCAAAAGGTCAGAAATGGTAGTATCTCAAAAGTTTAGGTAAGACCTAAACTTCTGAGAGACAAAACATATCAAAACTTTTCAAGGGGGGTACCCCAAACGACGAAGCAGCCCTTACAAATTTTTCTTAATTAATGAAGGGTCTTTATTAGAACTTTCAGAATCTGACTTCAAAAAGTTACTTTGTGCCTCAGGGGGTCCAGGGGGTCGCAAAATATACCAACGTTTTGTGTACCCCCTGCACGATTGGACATCTTTGAACCGAAAAATCTGAAAAAAAGACAAAGGTGGGACTTTATGAGTACAAGGGCAATAAATACCTTGAAAATCGAAATTCATTCAACTTTGTTAATAATAGTTTAATTTTTAGATTTTACATTTTCGCCCATAAAATCAAAATGGTATGTTTACACTTTCTAAAACTCAGTAATTATATAGAATTATAATTAAGTGAGTTAGAGCGATTTCAATTGTATGGTATTACAACAACAATAACGTGTTGATGGATGAATTCGAATGGAATGGATGGAATTTCATGTAAATTTACGGAATAGTGTTTAATGTGAACATCTTCAATCGGCTGAGAATCCAAAACAATTATTTAAGCTGGAACAAAATAGTGATTGCAACGTGCTTATGTAGGTAACTGCTTCTTTTGAATAAATTTGTACGATTACTTACCCAAGTATTGGATGAAAAATTCAAGTCACCGATTTGCGCTGCTAGAAAATTTGTTTCAAACCCTAGGGTGTTTTTTTTTGTTTCAGTTTCCCAATACTGAAAAGGAATGGCTAGAAATTGCAGCCGAGTTTGTGAGAATGTGGCAGCTCCCTCATTGATTGAGGTCAATTGATGGAAAACGTATTAGGATTGTGCCACCAAAAGAAAGTGGGCTGTATTATTTCAATTTAAAAATATACCACAGTGCTGTTTTTATGGCAAAAGCCAATGGCAATTGTGAATTTTGTATTGTGATACAGGCATAGGTGATGGAGGAATCATAAATAACAGTAAATTTAATGAAAAGCTCGTTAACAACGAGTTGGGAATTCCCAAACCCTGGTGGATTGGAAGTTCAAACCAAAGACATATAAAGTAATGGACGCGAAATGAGCTTATTTTCATCCATACATGAGTGAAGTACTTTTACTACATACATGCCTTCCTCTCGCATGCGAATTAAAATCCCCCTACCTTTCACGCCGCTAGAGAATCCACACACTCAAGTGGCTCTCCATTTGCTCTCACGAAAATCAAACTCCTCTTACTCCTTAACCCCTGAATTGTCAACGAAATATCAACCATATGATCGAAAACATATGATTTGTGAAAATTCAACATTAATGGGAAACGTCTAATCAAGTTGAGTTTGAAATTGTACACAAAACAATTTTTTAAGATAAACCGTGTTGAATCCAGTGCAAAGGCGTTGCAAATGTGATAATTGATCAAACTGAAAAGTTTGTTACGGATCGCGAGTGCTTTTGTGTCGAAAAATGAAAAATGTAGTGACGTGTGTGGGATTATAAAAACAGCTCTAGGAACCATGTCAGGGACGTATCCTTCGTAGGGTAAGTCATGCTCAATCTTTTACATCGTTCAAGTTAGAATACCCGCACGGAAAATTAATTTAGTTCAAGAGACGTCACGTCAAATTTATTTGAAAGTCGAATCAACGACAAATAACGCGCCAACTTCATGCTACATAATAAAGTGCTTCAATTCTCTCGATGCATTTCGTATCCATTCTCTCTGAGATCTATGGTTCAAATAGAGTTTTAGGAAATGATTTTGTTGGGGGTGAACCCTTTGCTATGCGTCGAGAACTTCTTAAAGTGTATCGACGAGATACATTAGCCTTTCTAGTTGAAAACACGTTCGAATTTCGGTTTCGCGATTTCGTAGTTTCCATACAAGTTTTAATTTAAAGATGGAAAACTTCGATACTGTAGTTGTTTTTTGTTACGTTTTACACAACTTTTTGCTTAGAAAGTCCTCCTTAAACTACACCCCTCCTAAAAGTACGGATCGGGGAAATATTTCTGAATGCACTTATTGAACTAGGCGACAAGTGTGACCCAGAATTATTACCCAACATACAGCCTAGACCAAGAGGCCAGATTTTGCATAACGCTATCGAGGCCAGAGGTCAATTCAAAGAGTGCTTTAACAATGACCGGTTGGTTCCTTGGCAAGGTAAATTTTAAACTTTAAAGAATTAACGATTTATTTAAATAATTTAATAAAGTGAATACTCAAATGAATTTTTTGTCTTACCTTTTCTGGTGTTTCGTTGACTGCAGACTCTTTATTTTCATCCATGGTATTCCTAGACTGCCTTGGTCTCCTGATCATTTAGGAAATGCAACGAATCAAAAAAAAGTAGAATGGCTTGTAGATTTTGTTTTTTCAAGCTCCAGCACGAATCGATTCATTAACTTTTGCCAATCTTTTACGGTAAAGACTTTTAGAAGAATTTATTTTTTTAACCAACTTCTTCTCTGTTTGTAGATTTGTCTATGTCCCTGTTTGTGAATTTCCTTGAATTTTTCCACTAAAATCTCATAAGGGAGGTTTTTATCCCTGTTATTATACTCTTTGGATGATTTGACCCACCAAATGCATGGGAAACTTTCGTACAATGCAATAGATTTTCTCAGAAACTCTCGAGAACATTGTCAAAGGTTAGCCATTGCCGCCTGATGAATTGAAACTGATGAAAAAACAGAATTGGAAAACGGTGCTACCGCCTACATGCCCTGACTTATCCGCACACTTCAAGGACATCTATACTCTGTAGCTCAGGTATCGCTATAACTGTATCGCCTTCCCACCCGATTCAAAATTGCAACCTTTTGAACTGTGCAGACAAAAGATTGTGCAAAATGTAATATCTGGACCGGGATCGAGAATTCCTGACTAATTTTATTGCATGTGTGAATGTTTACCATATACGAGGTGTGTTCAAAAAATATCGCTAATTTTGTTTTTTGTCAAAAATTATTTATTTATTCATGAATATCTATTTTGTGCCCTTCAAAGTAATCCCCATGAGACGTTATACACTTGTGCCAACTGTTTTTCCAATCTTCGAAGCACTTCAAAAAATCATTTTTTTAAATCTTGTTCAGCTCCTCCTTCGATGCCGTCTTTATCTCGTCAAGCGTAGCGTAACGTCGTCCTTTCATGGGCCTCTTCAGTTTAGGAAACAAGAAAAAGTCACAGGGGGCCAGATCTGGGGAATACGGTGGCTGCGGCATCATTAGTGTGTTGTTTTTGGCCAAAAAGTCGCGCACTAGCAACGATGTGTGAGCAGGGGCGTTATCGTGGTGCAAAAGCCAATTTTTGTTCTCCCACAAATCCGGGCGTTTCTGGCGGATTGCTTCGCGCAAATTGCGCATAACTTGCAGGTAATATTTCTTATTGATCGTTCTTCCCTGTGGCAAGAACTCATGATGCACCACGCCCCTGCAATCGAAGAAAACTGTCAGCAAAACTTTCACATTCGACCGAACTTGGCGCGCTTTTTTCGGTCTTGGTTCATGCGGCAGCTTCCATTGAGATGATTGAGCTTTGGTTTCCACGTCATAACCATAAACCCACGATTTGTCACCAGTTATGACCCTCTGGAGCAAATTTGGTTCGTCGCGGACAGAGTTTAACATCTCATTAGCAATGTTCATGCGTTGCTGTTTTTGGTCGCAATTGAGCAATTTTGGTACAAATTTCGCGGCGACCCGTCTCATGCCCAAATCGTTGATAAAAATCGAATGGCACGAGCCAATCGATATGTTTAGGTCCTCAGCAACTTCTCTAACGGTGATTCGACGATTGGCCAATACCATTTTCTCCACTTCATTAATTTTTTCGTCTGTTGTTGAAGTGCTCGGGCGTCCGGCACGCTCTTCGTCGTTCACATCTTCTCGGCCTTCTAAAAACATTTTGTACCACCGATAAACGTTGCTTCGGTCCAAGGTAGCTTCTCCGTATGCCACAGTCAACATTCGGAATGCATCCGCGCACTTAATTTCGTTTTTCACACAAAATTTGATACACGTCCTTTGATCCATTTTTTTGAATAAGTAAAAAGCGAAGACGATTGAAAACACGTGCAAGTAAAGCAGCTATCACCAATTAAGTGAACATTCAAAACGGCCGAGCTTGTCGGCATAAGTGACAGACATGAGTACCAACATAACGCCACAAAAAAATCGAAATTCGAATATACGTAACCCGCGAAAATTCAAAATTCGCGATACTTTTTGAACACACCTCGTAATTAATGTGTCGAGAATAAAGTGACAGTGATAAAATAATCAAACGTAAAAGATTTTGGTAGATAAATTTAAAGAAATTGATGCTACTACATTCAAGGAAACTGCGGTGAAAAACAAATTTATTCTTGGAGGACTGTAAATAAATCTCATAACTATGGGGTTAGAGAATAATATATCTAGAAAAGTAATTTGAAGATTCAGAAAGAGACTATAGGGAAGTCCAGGTATACTATTGCTGAAAACAAATTGTCTACAACTGACGAAGCGTCAGAGCAAGAGGAATGAAAAATAAATATAAGGTTCCTTCTTGTGTTACCACAAAACTTGGAAGTACTCTGCTGGAGGTTATGCGGCCCCGGTTTTAATTATCAAAATGGACGCGGATGTCAACTCGCTTTTTGGTCCTGGACTATCGCTCAAATTGCCATGCGAGTAAACAGCGCAGCAGAATTATTTGTTTTCTTTTTCATGCCGACAGATTTTCCCAACGAGTAGGGTAAACCGTGCTAAAGAGAGTTTGTCGCTAATACTCTGCCACTTTCGTGTCACTACTATACTAGCCAGTCGGGTGGAACATATTGGGCCTAAAAGAAAAATCTAGATCTACATCTAAGTTTGCTCCTCACCAAGTCTTTTCCAACGATCTCCTCTCTTTGCGAGAAATTTACACTTCACTACCATCAAGGAGTAAAATTTGCGTATGATTAAAATGCTCTTATTTCTTCTTTTTTGTTTCGCTTGCACTTTAAATTCGCAAAAATTAGATGTCCAAAATATTAACGCACAAAAATAAATTTACGAATTAATTGAAAAAAATCACAAACAAGTAATATTAGTAAGTCTAAAAAGTACTGAGCTTTTTTTGTCATTTTTCGATTGAATATTTCTTTTATTTGAAATGGATTTTATTGAGGCACATATTGTCTATTATTATCTACGATCTTTTGCCATTTTATGGGTAGAGCCAATATTCCAACTTTGTCAAACTTCTGCGGTTTGTCGGTGAAAAACTTGGCCAAATGATTTTCACAGTCCCTTTTTGAAGTGAATTTCTTTTCATTAAGGAAGTTCTTTTCATTAAGGAAGTTTTGCAAAGACCAAAACAAGTGGTAGTCTAATCGTGCAAGGTCTTGACTATACGGTGGATGCATCGAAACTTCCCAACCAAGCGCTGTCAATTTTTACCGGGTCATCAAAGATGAGTGTAGTCTGGCATTGTCATGATAGAAGACAACGCTCTTTTTATCGATCAATTCTGGCTGGTTTGTTTTTAATTGCTTATTGCAATCTGGCTAATTGCTGACAGTACAGGACCGAATTGAGTGTTTGGTTAGGTTCTAGCACATCATGATAAACAATTCCCTTCCAATCCCACCATACACATAGCATAACCTTATTTGGTGTCAATCCTGGCTTTGAAGTCGTTTGTGATGATTCACCTTTCTTAGACCATTATCTTTTTCTAACGCCATTTTCGTATCGTACCCACTTTTCATCGCCCGTAATGATTTGCTTCGAAAATTGCAAATGGAATTTCGATCGATCAAATTTTTAAGGGAATTGTAAAATCATTTCACAATACCCGACTGAAATTGCGTTCTGTCTGTCCGCCCGTGTGTCACACCACTTTTTCTCGCATACTACATAAGCTAGAAACGTAAGATTTTGTAAGTAGGTGCAAGGTGATGCCCTCTTCAAAGTTTCATAGCAATAAAAATTCATAAGGTGTTCAAGGGGGGTCTCCCCACATCGGGGAGTGGTCTTCGAAAAAAAAAGTTTCATCGCATATAGGCAGTGTGGATATCAAATGAAAGGTCTTGATAAGAACTTTTCAACACAGGTCTTAAAATGACAAATTTTGCTTTGAGGGGTGCAGGGGAAAGGAAAATGTACGAAAATTTTGTGTCCCTCCTCACTATTGGACACCTTTGACCCGAAAAATCTGAGAAAAATCACAAAGGCAAGACTTTAAGAGTACATGGGCGGCAAATACCTTTAAAGTCGAAATTCGATCAACTTTGTTAATAATAGTAACTTTTTATAAATTTTACGTTTTTGCCTATAAAATCAAAATAGGACACATAAATTTCTCAAAAACTACGAGTATAATTTAATTTTTTTAAAAGCAATTGTAAGTATCCTGAAAATTTCACAATAATCGAACAATTAACAGCTAAGTTATAGCCGATTGGATATTTAACAATTACAACAACATTGACACGGGATACTAGGGAGATACACGTTCGCAACGGACCAAGCCACTATAAATTGTAGGAATTTTGATAAAAATTATAGAAATTGTTTGTAATATTGCTGTGCTATCACGACCAACCTAGCGATGGGGTCAAAACACTTGTAACAAAATGGTGGCGAGTTTAAAATCATAATAACCATAATCATTTTTCAAACTCAACTTATTGAATCTGTATATTAGGGACGCTTTGATATGCAGAATATATTGTTTGATTTATGAATTGTTTTACAATACCCTTCTGGCAGGAGCACTCTCCCTATCTCAACAAGTTTTGTGTTAATTCATGTGGCTCCCAAAATTTCGAGCTTCTTTGTGTATCCAGCCTTACGCAAATGATTCAAAATTATTTGGTGGTGGATATGCAGTTCCTTAGCAACGTCATGGCTGCTTATGTGTTGTACTTCTTCAATTTTTTGTAAGATTTCAAAAGACATTTTCATTGATTGGTTGACCTGAGCCAGGTTGATCTTTGATATCAAAATTTCCAGAACGAAAGCGAGCGAACCACTTCTTGGCTGTGGCCTTTGATCAAGTATCTTGACCGTAAACACCACACATTTTTTCACGAGCCTGCGATGCGTTCTCCCCTTGATCGTAGTGATATTGTAAAATATAACGATTCTTTTCAGAAATTTTACTCATTTTTAAATAAATATAACTTTTCGCACGAATAAAAAAACATACAAAACTGTCCATATAAAAATTGCAGACTGGAATGTCACCTTTGAAACGCATATCAGTTTGACTCTATCTGATTAGTATTTCCCGATATATGACAACAAACACCATCTAATGACATTAAAGATTCTCCAATATGTATTCAACTAGGCCGTAGACCATACCAAGCCAATTTGAGAAAGAACAAGAGGGAACCGCTTGCTTCCCCAATCCACAACTTCCATGATTCCCTATCCCAAACTCCCCAATTAAATGGTTAAAAATGCTCTCGGGGTCACACATTGGGTTTAATGGTTCCCCAATAATGGGACCTTAAATGCCGAGAAATGCTAATAGCTGTGAATACATGTACAGCTCTGCTACTAAATCGTACTCACACCTCCTTTGTGGGGACGTATGAAGGTGCAGGCGAGTCTACCACGGCTGATAACGGAACCGACGTCATAACTATGTCACTGGAATGGAGGCTGGGCGAGTGGCTAACTTTCCGTCCCTGGAAAACCCTTAAATGTTTCGAAACCTGCAGAAGGTCCTCGGATTGGAGTGGACTCACGACATCGACCTCGCAAACGGAAAAAAGACTATGGCATTGGATCCTGGAATGTTAGATCACTCAATTACTCTGGCGCTGTTAAGGGCCTTTGATAACAGGCCAGTCAATATAAATTAAAAATACTAGCAATCCAGGAAACGAACTGGACAGGAAATGATATTCAAGACATGAGATCGTACACAATATTCAAAAGTCGGAAGCCTACAGGAAGATGAGACCTTCATCGTGGACAGGAAGTTCAAATCGCACGTTATCTATTTAAAGGCAGTCAACAAACGGCTGTGAAATCCATATAAAAGCGAAATTTGTCAAAATATGGCTGATTGAGGTTCATGCCCCAATCGAAGAAAAGGACGAAGAAATAAAGGAAACCTTCTACAATCGACTGGAAAGACTGGTCAACTCATTGCCCACAAACGACAAAAAAATAATTCTGGGTGATTACAACGCTAAGGTTGGCAATCTCATCAGGGAATATCTGGAGGACGTAGCCTCCACAATGAAACAAATGCTAACGGCCAGCGCCTGATAACTTTGCATATAGCAGAAATCTAGTCATACATTCGACTTGCTTCCAACATCAACGCATTCATAAAATGACCTGGGTATGTAGTAATCGAGCATTTACACTACAAAAAAAATGTAAGAGGTCAGATTCTCATATGGAGAGAGCCCCTTTAAAGCCTTTCCAACTACGAAAATTTCATTAGATCACTAACTCTGCGCTTTTCACAAAGTTGGATGATTCTAGCCTTGATATAATAGTTCCTGAGAAAACTTGTGGTGACGCATGGACGAAGAGATAGCCAGATACTGATTTTAAAACGGTTTTGTAAATTTTTGTTACAAACCCCTAACAAAAGTATTTAGTCCAATCCATGTGATAATTTTCCCTCCGATAAGCATTCAAAAGATGAAGAAACGCAAATCAAATGCGGAAATCCTCTGATTTATACTAACATGAACAACGTAATTAAAGGTGTCACCCATTTGATCATAAGAAAATAATTCGAAACCTGTTTATCTTATTTTATATAATTTCTTGAATGCAGAAGAACAAAACTCTTAATTGAGCCGGGACGAAATAAAAAAATACAAAATCATAACTTTAATTGATCGCTTCATTGAATCGACCGGACCTTTATCGATTAAAACGTTTAAACTAAACGAACATTCCTCTCTATTCTATAATCGTACGTAGCCATCTTATTATTTTTTACGGTCCATTAGTAGAATCCAGAACCATTTGCATTTCGAAAACAATAATAAATGAATTGCCAGGCTAGCTGAATGCTACGAGTACCCAGTTGCAATATTGATTTGATAGTGGGCGCTAGATTCAACTGGATATAGTGCTAAGTTATCCGATACACGTGAACGTGGAGTATGAATTGCTGATTTGTCTGAATCTCACTGAACGTATTGTTATAGTATACAGCCGTAGCCACATTGTGCGACACACTCAATTGAGCCGTATCGTAAATGTACACAGCAACAGCTGGATTAACAACACCAACATCATCAAATGATCTTCGAGAGATGCTTTGACATCGCACACAGAACAGCAATAGCTGAGCAAGATACATGGCAGCCGCAACAAAGATTGCGGTGAAAACCTGTCGAGGAGGAAAAAATGGAAAGAAAGAGATGACAAATCTAGAGGAAAAGAAAGAAGTGCCGTATTGTTCGCGGGGGAAAGAAAAACAGTAAAATTAGTTTGGGAAGTTGAGTGCGAGCAGCAGGGGCTTAGAGAATCTACGTACATCTAGTTCAGGTCGCGCTATCTTTTTATGATTTGCTTTATTGATGTATTCAAGAAAAATCGCATCGCTCTTTGCTGTTTCGCAATTTGTCCCGTTTCTTAATACAAACTAAGGTGGAAAACCTTAGGAAAGTGTACGCTCATAGAAAAACAAAGGTTTTTACGACAGAGAAGTTCTCGGGAAAAAGATAGCAAAAAGTTAGCGCGAGTGGAGCCCGGTCGCCCTTTTCGTAAGTGGTGCAATACGTACGTGTTATGTGCTGGAGTGTACTTAAAAATTCCAATTGAAAATATAAATACGGGATAGCAACAAGTGAAACTAGTGTCGTTAAAGGAAAGGATTTCACATATAACTGAGTGGCAACTTTTGAAATCTGTCTGCAAGAGTTCACACGCAAAATCCCCACCGAGTGAACGTCGTCGAAGAGTGCAGAGTAGTCGTCAGCCATTTGTCTCAGTGCCGCGCGAGGCTTGTCGTCATTTTTCACATGGTTTTTTTCGTGCGAAGAAGCACGTCCATTGCGCGAAAAGATTCCCATAACAAGTGTGCGCCGTGCTCTACTTTGTTTCATGGTGTTTGCTAGTTCGCTGAAACGAAAGTCTCACTTGTTCGATCAAGTGGCAAAGCAGTCATTTGTTCCGTCTTGTTTGCATATTACACACAATCATAGTAGACTCCTTCACACGCACTTTAATTCAAAAGCACTGGCGATATTGTAACCTGAAAATCCTCCAAAGGGAACTATCGAAATTTTAATTGAATCTTCAAGTAATCGTGAAGAGCCTCTTGCTCTGATGAAGTTCTATAGTGAAACCGGCTGTCTTGGATTTTTCTGTGGTAACGCTAAGACTGAATATCAGAAAATCGGACTGAACTGCCGGTGGAGTACTGAGCTGGAAAAATTCAATCAAAAACTGTTGGTCCTCGTATCGCCTTACAACTGCTACCCCGGGATAGTTTTATGTAACAAGTGGATACAATACAAAAGGATACAATACATCTAGCTGTGCCGATCCGGATAATCTATCCGAATTAATATATCGTGTCTGAAAGACCATCCTGATGTGAACTTCAATACGTTTTGCCTGATTATCACTCTGTGCAACATAACAGCAATTCGAATAAGCAAATTTTTTCGAAGTGTAAAGAAATTAGCGAAGTTATTCGTCTGATAATTTAAAAATCAATAGTTATTTTCAATTTGCATTAGCTGGCAGGACTTACTCACTCCACCACGAGCGCTCGTCGAGGAGGTTGGGTAAGTACCCTTTTGGATTGATTTTCCTTTGATTTCCTTATATTTTCATATTTATAGTAAATTTGTTTTATATCCTTTTTTTAATTATTTATATATACAATTCCTTTTTTTATAATCTTTTAATATATGTATATATATATATATATATATATATATATATATATATATATATATATATATATATACATATATATATGTAAATATATATATTTTTTTATTTTAATTTTTTTTTATAATATACACATA
The DNA here is from genome assembly GCA_963969285.1 of Odontomyia ornata. Lineage (NCBI taxonomy): Eukaryota > Metazoa > Arthropoda > Insecta > Diptera > Stratiomyidae > Odontomyia > Odontomyia ornata. The sequence goes on from OZ017739.1 coordinate 330,668,318, forward strand.
ACACAGGATTTGGAATCATAAATTTCGCGAAAGCAAAGAGTGACATTTTTGTACTGTTAAATAAAATGGATTGCTGATTTAAACAGTCGGTCTTTCCATTCCGTCAGATCTGACCGGGTATAGGACCCGGTACGGTGAAAGGTTTTCCCCACCAAAAATGAGCTAACCATCGGGCACCCTCTAACCTTCTTTTTGTTTCGGGGACTCTCGCGGGTTGAGTGGCCTCAAGCAACGTGCCTTTTTATGGCATAGGGTTATGTGATCCGCTCACATAACTCTATGATATAAATTGGTCATCGGTATATTTCTTTTCTGATGGGAAGGCTCATAAACGTTATGTTGTATGAGTTTTCCACTCAGTAGGGAAATATATGGCTACTGCAGCATTTATGGATCTTGATCCGGTTGGGCTGGTGCGAGGGGGCACCAACACTATCCGGCTGTCTGACTCTTATTTGTGGGCCATGAGAATCGTCGGGTAACGACGAGGTTACCCTAAGTCCGTCTATTTTGGTTTGTTTCAACTTGTTCTTTGAACAAGCAATTCCGTCCTCCTTGCAGTTACCTACAATTTTTTTGACTTCGGTCGCCCGTTCTTTGAGACCCAAGAATACGTGAATGCGAAATTCTTTTGTAGTGGGTCCTTGTGCTGGGGAAATGAACACGCCTCACGATGACGCCATGCTAGCCTGCAAATGCATTCACGCGTCCCCAGACAAGGGCATCCCCGGCGGATATCAACATCTTTCTTCGCCGAGGCGGCAGACCATCGCTGCTACTTTCGCTACAGGTATCACCGGATGGCAACACACAAAACCAGATCGACCATGTTCGGATCCAACAACGTTTGATCTCGAGCATACTTGACGTCCGTACATACCGAGGAGCCAGTTGTAACTCAGATCATTACTTGATAAAATTAACCTATCGATGTCGTATGTCAAATGCATATTCGACGAAGACCAGTCCGCTACAAAAATTTGACATAGAAATGCTCCAAACGACGTCTTTGGCCAAAAATTTTCCGAAAACCCTCGACAACCAGCTGACCCCCATGTTATTAGATGCATCGTTAAAGACTCGCAAAGAACTCTGGATGGGAGTGAAAGTGACTATTAATACCGCGGCAAAACAGACGATTGGACATCAAAGCCGGTGCAAGAGAAGTGATTGGTTGTATGATGAGTGCCAGAATTGGTTAAACAAAAATAATCCGGCGTTCAAAGACGATATCAACATTTTGTCACGGTGATTAACAGCTGCAAAAGAGCTCTTCTTGAAACTCAGCAGCAAAGCCAAACTAGTAGAGCTACAAATCAATGAAAATAAAACAAACCTCATGACACAGTTGAGAAAAAATATCTCAAATGTACAAAATATCACACTTGGCGAATACGATATCCAAAATATGGGCGAAATTGTTTATTTAGGCGCCAAAATAACCAAAACGGGTAATGAAAGAGTCGGAATACGCCGAAAAATACAGCTCGCAAATAAACTATTTTATTCAGTTTTGACGATCTGTGATAAGTCCTGTGTTATGTTACTGGTGTGAAACATGAACCTCAACCAAAACATCCGCGAATATATTGAATGCATTCGAGGGACTGGTTCTGAGACAATAAGTCGGAGTAAAGCTATATGGGGACCAATGGCAAATTCGATACAACCATGACCTGTATGATTTTTTTTATGCGCCGGAGGTTTTAACAATTGTCAGACTGCGGAAACTCCAATGGGCTAGACACATAAATCGTATGGACGAACAACGGATACCCAAAAACATATTCGTTGGGAGAACTGAAGGCCGGAAACCAGTGGAAAAACCGAGGAAACGGTGATCCGACTCGGTTGACGAAGATAGTTCATCGCTGCTTGGATTTCGAAATCGGAGGATGTGGTCAATGGACCGAGACAGTCCGAGGCGCTGTTCGCAAGAAACGAAGGCCCGAGAGGGGCTGTAGTGCTAAGAAGAAGAAAATGATTGTTTAAAATACCCTATTAATATCGGTAACTGTCTGTTCATCCGTCCTTCTGTCTATCAGGATAAAAATAAAAGCAAATTTTCCCAGGAATCAGTGAAGCTAGAAGCGTCAAATCTCGCAAAATGCTCAGAAGTTTCTCGTTAATGAATGATGATTTTAAAGGATATGAAGTGGGGTGTTAATATGTAGCCAGTTAAATTTTCTCTGATTGCAGCTTAAATATTCAACGGTTCTCCTACCATTCGAGCTCCATTAAACCAGACAATACACTCGGAACTACACCGAATTTTGAGCTGAAATGAATAATAACAACATCTTTTAGATTTCATTCAGTCAATGTTTGTTAGTGATATTTCAACAAAATGGTGTCATGTTAAGATGAAGCAACATTGGTTTTTCTTTCAAAGCGAGTATGTATTTTTTATAGATGTCTTTAATGTTTTTCTTGAGTTTACTCATTATTGATGTTGAGAACAAAACTCTTCTGATATGAGCGTAGTACTGTCTGCCCAACTTGTTATAACTGCTTAAAACTACTTAATTTGCTTATTTGATTCTAAGATAGATACAAAATGTTTCCCTTTGCCTCATAACAATTTTTCTATCCTTTTTTTGAGAAAAGGTTCAAAAAATGCGAAATGACATCCTTCATAGTGCTTCAATTATTGAAGCCTTCAAAACTGATGAAATTCGTTGTTCCTATCTTAAATATTCCAACCCTCATGGCTACCGGTCTACATGTTTTCAAATAAAGAATAACAGTTTCAGTCGAGAGTTATACTCAGCAAACACAAATTGGGCATTTCGAGTCATATTTAGCAAATGCAAGGATGAGCGCATTTGCTCCGAAATATTTTCCAGGTAAAATTCACAGAATTCTTCGACTCCAACGAACTTTTTATAAAAACCCGATAAGTTATCAAGATATATCACGATTTTATGAGAGACCGACAACAAAGTCATTCACCTCCCTTAGCCCATACTTTTGATGTTGCTCATATCTCGTCTCTCTCATATCTCTAGACAATCAAAGTGATGGTTCTCATTCCTTATCTGACATTAATCATCTACTGAGTTCATTTCCCTTTATTCATCTCCGCCACCTTACCTCAAACCTTCTACTCATCAAAGCCTACCTAAAATATCATCATTTTGTATCTAAAATGCCATAAACGAAACCAATCCTTGGTATGCATCATCCACCACCTTCAATATAACGTGGTAAATGCAATTCTACCTATACCCAACCAAACTCTCAGGCGGAGATGCAAGGACGACATACTCGTATTATACGTATAAGCACATACGTGCAGAGATAATACTTAAACTATCCAACATCCAAGCACAATGGCAAAAAGACGTGGGACTTGAAGGGGAGCGTGTTCTTCCAAATAGGAAAACGTCTTTGTGCGCTCCACTGAAAAAATTCGAGGGAAATTTCTGATTCGTTTTTTCAAAAAAAACTTTGTGGAAGCATTTCGCAGCACGCAGAGATATGGGAGCCTTGTATTTATATAAGTTTGTGTATGCAGTATGGAAAGTTGGGTATGTATGTGGAAAGTTCATGTAGACACAAAACTCACTTGTCGGGCAACAAGAAAATGGAGAGAAAGAAAAGACGCCTGAAAAACACGATCATAATTCTATGGCCCTACTCTGCCATGCCGTATTTGTGTAGATACAGCAGTGAAGCGGTCTATCTTGACGTGCTCTTGAAATCCTTTATATCGTCAGTCTGATCTCATTTTTCATCTCTCCTTTAAACTTGTCTACATCATGTGCATATGCTCTTTGTGTGTTGGACGGAAAAATAAATTTCATCTAGTCTTCGTCTTTTCTGCTGCTATTCTTGCTTTCACCATTATCCTTTAAACACGACAGATGCGACATCTAACGCTCGTCGGGTGGTTTTGAAAAAATTAATATTCTCTGTCTTTTTATAAATAAACGTTTGACACTCGTGTCTGGTGGGTAAGGCATGTTAGGTCAGGAAACTTCAGCATACAAGCATTCTGGGAACATGAGCAAAAACTAGGAAAGATATTTAATTGATAAAGGTGCACAGATATCTTGACATGAAGGAATGTAGTTTCATACACATTTTTATCTGTAGGACAGATTATCTTGACATGATATTAAATAACTTGAAAGCATACGAGTATGTTTCACAACACAGAAGATACATTCGAGAGTATCAGTATAATGGCAATAGGTACTAAGTATTTTCAGCAACTTTGTTAAAGCGTAGACATGATGTAAACGTCAACTTTTGAAATAACAAGTTCCTATAAAATCCTTCAATCCGAGTATACGATTCTTATAGATATTTTAATTATTGTAGTTTAATGCATCTAAGACAGCTCAAGGCATTAGACATAAGTTTCAACATGTAGGTAGAATTTAGTCAAATAATCTTGCGGAAAACCATTGATACGAGCATGTTGATGCCAGAGCATTTTGTAACAAATTTCATTCGTAATGGTCTGTTGGAGTGTGCATAAAGTTCTCTGGTTTTACTCATTCACTAGCAGCTTCTGTGGTGAATTTAAAACTTAAGCCAATTTTTGAATTTTTAAAATATCTTTATTTTAGTTATCCATTTGTCCGTCTCTTCGTAGGGCATAGCAAGTTTTTCTGGTAAGCTCTACAGTTATGAGATTTTATACCTACAACAAAAGTGGCAATCTCTTCAATGTTTCAGATAAAAACAAATTTTAAGGTTATTAAGAGGTCCTCCCGTGCAAGGAAGTCATCCCCTAAACATTTTTTACGAAAGGTAGTCAACATGGATATCAAGTAAAAGGTCTTCATGAAAATTTTCAGGATATCTACGAGTAAACAACGGTGACCGTATTTGAAGAAACGAAGAAATCAAAATGTGTGAAGAATTTGTCCTCCTGTCCCCTTACAATTAATTGCTAAGAATAGTATGAGTATGATTAGAAAATTTAAAATTTTTGTCCGCAAAATATAGGGTGGGCCCTTAAAATTACCAAAAACTCACATGCGGTTGCACTTTATTCAAAACTAATCATTATAAATTTAAAAAAATATAAAGCAAATTCTAAACAGTAGAAATACTTAAAACTTCATGGTCCAAATGGTTTGAAAATACATTAGTAATCAAAAACAACTCTACCGTAGATGATCCAAAGCCCGCTTGAGAAAGAAAGAGGGAGCCCCTTGTTTCCCCAATCCACAGCTTCCACGGTTCCTCATCAAAAACCCCACGATTAAATGGAAGTAAGTGTACTCGGATTCGTACATTATGTTTACTGGTTCCCCAACACATCTACAGCTCTGCTACTAAGTCCAGCTCAAACCTCCTTCATTGAGATGTAAGAGGGTGAAGGTAAGTCTTCCACGCCTGTTAACGGAATCGAAGTAATAACCATGCCGCCGGAATGGGAATTGGGCAACGGGCTTATCTCCCATCCCTGAGAACCCCTACAATCCTTCGAAACCTGCAGGAGGGCCTCGGAATAGATTGGACTCAGGCCACGATCTCGCAAACGGTTAAAGAATTTTGGCATTGAATCTTGGAATGTCAAATCACTCCATTATCCTGGCACTGTTAAGGACCGTCTACAATACGCCAGTCAATATAAATGAAATAAACTGCCAATTCAGCAAACGAACTAGATTGGAAATGATATTCAAGACATGAGATCGCACACAATATTCAAAATTTGAACGCCTACTGGAAAACGAAAATCCGGAGTGGTCTTCATTGTGGATAGGAAGTTCAAATCGCACGTCATCTATTTTTAGGCAAATTATACGTTATTGACTTTTAGGCATTCAATGAGCGGCTCTGTGTGATCCGTATAAAAGCGAAATTCTTCAAAATCAGACTGATAAATGTTCACGCCCCAACCGAATGAAGAAACGAAGGAAATGCTCTACAATCACCTAGAAAGACCAGTCGACTCATTGCAAACAAACGACAAAAAAATGGACCTGGGTGATTTCAATGCCATTTCATCGACAGATACGTCCACCTTTCTTCGCACTTCAAAGCATTTATAAAATTACCTGGGTGTCATCGGATAAACAAAACCAGATCGGTCAAGTTTTGATCCAACAACGTCGGGCCTCAAGCATACCTGACGTTCGTACACACCAAGGAGCCAATTGTAACTCAGATCATTACCTGATCAAAATAACCTATCAATGTAATATGTCAAAGGCGTATTGGGCATATACCAGCCCGCTGCGAAAATTTTACATCAAAAGTCTTCAAACAGCGTCTGTGGCCAAAAATTTCACGGAGAACCATGACAAACAGCTAGCTTCTATCTTATTAGATACAGCGCTAAAGACAAACAATGAGCTCAGGATGGAAGTGAAAGCGACTATTTAGACCGTGGCAGAATAGACGATCGGGCATCAAGCCGGACGCAAGAGAAACGATTGGTCCGATGATGAGTGCCAGAATGCATTAGAAAACAAGTTGGGTAAACAGACCTACGCTCATGTCAGAAGGGTTTTGTATTCAATTTACAAAATGCAGTCACCAGATCGAATCAAATCAAGAAACATGTCAAAGACGATTTTATTGGAGAAACTATGAAATTCGAAGATCATACTATTATTAACAAAGTTGAACGAATTTCGACTTCTGAGGTTGTTATTAATATTATACTCATAAATATCTCCCTTGATAATTATTTCAGATGTCCATTCGCGAGGGAGGAAACACATTTTTCATGTATTTCCCCCCTGTGCCCCCACTGAAGCAAAAACTGACAGTTTAAGAACTGTTTTGAAAAGCTCCCAAGAAAACTTTCATTTCATACTCATATCGGCTACGTTTGATGAATTTTTTTTTCGGGGGGTCACTCTCCTGTACTGTTATCATCGATTAGTGGCCAATTTTTTCGAATCCTAGAATGGTTACAAAGCATGTTTGCCAGGAGCTCTCTCCCACCTCCTTGACTTGTTTCACTTATGAGTATTAATTGTAGGTACTCATCTTCAGTCATTCATTAAATTGAATCAAGTGTTCAAAGCATGCACCTTAAACGTTGAAGTTGGGAAAAACTAGCTCAAAATTATTCAATCTTCCCATTTAAAACAACCACTATTTTGTTTTACGATTACTGATACCACTAGCTGAACCGATTCTCAAAGATATTGATGACACCTATCATTCCTGAAATTTTCATGCAAATCCTAGCAAAACTGTAGTGTCTGAGTCGGTAAAAAGCGCATGTTGTTCCATAGCCATATGTTGCCAAAGTAATAAATGCAGCGCATATTGTTCCATAGTAATACAGGAAAATTCAAACCGCTATAACTTCGCTAAATATGATTCAATCTTTATGAAACTTTCAGGATAGATCAATCTTACAAATAGTCATTTAAGAGTACCAGATTTTTTGGATCAGAGGTGTCCAATCGCGGGGGGGGGACACAAAATTTTCGTGTATTTCCCCTCCCTGTTCGCCCCCTCGAAGCAAACTTTGCCAAACAAAGACCTGTTTTGAAAAGTTCTCATCAAGACCTTTCATTTGATACCCATATCGGCTACCTTTAATGAAATTTTTTTCGGGGGGTCACTCCCTTATATGGGGAGACCCCCCTTAAATACCTTATACAATTTTTTTTCGTTGAACTTTGAAGAGAACACCACTTTACACCTACATACAAAATTTGATGTTTCTAGCTTAAGTAGTTTCCGAGAAAACTGCTGTGACACACGGCCGGACAAACGGACAGACGGACGGACAGACAGACGACAAGACAGGACGCAATTTTAGTAGGGTTTTGTAAAATTATTTTACAAAACCCTAAAAAGAATCAGGTGTGCAAAGAATATGTAGGTAGAAAAATCAGCACAAAGAGAGAACATTATGAAAATCTCCGAAGAGTATAGGATAGTTAGAATTAAGAAAAGAAAATACTGTAGCAATTAATTAGAAGTATAAATGTAAGTTTAGCAAGCAACAACACAAAATAAGTAGACAAAATAGTAATAAGCCTGAAACGTGGATATCAGCCCTAAACCACGTTTTTTTTTGGATGCCACCAACAATATCAGCGTTGATGAAATCAAGATTTAAAAAGATGGGCATCATATTTCAAGAACCTCCTTTATCCTCCGCACAGCTCTAGGACATTAGAGCCTATATATGTTCCTGGGGAGCTTCCATTCACTCCACCAACTCTGGATGAAGTTTCTTCCACCATCAAAGCCCCAAAGAATAATAAAGCGCCGGGCGTCGATGAGATTCCAGTCGAGCCCATCAAATATGGTGACAGCAGTGTTCGTAAAGCTTTTCAAAAGGTCATCCAGCACATTGGCAATAAGAATATATGCCAAAAGAGTGGAGGCAATCAATTATATTCCTATCAAAAAAAAAGTGACAAGGTACAATGCGAAAACTAAAGAATCATATCACTGCTTTACACGCTGTTTAAAATATTTTAAAAAATTATAGAAAATAAAATCGCATCATATGCCAACAGTATTATTGGGAAGTATCAAGGTGGTTTTGGAGCAGGTAGATCGACAATAGACCAATTGTTCACAGTCAAGCAGGAACTCGAGAAATGCTGGAAGTTCGGCAAATACGTATACGTTTAAGCAAGCATATAACAGTATTGATAGTAATGTACTGTACCAAATAATGCTTTGCTTCGGCATGCCAGCTAAATGAGTCCATTTTACCAAAATGACAATGGCGCCAACAACCTCCCAAGTTCGCATCAATAACCAACTCACCGATACCTTTGACACAAATATCGAATTAAAGCAGGTGGATGGGCTGGCCCCATTGGTATTCATTTCTGCCCTGGTGTACCTGATAAAGAAGCTACCTAACAATACACGAGGTACATCGCTATACAAGTCGAGCCAAGTAGTAGCCTATACGGATGACATCAAATTTTGTCACGGTCGTTAACAACTACCTAAAAACTTTTCCTGAAACTCGACAGAGAAGCAAAACTTGTCAGGCTAAAAATCAATGACAGTAAAACAAAACTCCTGACGCAGCCGAGGAAAAATACCTCAAGTGCACAAAATATTACACTTAGCGAATACAGCATCGACATTGTGAGCAATCTTGTGTATTTTGACGCCAAAATAATGAGAATTGCTAATGAAAGAGACGAAATACGCTCAAGAATATAGCTCGCAAATTAAATATATTCTTCAGCTTTGATGATCTTGAAGACCAGCTGCATACACAGTAAATCAAAGTTTCAAGTATACAAGTCTGTGATAAGACCTGTACTATGCTATGAGTATCATTGACCCTTACCTAAGCATCGACAAATATTGGATAGTCTAAAAAGTTTTTGTCACTAGATGGTGTTCGTTGTCATATATCGGGCGATACTAATCAGATTGACTCAAACTGACATGCGTTTGAAAGGTGACATTCCAGTCTACAATTTCCATCTGGACAATTTTGTATTTTGTCATTCGTGTCAAAAGTTGTATTCATGTAAAAATGAGTGAAATTTCTGAAAAAAATCGTTATATTTTACAATATCACTACGATCAAAGTGAGAATGTATCGAAGGCTCGTGAAAAAAAATGTGTGTCTATGGACAAGATACTGTATCAAAAGCCACAGCCAAGAGATGGTTCTCTTGCTTTTGTTCTGGAAATTTTGGTGTCAAAGATGCACCTTGCTCAGGTCGACTAATCACTGAAAAAGTCGATGAAATCTTACAAAAAATTGATGAAGACCAACACATAACCAGCCACGACATTACCACGGAACTACACATCTATCACCACACAGTTTTGAACCATTTGCGGAAGGCTGAAGACACAAAGAAGATCGACGTTTGGGTGCCGCATGAATTAACACAAAAAAATTTGATCTACCGAATTTCCATTTGCAAAAAGCTAATAAAACGCAACGAGTTGAGCCATTCTTGAAGCAAATCATTACGAACGACAAATAATGAGTAAGATACAAGAATGTCGTTCGAAGAAGATCATGGTCAAAGAAAGGTGAATCATCACAAACAACTTCAAAGCCAGGATTGCCACCAAATAAGGTTATGATGTGTGTATGGTGGGATTGGAAGGGAATTGTTTATCATGAGGTGCTATAACCTGGCCAAACACTCAATTTGGCCCTATACTGTCAGCAATTAACCAGATAGCAACAAGCATTACAAAAAACGGGCCAGAATTGATCAATAGAAAGGGCGTTGTCTTCCATCATGACAATGCGAGACCACACACATCTTTGATGACCCGGCAAAATTGACAGAGCTTGGCTGGGAAGTTTCGATGCACCCACCGTATAGTCCAGACCTTGCACGATCAGACTGCCATTTGTTTTGGTGTCTGCAAAACGTCCTTAATGAAAAGAAATGCACTTCAAAAAGGGACTGTGAATATCATTTGGCCAAGTTTTTCGCCGATAAACCATAGAATTCTACACAGATAGTATAATGGCTCTGCCCCAAAAAAGGGAAAAAAATATAGATAATAATGGATAATATGTATTTTAATAAGATCCATTTTAAATAAAAGAAATATTCAATCAAAAATTAACCGAAAAAAGCTCAATACTTTTTAGAATTACCATTATATTGAACGCCTTTCAGCGACGGTTCCTGAGGCAAATAATCAGAACGAAGCTAGTCGGTGACCAATAGTGAGTTTGATACAACCATAAACTGTATGTAATTTTTGATGAGCTGGAGTTCTCAACGATTTTAAGTCTACGGAAGCTGCAATTGGTTGGCCACATGAATAGTATGAGCAAACAACGGATGCCAAGGAAGTTATTAGTTGGATGAACTGAATGCCGAAGGCCAGTGAGGAAACGTTGGGAGCTCTGGTCTGACTCGGTTGACGAAGAGAGTTCATCGCTGCTCGGATTTCGGAATCGGAACACGCGGTCAATGGACCGAGACAGCTGGAGGCACTATTTGCAGGAAGCAAAGGCCCAAGAGGGGCTGTAGTGCTACGAAGAAGAAGAATTGCTACAGTGAGGCTATGAAGATTATTCATAAGAAGTTTAATGAAAGCTTTTTACATTTACGCTACAAGGAGTTTTGTATTTTATCAGGTTGCAAGATTCTTCATTGAATTTAAAATTATAAGAAAGTTTTGAAAGTTTTGGAGCACTACATTCAATAGCTTGCCAGATAGTATTTACGAGTTCTGCAATATGCTCTTGGCATGCTGAAGAAATATTGAGCGATTCCATGGTCCTTGCTGCTAAAATTACTAAATCATTTGTAAAACGCCGAATTCTGAACGTATTGCTTTTTTGAGGCAATAGTACTTTTCGAAACATTAAAATTAGCTCTTGTTGTTTCTATAGGAAATATTACGGGTATATCAGGAGATGCAGGAGTCACTAAGAACCAGATCTATAGTGGAAATAATTCTACAAGGAGAGTAGAACGTGGGTTCTTTAGGGAAATTAACATTGACATCTATCTCTTTGGGAAGATTTAATAAAACATGCCCCATTTTGTTACTTCGTTTATAATTCTAGTGCCGATGTCTAGTGCTCAGATCTCCGCAAGTTGATACCTTTGGTTTGCCTTGCCGAACCATTTCAAATCTTTCCTGAAAAGTTTGACTTATTTCTTGCTTAATTTTATCCCAGGAAAGTAAATACCGAAAAATCTTAAATTGAGTTCTTCAATAATAACGCCAATATTTTCAATAATTGATGTTGAACTTTTTGGCAACATCGAATTCGTAAGTTTTTTTTTGAATTGGCTATAGCTATACCTCTGCCAGCTTTATCATTGCGATCATATCTGTAAATTAGAAAGAAGGGATGTTTGAGATTATATTTTGGCCTTAACGAAGACTTTGTAATGAAAAATATGTCAATATTAATTTTAAATTGTTTATTATTATGTCTATTTTTAATGCTTTGTGCGTTTCCGATTAAAATATTCAATTGTTTATTCGTATAAAAATTGTATGGATAGCTCTTCTATAACATAAAGTTGTTCTTGGTTAGTTTTATATTTACTTAAATTAGCAATTAGCCCATGCAAAATGGTCAGCGGAAGTTCGCGTGAAAAGCGGTTATAACATGAGCCATTTGTTGATTGTGGGCTTTACTTGATAGCCATACTGGAGGACATGCGACAGTGGTTGCTGATTTTTGCCAAAGTTTCCAATTTTTGTCTCATAAATGTTGCATCGCTGCTATATGACTACCTAATTCTTATCAAACTCAATCAGAAACTTTATCTACTAACACAATGCTATCAAAATATTCCTAACTTGAACGTTAAACTTTATCTCTAAATTGAGCCTAATAAACATCACATATACCTTGCTGAAAAATTCCAACCTATCCCTAATTTTCAATATAAATCAACAACAAAAACATAATGTGTAACAATAATAAACTAAAAATCAAAACTAAGTAACAAAAAGAACACGAAAATAACCACGAATAATTAGATATTGTCATACTATACCAATATTTAGACTGCTCCAGCGCAGTAAATCAGCCTCAGCGAATATAGCAATTCAGTATCTCCATTGGAATTGTTGGTCTCGCGAACTCAAATTTGGAGGATACTATATCTTCTTATCGGTGGCTCGTCTTTATATGTAATATATACATAACTGGGACACCGTCGGAGTCAAAAACATATGAATTTGTATCCAAATACATGAATGTTTCTTGAAGAATCGAAGCCAGTAGTAAGACAAGTCTCCAATATACCTGTCTAGAATGGCTGAAATTCAGAGATTTTTGATCACAGTTACAGAGCTTGCCATATTATTCCCGATAACTCTCAATATGAAGATATCGATTCAGGTCACTTTAGCAGTTTGATAAATTCTTCTATTTGGTACACAGTGTTTTCAATTCACCTCAGGCTTTCTGTACAATTCAGTACATGCACAGAGAAATTTCTTTACGAAAACTCTTAACCTTTTCATTGCACTAGTACTCTGGTTGCATCAGGCCTAACATCCCTTTCATTGACGTATTTGGGATGAAAGAGGCTACTACTTTTTGTGCCTTACTGAGTATGATTTTGACTTGCTGAGTATAGTATAGACACTGATCAAGATGAACATTGAGATATCGAACACCGAATATATGTGGAACCCGTTCTAAACTATTCTCACAAACGATAATGCACAAATCCTTCCAATTACGTTTCAGGTCTTGACTGGCTAACCACAGCGTTGTTTGAAACTAAATTGCTTCGCACTTCTGCGCATTGATTTTCATTTGCCTATTGTCAGTGTAGAGCTGCACATCATTAAATATTTTTGAAGATTGCTCTGAACTATTGCAGCTTTTCGGTCTGCCGTATAGGTGATCAGATCATCAGCAGACGCTACTAAAGATTGTTTTGGGGAGACGTTAAAATTAAAGCCACTCAATAGCTTGCGAATGAATATTGAGAAGAGCAGAGGCGCAGTAACTGTTCCCCACTGTAGACCATTCAAGACCTTGAATTCGCGCATCATTGTTAGGTTTCCATCAGTTACATCAAATGGTTCCCCGTACAACATATTGCACATGTCTTGAAAACCTGTCCTAGAGGAGTTAAAAAATCAGTTCTTCTAACCTCATCGTACCAAAGGCTTCCTCAATATAAATGAGACACGCTTCAACCCATTTTCCACCATTTAAAATCCAACAGATGTCTAAGGTTACTTTCGTTAATGCATGTATGGTCGAATGCCTGGCAAAAAAAAACAAGTTGGCAATCTAAGAATCGATCATATTTCTCAACGTGGGCGTTTAATGTTTTGCTTAGTACCACTTAAATCACCTTGCTGATCTTAGGCAGCAAGCTGATCGGGTATAGCTTTTAGGGCACAACAATTCTTTTTCTTTTTTCAAGATCAGATATACATACCTTAGGATTTTTTCCACTCATTTGAGATTCATGAATTGTTCAATTTGTTCTTAAAATATGTGTAAGAATTTCTAAAAGCCACCTCAAGCATATTCCGGAGGATTATATTTGGAATACAACCAATGTTACATGCTTTCTTATTATTTATACTGCCAAAAATGAAACATAAGTTTCGATATGAGGTTGGGTGTCAATCTTCCATTGAAAAGAAGAATTGATTCGCCATTTAGGCTTGATTTGAAGACGGAAACTACTCAAAATATATTTCAGTCAGGGTAAGTTTCTGCTATCCATCGCATATAACTCTGTTTCCATTTCTATCCGAAGCCGTACTATCAATTTCGATATGGACCCTATCCGGAAGGTTTATCTAATCACTAGCGAACTCAAGATACGATACCTTCATCCAAGATTTCTTACGAAATATACTATTCACTTTCATGAAAATGCAATCTTGGCCATATGGGTTAATACTTCTCAGTTTCTCTACTGATTGATTGTTGACCTAACTCCTGATATATGAACGGATTAAGTTCCAGACATTCTTCAGGTGCTAATTCAGCAAAGCCAATGAGGAATGGTTGTAGCCCTAAAATCGCCGATAAATATTGTTGATGCAGGTAAAAAGAAGGCTAAACAATCTTTACAACCTTGTGACGGTTGATGTTTTATATCCTGCCATATTGGTTTGATAATTAATCTTGGAAACTACTTTCTGGATGTTTTCTAATGTCAGATTCTCTAAGTTTGACAAATAAGAATCTATTTTGTCGTCAGATCAATTTTCTATCCTTACAAACAGTTGAGTGAGGGTCGCTCTCAGCAAAAGGTGGACATTGCTTCTGGTGACCCATATTCGATTTCTTTTGAAACTTTCTCCTACCCGTTACTTTGAAACGCAATCAATTATTTTCATGTTGAACTGAAATGAGGAAGATATTATCCCTTTGATGATTTATTTCCTTAATGGTTCCGCAATGGTCATTATCGTTGAAAAGCTCTTGCGGTTTCCGCTGAGTGCTATTAAAGCTGAGTCCAAGTCTTCCATCAGCAATACAGAACTCCAAATATTAATTTGTCCCAGGGTATGTTTTGACCTCCGACCCTTATAGATTGCACCTATATTCAAAAAGTTTCGCTGTTATCCACAATTTTAGGAATGCACCTATTGGACTATTGTTGGTGTTCAGCCAACATGGATTCCGGATATTCAGGTCACCTGCAAGCATATTATAACTGAGCAGCCTGTTCATTCCAAGTATTCCCAACAAGGGAGCTACTCCGTGAGCTTAACAACGTTTTGACCAGTTGCGTAGGTCATCCTCATTTGGCAGTGAAATTTTTTTGAGGGACACTTCAAGAAATTCAATATTTTTGAGTTTAACTTGATCAATGTTTTGGATAAAATAACGTCTTCTTTCTAATATGCCGTTACCACCTTCCCTATCACCATTTATTCTATTGTTTCTTACGAGTTCAAAATTCTGGAAAATCATGGAGTGCCATGAATCCAAGTGGGTTTCAGTGAGAAACATGATGTCACGCTTTTGCTTAATGATGAATTCCAGGAGATAGTCACGTCAATGTAGAGTAACAATGAAATTGAAGTTGTTCAAGATGAGGCTTCGTGTAAGCCCATCAATGTGAATGTGACTGTTATGCGAGTTATTTTGAAACATTAAAAGTTCTAAACGCTGGACAATAAAGTTATTTTTTGAATTTCGTTTGTTGGTTCTTTACGATAAGGAATTAAGTTGTTGGTATATTTTCATTTTTGCTAGCTGAACCATTTATACCTTGACAGTACTATCTGCTGCCCATCTAGCTTGATGAAGTTAGAAGGTATCACACTGTGGTGTACTTGCGTTGGTTTTGGAATAAATTTAACTTTTGCATCCCGACATCGGAGGCATCCTCGATATAATTCTGGGTGACCAAATACACCACAATCGACCCAGTTATTTAGGTTCCATCTGAGCCTATTTGCACTCACCGAGGAAATGAATTTCTTTGCATTTGACCAAACTGTTGATACACGTAACACTGGTTGACGTCTTATTTTTTGGAGGCGTTTCCATCCCACCACTTTGAAATTCGAGGATCCTTTCTGTTGAAGCGCACTTGGATTGCTTTTACTAGAAATTTGTACTAAATAAAGCGGTAAATTCTTCTTTTTGATGATCGATCTTACCTTATTACCAAATGCTTCACTGAAATGAACCCAGATTTTGGTGCAGCTTCTTTGAGCACTTGAAGAAGATCGACCGTATCCTATCTGCAGTCCAGACCCTTCAACAAAAAGGTCTAATTCCTTCCGTGTTTTTGGGTATAGGTGAAGTATGCAACCTCCCCAGAATTCAGAGCATCTTTGGTTGATTTGACGTCAACCAGTGATTTTGTTTTAATTGTTCTTCGCAAATCAAGATTTTTTTGTTATCAGCTAGTGTTAAGGTATTTCAGTGAATCGAAATAAAATATAATGGAGCAAAAATAAAGGTATCTATATATATTTATATATATATATATATATATATATATATATATATATATATATATATATATATATATATACACGAGGTTTTCCATGAAGGACATAACAATAAATAAATAAATTCCAATAAATTGATTGTGAGACGTGAAACTTGTTGAAACCACATACCGTTGATGGCAAGTTCATTCAATTCTGGCCATTAAATTTTCCAATATAACATGATAACGTTCTTCATTGACGGTAACGTGACGGTCGTTTTCATCCACTAAAAAATACGGCCAAATCACACCGCAGCTGCTTAAGTCGGTACAACTCCGTAGTGCGTTACGATTTTTGTGATTTTGTGATTTTTAGGGTTTTGTAAAATAATTTTACAAAACCCTACTAAAATCGCGTCCTGTCTGTCCGTCTGTCCGTCTGTCTGTCCGTCCGTCCGTCCGTGTGTCACAGCAGTTTTTCTCGGAAACTACTTAAGCTAGAAACATCAAATTTTGTATGTAGGTGTAAAGTGGTGTTCTCTTCAAAATTCAACTACAAAAAAAATTTATAAGGTATTTAAGGGGGGTCTCCCCATATAGGGGAGTGAACCCCGAAAAAAAATTTCATTGAAGGTAGCCGATATGGGTATAAAATGAAAGGTCTTGATAAGAACTTTTCAAAACAGTTCTTAGTTTGGCAAACTTTGCTTTGAGGGGCGCACAGGGAGGGGAAATACAGTAAATATTTGTGTCCTCCCCCCCCTCGCGATTGGACATCTGTCATCCGAAAATTATGAAAAAAATCAGAATTGTGAGCTTAGGTGAGTACAACAACAACAAACACGTGAGAAGTCGCAATACACTCAACTTTGTTAGTAATAGTATGATTTATCGATTTTATGTTTTCTTGAATAAAATCTTAACGGTGCCCTTAAATTCAATGAAATTCAATACATGAATGACTGTTTATAAGATCAATCTATGCTGAAAGTTTCATAAAAATTCAATCATATTTAGCGAAGTTAGAGCGGTTTGAATTTTCCTGTATTACTATGGAACAATATGCGCAGCATTTATTACTATGGCAACATATGGCTATGGAACAACATGCGCTTTTTACCGACTCAGACACTACAGTTTTGCTAGGATTTGCATGAAAATTTCAAGAATGATAGGTGTCATGTATATCTTTGAGTACGGTTCAGCTGGTGGTATTAGTAATCGTAAAACAAAATAGTGGCTGTTTTAAATGGGAAGATTGAATAATTTTGAGTTCTTTTTTCCCAATTTCAACGTTTAAGATGCATGCTTTGAACACTTGATTCAATTTAATGAATAACTGAAGATGAGTACCTACAATTAATGCTCATGGGTGAAACTAGTCAAGGAGGCGGGAATTAGCTCCTAGGAAAAGGGCTTTGTAACCATTCTAGGATTCGAACAAATTGGCCATTAATTGATGATTACAGTACAGGAGAGTCGCCCCTGGAAAAAAAAATTCATCAAACGTAGCCAATATGATTATGAAATAAAAGTTTTCATGGGAGCTTTTCAAAGCAGTTCTTAAACTGTCAGTTTTTGCTTCAGTGGGGCACACGGGGGAAATACGAGTACATGTAAAATGTGTTTCCTCCCTCGCGAATGGACATCTGAAATAATTAGCAAGGGATATATTTATGAGTATAACAATAACAAAAACCCTCAGGAGTCGAAATTCGTTCAACTTTGTTAATAATAGTATGATCTTCGTATTTCATATTTTCTCCAATAAAATCGTCTTTGACATGTTTCTTGATTTGATTCGATCTGGTGACTGCATTTTGTAAATTGAATACAAAACTCTTCTGACATGAGCGTAGGTCTGTTTACCCAACTTGCTTTTTTCTTGTAACTGAATTTAAAGCCAAAAACGCATAAAATACCATCGATCAACCACCGTATTCACCAGATTCGGCTCCGTATAATTTTGGTGAATAATTAAATATTTAGCGTATTATTTGCAATTTCCGGATACTTTTTTGGCACAATGTAAAACAAAACTCACTGAAGAAGCTGAAGGCTATCCCAAAAAGTGCTTATGAAAAGTGGTTCGAGGACTGAAAAAATCGTTGGCGTAAGTGTAGTGCATCTGATGGGATTTACTTTGAAGGTGACAAAATAAATATTGATGATTTTGCGTTTAATTTGCAACTTCCAGGTACTTCTTGGTCACAATGTATATATATATATATATATATATATATATATATATATATATATATATATATATATATATATATATATATATATATATATCTATATATATATTGGTAATCAAAAATAAGTTAGGAAATATAATATTAATAGGGATGGGGAATGAAAGAGTAGAACATTTTTATTTAAAAAAAAACGAAAAAGGTATGTGTGCCCAAAAGCATGTGGAAGATAGTACCAATGATGTTTGAATATGCGAACGGGAGAATGCGGACATGGCCAGAATTCGCAACAACGTTTTAATTTATTGAATTAGTGACAACGTAGAATTTATTACTACTGTTGTGAGGTCCCCGTCAATACAAGTCAACTTCTGATACACCTTTCAACATAACATCAAAATCGTTTTCCCACATGGCATTATAATTTAAAAATTTTCTTTTAAATACGTATACTCGTTTTTGAACTCTAATTTTTTTGTTTAAACTTTCTGGAAATGCCAATCCAATAACCTTACCTACTGAAGGTCTCAATAAGTCATTATATTTCCAGGCACGTGGTTTTTATAAGAAGTCCTTAATTACCAGCCCGAAAGAATTATTGATGCCTAATTTTTTTAAGAACCTTGAGTATGTACAAAAGTATTGGTTTATCTACATGAGGATTCTGTATTCACACACAACGTAGTTATCTCTAAATTTTCACTAATTCCCCCCTAAAAATTTTAACTTTACTTAAATAAAAATATACCAGTCATAATTACGAAGCGGAATATCAATCCCCGAATTACCTTTCGTTTTTATCTTATCTTGAAAGGGCAGCATTGTGGTCTTCCTACTTTTTTACGCATTGTATGAAGTAGAAGGACAATAAAAATAAAATAGCACTAACTTCATCTTTTAACGTAGACCAGTTCTGACAATTTATGAACTGTACACTTTTAGCGCTGGGAAATGGTTTCACTTAAGATGGTGAAGTTTGTACTGGAACCATCATAATGTGTTGAGGAATAACTTTTTATGGCTTACAAGAAGTCTATGAAGTGGATATCTCGTACGTAGGAAGCTCAATGATGTTAAAGATGATTTAGTGGTCACTACCATATTCCTGCGGACATTTTCGAACAAAGCTCCAAGTGTAGTAGCAGAGGATTATCTGCAAGAATTTTTTAGAGAGTGATGAGACATGCTGGATCTGAGAAGAACAGGTGGGTATTTTTTATTTCATTGCTGAGCTACTAATTACCTTGAGATGTTAATGGAAAACTCAACGGTACGGAATAATATACCTTCATTATTTTCTCAAATAAATATAATATAGGAGAAGTGTTATAGTTATTGGTCATACAATAATTAACCATTGCAGTTTAAATACTTAAAAAGTTTGGAAGATAGAACAGCGCTCATGTTAGAAGGGTTTTGTACTCAAGTTACGTTATGCAGACACCATGAATGAATAAACTAAAGAAAAGCTTTAACGACATCAACAACACTATACATAGGCTCTAAAAGAGAAACCAGTGTTACTCTATTGTAACCTGTCACCATTTAAGGCAATTTTTTGAGAGAAATTTACCTATTGCAGAGAGTACCTTATAAAGGGTTTCCCATTAAGGACGTAAAAAATTTATCTATTAATAAAACATAGAAATATTTCAGGTATTTAATTCAAATTCATTGTGAGTATAGTGCAAGAATTAGATTTTATAAATGGATTTTGGTCATATGGCCACTAAGAGCCAATTTACAGTAGTCGATTCTTTGGACCCAATTTTCCACCACTCTAGCACACATTTCGACCGGAACATTGGCAATTTGGTGTTGAATGTTGTCTTTGAGCTCGTTTAAAGTTGCTAGCTTGTTAACATAGACCAGTGACTTGATATAGCTACATACAAGTTGGGTAGACAGACCTATGCTCATGTCAGAAGGGTTTTGTACTCAACTTACAAAATGCCGTAACCAGCAACGAATAAAATTAAGAAACACGTCATGTTCGAGGATCATACTATTATTAACTAAGTTGAAAGATTTTTTTAATTCTGAGGTATTTGTTAAAATTATACCCATAAATATTTCGCTCGATAATTTTTTCAGATTTTTTTAGATCACGGGTGTCCATTCGCGAGGGAGAAAACACATTTTTCATGTATTTCCCCCCTCTCTGTGCCCCCACTGAAGCAAAAACTGTCAGTTTAAGAACTGTTTTGAAAAGCTCTCATAGAGAACTTTCATTTGATACTCATATCGGCTACCTTTCATGAAATTTTTTTCAGGGGCCACTCCTTTGTACTGTAAGCATCGATTCATGGCCTATTTTTTCGAATCCTAGAATGGCTACAAAGCCCTTTTGCTAGGAGCTCTCTCCTGCCTCTTCGACTTGTTTCAATTGTATGTAGTCATCCTCATGATTTCTATCATTCCTGAAATTTTCATGCAAATCCTAGCAAAGCTGTAGTGTCTAAGTCGGTAAAAAGCGCATATGGCTCCATAGCCATATGTTTCCATAGTAATACAGGGCACATTGTTCCATAGTAATACGGGAAAATTCAAATCGCTATAACTTCGTTAAATACTATTCGATCTTTATGAAACTTTCCGAAAAGATCAATCTTATAAATAGTCATCTTTTTGTTAAATTTTATTGAATTTAAGGGTACCATTTAGATTTTATTCAAGAAAACATAAAATTGATAAATCATACTATTACTAACAAAGTTGAGTGAATTTCGACTTCTCATGTATTTGTTGTTGTTTTACTCATTAAGGCCTAATTTCATGATTTTTTTCAGATTTTTCGGATAGAAGGTGTCCAATCGCGAGGGGGGGGGGGGGGGGGGGGTGTACGCGAAAAGTTCGTACATTTCCCCTTCCCCTGCCCCCCTCGGTACTCATAAGGCAATTTTAAGACCTGTTTTGAAAAGATCTCATTAAGACCTTACCAATGACACCCTACTCGACTACCAATGGTGAACATTTTTTTTGAGGGGTCAACTCCCTATATGGGGAGGCCCCTTTTAAACCCCTTTGAAAAATTTTTTTAACCTTGAACTTTCAAGAGGTCACCACTTCTGACCTTTCCACAAAGTTTCATGGCTGTAGCCTTTATAGTTTCGGAGAAAAAGTGCTGTGACATACAGACGGACGGACGGACGGAAGGACAGACGGACACAGGTCGTGATTGCAATAGGGTTTTGTATTTTAGTACAAACCCCTAAAAAAGAAATCCAATGGCTATAGATCGCATGAATGAGGTAACCATTGACCCGGACCATTTCTCGGAATAATGCGCTCACCAAATGTGCGTTTCAATAAATCGATTGTGAGGCGTGCTGTGTGGCTAGTAGCACCGTCTAGTTGAAACCATATATTGTTGATGTCAAGTTCATCCAACCCTGGCCACAAATAATCTTCCAACATTAAACGATAGCGTTCTTCATTGATGGTAACATGACGGTCGTTTTCATCCACGAAAAAAGGCCCATCACATCTCTGGTATGAAAACCGCACCAAAAAGTAATTTTTTGCAGATATAACGGTGTGTCAAGAAGCACATGTGGGTTTGTTACTAATCAATAATGCATATTTTGTGTATTAACAAAGCCATTGAAGAAATTAGCTTCATCGCTGAAGATGATTTTTCGATGAAATTCTTCATTTTGTTCAAGCTTTGCCAGATCCCAATTGGAGAAGTTGTGGTGTATTCGACTGATCGAGTGGCTTTGGTTCTTGAGTCAATTTGATCTTGTTACTATGGAGCCAAAGATCTTTTCGCAAAATACGCCATAGTGTCGTTTGAGCGATGCTCAATACTTGAGAAACACTGGTTCGGATAGTTTCGAATCGATGCACTTATCGATGCACCACTAACTCAAAATTCTGGTAGTAATTTTTAATAACTTCTTAACTTTGCTGGTTATTAAACTTTACTTTGATGAAAATGTTGACTTTAAAGAACGTTTTGACATTCTTCCTCCAATTTTGAAATTCGAGCAGCAATGAACTATCTTCGCCGACCAAATTAGACTGGCGTGTCGCTGGTTTCCTCACTGGCCTCCAGCCTTCAGTTCTCCCAACAAATATCTTTTTGGGTATCCCTTGTTCACCCATACAATTCATGTGGCCAGCCCATTGCAGCATCCGCAATCTTTCAACCATTGAGACATATGGGTTGTCAAAAATTTTATACGGCTTATGGTTGTATCGAATTTACCATTGGTCCCCGTCCAACTCCGCTCCGATTATCCACCTCAGGCCCCGTCGCTTAGAGGCGTTCAATATATTTGCAGATGCTTGCATCGAGGTCCATGTTTCACACCCATGGCAAAACACAGGTTTTTTTTCACAGATCTGTATACTTAGAGCTTTGTTTTCCTATATATGCAGCCAGTCTTCAAGATCGTCAAAACTGAAAGAAAAAAATTTTACTAGTGAGCTGTATTCTACGGCGTATTTCGTCTCTTTTTTTACTGGTCCTCGTTATTTTGGCGCCTAGATACACAAATTTGCTCACATTCTAAGGGTTTTGTACTAACATACAAAACCCTATTGCAATCACGACCTATGTCCGTCTGTCCGTACGTCTGTATGTCACACGACTTTTTCTCCGAAACTATTGCAGCTACAGCAATGAAACTTTGTAGAAACATAAAAAATGGTGACTTATTGAAAGCTTTGGGGTGAAAAAATTCTTCAAAGGGGTTTAAGAGAGGTCTCCCCATATAGGGAGGTGACCATTTAACAACTTTTTTTCACCGTTGGTAGTCAGGTAGGGTGTCGTTGGAAAGGTTTCAATGAGAGCATTTCAAAACAGATCTTGGAATTGCCTTATCGGTACCGAAGAGGGCAGGGGAGGGGGAAACGTACGAACTTTTCGAGTACCCTCACCCCCCTCGCGATTGGACACCTTTCTTCCGAAAAATCTGAAAACAATCATGTATGTAGGCATTTATGAGTACAACAAATACATGAGAAGTCGAAATTCCCTCAACTATGTTAGTAATAGTATGATTTATCAATATTCAATATAATAGTACGCAGATGATAATTTATAAGATTAATCTATACTGAAAGTTTCATAAAGATCGAATGGTATTTAACAAAGTTATAGCGATTTGAATTATCCTGTAATACTATGGAAGAATATACCCTGTATTACTATGGAAACATATGGCTATGGAACAATATTCGCCTCTTACCGACTAAGACACTACAGGTTTGCTAGGATTTGCAGAAAAATTTCAGGAATGATAGGTATCGTGAATATCTTTGAGAATTGGTTCAGCTAGTGGTATCAGTCATCGTGAAACAAAATAGTGGCTGTTTTTAAATGTGAAGGTTGAATAATTTTGAGTTATTTTCCCCCAACTTCAACGTTTAAGGTGCACGCTTTGAACACTTGATTCAATTGAATGAATGACTGAAGATACCTATAATTTATACCCATATGTGAAACAAGTCAAGAAGGCAGGAGAGTTCTCCTGGCAAAAGGGCTTTGTAGCCATTCTAGGATTCAAAAAATTGGCCATGAATCGATGATGACAGTACAGGGGAGTGGCCGCTGAAAAAAAAGTCATCAAAGGTAGCCGATATGAGTATCAAATGAAAAGTTTTTATAAGAGCTTTTCAAAACAGTTCTTAGACTGACAGTTTTTGCTCCAGTTGGGGCACAAGGGGGGAAATACATGAAAAATGTGTCCCCCCTCCTGATTAGATACCTGTGTTCAAAAAAATCCGAAAAAAATGTTCAGGGAGAGTATGAGTATAACAATGACAAATACCTCAGAAATCAAAATTCGTTCTACTTTGTTAATAATACTATGATGTTCGAATTTCATATTTTCTCCAATAAAATCGTCTTTGACATTTTGTTGATTTTGTTTGTTGCTGGTGACTGCATTTTGTAAGTTGAGTACAAAACCCATCTGACATGAGCGTAGGTCTGTCTGCCCAACTTGTTGATACTGTATTTGCTAAGTTTGATATTTTGTGTACTTTGTGTCTCTCACCTCGACTCCGCCATGAGGTTTATTGTATTTTCATTGATTTGTAGTTTTCCTTTGCTGTCGAGTTTCAGAAAGAGTTCTTTGGAAGTTCCTGATAACGTATTCTAGAGCCAAATTGAATAGCAATAGGGCCAGCCCATCTACCTGCTTTAGTCCGATATTTGCGTCAAAGGCATCGGTGAGTTGGTTATTAATGCAGACTTGGAATGTTGTCGACGATATTGTCATTTTGGTAAGATGGACTCATTTGGATAATTTTCCAAAGCAAAGTATCCGGTGGTGAAGTGTGTTATGATCAATACTGTTGTAGGCTTAAAGTCAACGAAAATTTGGTGTACGTCTATGTTGACCTCCCAGCATTTATCAAGTTCCTACTTGACTGTGAACAATTGGTCTATTTGTAGGAATCGAAAATCGAATCAAAAAACACCAATATACATGATCCAATTTTAATTATAAATTTTCCTACAAACTCCAATACTTCTCCATTGATTTATATGCACTTTATTTGAAAATGATGAATAGATAAATCTGCGTTATAAACTCGGTCTTTTGATTTTTTCGAAACCCGGACGGGGTATGGGAACCACCACGTTGGCTGGCCCCTCCAGTAGTGAGCTAGCTATCGGGTGAGCTTACCCTTTATTTTGCGTTTAAAGGTGCTCTGGCAGGGTAGAGTGGCCTTCCACTTGCGTTCTTAATTATTTCAAAGGATTATGAGGTTCCATCATGTAAGACTATACCATAAATCTGGGACGTTGATGTTTCCCATTAGAGGGAAAAATTCATGCGAATTATGTTTGAATGAGTTTTTCATTCAAATGGAAAACATCTGGCCACATCTACAATGGATCTTGATCCAGATGGGGGGGAGGCTTGAGTGAGGGGGTACCACTTCCAACTGGATACCCCATTCTTATTTGGGGGCCATAAGCATCTCTAATAAAGACCATAACTTCCCTAGTTTCGCTAATTTTCTTCAAGTTTAGTTAGTCGTTTGCTTTGGCAAACACATCCTTTTAGTAGGTTGACTTGGCCTCGACACCTGTCGATCCGAATTTTCTCTAGTAATTTGTGAATGCTAAATTTTTTGCAGTGGGCCCTTGTTCGGGGGAAATGAACCCACCCTACGACACCGCAATGCTGGCCTGCCAGCACATTCACGCGTCCTCAGACAAGCTCCAGCCTACTCGCTTGCCGAAGTAGCAGACTATCGCTGCAGCCCTATGCGAATATTTTATATACTTTTATACACTACATTTTGTCTATCAACCAGCTCTGAAACCCCCTTGATACTCCCCAATAATACTGTTGGTCTGTGATCTAATTTTACTTTCTCAGATCTTTGAAAACATTTTGTACGCCGTAGAAAGTAGTGATATGCCTCTAAAGTTTTGGCACTGTTTTTGTGGAAAGGGAATATAATTGATTGGCTCCACTGTTTTGGCATATGTTCTTGTTGAAAAATGTGCTGGATGAATTGGTGAATCGATTAATGAACACTGCTGTCACTATATTTGATAAACTCCCCAGGAATCTAATCGATGCTCGGCACTTCATTATTCTTTTGGGCTTTGATGGTGAAACAAATTCATCCAGAGTTGGTGCGGCCAATGGAAACTTGCTGCAGATATCTATAGGCTCCGATATTCTGGAATAGTGTGAAGGACTAAGGAGGTTTTTTATAAATGATGCCTTTATTCTCTTAATCTTGGTTTCATCAGCGATGATATTGCCGATGTCATCGCGACAGGGCATCGTTTTGGGCTGATAACCACGTTTTAGGCTTTTCACTACGTTGTGTACTTATCTTGTATTACTGCTTGCTAGATTTACATCTATACTTCTCAATTGGGCGTTACAGTATTTTATTTTTCTTAGTTATCATTATCCTATTCGCTACTCTTCTGAGATTGTCATAGTGTTCTCTTATCTTCCTGGTTTTCCTACATATGCCTGGTTTTTTTTTTTTGTCTAAAGCATTCTGGCACAAATCGTCGAACCAACCATATCTGTTGCGCTGAGCTTGGTTTCCAATCGTCGGTTCTGCCATGGTCTTAATAGCCACTTTCACTTCCATCCAGAGTTCGTTGCTTGTCTTTAGCACTGCTTTTGATAAGATGGGAGCCAGCTGATTGTCGAGGGTCTCCTTGAAATTTTTGGCCACAGACGCCGTTTGGAGCATTTGGCTGGCAAATTTTCGTTGCGGGCTCGTTTTTGCCAATTATGCCTTTAACATACGACATTGGTAGGTTAATTTGATCAAGTAATGATATGAGTTAGGATTGGCTCCTCGGCGTGTTTGGACGTCAAGTTTGCTCGAGACCAATGATGTTGGATCAGAACATAGTCGATCTGGTTTTGTGTGTTGCCATCCGGTGATATCCAGGTCATTTTGTAAATGCGTCGATAAGTGAAGCAAGTCAAATGGAGATTTCTGCTGCGTGCAAAGTCAATCAGGCACTGGCCGTTGTCGTTTGTTTGATCGTTGACGCTATATCCTCTAGTCATTCCCTAATGAGATAGCTCACTGCCAACGTTAGCGTTGAAATCATCTAGAATTAATTTTGGTTCATTTGTATGCAATGAGTCGACTAGTCTTACACGGTGGTTGTAGGACGTTTTCTTCATTTCTTCGTCCTTTTTCTCGGCTGGGGCGTGTGCATTTATCAGCCAGATTTTGAAGATTTGCGCGTTTATATGGATCGCACACAACTATTCATTGACTGCCTTAAAATCGGTAACGTGCGCTTTGAGCTCCCTGCCTACTATAAAGGCCACTCCAAATTCTCGTTTTCCAGTAGTCTTCATGTTTGTGAACTTTGTGGGCGATATCTCTTTGACAATCACAGTTCATTACAAAAGTTTAAGGGTGTGTTCATATAAAGAAACAAAATTACTATGATTCTTATGGAAAACCCTATATATAGGGTTTTCTTTTAGGGACATAACAATTTTGAATTTTTAAATGAATGCACCCTTAAAAATTTTTTAATAAACGGTCAATGTCAAAACGTTAGCTAAAATCAAAATTTCAGCATTCTAAAGTTCACAAACCAGCAACGTTTGTAAATCATTAAAAATTACTACCGAAATTCTGATTTGGTTTCATTGAAAAATCATATTCAGTGATGAAATTCTAATGTAGCTCTTGCAATTTCCTGAATTAATATTACTCCATGCACGATTGCCTAAGCATGAAGCTGCTTAATTGTGTTTCTAATCAATTGATGTCAGAGTACTTATACTTGTATTTTTCTTTTCTCTTCCTTTCAATTATAACTAAGTAGTTCATTTTGAAGCTGCCAAGGTGCTGTAAAATAACAGGAGCAAATGCTTTCTTGAATTATTTTCAGGTTTGCAAGATTTCAACAAGTGATAGAATAGCTACAAAACCACATATGCTACAACAAATGGGGTTGATCTGAGAGCGCACAGGGTTCTCAAAGGCCTTTAGAGTCCGGTGAATACAGATATTAGAGAGCCTTCGGCCCACCCGTTACAGAATAATTTCTTAGAAGCTACACTAGTCGCTTCTGTGAAACTTCGTGAGCGGTTCAGAAGAGAAAGTTCTAGTGGTTTTCCTTTCAAAAATGATTCAAAAAGTCATAAGGAGATCCTCATATTTGAAAGAAACGGGCATTGAAGGAAAAATATTGGCAAGAACCCTCTGAATCTGATATTAAACTTTCAATACCCGCGTCAAATTAGATATTAGCTCTTTGTTCAAAACTCATTTTTGTACCGGTGACACAAACATACTGTCACTTCAGGCGCAATAATTTCGCTTTCACTTAACCGAATGTCACCAAACTTTCACTAGAAGTCAGGGAGGGATATGACTTTCTAACGCATTCAGAGATAGCGCCACCAAAAAACTATATATATATTTATATATACTTATATATATATATATATATATATATATATATATATGTTTATATACATTTATATATATATATATATATATATATATATATATATATATATATATATATATATATATATATATAAATGTATGTATACATTTATATATATATATATATATATATATATATATATATATATGCATATATATATATATATATATATATATATATATATATATATATATATATAAATATATATATGTATATGTACATATCCATATATATACTTATATATATATATATATATATATATATATATATATATATATATATATATATATATATATATATATATATATATTTCGGTTCGCGGCCAATAATTATAATGTAATCAGATAAGATCGGTGGTCTTCAGAATCACCATCAAGCTTGGCCCACACAATGGTTTCAGAAGAATTTGGTACATCAGTGTCGGCACATACTACCACATTCATCCTTGGAATTTGGGCGCTGGGATCCTCCATCAATACTTCGACAATCCCCCATTTCAATACCCGTTTGCTAAAATCCAGCTTGATTCCATTAGGTCACAGACAGTCCATTCTGAGAATGTAGTCATTTATAATGTTCGCAACCAGAAAATTTTGTTGGAATGTTAGTTCTTCCAATCGAATCTGGAGATTGACTGCCCCTTGGACAGGTGCATTTCCTCCCGTAGCTGTCTATAGTGAGAAAATCCTGCCCTTGTGAAGTATTTGCTGCCTCACTAGGTGCCCCTTCTCTTCATAATTCCAGCATCTAGGCGCACCATTTACCTGCAGGTCTTGCTCAATTTTCACGCGCTCACATCTGTACTCGTCTGCCAATGCTTCGCGAGCCCGGGCAGTGGTACGAGTTACATTTTTGCCACCTCAAAGTCCAGATTATAAGCCAATGTGCCCTTAACCATTTGCTTTTGAGCTAAACGCATGGCTTGTTGAAATTTCTGGTCTTTTAATGCGCCAATGAATGCTTCTGTTGCTGCGTCATCTCAATGTTCCGGGTCATAAGCTGGGTAAGCCAAATGTGCCAGTCGCTCAATGTCTTGGGCTAGCTGTTGTAGGGTTTCACCACACTTCTGCATCCGATGCCGTTGCTTTGTCCAAAATATCTGCTTCATATGTTCGTCTCCATAACGCATGTCAAGCGCATTCATTATAGCAGCTGAGTTTGAGTGAAACTTAACGGTGATAGTTTGCAAAAGCTCAGCAACTGGGTCTTTTAGAGCAAAAATTAATGCAGTTGCACGTTCCTGCTCATTCCATTGATTTATTCTAGTGGTGGCTTCAAACTGGGTTTAATAGATACTACAGACCGTTTGCCCGTCGAATATTGGTGCTTGCACATTTCTGGATGTGCTTTGCGCTGTGGTTATAAGCGGGGCTGGTGAGGTGGTTACTACTGGCTTTGCTGCTTCCAATTCTTTTTTCATTATTTCCATCTCATTGTTGATTCTCTCCCTGACCTGGTAAACCTTTTCCTCGACGAATTTTATGTGTTTGTTCAGACTACCAAGTTCCACTTTTATTTCGGTTGACTGTTTTTGCAAATTTGCTTTCAAATCAGTTGTCTGTTTTTGCAAATCTGCCCTGATTTCGTTTGCCTGTTAGTCTAGCTTCGTTGATTACTCCTCCAGCTTCTGTGCGATGTCTGCCTTGATCTCGAATGCTTGTTGGTCAAGCTTCTGGTCTAGCTTTGATGATTGTTCATTTAGCTAGGCTGATTGTTCATTTAGGTTCGCTGATTGTTTATCTAGCTTCGCAGTTAAACTGGATGACTGTTGTCACTGCCCTTGCTGCATCAGCATCAAAATTTGCATCAGCGCATTGTCTGGTTCCTTCAACTTTGATATTTTTGCTTGATCCTTAAGCTCCTCGAGGAGTCGGTTCCACTCTGGATCTGGTTCTTAGTGACCAAAATATTACTCCCTCTGAGCTGAGTGTCTTGCAAGCCCTCTCGTCTCCACATCTACCCGTACTCTTTTCTTTAGAAACGACAAGAAGTAATCACAATGCACCAAATACATACTACTGCTTCAAAAAAGCAAAATGGTCTGGATTCCGGAGTTTTATTGATGAAAGAGTAACTTTAGCACCAAGAACGATAGAATCACTCAATACTCCCTCAGTATGTAAGGAGCAAATTTTAGAATTCACAAACACTATCTGGCAAGCTATCGAGTCTAGCGTTCCAAAGCGATCAAAAGCTTCCTATAATTTAATAGAATTTGATGAAGAAACATACAAGCTAATAAGGAAGCGTAATTCTTTGCGGCGTAAATGGCAAAAAACCCGCATTAGGTCTCTCAAAATTGGAGCTAATATCCTCACTCTAGCAATTAAGAATAAAATTAAGGAGCTCCGGAATCTCCGATGGAACAACATGCTATCAAATCTAGGCTACAACTCGCGGAAAGTCTGGTATTTAAATAGAATTTTTAAGCGAAAGTATCATGCGTTACCGTATTCGATTACAAATAACAACGAAGAGCATATTTACTCTAATCAAGGAAAAGCAGATATACTTGCAGATAAGTTTAAGCAGTTCCATAATATCTCCAATAGGTTCTGCAACAACTTAGCAGAAATGATGGTGGCCAGAGCTTTAGAACATCAGCCTAAACAAACATCTTTACCTCCTGGTGCATTAATAAAAACCAGGGAGTTAATAAGTTTACTTAAAAAAGTTAAAAACGGTAAAGCACCTGGTATCGATGGCCTACCGAATATAGCACTTAAAAATTTACCCAAAAAAGGAATAGTATTCCTATGCCACCTTTTCAACGCATGCCTTAGGCTTTCTCTCTTTCCATCCATCTGGAAACAAGCTCTAGTCATACCTATCCCGAAGCCTGGAAAAGATCCGCACTCTCCTGACAACTACAGGCCCATCAGCTTACTACCAGGATTAGGTAAGCTCTTTGAAAGAATAGTCCTGAAAAGATTAAATAATTTAATGGCTAACAATAATATCTTACCGGATTTCCAATTCGGCTTCAGAAACAGACATTCGACTGAGCATCAGCTCCTCCGTGTTACGAAGGACGTCAAAGCAGCGATGTACAATAAATTGTCTGTAGGTTTGGTGACACTGGACATAGAAAAAGCCTTTGATACTGTCTGGCATGATGCTCTGGTCTACAAACTTCAGAAATATAATACACCCCCATACCTGTTGAACCTTTTACAATCATTTTTAACTGATAGGAAATTCCAGGTCAAAGTCGGGGAAAGCATTTCCTCACTAAAAAGTATATCTGCCGGTGTTCCGCAAGGCTCATGCCTAAGCCCATCTCTATATAACATCTATACGTCTGACTTCCCTTCTTTACCAAACTGCCAAGTTGCAGCTTTCGCAGACGACATTTGCATATACAGCATAGGCGCAGATCCAACTTCCATTATTTCTAGCCTTGAAACGGCGTTAGAACTTACTTATCAATACTACCATAGATGGAAAATTAAAATAAATGTTGCAAAAAGGAAGTCAATATACTTCACCAGGAAGCGTAAGCCTGCTCACTTACCCAAGCGACCAATAAATTTTTTAGGGCAAACTATTCCTTGGAGCGAGGATCTTAAATATCTTGGACTTATATTCGATACAAAACTAACTTTCAGAAAACATATTGAGCATATTAGCTCCAAAGCGTTTAAGGCCGTGCTTTCGCTTTATCCCCTTCTTAATCGTAATTCACGTCTCAACACCAGAAACAAAGTCCTCATCGTCAAAATGGCAATCCAACCGATCATCCTATACGGCTCGCCTACCTGGATCCAATGTGCTAAATATCTAGTAACAAAGCTTCAGATCACCCAAAATAGATACCTGAAAATGGTCCTTGACAAATCATTTTACTTCTCTTCTGAAAAGCTACACAGACTGGCTGGCGTTAGTCCAATTCGTAAGCTCGCTGCATTGCGCCGTGACAAATTAATCGCGAAAGCAAAAGACTCGCCCAATCCGCTAATACATGCCCTGGCGAATTGAAAATCAGCAGTTGCTACCACCTATCTTTTGGCCGTAACCTAGCCTCATAGATTTTAGCTAGTTATAAGTAGAAAGTTAAGTTATGTTAAGCTAATATAAGTTCAGTAGAGGTTTTTGCCTAAATTTTCCTCTAGCTAATTGTAATAATCTCATAGAAATACGATAATATGCATAGTTTTAAGTAATGTTCAAACGATGGTGAGATGACTTTGTCAGAACACCTACTATATTATAAGGCCTCTGTACCGCATACATTCCAATAAAGAAAAATTATATATAAAATTATTAATTTTTACATATAAGCTTCGTGGCATTTTTTATTGTTTTAGCTTTTTTCCACCTTAAATTGTCCACTTTGAAAATGTTTATAAGTTTTCACTTTTAAAATTTTCATTCTCACTTCTGGCACCACTGTCGCCTGTTATGGTTCGCGGCTCATAAGTTCAATGTCCTGGCAAAGTGAAAACGCACTGTCTTTTAAATTAAGTTAAAAGCGTTTATTTACTAAGAATGAACATTCATTAATTAAATTGCATTTTAATTTACTTTTCACTGATTGTGAATTTATACTCCAACTGTCTGTATAACAAAAATCAGTTCACTATCAATCAATATCGCCTTTAATTCGCACTGTACTCCTATTGCCGTATTACTATCGTAATTTTTACTACTATTGTATCTCTCCCATTCATACAGCTCGGCTTTCTATAGGGCCTCTAGTCATTCAATCCATTTATCGTATATAGGCGAATGTTTCCAAGAGAACTACCTGGAATCTTCGGGCAATTCTAAATACTTGCAGTGACGTCATTTACTTGGCCCATTCTTGTGCTTTCGAGTACATTCGTTTACTTTTCAATCAATATTGATCATGATGTTATAAATAGTTGCGACAACAATTGCGCCAGGAGCTCATATAAATGTTTGGACATGTAACAATATATATATATATATATATATATATATATATATATATATATATATATATATATATATATATATATATATATATATATATATATATATATATATATGTATATGTATATATATATATATATATTTATATATATATATATATATATATATATATATATATATATATATATATATATATATATATATATATATATATATATATATATATATATATATATATATATATTGTTACATGTACAAATAATTCTGCGAGCTGCTGTCGCAATTGTTTTCAAAATCATTAAGAACGTCAACAAATGAATTTACTCGAACCCACGAGAACCCAACAAGCATGATCAACATCTGCAAGTGACGTCACTCCATTCATTAATTTGCTCGAATCTACCAGGTACCTCTCGGTAGAACATTCGCCAATGTACGAGAAACGGGTGAATAGGTAGAGACCCTATATAAAGGCGAGCTGAATGAATGGGGGGATCATTCATTACAACCGCGATAGAAAACTGCGATATAGTGGAACGCGAAGTAAAGACGATTGATTGTTTGAGTGCGAAGTGATTTTAAGTTGACAGTTGAATGACAAATTTATAGACTTAGTGAAAATTAAAATTGTGAAATACTAAAATAAGTAATTGTGCATTTTTGTGATTAATTGAATAAACTCTTTTAAGTTAATTTAAAAGACATTGCGTTTTCACTTCCCCGGAACATTAAAATTATTGGCCGCGAACCGAAGACACGCGACAATGGTGTCAAGAAGTGAGAAAGAAAAATTTTGGAAGTGAAAACGTTTAAACAACTTTAAAGTGCACAATAGTGAGAATTAACGTGGAAACTGGTGGAAAGATAGCCGAAAACAATAAAAATGCCAGGAAATTTGCATTTAAAAATTAATCAATTGAGCATATCGGAGCTCAAAGAGGAGTTGGAACAACGAAATCTGGCCACACAAGGTACAAAGGCCATACTGATTGCACGCTTGCGTGACGCAATTCAATCGGAAGGTGTGAATCTGGATTCGGGTGAGCTCTCAGATGCGGAAAAAGGCGCAGAAGGTGGAGAAGTAGAAACACCAAAATCAAAGGAGCCGGAAAATGCGCTAATGCAAATGTTAATGGTGATGTCATCCAGTCTGACTGCGAAGCTAGATGAACAATCAGCGAAGCTCAATGAACAGTCATCCAATTTAACAGCGAAGCTGGATCAACAAGCGATCGAAATCAAGGCAGACATCGCACAGAAGCTGGAGAAACAGTCAACTGATTTGAAGGCAGATTTGGAAAAACAGTCTACCGAAATAAAAGCAGAGCTCAGTAGTCTCAACAACCAAATTAAATGCGTCGAGGAAAAGGTATACCAGGTCGAGGAGAGAGTCAACCATGAGATCTGCCAGGTCGAGGAGAGAATCAACCATGAGATGAAAAACATGAAAAAGGAATTGGAAGCAGCGAAGGCAGTAGTAACTACCTCACCAGCTCTAACCGCAGCGCAAAGCACATCCAGAAATGTGCAAGTACCAATATTCGATGGGCAAACGGCCTGGAGTATTTACAAGACCCAGTTTGAAGCTGCCGCAAGGGCAAATCACTGGAGTGAGCAGAAACGAGCTACTGCACTGATTCTTGCTCTAAGAGGCCCAGCTGCCGAGCTGTTGCAGACGATCCCCGTTGCATTGCACTCAAACCCGAATGCTATAATGAATGCGCTCGACATGCGTTATGGAGACGATTATCTGAAGCAGATTTATCGGTCACTGCTAAGGCAACGGGTGCAGAAGTCTGGTGAAACATTGAGCGACTAGCACTTTTGGCTTACCCAGCCTACGACCCAGAACATCGAGATGATGCAGCGACAGAAGCATTTATCAGCGCACTAAAGGACCCGGAATTGCAACAAGCCGTGCATTTAGCTCAAAAGCAAACGGTTAAGGACGCATTGGTTTATAGTCTGAACTATGAGGCAGCGAAAAATGCGACTCGTACCACTGCCCGGGTCCGTGAAGTAGTGGCAGACGAGTGCAGGTGTAAGCGCGTGGAAAATGAGCGAGAGCCGCAGGGTAATGGTGCGCCTAGATGCTGGGATTGCGGAGAAAAAGGGCACCTGCAAAGAGACTGCAAGAAGCGAAGAAAATGGACCTATTGTCCAGGATGGTGGAGATCCAGACCGTGTCAGGAGCCTAGAATGGAGGACCACCAAACTGCAAGGGCCAACTTCGTGGGGCGTACGTTGGCTAGGAGGATCGACATCCCCAGCACTCCCATCACCGTGCCAAGGCAACATCGTGGAGAAGCAGACAGATGCCTTCCTGGTCAAGTTGATGAAGAACATTGCACCATAACAAACGACACTAGTTCAACCCGATCGACGATCCGGCCCGACCTAGTGAGGCCCCAACTACTTCACAAGGGCAGAGTTCATGGAAATGCTGACGCCCTATCTCGTCATCCATGTCCAGCTAACTGCAAGCATTGTCGGCGGATTGAGGAAAAGGAGCCGACCGTTGCTCTGCGAGTGATAACGGCCGAATTCGATGAAGGTTGGTCAGTGGAGGAGATTCGAAATGCCCAGTTAGCCGATGAATACATCGGACCATTGCTCGTATGGAAGGAGACGACTGGGCGACCTGAGTGGAAGGACGTTTCAATGCATGGCGCAACCCTGAAAAGCTATTGAGCACAATGGAACTCCCTTCAGGTGGAGGGTGGCGTACTCAAGCGGAAATGGGAAACGGCGGATGGTAGCTCCTATAGGATGCAAACTATACTACCCAAAAGCCGAATCCACGATGTGATTAAGGAAATGCATGAAGGATCCTCGGGAGGCCACCTTGGTGTTAACAAGACCTTAGCGAAATTACGGGAAAGGTTCTACTGGCTCCACGCTCGAGAAGACGTAGAGGACTGGTGTCGCAGATGCACAATTTGCGCTTCCGTCAAAGGCTCAAAGCGAAGACTGAGAGGACAAATGCAAACCTTTAACGTAGGCGTGCCATTCGAAAGGATTGCTGTTGATATCGCAGGACCGTTTCCTGAATCCGATTGGGGAAATCGATATATGCCGGTTGTAGCCAATTATTTCAGCAAGTGGCCTGAGTCTACCCCATTCCCAACCAGGAAGCAACTACTGTAGCCGAACAGCTAGTGTTAAATTGGGTCAGTAGGTACGGCGTACCTTGCGAATTACATTCAGATCAAGGCCGAAACTTTGAGTCACTTATTTTTTGGCGAAATGTGTGAACTACTGGGAATACGGAAAACGAGGACAACACCGCTGCATCCCCAATCCGATGGAATGGTCGAACGGTTCAACGGCGCGCTTAATAAGCATCTGGCCAAGATGGTTGACGAGAACCAAAGGGACTGGGACCGACATATCCCACTATTTTTGATGGCGTACAGAGCTGCCGAACATGCATCGACGGGCCAAGCCCCAGCCAAAGTTATTTTTGGAAAGACTATTCGTTTGCCAGCCGATATAAAGTTCGGAACAACCCCGGAGAAACCCCAAACGGTCTCGGAGTACGCAAGTGATCTAAGACAACGGTTGAACCAGATACATCGGACAGTGCGAAAACACCTCGAATCGGCTACTGACCGCATGAAGACCAGGTATGATCTAAAGACTAATTCTACTGGCTTCCAGCAAGATGACTTGGTGTGGCTTTATAACCCGCAACGGTGAAAGGGTAGGTCTCCAAAGTTGCAACATAATTGGGAGGGACCATACCGAGTTACAAAGCGAATCAACGACGTCGTATACCGAATACAGGAACGTCGTAAGCCGAGAGCCAAAATGAAAATCGTGTATCTGGACCGTCTTGCCCCATATTACACCCAGGGAGAATTGACTACAAATAGCGACACATCTTTTCGGGCTGAAAAGAACTGAGGTGGGGGCAGTGTTACATGTACAAATAATTATATGTACAAATAATTCTGCGAGCTGCTGTCGCAATCGTTTTCATAATCATTAAGAACGTCAACAAATGAATTTACTCGAACCCACGAGAACCCAACAAGCATGATCAACATCTGCAAGTGACGTCACTCCATTCATTAATTTGCTCGAATCTACCAGGTACCTCTCGGTAGAACATTCGCCAATGTACGAGAAATGGGTGAATAGGTAGAGACCCTATATAAAGGCGAGCTGAATGAATGGGGGGATCATTCATTACAACCGCGATAGAAAATTGCGATATAGTGGAACGCGCAGTAAAGACGATTGATTGTTTGAGTGCGAATTGATTTTAAGTGGACAGTTGAATGACAAATTTACAGACTTAGTGAAAATTAAAATTATGAAATACTAAAATAAGTAACTGTGCATTTTTGTGATTAATTGAATAAACTCTTTTGAGTTAATTTAAAAGACATTGCGTTTTAACTTCCCCGGAACATTATAATTATTGGCCGAGAACCGAAATATATATATATATATATATATATATATATATATATATATATATATATATATATATATATATATATATATATATATTTCGGTTCGCGGCCAATAATTATAATGTTCCGGGGAAGTTAAAACGCAATGTCTTTTAAATTAACTCAAAAGAGTTTATTCAATTAATCACAAAAATGCACAGTTACTTATTTTAGTATTTCACAATTTTAATTTTCACTAAGTCTGTAAATTTGTCATTCAACTGTCCACTTAAAATCAATTCGCACTCAAACAATCAATCGTCTTTACTTCGCGTTCCACTATATCGCAATTTTCTATCGCGGTTGTAATGAATGATCCCCCCATTCATTCAGCTCGCCTTTATATAGGGTCTCTACCTATTCACCCATTTCTCGTACATTGGCGAATGTTCTACCGAGAGGTACCTGGTAGATTCGAGCAAATTAATGAATGGAGTGACGTCACTTGCAGATGTTGATCATGCTTGTTGGGTTCTCGTGGGTTCGAGTAAATTCATTTGTTGACGTTCTTAATGATTATGAAAACAATTGCGACAGCAGCTCGCAGAATTATTTGTACATATAATTATTTGTACATGTAACACTGCCCCCACCTCAGTTCTTTTCGGCCCGAAAAGATGTGTCGCTATTTGTAGTCAATTCTCCCTGGGTGTAATATGGGGCAAGACGGTCCAGATACACGATTTTCATTTTGGCTCTCGGCTTACGACGTTCCTGTATTCGGTATACGACGTCGTTGATTCGCTTTGTAACTCGGTATGGTCCCTCCCAATTATGTTGCAACTTTGGAGACCTACCCTTTCACCGTTGCGGGTTATAAAGCCACACCAAGTCATCTTGCTGGAAGCCAGTAGAATTAGTCTTTAGATCATACCTGGTCTTCATGCGGTCAGTAGCCGATTCGAGGTGTTTTCGCACTGTCCGATGTATCTGGTTCAACCGTTGTCTTAGATCACTTGCGTACTCCGAGACCGTTTGGGGTTTCTCCGGGGTTGTTCCGAACTTTATATCGGCTGGCAAACGAATAGTCTTTCCAAAAATAACTTTGGCTGGGGCTTGGCCCGTCGATGCATGTTCGGCAGCTCTGTACGCCATCAAAAATAGTGGGATATGTCGGTCCCAGTCCCTTTGGTTCTCGTCAACCATCTTGGCCAGATGCTTATTAAGCGTGCCGTTGAACCGTTCGACCATTCCATCGGATTGGGGATGCAGCGGTGTTGTCCTCGTTTTCCGTATTCCCAGTAGTTCACACATTTCGCCAAAAAATAAGTGACTCAAAGTTTCGGCCTTGATCTGAATGTAATTCGCAAGGTACGCCGTACCTACTGACCCAATTTAACACTAGCTGTTCGGCTACAGTAGTTGCTTCCTGGTTGGGAATGGGGTAGACCTCAGGCCACTTGCTGAAATAATTGGCTACAACCGGCATATATCGATTTCCCCAATCGGATTCAGGAAACGGTCCTGCGATATCAACAGCAATCCTTTCGAATGGCACGCCTACGTTAAAGGTTTGCATTTGTCCTCTCAGTCTTCGCTTTGAGCCTTTGACGGAAGCGCAAATTGTGCATCTGCGACACCAGTCCTCTACGTCTTCTCGAGCGTGGAGCCAGTAGAACCTTTCCCGTAATTTCGCTAAGGTCTTGTTAACACCAAGGTGGCCTCCCGAGGATCCTTCATGCATTTCCTTAATCACATCGTGGATTCGGCTTTTGGGTAGTATAGTTTGCATCCTATAGGAGCTACCATCCGCCGTTTCCCATTTCCGCTTGAGTACGCCACCCTCCACCTGAAGGGAGTTCCATTGTGCTCAATAGCTTTTCAGGGTTGCGCCATGCATTGAAACGTCCTTCCACTCAGGTCGCCCAGTCGTCTCCTTCCATACGAGCAATGGTCCGATGTATTCATCGGCTAACTGGGCATTTCGAATCTCCTCCACTGACCAACCTTCATCGAATTCGGCCGTTATCACTCGCAGAGCAACGGTCGGCTCCTTTTCCTCAATCCGCCGACAATGCTTGCAGTTAGCTGGACATGGATGACGAGATAGGGCGTCAGCATTTCCATGAACTCTGCCCTTGTGAAGTAGTTGGGGCCTCACTAGGTCGGGCCGGATCGTCGATCGGGTTGAACTAGTGTCGTTTGTTATGGTGCAATGTTCTTCATCAACTTGACCAGGAAGGCATCTGTCTGCTTCTCCACGATGTTGCCTTGGCACGGTGATGGGAGTGCTGGGGATGTCGATCCTCCTAGCCAACGTACGCCCCACGAAGTTGGCCCTTGCAGTTTGGTGGTCCTCCATTCTAGGCTCCTGACACGGTCTGGATCTCCACCATCCTGGACAATAGGTCCATTTTCTTCGCTTCTTGCAGTCTCTTTGCAGGTGCCCTTTTTCTCCGCAATCCCAGCATCTAGGCGCACCATTACCCTGCGGCTCTCGCTCATTTTCCACGCGCTTACACCTGCACTCGTCTGCCACTACTTCACGGACCCGGGCAGTGGTACGAGTCGCATTTTTCGCTGCCTCATAGTTCAGACTATAAACCAATGCGTCCTTAACCGTTTGCTTTTGAGCTAAATGCACGGCTTGTTGCAATTCCGGGTCCTTTAGTGCGCTGATAAATGCTTCTGTCGCTGCATCATCTCGATGTTCTGGGTCGTAGGCTGGGTAAGCCAAAAGTGCTAGTCGCTCAATGTTTCACCAGACTTCTGCACCCGTTGCCTTAGCAGTGACCGATAAATCTGCTTCAGATAATCGTCTCCATAACGCATGTCGAGCGCATTCATTATAGCATTCGGGTTTGAGTGCAATGCAACGGGGATCGTCTGCAACAGCTCGGCAGCTGGGCCTCTTAGAGCAAGAATCAGTGCAGTAGCTCGTTTCTGCTCACTCCAGTGATTTGCCCTTGCGGCAGCTTCAAACTGGGTCTTGTAAATACTCCAGGCCGTTTGCCCATCGAATATTGGTACTTGCACATTTCTGGATGTGCTTTGCGCTGCGGTTAGAGCTGGTGAGGTAGTTACTACTGCCTTCGCTGCTTCCAATTCCTTTTTCATGTTTTTCATCTCATGGTTGATTCTCTCCTCGACCTGGCAGATCTCATGGTTGACTCTCTCCTCGACCTGGTATACCTTTTCCTCGACGCATTTAATTTGGTTGTTGAGACTACTGAGCTCTGCTTTTATTTCGGTAGACTGTTTTTCCAAATCTGCCTTCAAATCAGTTGACTGTTTCTCCAGCTTCTGTGCGATGTCTGCCTTGATTTCGATCGCTTGTTGATCCAGCTTCGCTGTTAAATTGGATGACTGTTCATTGAGCTTCGCTGATTGTTCATCTAGCTTCGCAGTCAGACTGGATGACATCACCATTAACATTTGCATTAGCGCATTTTCCGGCTCCTTTGATTTTGGTGTTTCTACTTCTCCACCTTCTGCGCCTTTTTCCGCATCTGAGAGCTCACCCGAATCCAGATTCACACCTTCCGATTGAATTGCGTCACGCAAGCGTGCAATCAGTATGGCCTTTGTACCTTGTGTGGCCAGATTTCGTTGTTCCAACTCCTCTTTGAGCTCCGATATGCTCAATTGATTAATTTTTAAATGCAAATTTCCTGGCATTTTTATTGTTTTCGGCTATCTTTCCACCAGTTTCCACGTTAATTCTCACTATTGTGCACTTTAAAGTTGTTTAAACGTTTTCACTTCCAAAATTTTTCTTTCTCACTTCTTGACACCATTGTCGCGTGTTTTCGGTTCGCGGCCAATAATTTTAATGTTCCGGGGAAGTGAAAACGCAATGTCTTTTAAATTAACTCAAAAGAGTTTATTCAATTAATCACAAAAATGCACAATTACTTATTTTAGTATTTCACAATTTTAATTTTCACTAAGTCTATAAATTTGTCATTCAACTGTCAACTTAAAATCACTTCGCACTCAAACAATCAATCGTCTTTACTTCGCGTTCCACTATATCGCAGCTTTCTATCGCGGTTGTAATGAATGATCCCCCCATTCATTCAGCTCGCCTTTATATAGGGTCTCTACCTATTCACCCGTTTCTCGTACATTGGCGAATGTTCTACCGAGAGGTACCTGGTAGATTCGAGCAAATTAATGAATGGAGTGACGTCACTTGCAGATGTTGATCATGCTTGTTGGGTTCTCGTGGGTTCGAGTAAATTCATTTGTTGACGTTCTTAATGATTTTGAAAACAATTGCGACAGCAGCTCGCAGAATTATTTGTACATGTAATTATTTGTACATGTAACAATATATATATATATATATATATATATATATATATATATATATATATATATATATATATATATATATATATATATATATAAATATATATATATATATATATACATATACATACATATATATATATATATATATATATATATATATATATATATATATATATATATATATATATATATATTGTTACATGTCCAAACATTTATATGAGCTCCTGGCGCAATTGTTGTCGCAACTATTTATAACATCATGATCAATATTGATTGAAAAGTAAACGAATGTACTCGAAAGCACAAGAATGGGCCAAGTAAATGACGTCACTGCAAGTATTTAGAATTGCCCGAAGATTCCAGGTAGTTCTCTTGGAAACATTCGCCTATATACGATAAATGGATTGAATGACTAGAGGCCCTATAGAAAGCCGAGCTGTATGAATGGGAGAGATACAATAGTAGTAAAAATTACGATAGTAATACGGCAATAGGAGTACAGTGCGAATTAAAGGCGATATTGATTGATAGTGAAGTGATTTTTGTTATACAGACAGTTGGAGTATAAATTCACAATCAGTGAAAAGTAAATTAAAATGCAATTTAATTAATGAATGTTCATTCTTAGTAAATAAACGCTTTTAACTTAATTTAAAAGACAGTGCGTTTTCACTTTGCCAGGACATTGAACTTATGAGCCGCGAACCATAACAGGCGACAGTGGTGCCAGAAGTGAGAATGAAAATTTTAAAAGTGAAAACTTATAAACATTTTCAAAGTGGACAATTTAAGGTGGAAAAAAGCTAAAACAATAAAAAATGCCACGAAGCTTATATGTAAAAATTAATAATTTTATATATAATTTTTCTTTATTGGAATGTATGCGGTACAGAGGCCTTATAATATAGTAGGTGTTCTGACAAAGTCATCTCACCATCGTTTGAACATTACTTAAAACTATGCATATTATCGTATTTCTATGAGATTATTACAATTAGCTAGAGGAAAATTTAGGCAAAAACCTCTACTGAACTTATATTAGCTTAACATAACTTAACTTTCTACTTATAACTAGCTAAAATCTATGAGGCTAGGTTACGGCCAAAAGATAGGTGGTAGCAACTGCTGATTTTCAATTCGCCAGGGCATGTATTAGCGGATTGGGCGAGTCTTTTGCTTTCGCGATTAATTTGTCACGGCGCAATGCAGCGAGCTTACGAATTGGACTAACGCCAGCCAGTCTGTGTAGCTTTTCAGAAGAGAAGTAAAATGATTTGTCAAGGACCATTTTCAGGTATCTATTTTGGGTGATCTGAAGCTTTGTTACTAGATATTTAGCACATTGGATCCAGGTAGGCGAGCCGTATAGGATGATCGGTTGGATTGCCATTTTGACGATGAGGACTTTGTTTCTGGTGTTGAGACGTGAATTACGATTAAGAAGGGGATAAAGCGAAAGCACGGCCTTAAACGCTTTGGAGCTAATATGCTCAATATGTTTTCTGAAAGTTAGTTTTGTATCGAATATAAGTCCAAGATATTTAAGATCCTCGCTCCAAGGAATAGTTTGCCCTAAAAAATTTATTGGTCGCTTGGGTAAGTGAGCAGGCTTACGCTTCCTGGTGAAGTATATTGACTTCCTTTTTGCAACATTTATTTTAATTTTCCATCTATGGTAGTATTGATAAGTAAGTTCTAACGCCGTTTCAAGGCTAGAAATAATGGAAGTTGGATCTGCGCCTATGCTGTATATGCAAATGTCGTCTGCGAAAGCTGCAACTTGGCAGTTTGGTAAAGAAGGGAAGTCAGACGTATAGATGTTATATAGAGATGGGCTTAGGCATGAGCCTTGCGGAACACCGGCAGATATACTTTTTAGTGAGGAAATGCTTTCCCCGACTTTGACCTGGAATTTCCTATCAGTTAAAAATGATTGTAAAAGGTTCAACAGGTATGGGGGTGTATTATATTTCTGAAGTTTGTAGACCAGAGCATCATGCCAGACAGTATCAAAGGCTTTTTCTATGTCCAGTGTCACCAAACCTACAGACAATTTATTGTACATCGCTGCTTTGACGTCCTTCGTAACACGGAGGAGCTGATGCTCAGTCGAATGTCTGTTTCTGAAGCCGAATTGGAAATCCGGTAAGATATTATTGTTAGCCATTAAATTATTTAATCTTTTCAGGACTATTCTTTCAAAGAGCTTACCTAATCCTGGTAGTAAGCTGATGGGCCTGTAGTTGTCAGGAGAGTGCGGATCTT
Source organism: Odontomyia ornata (assembly GCA_963969285.1). NCBI lineage: Eukaryota > Metazoa > Arthropoda > Insecta > Diptera > Stratiomyidae > Odontomyia > Odontomyia ornata. The sequence continues at coordinate 330,712,602 of OZ017739.1, forward strand.
TTCCAGGCTTCGGGGTAGGTATGACTAGAGCTTGTTTCCAGATGGATGGAAAGAGAGAAAGCCTAAGGCATGCGTTGAAAAGGTGGCATAGGAATACTATTCCTTTTTTGGGTAAATTTTTAAGTACTATATTCGGTAGGCCATCGATACCAGGTGCTTTACCGTTTTTAACTTTTTTAAGTAAACTTATTAACTCCCTGGTTTTTATTAATGCACCAGGAGGTAAAGATGTTTGTTTAGGCTGATGTTCTAAAGCTCTGGCCACCATTATTTCTGCTAAGTTGTTGCAGAACCTATTGGAGATATTATGGAACTGCTTAAACTTATCTGCAAGTATATCTGCTTTTCCTTGATTAGAGTAAATATGCTCTTCGTTGTTATTTGTAATCGAATACGGTAACGCATGATACTTTCGCTTAAAAATTCTATTTAAATACCAGACTTTCCGCGAGTTGTAGCCTAGATTTGATAGCATGTTGTTCCATCGGAGATTCCGGAGCTCCTTAATTTTATTCTTAATTGCTAGAGTGAGGATATTAGCTCCAATTTTGAGAGACCTAATGCGGGTTTTTTGCCATTTACGCCGCAAAGAATTACGCTTCCTTATTAGCTTGTATGTTTCTTCATCAAATTCTATTAAATTATAGGAAGCTTTTGATCGCTTTGGAACGCTAGACTCGATAGCTTGCCAGATAGTGTTTGTGAATTCTAAAATTTGCTCCTTACATACTGAGGGAGTATTGAGTGATTCTATCGTTCTTGGTGCTAAAGTCACTCTTTCATCAATAAAACTCCGGAATCCAGACCATTTTGCTTTTTTGAAGCAGTAGTATGTATTTGGTGCATTGTGATTACTTCTTGTCGTTTCTAAAGAAAAGAGTACGGGTAGATGTGGAGACGAGAGGGCTTGCAAGACACTCAGCTCAGAGGGAGTAATATTTTGGTCACTAAGAACCAGATCCAGAGTGGAACCGACTCCTCGAGGAGCTTAAGGATCAAGCAAAAATATCAAAGTTGAAGGAACCAGACAATGCGCTGATGCAAATTTTGATGCTGATGCAGCAAGGGCAGTGACAACAGTCATCCAGTTTAACTGCGAAGCTAGATAAACAATCAGCGAACCTAAATGAACAATCAGCCTAGCTAAATGAACAATCATCAAAGCTAGACCAGAAGCTCGACCAACAAGCATTCGAGATCAAGGCAGACATCGCACAGAAGCTGGAGGAGTAATCAACGAAGCTAGACTAACAGGCAAACGAAATCAGGGCAGATTTGCAAAAACAGACAACTGATTTGAAAGCAAATTTGCAAAAACAGTCAACCGAAATAAAAGTGGAACTTGGTAGTCTGAACAAACACATAAAATTCGTCGAGGAAAAGGTTTACCAGGTCAGGGAGAGAATCAACAATGAGATGGAAATAATGAAAAAAGAATTGGAAGCAGCAAAGCCAGTAGTAACCACCTCACCAGCCCCGCTTATAACCACAGCGCAAAGCACATCCAGAAATGTGCAAGCACCAATATTCGACGGGCAAACGGTCTGTAGTATCTATTAAACCCAGTTTGAAGCCACCACTAGAATAAATCAATGGAATGAGCAGGAACGTGCAACTGCATTAATTTTTGTTCTAAAAGACCCAGTTGCTGAGCTTTTGCAAACTATCACCGTTAAGTTTCACTCAAACTCAGCTGCTATAATGAATGCGCTTGACATGCGTTATGGAGACGAACATATGAAGCAGATATTTTGGACAAAGCAACGGCATCGGATGCAGAAGTGTGGTGAAACCCTACAACAGCTAGCCCAAGACATTGAGCGACTGGCACATTTGGCTTACCCAGCTTATGACCCGGAACATTGAGATGACGCAGCAACAGAAGCATTCATTGGCGCATTAAAAGACCAGAAATTTCAACAAGCCATGCGTTTAGCTCAAAAGCAAATGGTTAAGGGCACATTGGCTTATAATCTGGACTTTGAGGTGGCAAAAATGTAACTCGTACCACTGCCCGGGCTCGCGAAGCATTGGCAGACGAGTACAGATGTGAGCGCGTGAAAATTGAGCAAGACCTGCAGGTAAATGGTGCGCCTAGATGCTGGAATTATGAAGAGAAGGGGCACCTAGTGAGGCAGCAAATACTTCACAAGGGCAGGATTTTCTCACTATAGACAGCTACGGGAGGAAATGCACCTGTCCAAGGGGCAGTCAATCTCCAGATTCGATTGGAAGAACTAACATTCCAACAAAATTTTCTGGTTGCGAACATTATAAATGACTACATTCTCAGAATGGACTGTCTGTGACCTAATGGAATCAAGCTGGATTTTAGCAAACGGGTATTGAAATGGGGGATTGTCGAAGTATTGATGGAGGATCCCAGCGCCCAAATTCCAAGGATGAATGTGGTAGTATGTGCCGACACTGATGTACCAAATTCTTCTGAAACCATTGTGTGGGCCAAGCTTGATGGTGATTCTGAAGACCACCGATCTTATCTGATAGAACCAACGAAGACATCGGCATTGCACAGTTTGATTGTTGGGCGAAACCTTGTAGGATCTATAAGAAATGGATACGTGTCGGTTAGAGTCCTTAACATCGCAGACTTAACCACGAGCATTCGAGCGGGAGAAGTCATCGGCAGTTGCCAGGCTGTTTCCACCATCAGCTCACGACCATTATTGGAAAAGGAGGCAAGACACAGAAAAAGCCCGGGAATTTACGTTTGCAATATTGAAGAAGACCATATTGCCAGTGCAGCCATTCAAGCAAGCCGCTGATCTGGTGACCAAGTACAGTGAAATTTTCTCAATAAGCCCAGAAGACCATAGATACACAGGGAGCCAAGGCGATTCGACAAGTACCGAGATGTCTTCCTATAGCCAAACAAGGAGCGCACTGATCTCGGACATGCTACGCCAGTAGTTCTAGTAAAGAAAAAGGATGGTAGCACTCGCTTTTTTGTGTCGACTATTGGCAGCTTAACGACGTTACTAAGAAAGACAGTTACCCGCTTTCACGCATCAATGACATCATGGACACATTAGCCGACGCAAAATGTTTTTCTACACTCGATCTCAGGAGTTGCCACTGGTAGGTAGAAATCGATTAAAGGGACCGAGAGACGACCGCATTTTCAGTTGAGACCGGATTGTGGCAATTCGTGGTGATGCCATTTGGGCTTTGCAACGCTCCAACCACCTTCGAACGCTTGATGGGATGCATGCTACAAGGCCTAAACTGGAAAACCAGCTTGGTGTACATATATGACTTCATTGTTATTGGAAGAACGTTCGAAGATCATGTGCGGAAACAAAGATCTCTAGCGATGTACTATCGAAGATTCGTCAAAGACTTTGCCAAAATAGCCAAGTGTCTCCATCGGCTAACTGAGAAAAATCGTCCGTATGTCTGGAATGAAAAATGCCAGACAGCCTTTGAGACCTTGAAGGAGAAGCTGTGTGAATCACCCGTGCTGGCATATCCAAAACCCGGGAAAATGTTTGTAGTTGATACCGATGCGAGGAATGGCGGAATTCGAGCTGTACTCTCCCAGTGACTCGATGGCGAAGAACACATCCTTTTGTATTACAGTTGAGTTCTCTCAAAAAATGAGAGGAACTACAGAGTGACCAGGAAGGAGCTGCTGGCTACAAAAGAGGCCACCAAATAGTTCCACAAGTACTTCGAACAGACCATGCATCGGTGAGGTGGCTACTTAGCTTCAAAAACCCCGAGGGACAAGTTGCGAGATGGATCGAAAGATTGCAGTCTTACGATTACAAAATTATTCATCAAAAGGGCTGAGTCCATGGCAATGCTGACCCCCTATCTCGTCGTCTGTGTCCAGCTAACTGCAGGCATTGCCAATTGATTGAGGAAAAAGAGTCGTCCGTTGATCCGCGATTGATAATGGCCGAATCCAATGAAGGTTGGTCATCTGAGGAGATTCGAAATGCCCAGTTAGCCGATGAAGACATCGGACCATTGCTCGTATGAAAGGAGGCAACTGGGCAACCTGAATGGAAGAACGTTTCGATGCATGGTGCCACACTGAAGAGTTATATGACACAATGGAGCACCCTTCAAGTGGAGGGTGGCGTACTCTAGTGGAAATGGGAAACGACGGATGACAACTCCTATAGGATGCAAACTATACTTCCTAAAAGTCGAATCCACGATGTGTCTAAGGAAATGCACGAAGAATCCTCGGGCCACCTTGGTGTTAACAAGACCTTAGTGAAATTGCGGGAACGGTTCTACTGGCTCCACGCTCGAGAAGATGTAGAGGACTGGTGCCGCAGGTGCACGATTTTCGCTTCCGCCAAAGGTCCAAAGCGACGACTGAGAGTTCAAATTCAAACGTACGACAAGGGTGTACCGTTTGAAAGGATTGCTGTTGACATCGCAGGACCGTTTCCTGCATCCGAATGGGGAAATCGGTACACGCTGGTTGTGGCCTATTATTTCGGCAAGTTGCCCGAGGTTCACCCCATTCCCAACCAGGAAGCAACTACTGGAGCCAAACAGCTAGTGTTAAATTGGGTCAGTAGGTATGGTGTTCCTTGTGAACTACATTCGGATCAAGGCTGAAACTTTGAGTCACTAGTTTTTGGTGAAATGTGCGAGCTGCTGGGAATACGGAAAACGAGGACAACACCGCTGCATCCCCAATCCGATGGAATGGTCGAATTTTCCAACGGCACACTCAATAAACACCTGGCCAAGATGGTTGACGAGAACCAAAGAGACTGGGACCGACACATCCCACTATTTTTGATGGCGTACAGAGCTGCCGAACATGCACCGATGGGCCGAGCCGGAAAGACTATTCGTCTGCCGGCTGATATATAGTTCGGAACATCCCCTGAGAAACCCCAAACGATCTTGGAGTACGCAAGTGAGCTAAGGCAACGGTTGAATCAGATACATCGGACAGTTTGAAAACACCTCGAATCAGCTAATGCCCGCTTGAAGACCAGGTATGATCCGAACGCAAATTCTACTGGCTTCCAACAAGATCGCATGGTGCGGCTATATAACCCACAATGGCGGGTGGGTAGATCTCCGAAGTTGCAGCATAATTGGGAGGGACAATATTGAGTTACAAAGCGAATCAATGACGTCGTATACCGCATACAGGAACACCGTAAGCCAAGGGCCAAAATAAAAATCGTGCACCTGGACCGTCTTGCCCTTTATTACCTCCAGGGGGAATTGACTTCAACTGGCGACACATATTTTCGGGGCGAGAGGAACTAAGGTGGGGGTAGTGTTATGAGTGCAAATAATTCTGCGAGCTACTGTCGCAACTATTTAGAACATTATGATCAATAAACGAATGTACTGGAAAGCACAAGAACCCACCAAGCGTGATCACTATCTGAAAGTGACGTCACTGCGAGGTATTCAGAATTGCTCGAATCTTGCAGAAAGTTCCAGTCAGAACATTCGCTAATGTACAAGAAATTGATTGAATGACTGGAGACCTTATATAAGGCCGAGCTGAATGAATGGAGGAAGAGTGAAACCACGATAGTAAGAACTGCGATAAGTGTGGAGTGCAAATTAAAGGCGATAGTTAAGACAGCTGAATTAAAAATATATAGACAAGGGAAATATAATTTGTGAAAAAGTTCAATTAATGATTGTGCATTTTTTAAGTAAATACACTCTTTTAACTTAATTTAAAAAAAAAAATTCTTTTTAACTTTCCTGGAACATTAAAATTATTGGCCGCGAACCATAATACGCGACAATATATATGTGTATATGCAAGTGCATATATATATATATATATATATATATATATATATATATATATATATATATATATATATATATATATCACTACGTGATGCAGAATATAAAACACATCGGTCAAATTAACAGTTACTGGCTACATTATTGCAGTTATTGGCTATGAGATCAAACAAATATTATCCGTATTGATAAATATAAAATAAAAAAGCTTCTAGAAAAAAATTAAAATCAACTTGAAAATGCCCTAAAAGGATGAAATAAATTTGGTGGAAGCGGTGCCAAATCGATTTTCCTATTTCAACATAAAAACTTGCAACATGTGCACCATCACAAAAGAATCGGGGGAAAACGGATATAGCGCTGCTTCCATAAAATTTATTTCATCCTATTTTGGGACATTTTGAAGTTGGTTTTCTGTTTTTTTCTAAAAGTTTTTTTTATTTTGTATTTTTCAATATGGTTAATATTTGTTTGATCTAATGGTCAATAACTGTCAATTGCTGTTCATTTAACCGATATGTTATGTAGTCTGCATTGTCTAGTGGTTAGAGTCCTCGCTGCGTAAGCCGTAGGTTCCTGGATTGATTCCCATTGATGGCAACGAGATTTGTTTCGAGTGATTATGATACGACTGGTTTATCAATTTTTCAATATATCCGATCATGATAATGAGATACGCTAATTACCTTTAAGCAAAAGCCCGGGAGGACTGTAGTGCTAAAGTCCAAAACAAAAAAAAATTTTTATGTTTATTAGTTGATTTTATTCGAAGAATATATCAAAAACTGGATGTAAAGAATAATAATGCGAAAATACATTTAAATAGTTTCATGTAATGTATAGACCATAGATGAGCATCTTTGCCATTCTCTAATAGTAAATCCTTTTCCCAAAGGTATGCAAACATTGCGAGGCTAATGCGGTTTTAAGCTCAGCATTTTACAATTTGAATTAAATATACGCTATAACGGGATAGCATGATTCTTCTGAATGAAAAACCGCTGAAAAGTTAGGTTTGTTTATTTTCCCGCTGGATATTTGGTTTGCCGATACTACTTGAGATTTTGCCATTTTAGCATTTCTTTCTAAAATTCCATAAATGCTGCTTAAAACCGCATACAAACCCTTTCCTCTTGTACATTTATTCTATTCTGCGCTTCGCTTTCCCAAATGAAATCACTCAGTGAACCTCAAAAAGAAGCAACGAATGAAAAATACATATTTCCTCGATTATGCTTTTGGATAGTTGTTGCGGTTGAAATATTTCTGAGAGGTATTAGTTTAAGCTTTGAAATTTGTGTGGTTGCCAGTAGAGGGCAACCAAAAGTTTGCATTTTGTTTGCTCTAATATATTTTCAGCATTGCTAGGAATGGAAAATAGTCGATGCATTCTTGAGCCTTCAAAAAGGAATACTAGCAAATGGAAAGAATGGAGATTTTTATTTTATTTAAGGCAAAATGTGCCGGATGGTTTCTAGGATTTCGTTAAAAAAGTGTTTGCGATCCCTTATAAAAATCGGTACCTGTCCGTCCGTCTGTCCATCCGCCAGTGCGTCACAGACATTTTTTTAGGAACTATGGAAGCTACAGTCATCAAATTTTGTGAACACTGGTTAATGAAAGTTCCGTAGTAAAACAAAAATAAAACAAGTTGCGTAGACAGACCTACGCTCATGTCAGAAAGGTTTTGTACCCAATTTCTCCGAAATGCAGTTACCAGCAACGAAGAAAGTCAAGAAACGTGACACCATTTTGTTACAAACCAACAAAAATCACTCAAATCATAAATTCGAAAAAATATTTATGTTATTGATCATATTTGAAAATTTTAAGAAGATTAAATCAAAACTGCAGTATGGAATGTCCATAAAATACCAAAATCATGTGTTATTGTTGTTGTAATTCGAGAAATTTCAAATGGTTATAACTTCCATTTGTATCATTCGATATTCATCAAACTTGCAGAATATGAGGAACTTTGGGAAAATTACTTAAACATCGAATTTCGTTGAGTTAAGGGTACATACACGATTTTATTGGGAAAAAAATAAGATTTGAAGATCATACCATTATTAACAAAGCTGAGCGAGTTTTGACTTCGAGGGTATTTGTTGTTCTTGTGTTCATAAACACCTATCTCCATAATTTTTTTTCAGACTTTTCAGACCACAGATGTCCAATCACGAGGAGGGGGGGGGGGAGTAAAATTTTTCATGTATTTCCCCCTCACTGTGCGCCTGTCAAAGCAAAAAATGTCAGTTTAAGACCCGTTTTAAAAATTCCTCATCAATACTTTTCATTTGAAACCCATATCGGCTAACTTTGGTCAAATTTTTTTTCGGGGGCCACTTTCCTATATGGGGAGACCCCCCTTAAATACCTTATACAAATTTTTTTTTAGATGGATTTCAAGGAACAACTTTACACCTACTTACATGATTTGATGTTTCTAGCTTAAATAGTTTGCGAAAAATTGCTATGACACATGGACGGATGGACGGACGGATGGACAATCAGACGGACAGATGGACAGACAGGATGCAATTTTAGTAGGTTTTCGTAAAATTATTTTACAAAACCCTAAAAGTTGAAGCACTCTGAGAGTGTCCGGTGAGAAGTTTAGCTTAGTTTTGCAAATAATTATTGTATGTCAAAAGTTGTATAAAGATAAATAAAGGAAAAATTTAAGAATTAATGTGACCAACTCAAAGATCCCCGTTGGCAGCACCATCCGGAAAGGTAAATTTCTCGTACGTAGCGTAAGGGCTCGAAAAAGAATTTGGCTTGCCTACTACTGGATTTCTTACTGCAATTTTTGTAGCACCACATGGGTATTTAGTAACATAAAAAGAATCTGTCACCATTCGTATTTGGAGACCCTTCATAGAGGCGCAAATATATAGTATGGATCACATATTGAAAATCGGCGGGTAATAAATTGTTATAAACATATTAAAACTGATTTCACCCTTCTCACATTTGGTGTTTACACATTTCACAGTGGTTACCACACAAAGGTGATAACTTTTTGGCTTAAATAGCTCAAATAGTTAATTTCAAAAGATTTCCATAAAAGTTTAATCATCACATGCATTGCCATTAATATATATATTTTCGATTCTTTTCTGAACCATCAGGGGCCGTCATTTTGAATTTTTATTGAAAACGGCTGCTAAAAATATTAGGCTTTATATTTTCGAATTTTTTATTTTTCATCCGATTTGCATAATTAAATTAAATTAGCTGGCCTCAATAACTTATAATTTCCATTTTTATCGTAATCTGTTGAGAAACTTCGCTCCTAGATGGCTACAGAAATAAAAATTTTTTTTATGTCACCCCCTTGTATGGTTAGACCCTCTTAAATACTTTAAAATATTTTCTTACACTGCAAATTTCAAGAGGCACCACTTTTGACCTACGTAGAAAATTTCCTCATTCTAGCTTATGTGGCTTGCGAGAAAACTTGTGACGCACGAACAAATGGACGGACGGACAGAGAGACAAGTCGCGATTTTATAATTTTTTAAGGGTATTGTTAAAAATATTTTACAATACTTAAACAATAGTCTGATTTATAAATACTTTCAAAATAAGTCATTTATAACGCTTCCATGAAAAAAATTCATTATTTCAGTTGCTACTAAAATAGCGAATTGCGCTTGCCTCCTGACCTTTGGGGGCCGCCATTTTGAATACATGCATTTGATTTTGGACTATTTTAAATCTTTGTGGGCAAGGACTTCATCAATCAATGTGCCAAATCTCGTTCAAATCGGAGTTTCACTCTACCCAGGGCAAAATAATTCAATTTTTAGTGAAAATGGCAGCTAAAAATATTGGGTGTTAATTTTCGACTTTTTAGTTTTTCATTCAATTTTCATGATTTTCTTCACAATACAAGAACATAGTACAGATATCCATAATCTCAAGTTTCATCAAAATCCGTTGGAAAATGTGACCGCTGGAGGGCCACGAAAACCTGAAAAAACGCATATTTAAACGGCCGCCATTTTGAAATTTTCTCATGCACGATCACCAAAATATGAAAGCCTGTAGATCTAAGTTATTTCTATCTTATATATGTCGGATCGAAACTACGACTTTTAAAAGCCTTTGAAGTTGTGAGCTTCAACTGGCCTCCATTTTGTTTTTTGTGATCTGACCTCCAGTTTTTTTACACAAATTTTTAGATACTTATAATTTCTATCAAACCCTTGAATTTCATGAAAATCTGTTGAAAGCTTTGATCACTATTACAACAACAAAATTTTGCACGTTTTCCGACCTTTGAGCGGCCGCCATTTTGTTTCTGCCGTACCGACTTTAGATTTTTTATTGTGAGATTCATAACATACATCAGTGAACCTTTGTACCAAATTTCATCCAAATCGGAGCTATTCTTTGGTCAGAACAGAAATCACGATTTTTCGTCTATAATGGCCGCCATTTTGTTTTGTCCGTTCGATATAGCTGGCTCAAGAGCTTAACCGAGATATTTACCCGATACACCTTACCTGAAAATTTGGTGAAAATCGGAGCAAAATTGCAACTTCTAGCGTGGTCATTTCGTTATATCCCATGTATATGTATATATATGTATATATATATATATGTATATATATATATATATATATATATATATATATATATATATATATATATATATATATATATATATATATATATATATACATACGAGGTGCGTTCAAAAAGTATCGCGAATTTTGAATTTTCGCGGGTTACGTATATTCGAATTTCGATTTTGTTGTGGCGTTATGTTGGTACTCATGTCTGTCACTTATGCCGACAAGCTCGGCCATTTTGAATGTTCACTTAATTGGTGATAGCTACTTTACTTGCACGTGTTTTCAATCGTCTTAGATTTTTACTTATTCAAAAAAATGGATCAAAGAACATGTATCAAATTTTGTGTGAAAAACGACATTAAGTGCACGGATGCATTCCGAATGTTGACTGTGGTATACGGAGAAGCTACCTTGGACCAAAGCAACGTTTATCGGTGGTACAAAATGTTTTTAGAAGGCCGAGAAGATGTGAACGACGAAGAGCGTGCCGGACGCCCGAGCACTTCAACAACAGACGAAAAAATTAATGAAGTGGAGAAAATGGTGTTGGCCAATCGTCGAATCACCGTTAAAGAAGTTGCTGAGGACCTAAACATATCGATTGGCTCGTGCCATTCGATTTTTATCAACGATTTGGGCATGAGACGGGTCGCCGCGAAATTCGTACCAAAATTGCTCAATTGCGACCAAAAACAGCAACGCATGAACATTGCTAATGAGATGTTAAACTCTGTCCGCGACGAACCAAATTTGCTCCAGAGGGTCAGAACTGGTGACGAATCGTGGGTTTATGGTTATGACATGTAAACCAAAGCTCAATCATCTCAATGGAAGCTGCCGCATGAACCAAGACCGAAAAAAGCGCGCCAAGTTCGGTCGAATGTGAAAGTTTTGCTGACAGTTTTCTTCGATTGCAGGGGCGTGGTGCATCATGAGTTCTTGCCACAAGGAAGAACGGTCAATAAGGAATATTACCTGCAAGTTATGCGCAATTTGCGCGAGGCAATCCGCCAGAAACGCCCGGATTTGTGGGAGAACAAAAATTGGCTTTTGCACCACGATAACGCCCCTGCTCACACATCGTTGCTTGTGCGCGACTTTTTGGCCAAAAACAACACACTAATGATGCCGCAGCCACCGTATTCCCCAGATCTGGCCCCCTGTGACTTTTTCTTGTTTCCTAAACTGAAGAGGCCCATGAAAGGACGACGTTACGCTACGCTTGACGAGATAAAGACGGCATCGAAGGAGGAGCTGAACAAGATTAAAAAAAATGATTTTTTGAAGTGCTTCGAAGATTGGAAAAACCGTTGGCACAAGTGTATAATATCTCATGGGGATTACTTTGAAGGGGACAAAATAGATATTCATGAATAAATAAAGAATATTTGAAAAAAACAAAATTCGCGATATTTTTTGAACACACCTCGTATATATATAGATATAAATATATATAAATATATATATATATATATATATATATATATATATATATATATATATATATATATATATATATATATATATATATATATATATACACATATATATATATATATATATATATATATATATATATATATATATATATATATATATATATATATATATATATATATATATTATATGTATATATATATAATATATATATATATATATATATATATATATATATATATATATATATATATGTATATGTATATATATATATATATATATATATATATATATATATGTATATGTATATATATATATATATATATATATATATATATATATATATATATATATATATATATGTTTATATATACATATGATACTCTCCGCAAGTAAACTTCTCTCGAGAAATTTACCTAAAATCTAGGATGCATATAATATGACAAAATATGAAATAATTTTATTGCTTTTGTTAACTCAAACTTCCAAAAGTTGTGCAAATTTACTCATAAATAGTAGTCTACCTTGATTTTGCTTCGTGAAGAATCACAGTAGTTTCAGTCACTTTTGAATCGTTTAACGTTTCAATAGCTTTCATCAATTTTTTACCAAATTTTTGTAAAGTTCGTTGTTTCATAATCAACGAAGATTATGATGGGTTCATTTGAATCCCTTGTTAATATTAAATTATACAGCAAAATGCATAAATAAGCTATTCAACAGCATGAAAAAGCGAAATCTGGGTAATTTCCAGACATACACCATGGTTTCGACATCCACGCAAATATTCTAGATAAACTCCACTTAGTAATTTCCATATAAATGTATCTGCAAATGAGATTCGACTGTATTTTCTGACCCATTTCCTTAGTAATGCTCAAGTGATTGGTCTAAATTGAGGCGCTCAGCGATAAAACGACCTAAGCCACAAATTGCCCTAAACAGTGCTGAAAACGTATTAAAAACCACATTTTCAAAATTTATGTATGCAAAAATTGCCTAAACTGAGCTGTCTTTATGTTATGTTGAAAAATTCTTTTTGCATTTGCAAAAAACAATCAAAAAACCTATATGCAAGAACGGCCCAAGTAGCTTAGGCCATAATGTATTTTGACGCATTATTGAAAACAAAAAAAACCTTGTGGGATACGCTGAACATGATTGAACAGGTCGAAACAGAATTGGGTAGACATCAGAGCCTTCTTAACCTAGCTCTTTTGAACTCAATGAGTGTGGGCAAGAAAGAAATAGCATTCATTTCCTTTATTTGTTTTTCAGCGTTGTCTGACCAACTTCAATTACGAAAAATTGTTTGCAATATTTTTGCATTAAGAGCTTTTATTTACACCGGCTGCTCTTTAGTCGCATCTTTTAATCATTCCATTGTGGTCTCTAAGCCATTTGAGTTATAAATACCCTGCGTTCTTTTTGATTTTGAATAGTCAAAGAACTATAAAAAGTTCTACGCTATTATTAAAATTATTATTTCATATTATTGTAAACAGAGTACACATCAAAACGTGTATCCCTTGTTACTTTTACCTTTGTTACAAGGTTAGTTATTTGACGTGATTCGTGCTCCTCGGCAGTACAGCTTTAGAGCAGGACGTTCTACCATTGATACGATTGCAGAGGTGATGAGTGCGGTCCAAAAGCCAGAGGTATTTAGTCACACCAAGCAACGGATCGTCTTGTTGGTGACACTCGACGTCAGGAACGCCTTCAACTCCGCTAGATGGGTGGATGTTCTGGATACGCTGGAAAACCCTCCTCAAGTTCCAGAGTATCGAATGCGGCTTTTTAGGGACTACCTTAAGACCCAAGCCTGCTCTACGACACGACACAAGGCCAACGAAGGATGGAAATTACATCGGTAGTTGCCTAAGGACCTATCCTTGGTCCGGACCTATGGAACGTGTCTAACGATGGGCTACTGAGACTTGAGATGCCAGATGAGTCGCACTTGGTCGGCTTGGTTCAGATAATGTTGTGGCTCTGGTCGCTAGACGCACCGTTGAACAGGCGCAACTTAGGCTGGGTGTACTTAAGCACTGGAGAAAACCAAAAAGGTCATCTTGATAAAAGGAGAATCCCTAGAATAAGGATGATCAGTATTGGAGATATGCGTATCTAATCAATGCCATCGGTGAAGTACCTGAGCCACCTGAGTTTCTCTGGGCCAATCAGGGCAACGGCTGAGAGGACTGCTTTAGGAGTATCGTCTCTGAGTCAACTTATGGCCAATATAGGGGGACCCAGCCCATCAAGAAGACGCCTCTTCCAGAGTGCTGTATGGTCACTGCAACTGTACGGAGTACAAGTATAGGGCGACGCACTCAGCAAGGAGGTATACCGAAAATGTTTGGCATAGGTAAAGAGAAGAGGAGCACTGAGGACTGCATCTTCGTATCCGACAGTTTCTGATTCGGCGGTGAGAGAGAGAGAAATACCTGTCGCCCTCTTTGCTAGAGAGTGCCGTACTATTTACCTGCGCCGAAACGAGGATGCGAGGGAGATGGTTGTCCGCGAGGAGAGACAGCACTCGCTCAACGATTGGCAGCAGTCTTGGGTTAGTTGCACGAAGGGAAGGTGGACTGCAAGTTTTGTCTCTATTTTCACCGAACTATAAAAAATAAGAAAGTGCTCCGCGCACAACAAGAAATCCAAACACGATCTTTACATTTAACTTTAAAAACTTTATTGATACAATTTCGTTTGGTATTCACTCGGACAGCGTAACGTTCTACATCTAACTAGCAAAACTGGAGGTGTTCATGGATACGCTTCTATTTATGATGCGAAAAAATGATGAGTTCGCGACACGTGAATTAATTATGGGAAAGTAATTTTGATTACGATGGGACATGTACTGCCGCGTGAATTTTGTCTATCTTCGGCACATGTCATTTCCGTTGCAGATTCGTTGCATTAAGGTAAATGCAACGTTTACAGTAATTGATTTACTTGAGAAATAGTTTTATATGGATTCGGGGTAAGCGTATACATGACCTCTCCCCCCTTACTAAAAGAATTCTCCTGAATTCTAACCCTTTCATTACAATTTGTTTTAAAGTTTTTGTTTACATTCATAATTTCTTTAGTTTTATGTATTTTATAAAATAGGATAAGTATTGCAAAAATGATACATATTAGTATTGAAATTGTTGTTATTCCTAATATTGGATTTATAGTTTGGTAGTATTTAAGAATTTCCAATGGTTCCAAATTTTCAATATGTTGAATGGTAATATTTTCAAAATTCATTCTTTTGGTAAAATTAAAATTATAGTCAACAAATTTGATATCATTGCTACTAAAAGTTTCATTTAGGATTTGAATAGTACAATTATTGAATGTTATTAAGTAATTACCGTTTAGTTAAATATATCTGTCATCACAAGAATTTATAATTTGTTCATTTTTCACATTTTTACAAAGTATAGTTTGATCATCAAATTTTTTAATTTCTTGAAGTTTATTTATTTGTGTAAAGCAATTATTTTTTTCAATGCAATTGTTTACAATTTTGAGATCTTTTTCATATTGATATTTTGTTTGATTTATTTCAATCACAAATTGATCTTCTATATTAAGTTCTAAAAAGTTTTTATTTGGGATTGGGGTTATCAATTTAAGGTCGACTATTTTGTATTTATTGGGAATTTTTTTGGCAATGGTTAATTCGTCCTTGTCTAGTTGCAAAAGTCCTGTTTTAGCGTTTTTAAGTCTATAAGAGTCTAGTCCTGTTGTCAAGATTTCAGTAGTTGTCAATAAACTTGGCAGAACAATACCATGTCTGGTAAATGCTATACTGTCCATAATTTGGTCTAGTTTTTCTTTAAGCATCTGCAATCTTATCATTTGATCTAACTGCAGTTGTTTTACTATAATTTTTCTTTCGTTCGTAGTAACTTCTTCATAAGTTTTTGTAATTTGATTTCTATCTGATTCAATGGTGTTTTCAAGAATTTTTATCGAGTCACTGATATGCGAATTGATTTTTATTTGCTTATTTAGGTTACCGATAGTTTTGTCTTCGTTAATTTCTGCTGTTTTCATGTGTTCAGCGATTTTCTTTCTATCGTCATCATTCATGGTACCAAAAAGCCATTTCTCTACTGTACCAACGATATTGAGTAAACCTCTTTTCTTTCTAGGACTAGGTCGAATAGTTCTAAACTTCGCACGAATAGTTTCTAGTTCTTGTCTAATAGTTAAGTCATTCTCTAGGCTCAACCGTTTGATGTTTTCATCTGCGAAATCGATTGCCTGCCTAAATTCTGTTAAATTGAGTACGTGAATTATTGTCCTAGCATCTTGTATAACCTCCGTTGTTCCCATATTTATTTTTGTAAAGCCATTTTCAGTCGATATGGGTTGTATATTTAATGTTCCCGTTGTTGGTTTTGCCATAGAGATTAGAAACAACCATATGATGATTATGACCTAAAGTAAGTATTTAATCTTAGATATGTTATACACGTTTCCAACGTTCATTTCTTCGAGTATTGGAAGAAAAAAATCTACGATCATGTTCCTGTAACGAGCTCCATTCACGGTAACTGGACGTTCGTTTTCTTCAAAAAAATAAGGACCAATTATTCCCATTACCGACATTGTACACTAGACAGTAACTCGCTCACAATTAAGTGGCTTCTGATGAAGCTCACGCTGATTTACACAACACCAATAACGCATGTTTTGCTTGTTGACGCAGCCGGAAATGTGGAAGTGAGCCTCGTCACTGAAAAAAACGACTGCGTCTTCAGGCAGGTTGTCAATCAGCATTCCACATGCATTTTGATGGGCAACAAAATCGCGTTCAGTTAATTCTTGCACAACAGCCAATTTAAAGGGATGAAAGTGAAGGCCTTCTTGTTTTTAATAGAATTGAAGGTTTCTTGTTTGTCGGAGTGTATACTTTCCTTTATGTGATACAGAGATATTTACTTTACTGCTTCGGTTTCCGTTTTTATATCCTGAGCTCTAAAAGAGCATCGAATAAACTTGACTTGGCTGTCATTCGAGTACATTTCCCTTATTGTTTGTTTTAAGATGTTATATTTGCTGTCTTCAAGTTCCGTATAAATGCCGGTTATCCCCTTCTTTATGTACTTTCTTAGGATTTCGCGTAAACTGTCGAAATCGTATTCCGCTATATAAATTATTCGTTTTTTTTAATAATGTCTAGCTCTTGGATCTTATTATTTGTCAATATTAATTGGGTCCTATATTTACTTACAACTTCCTCCTTAATGGGTATATGATCTTGTAGATCTTCTTCGGCAGAATGTTTTGTAGCTATTGTACTTTCGCGATTTTCCAAGTTCAAAATTATTCTTGAATCTGAAAAAGAGTTTGTATGTTTGTCGACTTTTTGTCACACTCCTTATGTTGATTAGTACGGCTGAGAAAATCCGCTACTTTATTTTCTTTTCCCTTTACGTACTCAATATCAAAATGATATTCTCCTAGTTTTAATAGCCATCTTTGATGCCTGGGTGAAAGGTCCTTCCCTTTGTATTTAGCATGAAGGTATTTGATAGGTTGATGGTCCGTATAAATAGTATTAATAGTTTTCAAGCCTAATTATCTTTTTTTGGAAAATTTCAGCTTAAGCCATTTTAGCACTGAGCACCACAATTTAATTAAGCATTTAACATTATTTTACACCCAATGTGCAGAAATCATAAAAAGCTTCTCGATGAATGAATATCCAATTTTTTTGTAGTCTACTGTAAGCTGAAGGTAGACACCAACCAAGTTACACCTCAATGTGCAAAGGGCACAAAAAGCTATGGACACCAATCAGGTTAGAGGGCTACAGTATAAATGTCGTTGATGACACTTCCGTTGCGCTATTTCCACTTGGTACGCTTTTTCTAAGCTCATTCTTCCAGCAGAACCTCCATAAAGGAAGCTTCTTCTTCTTCTTCTTAGCACTACAGCCCCTTTCAGGCCTTCGCTTCCTGCAAATAGCGCCTACAACTGTCTCGGTCCGTTTACCGCGTCATCCAATTCCAAAATCCGAGCAGCGATGAACTGTCTTCGTCGACCGAGTCAGACCAGCGTTTCCTCAGTTTCCCCACTGGCCGCTGGCCTTCAGTTCTCCCAACGAATATCTTCTTGGGTATCCGTTGTTCGTTCATACGATTCATGTGTCCAGCCCATTGCAGCTTCCGCAGCCTTACAATCCTTGAGACCTCAGACTCGTCCGAAATTTCATGCAGCTCATGGTTGTATCGAATTCACCATTGGTCCCCGTCTAGCTTCGCTCCGATTATTCGCCTCAGGATCCGTCGCCCAAAGCCGTTCACTACATTTGTGGATGCTTGGATTAGGGTCCATGTTTCACACCCATAGCATAACACAGGTCTTATCACAGATTTGTATACTTGGAGCTTTGTTTTTCTGTGTATGCAGCTGGTCTTCAAGATCGTCAAAACTGAATAAAATATTTTATTTACGAGCTGTATTCTTCGGCGTATTTCGTCTCTTTCATTGCCCGTTTTCGTTATTTTTGCGCCCGAATACACGAATTTGCTAGCATTTTCGATATTGTATTCGCCAAGTGTGATATTTTGTGTATTTGAGGTATTTTTCCTAGATTGTGTCATGGGTTTTGTTTTATTTTCGTTGATTTCTATGTTGGACTCCCAGCACTTTTCAAGTACCTGCTTGACCGTGAGCAATTGATCTGTTGTTGATCTACCTGCCCTTGAACCACCTTGATACTCCCCAATTATTTTCTAAGATTTTAGAAAATATTTTGTATGCCGTACAAAGTAGTGATATGCTTCTATAATTTTCGCACTGTAGCTTGTCACCTTTTTTGTGGATAGGGATATAATTGATTGGCTCCACTCTTTCGGCATATGTGCTTGTTGCCAAATGTACTGGATAACTTTGTGAATAGCTTGATGAACACTACTGCCACCATATTTGATGAGCTCCACTGGAATCTCATCAATGCTCGGCGCTTTATTATTCCATGAAGGAAGCTAAGCTTCCAAAATTGCTCAAAAACTTTTAAAGAGGGTCTCCTTATACCAGAAGATGACCCCTTAAAAAAATTTATTCACTAAAGATAGTCGAGAAGGATATTGAGGGAAATTTTTTGATGAAATTTCTTAACATCTGTCATTAGAATTGCAATATAGATAGCAGGATAGGCAGGGAAAAGGTAAGAACACAAAAAATTGTCTTCCCTTCGCGATTGATCAGCTGTGGACCGAAAAATCGGACAAATAACGAAGAAGTTGGAATCCACCAAGCTTTGTTAGTAATAGTAACATTTATCAGTTTTACATTTTTTGAATGAAACCGGAAGCGTACTCTTAAACGAAATGAAATTTTACATTCAAGTGGCTATTTATAAAGCTAATTAACAATAAATTTCAGAAGGATGGAATTGTATATAACGAAGTTACGGCGGCTTAATGTTTAGGTGTTACAATAACAACAATACATTGGCCTTTCCAATCGACTCAAACACTACGTGTTTGTTTGGATTTACACGAAAATGTAGTAATTAGGGTAAGTACCAATGTCCGTAGAGGACTGCAGCGATGGTCTGCTGTCTCGGCCGAGGAAGATGTTGATATCCGCCAAGGATGCCCTTGTCTGCGGACGCGTGAATGCGCTGGCAGGCTAGCATTGCGGTATCGTGGGGCTGGTTCATTCCGCCAGGACAAGGACACACTACAAAAGAATTTCGCATTCACGAATTCTTGGGTCTCAAAAACAGGCGACCGAAGTCGAAAAATTTTAGGTAACTACAAAGAGGTGGAATGACTTGTTCAGAGAACAAGTAGAACAAGTGAAAACGGACGGACTTAGGGTAACCTCGACGTTACCCGACTACTCTCATGGCCCACAAATAAGAGTGGTACAACCGGGTGGTGATGGTGCCCCCTCGCACCCGCCCAACCGAATCAAGATCCTCATATGTTGCAGTGGCCAAGTATTTCCCTTCTGAGTGGAAAACTCATACAACATAACTTGCATGAGCCTTCCCATCAGAGGAGAAATACCTCGGTGAGCAATTTATGTCATAGAGTTATGCAATAGGATCACATAACCTTATACCATAAAAAGACACCTTGCTCGAGGCCCCTTAAACCTCGAGAGTTCCTGAAATAAAAAGAAGGTAACGATGTGCCCAATGGCTGGCTCATGTCTGGTGGTGAGAGCCTTCCACCGTACCGGGTCCTATACCTGGTCAGACGGGTGAAAATGGAAAGACTGACGGGTAATTTTTAACAATCCATAGTTTTTATTCGGTCTTTTTTTTATTCATACATATATATATATATATATATATATATATATATATATATATATATATATATATATATATATATATATATATATATATATATATATATATATAGAAAAATAATAAACCTAAAATATTTGCGGGTTTTCGTGACTTATCAACAATAAAAGAATAAAAGTGTAAATAACTATTTGTTTTACGATTTCGATTTGAACAAATGTTCTCGGGTATTGTCTACTTTCTTCAATTTCATTATATAACTAAGTAACATTTGGAATGAAACAACGACAATGTAATTAATGTTTGAAAAAAAAATGGAATCAATACATGAAAAGATATTTTAATAATTATCATTGCATTTTACGATCTACGTCTTTTTTGATTAATTTTCTTGGTCGTTTTCTTTACATTAGTGGAAATCAATGAACACAGAAAATAAAAAAAAACATTGGAATTCTCACTACTTGCCAAACGATTGATTATTATTAATAGGCAATTTTCGCGATGTAGTTGCATTTTCGATAAAGGACTATGATTTATTCAAGCGTTGATAATAATTGCCCTCGACTTGCACACGCTATTAACATTTTGATCATTTGAGGACAATTTAAGCTTATGAAGCACAAATGGAACGTGGCGTAATGTTTATTTTTTAACATCTTTTATTGTTCCTATATATATTATATTCAAAAGATACAGAATTTTAGGATGCCAACAACGCTTGCTTAGAAAATTATGACAGTCGTCTGTATAAAGCACAATACATAGACCCTTTGGGATAGAGGAAAAACTGGCGAAATTCACAAATTATAAAGGGATGTGTTCCTTTTTGAAGTCTGAATGTTTTGCCCGTCTTCGCTGGTGGAAGTAGTTGCACAGGCCGACTATCAGGTTCTGGCAAACGAGGCGAGTTTTCTAAATTTAGGCTAGAAAATCCAACAGTTGGTGGTGTTATAGCTGCAGGCGGTGGAGTTGCTTTCTCAAAATTTATAGGATTTGTAGGCGGAGTACTTGCTGCTGAACGTGATGTTGAGTTCTCAGTTCGAGGAAGATTTTGAAAGGGTGGTGGTGACTGCTGCGTAATGAAATTGAGCTGGCTGTGGTGGTAGATTGCCTTTATTCACACCAAATGAATAGTGTTTCGGTTGATAAGAGAATAAAGGAGTGGACAGTGTCTGCTGATATTGTGGTGAGTAAAATAAAGGCTGTTGCACAGTTGCCTGAGGGGAATTCAATGTTGATCCGAACTGGGGTGTTTGAATATTAGATTGATCTTCTTGGCCCCCTACTCTACCAACGAGCCCAGATGAATTCTGCCATACAGGGGCAACAAAATTAGATGGTGAGAATAGTCCTTTTCGTTCTTTTTGTTTTTTTTTTTGAAGGTTGTTCGGCAAATGGCTGAATATTTGCTACTCCCGGTTGTAAATTGAAGACAGGTCCACTATTGGCGAAACTGTCGAAACCTGTTCATTAGAAGGAAGACTAACTTCACTTCCTGTTGATGGTTGTAAAGGCGGTGGCGGTGGCAGTGTAGCTTCAGGAGTTGGAAGCGCATTAGCGGTCGGTTGATGAACATTAGAGGAGAGTCCTGGAATTGGTGCCTATGTTTTTCTTTTAACACTTAAATGATATGTATTCTGATTTCTATTTTGTAAGCTTGGTGCAGTTAGGAGTGATGGTATTTCCGTAGCTGAATAAAATTTTGGCGGTTCTAGTGGTTGTTCTGGTAATGCAGGTGCACTGCTATTTCCGTGTTGTTCTGGGGCATAAAAAACGATCGAGTGCCGAGTCTTTGGATATCCGCGTTCAAAACACTACTATCTTCAACATGTTGGCTGGTTGGTGAATAATCTTTAATCACCTTTGAAAAGATTCTAATTCATTCTCATATAAAATTCTAATTCTAATTCAAACTCATATAAAAGGCTACAACCAAAATTATGAGTAATTTTCACTGCCCTCCACTAAACCGCAAGTTCGTACTATTTAACACTGACCGCTAACCTCCACACGTGCCACAAAAACAAAGTTGCGCTTTACAACTCTCCGATACGAGATTTCTCACCACCAAGGTCACGATTATAACTGGATTTACTTTCCACTAGATTACGCCACAAGGTACAACGTGATGTTCAAAATATTGTTGCAACCGCCATTATCCAAATATCAATTTGAAGTCCCTACATAGAAGAAAAGATGAAAACCGCCGACCGAAATTTTCGGATCCCAGTCCTTGCACTATGTGGTAAATTCTTCATCACCTCAAAATCCGCTTCAGTGGACCAGACAACATTCTTGTGGAATTTAGCGTTAGAAAATAAAACGCCTACTAAGTCCGAACAATCCACAGCTCCGTCTCCTATTACTCCAATGTATGATCGAATAATTTCTTTCCTTTATTCCGGCTTTCTCGAGCTGACATCGACAGGATTGATTTCACTGTTGTGTTGATTTATCCTGCTGTGATCAAGAAGGCACACCACTTCGGACAAGACTCTTTTCGGTACGTCAATGTCAGTCGTCGCGGCCGCCCTAGTACACGGTCATATATTTCGATGCAGTCTTCTGATTAGTTTGCATATTATATTTGCTATATGTGTGTGGGCGTATAATTAATAAGTATAAATGAAAATCATGGACGATATAAACAGAATTGCTTCTTGGGTGTTGTTGGTGTTTTTACCTTATATTATTATCATACGGTTTTATTGATCAATTGGAATTCATTTTCAACGTAAAGATACAATAATGAATAACGCGTAATAATATATCGCAGTTTTTGTAATATCACGTTGATTTGAAACAAAATTGGTATGCACGGTGTTTGTTAGTTCTTGATTATCTTAAAGAAGACATTAGATATTTAAAAATCTCTAAACTGAATAATCATTAATGTCTACTTGTCGCCGACTATAGCAATATGCGTTTAATTGAACTGTCTTCACTTTTTTCAAGTAGGAATTTCAATTTTCTTGAGTACCATGCGGTAGGGGTGAAGGAGATAGGAAAGTTTTAGAGCAGTTTGATAGGTTAACTGCTCGATTACTACAAAAACTTCACCAAAGATTCATATCATGTGCATTTTTGAGAGCTTGTTCAACGAGTTATATCAGCAATCGCAAAACATAATGGCGGCCCTTTTACACGAGAGCATTGAGTACATTTGTGTTACTTTCCCCAACTTCAGCACTAAGAGCACAAACTATTAACTCTAAGTGAAAACATACATTTTAAGGGTGAAAAAATGATGGTGTTAGGTTCTTATCGTTACAACAATAACAAATACCTTAAAAGTTGAAATCACTTAATTTTTTAAGAATAGTAAATAGAATTTGTAAATATGACATTTACTCCAGCGAATTCATATGGGTACCATTAAATTTAAATTTACAGAGTTCAAGGAATAGTTCTCACAGTCTGAAAGTTTAAATAAAGTTAAATCACGTTTCCGGAAGAAACAGCGATATGAAATTTTTCCGAGTACAATATAAACAATGTACGCTTTTCTACGATTCGGGCCTTTCATCGAACTAGACACTACACTTTTATGGGAACATCTCATTTCCAGATAAAATGAATAATAAAATTTTTGAAAAATTTAACTCAGTCTATGGTTGTTAGTGATTTTGCCACAAAATGGAGGCAGATTAAAATGAAGTTGCAATGGATTTCCTTTTGAATTTTTACTTAAGGTTATTAATCATTGGTATCTTCTGTACATCGTACGTTGAGTATAAATCCTTAGTGACATGAGCAAAGTTCCGTCTATCCAACCTGTTAACAAGTTGGGTAGACAGAGCTTTGTCCATGTCAAAAGAGATCTGTACTTAAAATTCAATATGCGGATATGTAGAAAGATTGATTTCAAGAATAACCATTTTAACATGCACAACAAATGTATCCTTGCTTCAAAAGAACTCCATTTAACCAGCCAACATTTTGCTTCGATTTTACTTAAATAATTGACTGACTTGAAGCTTAAATGTATTTTTGTTACTCATCTTATCTGAAAATCTGGAGAAGATTTAATCAAAAGTAGGGTGCCTGGTTCGATGGAAAGCCCATGTAGCAGGAAAATGGTATATGATTGTTATAATCGGAACAAATTCAAAGAGCTATAGCTTCTGCAAATTCTATTGAAAGGTATAAAATATAAGGATATTTTTCAAAAACTACTTAAATGGGTAATTTCATCCAATTTAATGATGTTTTACTCCCGAAAATGTTAAATCCTACTATTAGCAAAATTCAACGAGTTTGAACCTCTAAATTATTTTTTCATGATTTTTAAGGCTTTGTGAAAGAAATTTTAGAAAAACCTACTAGCTTCACGTCCTGTCTAACTGTCTGTCCGCAAATCTGTCCGTCCATCTATCCGTGCATCATAAAAAAATTTCTTTAGAAATTATAGAAGCTACAAAACTAACACTTTGTGAAAACGTCGGAAGTGGTGGTCTTTCAAAGGTTTAGGTCTTATCGAACATTTCAAAAGTTTTTAAACGAGGTTCTCTTTCAGAACATAGTGGCCCTTAAACATTTTTTTCATCAGATGTAGTTGAGTAAAGTATCAAATAATTGTCTTAGCACATTCAAAACTTTAAAAAAAGGCACTTTTTCCATAAAGAGTCCAGGGGGAGGCAAAATGTACAAATAATACGAGTATAGTGGAACCTCGATATAACGAACCTGGAGGCGAAAGAGAAAACTTTGATGTATCGAGAGATTCGATATAACGAGGCTCGTTATATCGAGGTGATTTTCGACTTACTTTGATATTTAGAGGTTCAAAACAGCGTGAGATAAAATTCAGTAAATTTAAAAAATACTCACTACATTTACATAATTTATTTTCGTTAAGTTCAAAACATGTGCTTAGGTTCTGCTATTATGAATTAAAAAATATGAATTGAAAACTAGGACTATTTTCAGGTAGATATGTAATTTTATAAAAAGAACGTAATGTGAAATATGGCACAGAAGACATACAGGTATATATAAAGCTTTCATCAATTATAAAATAATTAAAAAAATATTGTTCGAATTTTTGTTTTGTCATTAATAAAAAAATGAATTGAGAAATAAAGCTTTTAAATTCATGAAGTGGAATCAAAAGCGCCAAACGTACTCAATAATATAAAAGACCTACATAAATATGTAATGGTGATTTTTTTTATGTAAAAAAGTATACATATATCAAGTTGATTGTAAACAAAACTTAGCCATCTTAGCCGGTTTCTTTTAAGGAATTTCCGCAATATCGTGATGGCATTGCACGTATCACGTAAGGTGGGGTTGGGCCCTGGATCCTACATGTCGGCCTCGCTGTCTACATCTTCCTGGCCCGCATATTCTCCTGTTGCTTAGATGCGATAATGTCTGCATCACTGAGTTCACCATATATGTATAGCCAGATCATCGTCAAAACTAACATATTCCTCAAATGTTAGACCCTCAACATTTAGCGTTTTTTTAATCTCGTCCCATCGTTCAGGAGTTTCGTGATCATTTGATTACTAAATGGTGTATCAACAATGCTACTGTAATTTACAACTCTTTTTTCATCCTCTCGCTTTTCCTGAAACAATATCTTTAGTAACATTGGCCCAGACCTTTGATGCCATCTACATGGCATCTAGCTCGTTGATATTCGTTGGATTATTCTCTTCAATATCATGAAGAAGTTGATGCACGGCTTCTTTCCTGTAAAGGACTTTAAAATTTTTTATAATTCCTTGACTGTAGCTTTAATGTCGTATTTGGGGGGGAAGAACTCAATTTTATGTGATTCCATGTGCTGTACGATTGTCGATTAACATTAGAATTTTTTTCTTCTTTTTCTTCATCTTCTCGTCGAGGCCACTCAACCACTTTTCAGGTATTTCAGATTTCATCCATAATTTTGGATTAGATGTATGGCCCATAGGAAAACCCTAGATATTTTTAAAATATCTAGGGTTTTTTGCTTTTCTACTCATTAATGGTTTGAGTTTTACAGTTTGCGTTTGGTTTGCTCCTAACAAAAGTGTTACTCTTTGTTTTTTTCGCCATGGCATACGTCTCTTTTAAACGTTCATTTTTTGTCTGGTGGTAACTAATAATAAAGACCAACTTCATCTGCGTTAAATATATCGTCCAGTTTTTTCCTCTTCATAAGGTCTAGTACCTTTTCACTTAACTGAGTGCATCCCTAATTCTCAGCGCTTGCACTCTCGCCAGTTATCTTTTTAAGCACAATTTCGTTTTCTTCTTAAAATTTTGAAGCCATCCATTACTGGCGTGAAATTTAAGTTTTCGGAGTTGATCCGAAAATTGGTTCACTTATAGTCAAATTTTAATTGCGGTACTGCTTTAACTACAGTAGAATGCACTCTTCAATGTCTTTGCATTCAGCTCCTTCAAGTCTCTTTGCCGAAGATGGCTGGTTTTCATATTTTTTCTTCTTCTTTATTCTGGTAGAAAGCGTGTTGGTTGGGATGCCAAACTGCTTCGCTATATCAATCTTTTTCCTATTACCAGCATTCACGGCCTCCATAATATTCAAGGATATATAAAATCGGTATAATCAAATGATACTTTTACCAACAAAATTGACCAAATTTCGTCTTCTCATGTATTTGTTATTAATGTACTTATAACTCACTCACGATTTCTTTCGGATAAAAGGCGCTCAATTACGAGGGGGTACGCGAAAATCTCACCAAGACCTTGCCAATGATGCCCTACTCGATTGCCAATGGTGAAAAAATAGTTTTGAGTTGTCACCTCCCTATAAGGGGAGACCCCCCTTGAGCCCTTCAAAAAAAATTTCCACTCAAACATTTTCAAGAAGTCACCACTTCTGATCTTTTCGCAATGTTTCATGGCTGTAGCTTCTATAGTTCCGGAGGAAAACTGCTGTGATGTACAGACGGACGAACGGACGGATGGACGGACAGATGGACACAGGTCGTGATTGCAATAGGGTTTTGTATTTCAGTGCAAAATCCTAAAAATGGATTTGGGAAAGTTTTGAAAAAAGTTCAAGCGGGATTACCAGAAGTAATGTCCTCTTTCTGATGAAGCCAACTCTTGCTCAATGTGTCCTAATGACAGTAAACTAACGAACGATTAAATAGATCTATATTTGTCGAAGTTATATAAGCCTAAGTTGGAGACCCTTGAGAATGTTGTTTCTGATACTATATATGACATCGAAAGAATATGGGAGGGGATGAAACGCCAGCTACCGCAAGGTTAAAATATTTGAAAAACCTTTTTCTTATATGCGTCAACTATATTTATTGGTAATTTCGGGACTACAACCATCCACCGTTTTTTTTTTAATTTTTTTTTTTGTGGTACAGAGGTGAATGCCATTTATGCACAGAGTCTTGGACCCCCAGGCGCGACCGAACTACCCACTAAACACCTTCTTTCGTCAACCTAAGAACCCAGCCTGGAATCGTTTGACACATTTCTTCGGGCCAGGGCTCGTATTGTTACGCCGTGAGGCGCCTTCAGGCTGGGGGATTGCTTTCCTAGCGGGAGAAAAGAGGGGAAGAGGAAGTGCCAGAAAAGCGATCCCCCAGCCCCAACACTCCCGGCTACTGTGAGTCTCTTTTATATTTTAGGACTGTCCGAGCACAATGTGCCATCTGGCTCCATTTGTCAACCGATTCGAGCATCACCGCAACTATATTATCCGGGGTGAGCTCTCCCGTCTCCCTGTAGAGTTTCTTTCGCGGCCTGACCCATTTTGTACACGAAAAAAATGAGTGGCAGGCATTGTCCTCCTCTCTTGGGCAAAACCAACAATCGGGAGACCGTGACTTACCAATCTTGTGCAGGTAAAACTGAAAACACCAATGCCCGCTCAAAAGCTAGGTCAGATAGAAGTCAGTCTCACCATGCCTTCAATTTAGCCACAGTCTCACTTTCGAGATGAGGAGCGCAGTTCACCTTCCATTCGTGCGATTGACCCAAGACTGCTGCCAATCATTGAGCAAGCGCTGTTTATTTTCGCGGACAACCATCCCCCTCGCATCCTCGTTTCGGCGCAGGTAAATAGCGTGGCGCTCTCTAGCAAGGAGGGCGACAAGTTTTACGCCTGCAATAACTCTTACCACCGACTCAGAGACTGTCGGATACGAAGATGTAATTCTAAGTGCTCCTCTTCTCTGTACCTGTGCCAAACGTTTTCGGTATACCACCTTGCTGAGGGCGTCGCCCAATATCTCTGCTCCGTACAGTAGCACTGACCTTACAGCGCTCATCAAGAGGCGTTTTCTTGACAGGCTGGTTCCCCCTACGTTGGCCATAAGTCGACTCAGCGCCAATATTCCCGAAGCAGCCTTCTCAGCCGATGCCCTGATTTGCCCAGAGAAACTCATCTTCGAGTCGATCAGCAGCCCCAGGTACTTCACCAATGGGTTCGATTCGATTCGTATATTTCCAATACTGATCATCCTTACTCTAGGGATTCTCTTTTTTGTCAAGGTGACCACTTCGGTTTTCTCCAGTGCTAAACTGAGCCCGCAACATCATACGCATAGCTGACCAAGCGTAACTCATCTGGCATCTCAAGTCTCAGTAGCCCATCGTAAGACACGTTCCACAGGCTCGGACCAAGGATAGATCCCTGGGCAACACCCAGATCAAACAGATCTCTATTTATCGAAGTTATGTTAGCCTAAGTTGAAAACCATTGAGAAACTCATTCCCGAGATAGAACATCGAAAGAATATGAGAGGAAATGAAACGCCAACTATTGCAAAGTTAAAGAATGTGAGGAACTTCATACATTCATACTTCAGGAGTGAGGTCAGCAATCAATGGGTGGAAAAATAGAGGTATATTAGCCCACAGGATCAAGATGGCGTGATCATGAGTGTGAACAGTAGATTCCGTCAGAAATCTCTAGTGAAGAGGATTGAAACTTGACGTCGCTAGTGATGAGATAAATCTTCTTGATCAAACTGGTATCGAAATTGAAAGTTTGAGTCCACACGAAAATGGAAACGGGATTATATGTGATGAATTTCTGTTTTTTGTCCTGATTAAAACCCATTTTGAATTGGTCTATCTGCCAAATCAAATCAAATATTTTCAGAGGTCGTTGGAGCAAAAAGTTCCGCTGTAGACAGTTCCGAACCTTTTAAAGGAAGGAAGATCGAACCTTTTGCTTCCCGAACTAACCACTTCCATCATTCCTCATCCCAAACCTCATGACTAAATGCTAGTAAGTGTTCCTGGGGGCGTACATTGGGTTTAATGGTTCCCTAATGATAGGATATTAAATGCTGCAAAATGCTAAAAACTGTAAATACATCTGCAATTCTACCACTAAATTCTACTTACGCCTCCTCTGTGGGGACGTAAGAGAGGGAAGTCAAATCGTGAGAGCCTGATAATGGAATCGAACTTATAATTATGCCGCCGAATCGAAGGTTGAATGACGGGCTTACTCCCGACCCTGAAAAGCTCTAAAATGTGTCAAAACCTGCAGAAGGGCCCCGAAATGGATTGGACTCACGGAAATGACTCAATTACCCTGGGGCTCTTAAGGACCTTTTATAACAGGCCAGCCAATATTAATTAAAAACAATGGCAATCCAGGAAACGAATCGGACTGAAAATGATATTCAAGACATGAGATCGCACACAATATTCAAAAGTGGGAACCCTGCTAGAAAACGAAAATCAAGAGTAACCTTCATTGTGGATAGGGAGTTCAAATTGCACATCATTGATTTTAAGACAGGCAGTGAACGATTGTGTGCGATCCGTATATAAAAGCGAAAACCTTCAAAATCTGACTGACAAATGTTTACGCCTTGAGCGAAGACATGGACGAAAAAATGAACGAAACATTCTCAAATCACCTAGAAAGACTATTAAACTCATTGCCTATAAACGACATAAAAATTATTCCGGCAATCAACAGTGAAGCGAAACTAGTAGGGCCACAAGTCAATGAGAATAAAACAAAGCTCTATGACACAGTAAAGGAAAAATTCCTCAAGTACAAAAATATGAAATACGCCAAAGAATACAGCTCATAAATAAGATTTTTATTCAGTTTTGACGGTCTTAAAGGCCAGCTACATACATAGGAAATCTTTGATAAGATCTGTGTTATGCTATGGGTGTGAAACATGAACTCTAACTCAAGCATCCGCAAAAATGTTGAACGCCTTTAAGCAACGGGTCCTGAGGTGAATATTTGGAGAGGAACTAGACGAAACAACCATGAGTTGTTAGAAATTTTTTACGAGTCGGAGGTTTCAAAAATTATAGGACTGCAGAAGCTGCAATGGGCTAGCCATGTGACGAACAACGGGTACGCAAAGAGGTATTAACTGGAAGAACTGAAGGGCGGAGACTAGTGGAAAACCAAAAAAAAAACTCTGGTCTGACTTGGTCGACTAAAAAATTTCCTCGCTGTTCGGATTTTGAAATTGTAGGACGCAGCCAATGGACCCAGACAGTTAGAGACGCTATTTGCAGGAAGCAAAGGCTTGACAGGGGCTGTAGTGCTACGAAGAAGAAAAAGCTAGTTTTCAAATAATCAAATAAACTATTTCAACTACTGCATAAATGTTTGAACTATCATTTTACTTCATTTTAACGAAAAACAGGTGAAGTCATCATGACCTTAACATTTTTTGGTGTAACTTATGTAGTTTCTGAGAAAACGTGGCAACGTATGGAAAAACGGGCAAATAAACCGAAAGGACACGAGATTACTGTTTTTTATCAAATTTTTTCTTCGGCGTTAAAAAATTACTTCCCTCAGGTATTGAGCTGGAGTCGTTAAACCTTTTGCAGACGTAGAGAATCTTCTGTCATTAGCTTGCATTACTTTCATGAATACAATTCATATATTTCATTATTAATACTACTTTAAATGTAATCTATAAAGTAATATTTTCACTAGAATTCTGAAATAAAATTAGTGCTTTATTTCCTAATCCTTTTCATGAATTATTACAAATTAATCACGGGGATAAATAAATGGCCTTTTTAATTTTGGAAAACATTTTAGCTGACGGAAAACTACGTTCCTGCAGTGTATGCTAATTTGCTACAAGGGCTAATATATTTAATTAATATATTTAAATAATATACAATGCAAGGATTGTACTACGATTGGATAATTAATAAAGAACACAATGCCAAACGATTGTTTTGTTCCTCACCCTCGCTTTATTGAATGAACAAAAACTACAAATCCTAATTAACACAATGATTCAACTTCTCTACTTTCATTATTCAAGCAAGTCATCATCACATCCACCCTAACGCAAATAAACTTGATTCACATCATCCCCAGCCATTTCATGACAGCCTTGAAAAATTGTTATTAAAACTGACAAGGGTAATGATGATAAGGGATAATTTTCCGTACGTTAATAAAAATGTTTTGAAATTGCCGAAAAGTATTTATAGATTTTTTTCGTGTTTCTGTTGACAGTGGACTTTTATGTGCTCATTAGGCTTCTGATATATATACAAGCCTATTTAAATGAAAGTGTTTTCGTGTTTCATGCGCTGGTAGAAGAATCCTTATTCAAATTTACTATTTATGCAAATGAACTAACAATAGTCAAAAAATACAACCATCTACAAAACGATGTATTGTTCAAATTAACAACTATTCTGCTATAAACTTTGATCCAACCAAAATGAGTACTTCCGTGTGGTGCTTTCGGTACCACATCCAACGCGTTCTCATGTGGTGGGTAGAGGGTTGCTGACTTGCTAGCCAGTGGGTATTTAGAAAATAGAATACACTCGCGAACCAAACATCGACTAAGTTCAAGACCTGATAACACTTTACTTAGTATTTACTTGTCATGGAACCAGGATAAAAGCCTCGGATTGCATTGGATACATGGTAATGACTATCGCAACAAATAGAGGACTATTCTTTCGGAACTTGTAATTTTAAATCATTGTATAGACCAGATGCATAGCGACAACTTCTGGATGATATGAGGAAATATACAATCAACATCCTCCTAGTGCGAAAAACCAGGTGGTATGGTAAAGGCATGTTTAAGATGTGAACGCACAACGCATTTAAAAGTCGAAAATCGCAAGGAAGTCGTGAGTTTGGGGTGCCTTTTTTTGTTGACAGCACATTTAAACAAATCATCACTGACTTTACGCCTGTTGACGAAATGCTCTGAACGATTCGTATGAAGACCGAATTCCTTAATGTCTGGGTGGCTACTGTCATGTGCCCACAGAAAACAAGAAAGAGGAAATCAATGAGAAATTTTACAGTCCAAATGACATTAAAACTATTATGGGTTACTTTAATGCAAAAATCGGTCTAGTGAAGATACATATTGGAACAATTAGAGAGCACAGACTTTGTCTGGAAACCAGGGATAACGAAAAATACCTGATAGACTCCACTTGTAGTACTCGTAGAGGCTTCACACTAAGCTCTACACTCTACTCGCATCGAGGCATCTACAAGATAACGTGGGCATCCCCATACGGTCACACATTCAATCAGATTGACCATGTTCTCATGCAAAAACGAGTATCACCAGTATTCTCAACATGTGATTCTAACCTCTAGCTTATAAGTGTCAAGTTCCGATGCCGCATATTCAAAAGCTGTGAACAAAGAAAATCAGTTACCTTAAGGTGCCATATTCATTAACTAAATAATAGCTTAGAAATGCCCACATACTCGTACATGTCAGCACTAGAAAATTGTATCAATATATGTAATCCTGCAGGCGGGAGAAAATAACGATGGCATCAAAACCACTTGGAGATACGGCATCAGAATTAGCCGAAGAAATTTAGGGGCCCTGGTCGAAGAAAATTAGGAACGACTAGTATGACGAAAAATGCAAAGAAGTGGCTGAAAAAAGGGACCAGGTGCACAAACAATACATCCGGCAACCAACTTGTGCCAAAAAAAGAACAATTCAACACCCTCTTATGACAAACTAAAAAATTGTGTCGAACAAACAAACAAGGAACTATCATCACCAAAAATCAACTGAAACGAAACAAGTTGGGTAGACGGAACCACGCTCAGGCCAAAAGGGTTTTGTACTTAACTTATAATATGCAGATATTTCGAATGATTTAATTCAAGAAAAAATTTAATGACAAGCACAAAAAAAATATATTCCTGCTTTGAAAGAACTTGATCTTAACCAGACAACATTTTATTCCTATATCGTGAAAATCATTGACTGACCTCAATCTTAAATTTTTTTTTTGTATTGATCTTTACTGGAAATTTGGAGAAGATCCTATTAAAGGTGTAGCGCCTGGTTCGATGGAAAGCCCAAGCCGTAGAAAATTCGTGTTTAATTATTGTAATCTGACGAAATTCATATGGTTATAACTTCTGTAAATTTTATTGAAACGTATAGAACATAAGGATCTTTTTAAAAACTGGCTAAATGGCTGATTTCATCTAATTTGATGAAACTCATACAGTTTTACTGACAAAAATACTAAATCCTACTATTATTAGCAAAGTTCAATGGATTTCAGCATCCAAGTTTTTTTTATATTGGGTGTGTTTCCATAATTTTAAGGACTTTTTGAAATTTTTTTTACAAAAATGTTCCGTTTTTGCATTCTGTCGGTCCATTCATTCATTTATTCATCGGTTTATCTGCTTGTCTATCTGTGCGATACAAAAAGTTTCTTCAAAAACTATAGAAGCTACACAGCTCAAACTTTTTGAAAAGTTAAGAAGTCGTGGTCTCTTAATAATTTCTTCTCCTTCTTCATAGCAATTGAATTATTTTGCCCTGTCTAGAGTGAAACTCCGATTTGAACAAGATTGGGCACATTGATTGATGAGGTCGTAGCCCACAAAGATTTAAAATAGTCCAAAATCAAATGCATGCATTCAAAATGGCGGCCTCCAAAGGTCAGGAGGCAAGCACAATTCGCTATTTTAGTAGCAACTGAAATGATAAATTTTTTTCATGGAAACGTTTTAAATTACTTAACTTGGAAGTATTTATAAAGCAGACCATTTTCAGGATATTGTTTAAATATTTTTAGCAATACCCTAAAAAATTATAAAAATTGTAACTTGTCTGTCTGTCCGTCCATTTGTTCGTTCATCACAACAAGATTTCTCGAAAACCACATGAGCTACAATGAGGAAATTTTCTACGTGGGGCAAAAGTGGTGCCTCTTGAAATTCGCAGTGCAAAAAAATATTTTAAGGTGTTTAAGGGGGGTCTTTGCATACAGGGGGTGACTTAAATTTTGTTTTATTTCTAAAGCTCCCTAGCAGCCAAGTTTCTCAACGGATTCCGATGAAACCTGAAATTATAAGTTATTAAGGTAAGATAAATTAACCTGCGAAAAATTCTGCAAATCGGATGACAAATAAAAAAGTCAAAAATTTAGAGCTTAGCATTTTTAGCAGCCGTTTTCAATATAAATTCAAAATGGCGGCCCCTGATGGATCAGTAAAGGAATGAAAATGTATATATTAATGGCAATACAAGTGCTAATTAAACCTCCATGGAAATCTTTTGAAACTAACTATTTGAGCTATCTAAGCCGACAAGTTATCAACTTTGTGTGGTAACCACTGTGAAATGTGTAAACAGCAAATGTGGCAAGGACAACACCTGTATGTTTTTGTTTATAACAATTTATTATCGGCCAACTTTCAATATGTGATCCATACGTGTGCAGCTCAATTCAATTAGCAAAATATTTGCGCCTCTTTAAAGGGTCTCTATATACGAACGTGGGCAGATTCTTTTTATGTTGATAAATATCCATGTGGTGCTACGAATATTGCAGTATGAAGTCTAGTAGTAGGCGAGCCAAAATTCTTTTTTGGAATTTGACAGTAGCAACGAGAAATTTACCTTTCCGGCTGTTGCTGCCAACGGGGATTATAAAAATATTTTGTACATCGTACAAAGTAGAGATATGCCTCTATAATTTTCACACTGTCACTTGTAATCTTTTTTTGTGGATAGGTAATATAATTGATTGGCTTCACTCTTTCTCTATATGTTCTTGTTGCCAAATGTGCTGGATGACTTTGTGAATAGCGTTATGAACACTGCTTCCACCATATTTGATAAGCTCCACTGGAATCTCATCGATGCCCGTCGCTTTATTATTCTTTTGGACTTTGGGATGGAACAAACTGCATCTAAAGCTAATGGGGCTAATGGAAGCCTTCCACAGGCATCTATAAGCTCCAATGTTCTGGAGCTCTGCGACGGATTAAGGAAGTTCTTGAAATATGATGCCCATCATTCCTTAAACTTGGTTTTATCAGTGGTGATATTGCTGATTTCATCACGACAGAGTGTGGTTTTGTGCTGATAACCACGTTTCAGGCTTTTCATTATTCTGTATGCTTGTCTTGTGTTGTTGATTGCTAGTCTTACATCTAAACTTCTCAATTAGTCGTCAAAGTTTTTTCTTTTCTTAATCCTAATTATCTTATTCGCTGCTCTTCTGAGATGTTTATAGTGTTCTTTCTTCGTCCTGGTTGTCTTACCTATGTATTCTTTGCACGCCTGATTCTTTTTATCTATCGCATACTGGCACTCATCATCGAACCAATCATTCCTCTTACGCCATCTGTCATCCCGCGATCTTAACAGCCGCTTTCACTTCCATCCAGAGCTCGTTGGTCGTCTTTAACGATGCGTCTGATAAGATGGGAGCCAGCTGGTTGTCGAGGGTTTCCGTGTAATTTTCGTCCACATACGCTATGGGAGCCGTTCGACGTCAAATTTATGATGGTTAGGCAGGCTAGTCACCGCAGCTTGTTTTACTCCCGCTTTTTAGGCTTCCGCTGGCCTCCACACGGACGCTCTGGTTTGATGGTGCGGGCGCTGGTATCCAGGGGTGCCTTAAGCTTCCTTAGATTTTCCTACATTGTGATTGGCCGTGGCCCGGCTCGCGGTTCTTCCTGGAGCACCTGCTCCAAACTCCTAATTGGTGCTGGAAAGCGGATAGCTGGCCCTACGTTCCTGGCACCGCTGGTTGTCAGTTGTTAGAGCGGCACGCAAACGCTGGCAAGCTTGGGTTGCAATGACGGACCATCGGGGTTTGGTAATGAGCTCCTACCTCGTGCATAGTCGACGACTACTGCGACTGGAACTACAGCTGAGCGTTAACCTCCTGCATTTGCCCGAAAAAACTGACGTTTTATTAATTGTGGCTACACAGTGTAATACGCTAAAAGCCAATGACGAACACGGCACGTGTTGCCAACACCCCACCATAAATAAAACTAAAACTCAAAATACTATTGAATATCAGCTTCGACCGACCCGGCTCCAGTGTACTTTACTGCACGTACGTTTGACGACTCTCTTCCGTACTTCACTCAAGAACTTTAAATATTGTTGCCTCGTAAACTTTTAGCCTCAATTCTCCTGAAAGGTGCTAAATAGCCAAACTCCGCTCCGTTTCGCATGCTCGGATGGTGAGAGCCAGTAGATGGATAGGCGAAACTGGGGAAATTGAGCGAGGGAGTGCTTTTTGCTTAAGTTTTTGGCTATCTCACGATCTTTTGAGGCAAATTAGTGAAACTGGTGACATTTGGTGAGAGTTCAATTTCGCTTGCTCTTTTAGCTTTCTCTTCAGCTTCACTCTGCTGGAAGCACACCCAAAGCTTGTCGTCGGCGATGTGATAGCTTGTCGTTGGCGATGTGATAGCTTGTATCAAGCGCATTATGGATTGATCTTTACGTATTTATTTTTCACTTGCTCATTGGATGACAAGTACATGCTTCGATGACAATAGGTGTATGTGCTTGCTTGTATAATTTTATTGGTGAAGCGCAAGTATATAGGCTGTGTTTGCTTGCTCGCAACCACTTCATGATCGAAGCGTTAATATATAGGCGGTATTTGATCGCTCGCAGCAAGCGGGCTTATGTGATTGGACATATTTCAATGTAATTCAAAGGATTTTTGATGTTATTTAACTATCGATGAAACCTGAGTTCATGATTAGATGCCGTAAACAAAAAATCAACAAGTTGGGTAAACTTCCTGTAAAAGAATTTAAATGGGTTGGAAACCAAAGCACATAGCTTAAGGTGGAGCTATGAAAAGTAGTTGAGTAGACAGACCAACGCTCATGTAAGAAGGATTTTGTACCCAATTTCTCAGAAATGCAGTCACCAGCAATGAATAACGTCAAGAAATATGTCAAAGAGATGTGCACGTTCAATAGAAAATCCATTGTTTTTCTACTTTCAATGGTCGCCATTTTGTTGCTAAACGACAAAAATCACTCAAATCATGAATTCTCAAAATCATTAATGTTATTCACCTTATTGGAAAATTTCAAGAAGATCAAGTCAAAACTGCAGTGACTGATTCGATGGAAAGTCCATAACATACCAAAATTGTTGTTGTAATTGGAGAAATTTCAAACGTCTATGGTTTCCGTGTATATCATTCGATTTTCATCAAATTTACAGGGTTAAAGAATCTCTAGTAGGACTACGTAAATATCGAATCGCGTTCAGTTTACGGATACCGATGCGATTTTATTGGAGAAAATGTGAAATTCGAATATCATACTATTATTAACAAAGTTGAGTGAATTTTTACTTCCAAGGTATTGGTTGTAATTCTACTCATAAACACCTACCAGCATAATTTTTTTCAGATTTTTCGGATCACAGGTGTCCAATCGAGAGGGTGTGGACACAAATTTTCCGTGTATTTTCCCTCCCTGCGCGTCCCTTGAAACAAAAAGTATCAAATTAAGACCTGCTTTGAAAACCTCTCATCAAGACCTTTCATTTGATATCCATATCGGCTACCTTTGATGAAATTTTTTTTTCGGGGGCCACTCCCCTATATGGGGAGGCTCCCTCTTAAATACCTTATAAAATTCTTTGTAGTTAACCTTTAAAGAGGACACCACTTTACACGCACATACAAAATTTGATGTTTCTAGCTTAAGTAGTTTGCGAGAAAAAGTACTGTGACACACGGACGGACAGACGGACAGACAGATCGCGATTTTAGTAGGGTTTTGTAAAATTATTTTACAAAACCCTTAAAAATGTGGATTACACTTGGAAAGATGAGCCACAAATGGTTGCATCAGCCGGTAGGGCATAGCCACAATTTTTTGGAATTCTTCTTTTTCTTCTTTGTAGCACTACAGCCCTTCTCGGGCCTCGCTTAGAGATAGTTAGAGTATCTCATTTTCATGACCTTATTGATTTTTCGAAAGTTGGTTTGGTCAGTAAAATGCTCCCGTGTGCCTGCTCAGCTTTGATATGATCTGATTAAATCAGTACATATCACTACTGAGTGAACACTCGTAGTCTGTCCGAAAAATCCCCTGGACTGACTCACGTTACTCCTAACGAGATTTGAACCTGGGATACTACAGCTTATACGTTCATGCTCTAACCACTAGACCACATAGACTACAATAAATCATACTATTACTAACAATGTTGGGTGAATTTTGAATTCTCATGTATTTTTGGAACTCAGATGGTATAATATTCATCGATTACCTACAGAAGCGAAAAACTACTACGGGAGTACCATGCGTCATTATTAGATAGGTCAAATGCCATACTGATGAAAAAGCGCTCCTAGTTTGGCAAAAAATGCTTTTCCACCATGATAATGCATCAGCTAATACAAATGCCATTGCAATGACCAAAATATCTGATTTAAGCTACGGCATGCTTCCAGACTCTCTAGATTATTTATTTATTTATTGCCAAACAAGGCATCATTTAACAAAACACAAAGATATTACAATTTATACATTAGGTTACTTAATGAT
Organism: Odontomyia ornata; assembly: GCA_963969285.1. NCBI lineage: Eukaryota > Metazoa > Arthropoda > Insecta > Diptera > Stratiomyidae > Odontomyia > Odontomyia ornata. The sequence goes on from OZ017739.1 coordinate 330,751,462, forward strand.
CTACTGTATCTGGGAAGAGCAGGATTGTGTAATTATGGACTTGAAAAGGGACTTGGAAATGATTGGGGAATAATGATTGCTAAATTTGTTAAATGCTTTACAACATCTATTTATTGGCGCGTTATCTGCATATATGGTCCGACGTGTTCTTGTGGTGAACATAGGAGAATTTCTGGTAACTCTAGAAGGGTTATTCAGCCGTACCTTCTCGGAAATAAATTTCACGTTAATATTAACCCTAAACACATCGAAAATTAGACATGAGGACAACGCAGTTCGCCTAGAAGCTAGTGATGCCATATTCAATATTTAGAGTCGGTTATCGTAGGATGGAAGGCTATGGAAATCTCTGGGGTCATAGAGGGACCTTAGGGCAAAGAGTAAAAATTGTTTTTGTACCGACTCGAATCTAGTTTTATGAATGTAGTAAATTGGGTCCTAGATCAAACAAGCGTATTCGAGAATGGGACGAACAAGTAAAGTGTATAGCGATTTTGTTGCTCAAATATTCTCGAATTCTTTGGCTCTCCTTTTGATGAAACCTAGCATCCTATTAGCTTTAGAGGGGGCTTCGTCATGTTGAAGATTAAACCGAAGCTGTGTGTTTAAGATTACGCCTAGATCTACTATGCTCTCAACTCTGCTCAAACTCGTGCTTTTGATTTGATAATCGTTAATGATGATTTTTTTTCTGGAAAAACTTATGACATCGCATTTATCCAAATTGAGTGCAAGTTGATTACCGTTGCACCATTGGAGCAAAATATTTAATTTGGATTGAAGAAAGGAAGCGTCAATATGCGATTTTATAATGTGATATACCTTCAGATCATCGGCATGAAAAAGGTGAGTCATATCGGATAGTGCCGCTGAAAGGATATGAAGATATTGAAAAGTAATGGACTCAGATGACTACCCTGAGGAACCCCAGAGAGGACATTAATTTTCTTCGATAAGCGACCTTGGAACTTGACATATTGGATGTGGTTTTTCAAATATGAATGAATCCAGTTAAGCGGTGGGCCAGTGATGCCAAAACGACGCAGTTTTTTTAGCAATATTTCATGATTCACCCGGTCAAATGCCTTGCTGAAATCGGTGTATATGGCGTCGATTTGGTTACCTTTTTCCATCGCACATAGAATGTTTGACGTCAACACGACAAGGTTGGTGGTAGTAGATCTGCTTTTCCGGAAACCATGTTGCTCGTCGTTGAGATAAGGTTCAATAAGAGGTGTAATTTTATTGCATATAATCTTTTCAAAAAGCTTCGGTATGGAAGATAACGTAGCGATTCCCCTATAATTTTCAACAGACCGCTTTTTGCCTTTTTTATGGATTGGTATTATATAAGATGGTTCCCAATGTGAGGGGAAAATACCGCTCGAAAGCGATTTATTAAAAATGAGGAAAAGAGGGAGGGACAAATGATCTTTACAGAGGGCCAAAAACCGAGGGAGAATGAGATCGGGGCCAGAGCTTCGATTGCTTGACGAATTTCCTCTTCAGATATCGAAATACTATCGATCTGTGCTCTTGGTGGTATTTCAGAGGACGGAAGGTTTTGAGAGTTTCCAGGATCGCAGTAGATTCCTTGGAAAAAATCAGCAAAAAACTCACAGATTTGCTCTGGAGAAGAAGAGATAGAATCGTTGTATTTCATTGCTGAAGCGTAACCATGTATCTTACGTTTTACGTTGACGAATTCGAAAAATTTTCTAGGATTCCGAGTGATATCTTCACCTACAACATTTATGTAGGATTTATACGCATCTTGAGATTTAATTTTAAACTCATTAGCAAGCTCGTCATATTTTCTCTTAAACACTTCGCCAACGTTGTTACCATTTTTTAATATTTTATATAGCTTGTTTCGTTAGTTTCGTAAACGCCTGAGGTCACTTCCCAGCCAGGGTTCAGAAACATTGTCTTTTTTCTTAATTTTAGGTACAAATGAATCAACAGCGTCAAGTATGATATGATAAAAGGTGGATAAGGCTTGATCCAAGTCTAATGTTGACAAAGTACCAGTCCAGTTGAAAGTTGATAGAAGGCTGTTAATATTGTTATAATCGCCATTACGAAAGTCATATACAATCTCATTATTGTGAGAAATAGGGTTTACTGAATCAGGAGTAGAAAGTTCAACAGAAAAGACGAAGTGATGAATTGTGTTGGAAAACAGGTGCTCGCTCTCATCAGTTGGATTGACCACTACTTCGCCATGTGCATTTGTGAAAGTGAGGTCTAACCAATTTCCATTTTGGTTGGGGATAGGAGCGGTTTGCTGCAAATCATTGCCATATAGGGTGCTCACTAAGTTAAACTCATTACTGTCTAGAAGATTGACGGGAAGAAGATTACCAAGTTCATCGGTTACAAATTTAATGTTTGGCCGATTAAAGTCACCAGTTATAATGACTCTGTCTTCTTCATTAATTCCGGCAGTAATTCCAGCTATGATATCACATACAGCATTACAGATAATTTTGACAGATTCTGGAGGTAAGCATGATTTTGGAGGGACATAGAAGACGCAAATATGTACAGAAAATTTCTGCAGCTTTATTTGCACTATTTTATGCTGGAATAATGAATTTGATATCTTCTTGACGGGCTCACTAAGGAGAGATATATGTACAGCAATCAATACATCACCTTCGCGTCTTTGTCCAGTACTAAGGAAATCTCAGTCGTCTCTGTAAATGGACCAATTATTGTCCAGAATCTCCTCATTTTCGCGAGAGTCATTTAACCATGTTTCGGTCAGGGAAAGTATATTAAAATGGCAAGATTTTGCGTCAAGAAACAGTTGGGGCAGTTTACGGAAGACGAAAAAATTTGTGTTGGTTTTCTCTTGTCCTTTGCAGTGAAGAGATATAACTGGAACTAACAAAGGAAGCATACGTCTCAAGATCTTTTTTCATCTGGTCTATGGTCACACCCAACTCTTCATGATAAGAAAAATATAAGTTCCGAAGGGCGTCAAGATCGACTGGAAGGCCTTCTCTTTGAATAATGATGTTGAGACTAGTCCTCATTTTGCCTTCAATACAGGATGTTTCCGGTCCTTTATGCATGTAGGAGAGGTTAAGGCGAACACATTCATTAATTATGTGCTCTCTGAGCCTTGAAATAAGGTACCTTTTCTCAAGATCGTTACTCGAGACAATAGTGGCCTTAACAGTGGGTGGTAAGAGTGGATCTAGAAATGATTTGCTCTTAAATTACTTTTTATGGAATTGTTTGCAGCCACATATAAATGAGTTGCATATTTTGAATAATAATTTTTCTGAAAAATTATTAGAGAAGAAAAATGTTAGAAGAAGGTGGTTTCGACGTGTGCACTAATTCTCCTCAGGCCATCACACTTAGATACACACCGGTGATGGCGACCACCATGCTCAGAGGTGGGGGAGTAAATTTTTAATTTTTCTACTAATGCAAACTCAATATGTTTTTGTATCTGCAAGTTATATTCAAGGTAAATTTCTCTTGTAAGTACTTGTATTAGCTAAACTTTTTAATTGGATCATTTCACCCTTTTCACATCAATTTAATGTAAATCTATACGACAAATTTGCTCTACATTTGAAGCTTTATCTAACGTCGCGCGGATATCGATCACTCTTTCGGATGGCTCCGATAGCTTTTTTTAAATTACTTTTTATGGAATTGTTTGCAGCTACATATAAATGAGTTGCATATTTTGAATAATAATTTTTCTGAAAAATTATTAGAGAAGAAAAATGTTAGAAGAAGGTGGTTTCGACGTGTGCACTAATTCTCCTCAGGCCATCACACTTAGATACACACCGGTGATGGCGACCACCATGCTCAGAGGTGAGGGAGTAAATTTTTAATTTTTCTACTAATGCAAACTCAATATGTTTTTGTATCTGCAAGTTATATTCAAGGTAAATTTCTCTTGTAAGTACTTGTATTAGCTAAACTTTTTAATTGGATCATTTCACCCTTTTCACATCTGCGCGACGTTAGATAAAGCTTCAAATGTAGAGCAAATTTGTCGTATAGATTTACATTAAATTGATGTGAAAAGGGTGAAATGATCCAATTAAAAAGTTTAGCTAATACAAGTACTTACAAGAGAAATTTGCCTTGAATATAACTTGCAGATACAAAAACATATTGAGTTTGCATTAGTAGAAAAATTAAAAATTTACTCCCTCACCTCTGAGCATGGTGGTCGCCAACACCGGTGTGTATCTAAGTGTGATGGCCTGAGGAGAATTAGTGCACACGTCGAAACCACCTTCTTCTAACATTTTTCTTCTCTAATAATTTTTCAGAAAAATTATTATTCAAAATATGCAACTCATTTATATGTAGCTGCAAACAATTCCATAAAAAGTAATTTAAAAAAAGCTATCGGAGCCATCCGAAAGAGTGATCGATATCCGCGTGACGTTAGATAAAGCTTCAAATGTAGAGCAAATTTGTCGTATAGATTTACATTAAATTGATGTGAAAAGGGTGAAATGATCCAATTAAAAAGTTTAGCTGATTTGCTCTTGTTTGAAGTGGTTAATAAAGTTGGCAGTCCGGATGAGCTCGTGGCTGGTGGTATTTGGTCTTCACCTTGCGCGAAATTACTGTACCTTGTTGTTGAGATGGATGTTTCAGGTATCGAGGACGGATCTTTCGTCATCTCATCGACACTTGATCCCTCTTTTCCAGAAATTTTTCGTGGTTGGCCACAAATCTCCTTAGTGGTGTTGACTTCTGGCTCATTTAACGTATCACTATTCAATAACATAGGAGGAGGTAAGGATGGGGGTGCGTTATAAGAGGTGTTGGATGAAATTGAAGTGTTAGTTATGGAGTTAGGAATACATCCTTTCTTATAATTACTTTTGTCACGGCTGGCCTTGGATTCTGGGATTCCATTACGCTCCTTCCATAATTTAGGCCCGTATTGATTATTTTTTGTTTCTTAACATGAAAGCTTGGCTTGGAGTTAAACTTTTTTTTCGAATCAGAGGTCATTGCTGTGACATAGGAAGATTTTGAGGAAATTGGTGAAAATTGTATTTAACGTTCATCGTACCCTAAAAAAAATAACGTTTTCTATCTTCGCGTGTAGAAAATATACATACATACATATAAAACTTATACAAACATGTACCGATCAGTTATGCTGCAAAACCAATCGGAATTTTTTCGCTTCACCGGAAAATGTCCTTTACTTTCGTTTAATTTCCTTGCTGTCCAAATGATACCTGAAAGAAAGTAAACTAAACAGTTTAGTCAAAACATTACCCTCCTACCTATCCCCCTTCAAAGGTGATGCATAGAAATGCATACATAAAACAAAAACCCTATAAAAAATATACATGCAAAACTTACGAGAGTCATTCAACAAGTACTTAGCCTACCGAAGAAAAATGAAAATTTTGGAAAGGTGGCAATTTATTTTTCCACATAATCTCCTACAAGCTCGATACACTTGGCCCAGCGATGCTCCAACTTTTTCATGCTTTTACATTTTCTCGAGGGCTGCAAAATAGGCCTCCGTGGCGGTGATGACCTCCTCATTCGGCCCAAATCTATTGCCTGCGAGTGATTTTTTCAGGTTTGAAAACAAAAAATAGTCACAGGAGCCAAATCTGGAGAGGACGGTAGATGGGGCAACAATTCGTAGCGCAATTTGACCATGGTGACGGCGGAGGTGTGAGCCGGTGCGTTTTCGTTGTCGAACAGCACTTTTTCTTCGCCCACCGGGCCTCCTTTTCTTCAATTCGACGTCAAATCGGCCCAATAAGTCTGCATAGTAGCACCCCGTGATTGTTCACGCCTTGTGAATCCCGAAAAACGGTGGCAATTAATTTTCCGGCCGATGGAACAATCTTCACCTTCTTCGGAGCACGTTCACCGGGTGAAGTCCACTGTTTCGACTGTTCCTTGGACTCTGGTGTATACCTGTGAATCCATGTTTCATCGACGGTCACAAAACGACCGGTTGCGCTGAAACAGTGCCAAACACGTCGCCGATGTGGTCTCACGGTCGCGCTTGTTTTCCGGTGTAAGCAAACGTGGCACCCATCGCGTCGAAAGCGTTCTCATGCCCAGTTCTTCGTGTAGAATATGATGCACCGTTCCTTCTGCCTTCCATCGACGGTCTGCTAACACGAGATCCTGGATTTTTTTAACATTTTCCTCCTTAGCAACCGTTTTCGGGGCACCTGGGCGTGGCTCATCAAAAACTGACGTGCGACCACGAATAAACTCGTTGAACCAATTCTTGGCGGTCGCCATCGAAGGAGAAGAGTCTACGTACTCAGCATCCAAGCGATCTTCGATTTCGCTGCGCGTTTTCCCTTCCAAAACAAGAATATGATCACTTCTTTCCATTTTTGTACAACCGACCGACATGCTCGCTTCGAAAGGCTATCAAAACAAAACTAATGAACTACTTAAAAAATGTACTGCACGATGGTAAAACTCTTTGGTAATAGCAGCGCCATCGGGCGGTGAGGATAAGTACTTGTTGAATGACCCTCGTATAACCTAACCTCCTATTGAAGTTGGGTGACAAAATACAGTTATGATTGAAGTAAAAATTTTCAAAAAAAATTTACGTCAAAATGAGCCTAAAAGGATAAAATAATTTATCTTGTGTCACGAAAATTATTTTTTTCAAAGCGTTTCTGCTTTTATCAAACATAATAGTATTAATCGCATCGAAATGTTTTAAATACTCATGTTTAGTACCAATTAAAAAAGTAGACTTCATTAGTAGGATATACTCGTATGGATGGATCATTTATTATTTAAGTGAAATATATCTTTGGATCATTTATTATGTACGTGAAAATCTAAGAATAAAGTTGATCTGGTAAAATTATTTCATGTATGTTTTGTTTTTTAAATTACAACGCCAGAATTAATTATTTTCTTCTTCTTTTCATAGAAAGGTAGATTTTACTGAATAATCTAAAACTTTACCTGTTGTATGCTATAAAAATTTGTTGTCTTGTCAGTTACAATATTAAACTAATTGTGTTCCAATTACACGCTTGTCTGCAATCCAAATCTGTCTTATTTTCCAGTGAATTTTTCTTCTTCAGTCGTCGGTAGCAATTTTTTTCCTATTTTGCACAAATATCAACGTTACAACCTCCACTAATCGTTGTACAATTTTTCATTTGAACATCAGCTGGAAAAATCACCAGAGAAAGTTAAGCAGACTTCCAAACCGCAGCCGAGCAAGTTCTGATGCCGTAAATATTCGCTCAACTAGCAGTTTTCACTGTCACGGATCGTGAACTTTTAATTAATGTCCAGAATGAAACTTTCTTTTTTGCCACAACACTCGACAGCAAGGACAACTGCCAACTAAAAATTTAAAAAGAAAGTATTGAGCGGGAAAATATATATAAGCATCGCTGGGATGGAACGTAGACAAAAAAGTTTTTCGATTCTGTTTAAACCATTTGAACAACTACTGTAAATAATAAATCATGTGTTTATGCAAAAGGACCGATTGTTTTATTTTTCTGAAAGATTTTCCTGCTGAATTTTTCAAGTGATTTCGAGAGATAGCATTTGAGTTGCAACTTTGATTTCATTTAAGTATGTATCCAATGAGAAAATACTAAAATGGAGCTTTCCTAATATTCAATTGAGAAATCAAAATGGTTTTGTACGATGTTGGACTGAAAACGACTTCCAACAACAAAATAGAATCAACTAATATGCAAATTATGGTCAGAGAAGCATTACCAAAGGACTGGTGAAAAGTATAATATGTCCTGTACACAAAAAGGGGGTCAAATTAAGATGTGAAAATTATAGAGACATCACCCTGCTCTGTACGTCTTATAAAGTGCTCTCGTGAATCACAGAGAGAAAATTAAGCCCATACTATGAACGTATTATAGAAAAGTATCAGGGAGGCTTTTGAGGTGGACGGTCTACAATAGACCAAATATTCTCAGTAAAGTAGATGCAGAAAAAGTGGAAATATAATATCGATATGTTTCAACTCTTTTTAGACTACAAGCAGGCATACGACAGTGTCGACAGAAATGCACTGTGCAAAATAATGCTTGATTTTGGCGTCCCAACTAAACTAGTCCGCATAGTCAAGGTCATGATGCTAAACACAGAGTCCCAGGTCATAACAAACCATCGGGCTTTATACAAGAGGATTGACATTCCCCAATTGTCTTTAATATTGCGCTGGGACACGTTATCAGGAAGACATCAGTTGAAGCCTTGGGTACACTAACGTTCAAGCCTATAAAATTGGTAGCATATGCTGATGACTTCAATATTATGGCACGTTTAATTTCGAATGCAAAGGAGCATTTCTGAGCCCAGAAACTTAAACTGATTTCAAGACTCAATCAAAGAAGGAACACGACTATAGGCTCTAATAACCTTGCAAATGTTGATAGTTTTGTTTATCTTGGAGTCAATTTGAATAGAAAAGCCTCCGAAAAGGATTAGATTGGACGCGGCATAAACACCGCATATAAAGCATATTGCTTCGTACTTCCCATTCTAAAGTCTGGATTTGTGCACAGGTAAAATAAAGTCCAACCTCGCCGTAGACGGTCCCAAGTCCATTTGAGAAAGGAGGAGGAAGCCCCTTGTTTCCCGAACCCACAACTTACACGATTCCTAATCTTAAAATCCACAATTAAACGGTAGTAAATGTTTTCGGGGTCGCAGATTGGGCTTACTGGTTCCCCAATACTGGGACATTAAATGCCAAAAAATGCTCATAACTGCAAATACATCCACAACTCTGTCACTAAATCCAAATTTCGCCTCCTTTGTGGGGACGTAAGAGGGTGAAGGCGAGTCTTTCACGCCTGATAATGGAATCAAAGTAACAGCCATGCCATCAAAATGGAGGCTAGGTGATGAATTAACTTCCCGTTCCTGCAAAACCCGACAATGCTTTGAACGCTGCTGTAATGTTCAGAATGGATTGGACTAGCGACAATGACCCCGCAAACGGAAAAAGGACTATGGCATTGGATCCTGGAATGTCAGGTGACTCAATAACCCTGGCGCTTCAAAATACTGGCAATTCAGGAAACGAACTGGAATAGAAATGGTATTCCAGACATAAGATCGCGTTCAATATTCAAAAATCGGAAGGCTACTGGAAAATGAGAATTCGAAGTGGCTTTTATTGTGGATAGCGAGCTCAAATCGTACGTGATTGATTTTAAGGCCTTTAATGAACGGTTGTGTATGATCTGTATAAAAGCAAAATTCTTCAAAATCTTGCTGATCGACGTACACGCCTTGACCAAAGAAAAAGGCGAAGAAACGAAGGAAAAGTTCCACAATCAACTAGAAAGACTAGCCGACTCATTGCCTACCGACGACACAAAAATGATTTTGGATGATTTCAGCGCGGAAGTTGCCTATGAGCTATCTCTGGGGGGAACGACTGGAGCATATAGCCTCCACGATGAAACAAATGACAATTACCAGCGCCTGATTAACTTTGCATGTAGCAGGAATCTAGTCAAACATACCATTAGCTTCTCATATCACCGCATACATAAAATGACCTTGGTGACACCATTTGCTGATCCAAAAACGTTGGTTTCGAGCATACTTGACGTCCGTACATACCCAGGAGTCATTTGTAAATCAGGTCATTACTTTATCAAATTAACCTCTCGATGTCATATGTCAAAAGCGTATTAATCGAAGGCCAGCAGGCCACAACAATTTGACATCAAAAGGCTCCAAAGGGCGTTTGTGACCAAAATTTCATGGAGACTCTCGACAACCAGCTGGCTCACATCTTATCAGACGCGTCGCTGAAAATCAGCAACGAGCTCTGGATGGAAGTGAAAGCAGCTATTAGGACCATGGCAAAACATATAATCGGAAAGCAAGCCCGGCGCAAAATAAATGATTGGTTCGACGATGAGTGCCAGAATGCGTTAGAAAAAAGAATCAGGGGAACAAAAAATATTTAGGTAGGACGGCCTGGACGAAGAGAGAACATTATAGAAATTTCAGAAAAGTAGCAAATAAGATAATAAGAGCCAAGAAAAGAAAATACGATGATGACCACTTGAGAAGTATAGATATAAGTCTAGCAAACAATACAAAACAAGTGAACGAAATAGTGAAAAGCCTGAAACGTGGCTATCAGCCCAAAACCAAGCTCTGTCATGCTGACATCGGCAATGTCATCGTTGATGAAACCAAGATTAAGGAAAGATAGGCATCATATTTTAAGACCCTCTTTAATCCTGCGCGAAACTCTGGAGCCTGGGAGCCCATAAATATTTCTAGAGAGGTTCCATTCAGCCCACAAACTGTGGATGAAGTTTGCTCTACCATCAAAGCCCAAAAGAATAATAAAGCGCCGGGCATCGATGAGATTCCAGTGGAGCTCATCAAATATGGTGGCAGTAGTGTTCATAAAGCCATCTATACAATCATCCTGCTCATTTGACAACAAGAACACATGCCAAAAATATGGAGCCAATCAAATCAACATCCCTGAAAAGGTGACAAGTTACAGTGCGAAAACTGTAGATGCTCACCACTACTTTGTACGGCGTACAAAATTTTCCCAAAGATCTTAGAAAAGAAAATCGGATCATACGCCAACAGTATTGTTAGGGAGTATCAAGGTGGTTTTAGAGTAGGTAGATTGAGGATAGACCAATTTTTCACTGTCAAGCAGGTACTTGAAAAATGCTGGGAGTTCAACAACGACGTACATCAGGTTTTCGTAAACTTCTAGCAAGCATATGACAGTATTGATCGAAACGCGCTGTACCAAATATTGCTTTGCTATAGTATTCCAGCCAAATGAGTCCATCGTACCAAAATTACAATGACGTCAATGACCTCCCAAGTCCGCATCAATAACCAATTGTGCTACCCCATTGCTATTCAATTTGGCTCTAGAGTACGTCATAAGCAAGCTACCTGTCGATAAACGCGGTACATTACTATACAAGTCAAGCCAAGTAGTAGCCTATGCAGACAACATCAACATTTTGTCATCTTCATTAACAACTGCCAAAGAACTCTTTCTACAATTCGACAGCGAAGCCAAACTGGTAGGGTTACAAATCAGTGAGAGTAAAACAAAGCTTATGACGCAAATGCCTAAAATATCACACTTTACGTATAAAATATCGAAAATGTGGACAAAGCTAGACGATGACCAATGGTGAATTGGATACAAGTATGAGCTGTATGAAATTTCTTACGAGCGATTTTAAAACTGCGGAAGATGCAATGGGCTCACTACATAAATCGTATGGACGACGAACGGATACCCAAAAAAGTATACGTCGGGAGAACTGTACGCCGGAGACGAGTGAGGAAACAGAGCAAACGCTGGTCTGACTCAGTCAACGAAGATAGTTCATTGCTGTTGCTGTGAGGACGCGGTCAGTTTGAGGCACTATTTGCAGAAGGCAAAAGCCCAAAAGGATTCGTAGTGCTGCGAAGAGAAGCAAATAAGGTCTACATTTGCAAAACACTAGTCAAACCTGTAATGTTATATAAAAGTGAAATATGGACGCTGACAAGCGAATCTAAAAAGCCTGTAGATATATTTGGGCGCAAAGTTACAGTGGTGAGTTGTATGAACTACCTCCACCTGTTCCCTCTTGCATGAAGTTATGTAAATTGCAATGGGCAAGCCTTCTACAAAGAATGGAAGAATGCCGCCTACCTAAAAGAATATTTAAGGCTAGAGCACAAGGTGGGTGTCCAGCAGGAAGACCGAAGTCTCGATGGGAAGACACGATAGAAGCTGATAGCAGATCCTTGTTGGGTGTAAACAACTAGCGGATAAGGACGCGTAAACGTGTTGATTGGAGGAAATCAGTCCTGGAAGCCGAGGTCCGGCTTGGGTTGTTGCGTCACAGATGATGATTATGCATTCTATGCACTAGTCACTTATTGTTTTGAAAGTCAAGTTTAAGCATAGATATAGAGAGTACTGGATCCGCAACCGGTCATGAGAGCCGAAGCAATTAGCAACCTTCGCTAAAGTTGTTTGAAGTTGAGGTTTGAAGTGATATGCTTTTGTTTTAGCACTCTATTCACGGCGAAACACGTTCACATTTAAAAAGTTTTTAATTTTAAAGATCGTGCGTACGTAATCGGAACTTTAATTCACTGTTTTCATTAAAAATTTACAAAATTTCCATCCGCTTTCATACATGCGTTTTCCCGTGTGTTTTGTGCTCTTTTCGATTTTCTTTTGCTTTGACGTTCGAGTTTTCCGTGAGAGTCGTTTGTTGTTTGTACTCAAACTGTTTTCCGAATGATAACGAAGGCGCGATCGTGTGCACGTGAAATAAAATTTCGTTGGTGTGCGCGGGTGTCAGTGGGGGAAGCGATTCTTCTGAAGAGAGAAAATAAAACCCTGTCTGGAAAAAAAGGGGAAGGAGATGCAGAGGGAATCATATAGTTTCGAGAGCGTAAGTTATTTATAACTTACTTATGTGGCAAATTTGCTTCTCACATGGACAAGTACACAGATTTTCGTTGCTCGTCCATTTGTTTATATGTCTTTGAGTTTAAGGACAAGCAAAAGTAGCAGGAGAGTCCTTCTACCAGAAGAGTATTGTAAAACCAAGCAAAGTCTTCTGAATATCAAAATTTGGCTCACACATATATTACATGAATTGAGCTCAGAAAAGGAATATTCCTATATGGTTATTGTGTACTTTAATTTGCCGCCATGTTATTTTCAGTTTGTTTGAGTAATCATGATAACATATCAATATTTTAAAATATTTCTTACATTTCCATCAAAACCCTTACACCTCTGCGGTGTTTGAGTCCGTTGTGAACCTGTATTTACACTCCCTCACGTGTAAATGTTGTTTCAATTGATAAATTTCAATTGTCTCTAACTTAGCTGTTTACAACTTGATTTTTCTTTAATTTTCAAAAAGTGTTAACATCAAAAAGTTGAGACGCAAATTTTGAGCAAATTCAAGAGTGATCCTTCGATTTTATGGATGAAAACATAAAATTCATAAAATGTACCAATACTAACAAAGTTGATCAAAATTGAGGTATTTCTTAGCCTTGTACTCATAATGACCTACTTTTTGTTCCTATCCAAATATGTCCAAAGGCGAAGTGGTGGGACACAAATTTTAAGTACATATCCCCTCAGTCTGCACCCTTCATTGCAGATGCCGCTTGTTTAGGACCTGTTTTGAAAATTTCTCATTAAAACCTTTTGTTTGACACCCATGTTCAGTAAAAACATTGATTAAAAGTCACCTTTTATAAAGGGAGACCCCCCATAAATACCATAAAATATATTTTTCGTATTGTAACTTTTAAAGGGGACCTATGTAGAAAGTTTCATCACTTGGGCTTATGTGGTTTGCGAGAAAACTTGCGGACGGACAGACGGATGGACGGGACTGACATATATGTTGTGATTCTAGTAGGGTTTTTTAAAAAAAATTTACAATAACCTAAAAACGGTCTGTTGTATAAATACTTCCAAGTTAAGCCATTAGAAACGTTTCCATGAAGCCATTAAAAACGTTTCCATTCATTATTTCAGTTGCTACTAAAATAGCGAATCGCGCTTGCTTTCTGACCTTTTGGAGAGTGAGGCAACAACTACTTCACAAGGGCAGGATTTCCTCACTGTAGACAGCCACGGGAGAAATTACAACTGTCCGTGGAGAGGTTTGGAGACCTTGCGTTCCGACACAATTTTCTGATGCTGGATTTTCTGTGACAACATGAAACCACGTTCAATTTGGGCAAATGGGTATTGAAATGGTTGAATGTAAAAGTATTTATGGAAGATCCCAGCGCTCAAATTCCTAAAATGATTGTAGTAGCATGTGCCGACATTGATGTATCAAAATCTTCCGAGAGCATTGTATGGGCCAAGCTTGATGGCGATTCTACAGACCACCGATCTTATCTGATAGAGCCAGCGAAGGCTTCAGCATTGCGCAGTTTCATTGTAGGACAAAGCTTTGTAATATCTATAAGGAAAGGAAACGTGCCAGTTAGAATCCTTAACACCACAGACTCAACGACGAGAATCGAAGTTGAAGAAGTCATCGGCAGCTGCCAGTTCATTTCCACCATCACTTTTTTGGAAACTACTCAAGACAGAGACAAAGCCTGGCAACTCACGCCTGCAATATTGAAGCAAAACAAATTGTCAGTGTAGCTATTCAAGCATGCCTCTGATCTGGTCACCAAGCACAGTGATATCTTCTCAATAAGCCCAGATGACCAAGGCCGTACGAGTATGGTTACTCACGTCATAGATACACAGGGAGCCAAGCCAATTCGACAAGAATCGAGACGTTTTCCTATAGCCAAACAAGAAGAAGTGAACGCGTTGATTTCGAATATGAAAAAACAAGGTATTATCGAGCCTTTTGTCAGTCCATGGGCCGCACCAGTCGTTCTAGTAAAGCAAAAGGATGGTAGCACTCGTTTTGGTCGGATGTAGGCAGCTTAACGACGTCACTAAGAAAGACAGTTACCCCTTTCACGCATTGACGACATCATGAACACTTTAGCCGACGCAAAATGTTTTTCTACACTTGATCTCAAGAGTGGCTACTGGCTGGTAGAAATTGACAAGAAGGACCGAGAGAAGACCGCGTTTTCAGTTGGGACCGGATTGTGGCAATTTGTGGTGATGCCATTTGGGCTTTGGAATGCTCCAGCTACCTTTGAACACCTGGTGGAGTACGTGCTATGATGCCTAGCCTGGGAGACCTGCTTGGTGTACATAGATGACATCACTGTTATCGGGAGAACGTTCGAAGGGCATCTGCGGAACTGAGAAGAGGTATTCTCTCGATTGCGACTGGCGAATCTGAAACTTAGTCCCGACAAGTGTACCCTTTTCGCAGCTGAAGTAAAATACCTGAGATACGTTGTATCAGCAGAAAGGGAAGAAACAGACCCTGAGAAAATTGAAGCCGTGATAAGCTGGCCAACACCAAACAACAAGCGCCAACTACGAAGTTTTCTGGGTCTGGCGACCTACTTTCCAAGATTCATCAAAGACTTTGCCAAAATAGCTAAGTGTCGCCATCAGCTAACCGTGAAAAATCGTCCGTATATCTGGAATGAACAATGCTAGGCAGCCTTTGAAACCTTGAAGGGGGAGCTGTGCGAATCACCCGTGCTGGCATACCCAAAACCCGGAAAAATGTTTGTAGTTGATACCGATGCGAGAAGCGGTGGGGTTGGAGCTGTACTCTCCCAGCTGATCAATGGTGAAGGAAAAGTCCTCTCGTATTGCAATCGAGCTCTCCCAAAAAGAGATGGAACGAAAGATTGCAATTATACGACTACAAAATTGTGCATTGGAAGGGTGGAGTTGATGGAAACTCTGTCGCCTTATCTTGTCGTCTATGTCTAGCTAACTGCAAATATTGCCGATAGATTGAGAAAAAGGCCTGTCTCGCATAATATCACATTCAGATGCGATGAATGTAGTGGTGTGTCAGATACTACTACAGATACTATTTGACTGTTAAATGATAACACCAATCTACTTCAGGAAATCAATGCGCGCCTTATTACGGATCTAATTGCTAGGGAACCAACAGAATCACCTCATGCTTCTTGCCAAGCATCTTCACCTCTCCTATTGACTGATTCGATGCCAGCAAATAACAAGAAAAATGTTGAACTCAGCAAGGGGGCCATTCCTAAAGATTTCCCACCTAAACCGACCTCCTTGCCATTTTTGGCTGCTACATCAAGTGAAGCAGCAATATTAACTCTTCGATCTGTTGATGGTCAACTGGAACCGGACCAGCAACTGCAACTGGAACTGGATCAGGAACAATAGACTCAAGGTTCGCATCTTTCTGCTTTCCCATCTAGCACGGTGCATTCCTACCGTACACAAGAGCCTGTGTGTCGTCCTACGCTTCTGCCAACTCACAAGCCTATTCGCGCTGTTTCTCCACCACTCCAAATATTTGTGTCGGGACTAGTGTATGATACTTCAGAGGAGGAATTAAAGGACTTCGTTTTGAGTGGGCTGGATAACCGACCAAATACATTTTCCTGCTAAAAACTAACGCAACCAAACTTGACCAATCGTGTGGTTGCACCGTTCAAATTAACTTTGCCAACAAACTGTGATGCAGTACAAAACAGTGATTTCTGGCCCCCAGGCGTCTTAGTTAAGCCTTTTGCTTCGAACTCCAAAATAAATTTTCGAACATTCAAACCAGAACTTCAACAACATTAGCTTCTAGTCATTCTTCCTTTAATCAGCGTAACTTTATCACTAAGCAGAATTCATTTTTCATTTATTACCAAAATGTACGTGGTCTAAGATCTAAGCTGAAGGATTTCTCTTTATCATACTTTCTCTCCTGTGATAAAATAATCTGCCTCACAGAAACGTGGCTAACTGACAGTTTTCATGACGCCGAGATTCTTTCCAACCATTTTTTAATAAGGCAAGATCGCGATCGACAATTATCAAATAAGAGGGATGGTGGCTGTGTTCTTATTGCCTACCATAATTCCCTATCTGGCATTCCTTTCTCTGATCTTCACTTTTCTCCTCCTGTTGAATGCGTTGTCGCTAAGATATCTTTTTCACCTGCTCGTCCACTCCTCGTGGCTTGTATATATTCTTTGTAGTTCTCCATATTCTGTGTACGACACTTTCTTTTCTGAATTTTCCTCATATTATTTGACTCGTTTTTGTAGCTGCCCTATTATACTGTGTAGTGACTTTAGTCGTTCCTCTCTGTCCTGGGTTGGAAATCATGTTTCAGGTCCCTCACAAGTCTCGCTCTTAATTTCTTCCTTTATGTCTTTATGTTCTTTCTCTCAATTTAATAATTTATCCAATATTAATGATCGCTTCCTGGATTTAGTCCTTAGTAACGTAGATTCTTCCTCTCTGAAGCATTCTCCTGTTCTTTTTCCGTATGTCCCCTCGATCCTCATCACCCTCCGCTTCGGTATAAAGGGTCACTTGATCAAACCAATCCAAAGCGTATATCGAAAAAAATGCACTTTAACTTCTACACGGCAAATTACTCCCTAATTTCTAATTCTTTATCCGCTGTTAATTGGAATACCTTTTTTCATGGTCTTGATTCAAATGACGCCTGTGAGAAATTTTATGACTTCCTCAACTCTGTCATATCAACAGCAACTCCCTTCACCTGTGCTCGTGACTCCCATGGTACACCCTGGTTGATTCACAATGTGATTTGTGCCCTGAAAGAAAAGGATCGGGCTCGTTGTATCTTTCTACGTACCAGGTCTTCTGAGGATCATGTAATCTATACTCAGTTTAGATCTGCTGCAACAAGGGAAGTAAACTTGGCAAAAGCTTCTTACTTCAAGAGTATCGAGCCTTCGCTTAACTCTAACCAATCCAAACCATTTTGGAAGTACATCCGTTCTCTTAAATCGTCGACTAAAAATCCCACCTCATTAACCTTAAATGGGCAGCTCACGTCATCTTCTCAGGATATGTGCGAACTTTTCTGTAATTATTTTTCTTCACTTTTCAATCTCTCTACCACGCCTGCGCAAAGTTCACCCTTCCTTGCTTACCATCAACACACTGTTTCCTCTATCACTTGTTCTTCTGTAGAAATTGAAAATCTTATCAATACTCTTGATGTTTCTGTTGGTGCTGGTTCTGATGGCATTCCTAATTTCTTCGTTAAATCTTTATCATCCACTATATCTGTTCCTTTAGCTTTACTTTTCAATATAAGCTTATCTACTGGCCTGTTCCCTTCTAACTGGAAAAGAGCTTTCCTCCTTCCTATTTTTTAGGAAGATGACGCCTCTCTGGTTTCAAATTATCACCCCATCTCTTTATTGTGTTGTTTTTCCAAATTACTGGAACCAAAGAATATAAAGCATAAAGAAGTCGGATTGCCCATTGAAATTTCGTACGAGAAAATTTCATCGATGATGGGCATGTGGGGGCGACATTGAGGAGAGAAGTAGAGCTTTTGCCTTGTTCGTTTCTGCTTTGCTTGAGACGATTTTTCATCTCAACGAGTAAATTGGCTCTTCGCGAAAATGATTTTTCAAGATAGTTTTATCACCTATTTTAGGGTATATTTGATATATGTTTATATTTATATTTGAAATGCATGCATTTTAAGTAAAGAAAACATTTTTAATTTTTATATTCTAAAAAACCTGGATTCCCAAATTTTTTTCGTGATTTTTCGCCATCGAATAATAAGCGAAACCTTAAAACCTGCTCGCAACGTTTAATATCTGAGGAAATGGCCCCTCAGATATTAAACCTTGCGAGCAGGTTTTAAGGTACAATTCTCCGAATAAAAATGGTACTTCAAACACTAGCAATAATAAAGTATTGTAGATCATAGTATGTGGTATATTGCTTCGACCATTTTCAAAGTCAACAGCAGGATTTTTGTTGCATTTTAGTACAATTCCAATAATATGGTTCATGTTACTGGCTTATTAAAAATTCTTCATTGCTCATCTTCTCAGAAATATTAGTTTCAAAGTTGAACGAAAAATTAGAATTCTGTTAACATGATGATGCATGAAGAAGAATTTCGAAGAATGCCAGTGTGAAAAATATATGATGCAGTAAATCCATCATGCATTTCAATTTAGGCCTACCGTAAATTTTCCTCCACCACAGCCAGATAAAATTTAATCATCGCGAAAAGAAAGTAGTGTTTTGTATTCAGAAATACGGAAAATAGGTTATCATTTTAGCCTACAAAAATAACCCAAAGCAAGGATGTTTAAGTTTGCCACTCAAAATCATATGGCAAGAATGCAATATGTTGAAATCAGTAAAAGCAGAAAAGAACCTCTGGATTTAAAACTGTAATTTCACAGATGAGAGCCTAGAATTGAAAGGTAAGGGCCGTTTCCAACTTGCTTCCATCAATAGAAAATGAAGATTGCAACTTATATTTTTAAAAAATAGCATCTCTACGACGAAAAAGACAATCTTCTACAAATTCCGTTACCGACTTTTGTGAATGTGCCGAAAATTATAAAAACGAATTATTTTATATGAAAATATAAAAAAAACTGAAAGTTAAGTAACACAAAAAGCGATTATCACGAACATAAAGACAACAAAACTGTCGAAGCAAGTAGCATAACAAAACGGAATATATGCTTCCAAAAAAACCTGACATGTCGCGATTAAAAACATCATTTATTTCCAAAACATCAGTGATGAGTCCAATGTAACGGGCAAAATAATTCTAAATGCAAAAATGGGAAATACAATAAAGAAGAACAAATACTTGTCCCAAATTTTTTAATATTGCTCAGTCAGCCCACAAGTTTTTTAAAAAATTACAATAAATCTGCCACATCCATCAACAATTTACAACTTGGCAATTGCAATTCGGATTAGTGAATAACACATTTAGAGAAAATGTCAATAACTTTGTGAAATGAAAAAGTATATATTAATTTTCGTCGAAATTTTCGAGCAAAGTAATTAGAGATATAGTCCTTGGCATGATCATTTTGACGCACTAAAAGATACCGGCTCCACCAGTAATAACACAATCCGAAACAAGAATGCATATTTATATCAAAAAGGTTCATCAGTCATTGGAAATTCGTTGTATGTTATTTAGTGTCTGAAAATGGAATGAACTAGGATTTTTTTAGAAAAAATTCGGAAGCGAATATAAATACACTTTCAACTTGGTGTCGTATAATCAAGTCTAATGAGCAAGGTTCTAATAGCAGGAAATAATTTATTGTTTCTTTACGTTGACTTCTAATCTATAATTATTTGAAGTTTTTTGTTAGATTTTTTTTCACTCTTCGTTACAGTCCAGCTACAATTCTTCCTCAATAAAACTAAACTCATAAACTCCATCATTTGATTTTATGTTCATTACAAGAATCCATTTTATTGAACCAGTCTGGTGTGGTCAGCAAACAATTTGCTATAATTGTTTCTTTAATATTTCTTATTTCTGGTTTATTTTTAAAAATTTCAATAAAACAGATAACGTGGCGCTTGCATACATAAAAAAAACTCATCAGATGGAGCAAATAAACTCCTGAAATCTGAAGAAGAAGCGCTGTAGTTTTTGGCAAATATGAAGAGCTCGGAAGGACACGTCAGAACTTCGTCAGCCTTGCGTGTGATACTTTCACAAAATTCACAATTCAATTTTGTCAGAACTTTGAAGGCCACATAGCCAATAAAGTATCTCATTGATGGAAATTCCATTTGGATTCCAGGATTTTCAAATGTATCCTCGGCTATCAAATCCATGTACATGTTCTCTGTGACTTCATTGTGCCCTATCGAAATATCATTTAATTGGAGCTCTGTGCACTCAAGGATGCTTTCTTCTCCTTCATCTAAATTTATGGAAAGCACTGTGTCACTATCGTCTCCACAGTTGCTTCTTTCACTAAACTTTATTAAATTAAATGACATTATTTTTGATAATATTATATTTAGCTCGAAAACTGATGGATTCCTATTATTTCCACCTTTTTGCCATATTACAGCAAAAAGATTTTGTAACGGATCTTGTGACAAGCGTTTCGTTAGTATGAAAAAAACATCAGGATTTTCATCCATAATCCCATCGGCCAACATCAAAACACCAATTAACGTCTGTTTAATGCCATTTAGGAAGTAAACGGTTTTTCCCCTATTTTCGCACTTCACATTTGAGATATATTCTTTGAAATATCCTATGTATTTGTAGACTTCACTGGTCAATGTCATGCCTTGCTTGAAAATGTTGGGATTTTTCAATGATCCACTATTCAAGCAATCAATAATTTTGTCAACCTTTTCAATAAATGTAGCAGTTGATAATGCTATTTCAACAGAATTTCTTTTAAATTTTTTTGTTTCAACAGCAGTACGTATGGCAGCAGTGAATGTTTTACTGAACACCTGATACGCCAAATTAACACGCATTTTTTCGAAAGAATTCGGTTGGATGTGCTGAAAAGTTAGCTTTGTGCACATTTTCGTATTTTTTAGGGTTTTGTAAAATAATTTTACAAAACCCTTCTGAAATCGCGTCCTGTCTGTCCGTCTGTCCGTCTGTCTTTCCGTCCGTCCGTCCGTCCGTCCGTCCGTGTGTCACAGCAGTTTTTCTCCGAAACTACTTAAGCTAGAAACATCAAATTTTGCATGTAGGTGTAAAGTGGTGTTCTCTTCAAAGTTCGTATACAAAAAAAAATGTATAAGGTATTTAAGGGGGGTCTCCCCATATAGGGGAGTGACCCCCCGAAAAAAAAATTTCATTGAAGGCGGCCGATATGGGTATCAAATGAAAGGTCTTAATGAGAACTTTTCAAAACAGGTCTTTATTTGGCAAAGTTTCCTTCGAGGGGCGCACAGGGAGGGGAAATGCACGAAAAATTTGTGTCCCCCCCCCTCGCGATTGGACACCTTCCATCCGAAAAATCTGAAAAAAATCAGGAATGTAGGCCTTGGTGAGTACAACAACAACAAATACGTGAGAAGTCGCAATTCACTCAACTTTGTTAGTAATAGTATGATTTATCGATTTTATGTTTTCTTGAATAAAATCTTAACGGTGCCCTTAAATTCTATGAAATTCAGTACATAGATGACTATTCATAAGGTTGATCTATCCTGAAGGTTTCATAAAGATTGAATCATATTTAGCGAAGTTATAGCGGTTTGAATTTTCCTGTATTACTATGGAACAATATGCGCTGCATGTATTACTATGGCAACATATGGCTATGGAACAACATGCGCTTTTTACCGACTCAGACACTACAGTTTTGCTAGGATTTGAATGAAAATTTCAGGAATGATAGGTGTAATGAATATCTTTGCGAATCGGTTCAGCTAGTGGTATCAGTAATCGTAAAACAAAATGGTGGCTGTTTTAAATGCGAAGATTGAATAATTTTGAGTTATTTTTTCCCAACTTCAACGTTTAAGGTGCATGTTTTGAACACTTGATTCAATTTAATGAATGACTGGAGATGAGTAACTACAATTAATACTCATAAGCGAAGCAAGTCAAGGAGGCGGGAGAGAGCTCCTAGCAAAAGGGCTTTGTAACCATTCTAGGATTCGAAAAAATTGGCCATGAATCGATGATAACAGTACAGGAGAGTGGCTCCTGAAAATAAAAATTCATCAAACGTAGCCGGTATGAGTATGAATGAAAGTTTTCATGGGAGCTTTTCAAAACAGTTGTTAACCTGTCAGTTTTTGCTTCAGTGGGGGCACAGGGGGGAAATACATGAAAAATCTGTTTCCTCCCTAGCGAATGGATATCTGAAATAATTATCAAGGGAGATATTTATGAGTATAACAACAACAAAAATCTCAGAGCACGAAATTATTTCAACTTTGTTAATAATAGTATGATCTTCGAATTTCATATTTTCTCCAATAAAATCGTTTCTTGATTTTATTGGATCTGGTGACTGCATTTTGTAAATTGAATACAAAACCCTTCTGACATGACCGTAGGTCTGTTTACCCAACTTGTTTTTGCTCAAGTCCCATAATTCTTTAACCACGTCCCAGGATGCTCGACCATCAGGTGTACAAATGATGTTATTTAAAAGAAGGTTCCTAAGAGATTTAATCAAATGGGGAAAATCAAAAAGACACATGATTTTTTCTCGATTAACAAGCCAAAATGGCTTCTCAGTGGAAACTCCCAAATCTGAATAACACTTTCTGTTGTTAGAACCCTGGTCATAAGTTATAGCCTTGACTTTAAGACTCCAGCTTGAAAGACTTTTTATGTTTTCTTGCAGAATTTCTTTCAAGCAGTCACCCTTAATACCATTTTCGGAAACAAAGTAATTTACTACGCATTTCCAGTTACTAATAAGCCCTCTGACCATAAATACACATACTTGTTTCCCAATAGCGTTTTCCCTACAGAAGCCGATGTCTTCTAAACCGTCAATCAAATCATGTGAAACATTATACCTCAATTCTTTCCTTATGGCGATTTCATCAAAAATTAGAACAACATA
Source organism: Odontomyia ornata (assembly GCA_963969285.1). Lineage (NCBI taxonomy): Eukaryota > Metazoa > Arthropoda > Insecta > Diptera > Stratiomyidae > Odontomyia > Odontomyia ornata. The sequence continues at coordinate 330,774,457 of OZ017739.1, forward strand.
TTTTTCCACTTCACTTAATAATAGACATTTGTCTTTTATGACTGGAAACGCATTATTACTTAAACCTGGTTGCAATTGTTTGACAGGCGCCCAGGAGTACACTGTTGATGGATGAAGTAAATTAATATTTAGGCTGTTTCTTAAAAATTTGTATGTTGATTGGGAAATATAAAAAATATTTTGTACCAAATTCTTTTCTTCCTTGTCATATTTTATTTTCTCAACATTGAGAATCAATTCACCCAATGTTTTGTTTTAATTGCTACTTTTTTAGGTGATTTCTTCTTGTAATTAGAAACTCCCCGGAAATTACTTTTTGCTTTCCTACACTTCATCAAATCACTTTTTAACTTTGCACAATTCCACTTGCAGTTTTTGGCACTTTTTCATATAAAACTGTTCGTTCGAAACATATTTTTGGCAATTACAACAAAAATCAATTATTGAATCTGTTGACGACCTCCGTCTTTTCCGTGGTGGAGTCGTCAACATATTTAAAATCATCTGCTCACTTGCATCCTCTTTCAACAAAAACAAAGTTGGAATAGCACCTACCTTCAATCTGCGTGGTCCTATGAACTCTTCTGCGAAATGATGATGACAAATCCGTAGATTCTTGTCTGCCGCTACTTCTTCCAAATTGCAAGTTTTCCGCCATAAAATACCCATTGGGGAGTCGTATGGCGGGAACTTAAACAATCGAACATTGGTTTGTCTTCTGGACTTTCCACAATGTTCCAAACTGCATCGTAGCCCAGACTTTAATTTATTTACATTCATTTTTCGTAAAAACACTGTCACTTTAACAAAATTCAATACGAAATGAAGTGATGCATTTAATTTCATCATAAATATACCACAAGCTTTTAAGTGAATGCTCTTTCGCACAAAGAGATACAAAGAGATTTACCTTGCATAAGAGCTCAGGATATTAAATTTCCCAAGCTGAAATACAATGAGTACCTTTGACGACCACATGATTATTTTGTTTGACTAGCTTAAAAAAATACTTCACAAAACATAACTTCTTTCAGATCGAAATTATCGTCTATGCGAATCATAAATAACCTTTTTTCGACATAATTGGACAACATTCCGAGATTTATTGTCCGATTTTGCTGGTTAGCAAACTAAACCCAGACATTTGATCAATAATGATCAGTTGGTCGTACAGTAAAAACAGTACATTGAGGAAAATTTACGGTAACTTACTTAAGGTTACCCTTAAGGTAGAAGTTGAAATAGGTTTTAATTTAACATCAACGGCTTAAAAGCAGATAAATTGAAATGCATGATGGATTTACTGCATCATTCTTCTTCATGCATCATCATGTTAACAGAATTCTAATTTTTCGTTCAACTTTGAAACTAATATTTCTGAGAAGATGAGCAATGAAGAATTTTTAATAAGCCAGTAACATGAACCATATTATTGGAATTGTACTAAAATGCAACAAAAATCCTGCTGTTGACTTTGAAAATGGTCGAAGCAATATACCACATACTATGATCTACAATACTTTATTATTGCTAGTGTTTGAAGTACCATTTTTATTCGGAGAATTGTACCTTAAAACCTGCTCGCAAGGTTTAATATCTGAGGGGCCATTTCCTCAGATATTAAACGTTGCGAGCAGGTTTTAAGGTTTCGCTTATTATTCGATGGCGAAAAATCACGAAAAAAATTTGGGAATCCAGGTTTTTTAGAATATAAAAATTAAAAATGTTTTCTTTACTTAAAATGCATGCATTTCAAATATAAATATAAACATATATCAAATATACCCTAAAATAGGTGATAAAACTATCTTGAAAAATCATTTTCGCGAAGAGCCAATTTACTCGTTGAGATGAAAAGTCGTCTCAAGCAAAGCAGAAACCAACAAGGCAAAAGTTCTACTTCTCTCCTCGACGTCGCCCCCACATGCCCATCATCGATGAAATTTTCTCGTACGAAATGTCAATGGCTTAAGCTCTTGGCAAAAGCTCTTTGCTAAAGAGATAAATGAAAGCTCTGGGTTCTAGCACCAGAACCCACGGTATGAAATTTTGGGGACGAAGATTTTGTATAGAATTAGACTTCTTTATGCTTTATATTCTTTGCTGGAACGTATTGTTTACTCCAAACTGCTTGTGGCTGTGGAGGATAAGCTGATTCCTGAACAGCATGGTTTCATCAAAGGTCGTTCTACTATGACCAACCTTATGGAATTTACTGCGGTTGTTGCTGGAGCCTTTGAGAATCGATTTTAGGTAGAAACCCTTTATCTTGATTTTCCTAAGGCCTTTAATTCGGTCAATCACCATGTTTTGCTCCAAAAAATTCATGCACTTGGTGTCGTTGGCAATTTGTTCAAGTGGCTCTCCTCCTACCTTTTGAATCGAATATGTCATGTTACTTTAAATGATTTTACCTCTTCTCCTTTTGTCCCGTCTAGCGGCGTTCCCCAAGGGTCCATTCTCGGTCCGCTTTTATTTGTCATCTTTATCAATCAATGATCTGCCTTCATTCATTCCTCCTGCCTTCTTAATGCAGACGATGTGAAATTATTCAAGGTCGTATCCTCTAAAAATGGCCTTGACATACTGCAAGCTGATCTAAATCTTTGGACATTTAGTGTCAATCTAATCTGCTTCCTCTTAACGTTCCTAAATGTATACATGTATCCTTTTTCTCCTAACCTTATCCATTCATTGGTCACTTCTTCATAAAAAATAAACATCTTAGCACCGTGACTCATATCAAAGATCTTGGAGTCACCTTTGACTTCGATCTTCACGTCTATGATATTGTTATCAGAGCATCACGTGTATCTGGATTTATTTTACGTCACTCCATCATATTTTCTGATCCCTTTTCTTGTATTAAGTTATTTGTAAGTTTAGTTCGTTCTTTCCTTGAATACTGCTTCCCAGTCTGGTCTCCTCACTTCGTTTACCTAAAATCCTCGATCGAATCTGTTCAGCGTAAGTTTACGAGAATTTTACTATAAAAATTTCGTATTCCTTACTGTTATTATCATGTTCCTTGGTATTCCTTCTTTAGAACACCGCCATATTTATCTGGATGAGTGTTTCCTTTATCATCTTTCCCTTGGTTACCTTAACACGAAGTTGGTAGCTGAACTCCCGGTCAGAAATGCTGTCCGTCCTACCAGAAGTTCCAAAATCTTTGATGTTCCATTTGCCAGGAGCGTGACTTATTTTCACTCTCCTCTACTAAGGATTACGCGTAAACAAGATGATCTTCAGCTTGGATCTTCCCCCACTTCTTATCTCCATTTTAAAAATAGAGTAACTTCTGCACTCGCAAAGCTTTGAATTTTTTCTTATATGTTTTCTATGACTCTCTACCTTTCACTATTATAACTATTTTCGTAATTGGATTATATCTGTAAAATAGCAATGAATAAATAAATAAATAAATAATAGCAGCCAAATTCGATGAAATTCGGTCATTGGAGGAGATTCGAAATGCCTAGCTATCCGATGAAGATATCGGACCATTAATTGAATGGAAGGAGATAACTGGGTGACCTGAGTGGCAGGACGTTTCGGTACATTGCACCACCCTGAATAGTTATTGAACTCAATGGAACTCCCTTTGGGTAGAGGGTGACGTACTCAAGCAAAATGGTAAGCGGCGGATGGCAGCTCCTGTAGGATGCAAACTATACTTTCCAAAAGCTGAATTCATGATGTGGTTAAGAAAATGCATGAAGAATCCTCGAGAGGCCACCTTTTGATATTCAGAAGACGTTGTTTGATTCACTAATTATTTTACAATAGCCTTCTGGTAGGAGGACATTCCTGCTACTTGTCCTTAAACAGTGCTTGGCTTTAAAAAGGCTGGGCAGTAGAATGATTATTTGCTTTTAAAAATACGGGAACCTATGAGAAATTTGCCTTTCTGGTAGGTGGCACCCTCGGTATTTTTTCATTTGGTATCTTACGAGTATTTGAATCACTTCGGTTGATTTTTTTTTCAGATGTTCAGGTACTTATGTGGAACTGGTCCCTTCCACTGCAAAATTTTCGCTAGTCTATTAATTTTTCGCATAGCTTAATGGCTCTAACGCCAATGTTTCGATAGATTCTTACAAAATTTTCAAATCGCAGAGGTTGAACTCAATTTTGAATAAAAATACACTAATTACATATAATATGCGGAATAAAGTAAACATATTTCATCCATACAGCTTAATATTCAGAGAGACACTAACTGTATGGAATCGGTTTTTCGTTAGCTCCAAAGATATCAATCCACTGTACAAACCATTGTGGAAAGTGGGCATACATTTACGTATTCGTTCCACAAATTTTGAGAGTCATTCGTGCAAAATAAATTGGATTTATGCCTTCAAATCAACATAAAGTCTGCACAAGAAGTTTCAAATTTCACGTTTCAAAGCAGATTCAACGCGTAAGACGAGACGTCCCATTACTAACAGTCACCTTGTGCTGAATATGGCAATTTGTGAAAAGCACAAATATCCGTTTTTGTCGGGCAAAATGGCTTAAATGATATTCCTGCTGAAGACGAGAGTGATATTGGAAAACAGATTATCGTGTTATGCCACCAATAGGTTTGTTATAGTGATAAGCCTTTTATATGGGTGCAAATTGTGGAGTTTAACACTTAATGAAATTACGGTTGGCGTTTCAATTGCATGTCACATGTGAAGATAAGCCAGACTTTAAAATGATTTAAATGGATTTATTCAACATAATATAACAAAATGACAAGTTATTGTTTGAAGTAGAATACTCTTGGCGTTTGCGGTTTTGACTGCTAATTGCATATAACAGCGTTTCCATGAGAGGGTAGGCAATATTTGCTAAATTAAAAATTGATGTTATGCAATACATAATAATCTCCCGACCGGCGCCAACTGATTTTTTCATTTTTCAATACTTCCATTGTAAACCAATTGAAGGATCCATTTCATCAATATTCCATTTCAAAAACGATCTGTGAATATTTGCTATTCTGCTCAAACGTGCCCGCAGCATGTCCAGTATCTTAACGCTTCAGGATAAATCGAAATTTATAGCCGATAAATAACAAACCAATTTATTCTTTTCCGTTTGCAACAATTGCCCATTAAAGAAATTAAGTGCGAGACTAGACGAGGGAGGATAGCAAGACATAAGAACTTGAGTTAAATTATGCAAGTTGGCCGGCAAGTCTCAACTGTGGAAGCTTAATAAAATTTTATGGTTCTTATTAGGATGCCATAAACTCCGCCCCTGGTAACCTCAAAACTGTTTGTTTTTCTTCTCAAATTGTTTTCGTCCTTGTTTATTCATGAGTCTGACGCGTTGTAGTTGGTGTAGTCGTTGTCGTCGGGAAGTGCTGACAATTTTCGCTTTATGCGAAATTCACAAAGGATGATCAAAAATGAAAATACCAGTGGCTGACCGTTCAGCTAGGAGAACTCTTGAACTTTTAAAGAGAATAGTACTCGTACTATATTTATTCATGAGTTATTCTGTTTAAGGAAAGGGTAAATAGAAATAAAGATGATGCAAATACTTATTCATCTTGTTGTTGGATTAGAATTGAATTTCTTATTGAAATTGATGGAGTAATGTTGGTACCATTGCGTATGTTTTCGGTAGTTTTATTAAAAAGTTTTCAACAATACTTGGCATTGGTGCCTTTTATTTGAAAAATCGTCTCAAGTGTTAATATATGTATATAAATATATATATATATATATATATATATATATATATATATATATATATATATATATATATATATATATATATATATATATATATATATATATATATATACGAGTATATATATATACATATATATAAGCTATGTTTGAGCCTAAGCTGTTGTTCGAACAAAATATAACGCGAGTAATTTTATTCTTTAAGAACTTTATTGATGAAATCTCAGCTTAGAACTAACTTACAATTTCGTTTCAACTTAAAACGAAATCTCGGTTTACAAAGAAAATTCTTTAGCGAACATGTCATCTTTTAAGATGTGATAGTGAGCCCGATGTTGTTTGCAAAATAATTTTGATATGAGATTCTTTTCTTGCGAATTGCATACAAAGTTACAGTTTAAAAAATACAATGTTACATCTTGCTTTGAATACATAATGAATGATGCAATACGGTAAGTATTTACAGGTGGATCTTACGTCACTCCTCCCCGCTAAAATTCGAATTACCCCTGGAATTCGTCATTTTTGGAAAAAATTCATTACCAATTAAACTCAAAGTTTTAATTTTACTTCAAAGCATTTTTCTATAAATTGCTAAGAATGTCACTACTCCAAGAGTTATAATTATTGTCCAAAATAATAAACCTGATGTCAAATGATAAAATGTTTTATGTTCTAATAATTGTGTTTTTTCAAGATTCTTTGTAAAATTCAATTTAACATCTGTAATAAATCTTGTGACGCCGCTGGTGACCACTACCAACACACTTTGCTGCTAGGTGGCTTGTCATTTTACGTTGGTTGCGACCAGTGCACATCCCACGTCTATTTTGTCGTGGGATGCCAACAGAGATTGACAGCCACATGGCAGTGAATTGAAGTGTGGAGGTAGTGGCCGCCACGCATAAGGAGTTTTAAGGAGTTTTGGCCGACAGCGAACGATTAAACAGCAACGAACGGTGCACAAATACGAAGTGGTTGCATGTATGTATAATCACGAAGTTTTCTTTAAATTTTCGGAGATTTGGGTAATATTTCGATTTTAGCGCTAACAGCTGTTCGTGCTCAGTACTCAGAACTTGCTCCACGGTCGATTCGTCCCGAAAGCTGTTTCGATCCTCTCAAAACAGCGTTGAAAACTTGAGTGCAAAACAAAAGAGGAACGGGCTATTGATCAGTTTGCAGCACCAGCACCAGCAGCAACATCCACTCAATTACTTAATTACAGCAGCTGCTGCAGGAGATATTCCACAACTTTTCACCCAGATGAAATCTGTTTCAATATCACCACAGGTAACCATTATAGAAAATACAATTCCAACCAATCAGAACAGTAGTGGTGGCGAAAACCCTGAAAACGAGGATGCTCGGGAAAAGCGCACAAATTGCATAAAAATCGTTAAAGATGAAATCCTTGAGAATCCTCTGCTGCTAATATCAATAGCCGAGCCCAGTATTACAATTATGGAAACGGAAGAAGTGAAGTAAGTACGCGACACGATAGATTTCCCACTTTGTGGTCAGTTGGTGCTCCTTCCTCTACTCTAACCTCAAACTTACTTTCAATCTATTAATATAAAGCCTAAGCTGTATTTTGCATTTATCTTTGTGAGAATGAGGTTGAAAGAAGTCATTCATTACAAGGAAGCTTATTTCCAATTTTCTCTCAAAATATTGCAACAAAAGCACATTTCACCCAAAGAAAATTTCAAACTACTCGTACATGGCACCAATTTCTAAATTTCTTGGACATGTCTAAGATTCCGATCTCTTTACAAAAAAAACAAACAATCATGCGAAGTATGAAGTATACATACGAGTATATATATTTACAAAGCAATACTGAATCCTATTTTTATTACGGAAATATTTTTAATAGACTAAAATTATTCGAAATGACATTATTTAATAATGAACATAATTAAGACAAATGTTTCTAAACCATTATGAATGGAATCGATATGAAAATCGAAAAATATCCAATAGTATTAAAGATAAGAATAACACAACCAAACAGAAAACACATACAAAAATGCAATAATTTTCTTTTTTAAGAGTAAACTCATTTCTGCTAATGTAATAGATATATGAGAACCGAAATTTACAATGGTGCTATGTGCCTTTGTTGAAAGAAATTATTTTGTTGTACTTTGGTTGATTATTAATACGAACTCAATGTACTTTTTACAAAAACAATGAAATAGGAAACGCCAACATTTAAAATTTTGCGTTAAAAGTTGAACAAACGAGTAAAATCATGAGAAGAAAAAGTAATTTAATTTTTTTGTATCAATTTTTTTTATATATTTATAAGTTAAGGAAGCGTTGATTCGCATTTATAAAGGTTGTAACTAATTGCACAAAGCAAGAAAAGTTTTCTTAAAATTTTGTCATGAGTATAAGTTAATTATTAATTTCTTACATTCAATTACGTAAAACAAAAATAACCCATGAAATATCCAGTAAATATTTTAAATTATAAATCAATTTACTAAATATTTCCCCTGGCACCTTTCACTCCTTGTGATATCTTTTCCAGTCTGTCATAACGTATTTAGTTTATTAAACTATAAAATAAATCATTCAAACATTTGAATCATAAATACTCATTTGAAATGAATATTTACACTTTGTTGTAAATTAATAAAATCTAATTAACTAAAAGCTTCAAATATTAACTTCAAGGACCCTTTCCGAAATTTACCTTCAAAATATAACTACTTGCAGAAGTATTCTTGCCTAGCTGTTTTTCTGTCTCCAGGGATAGTACACGACGCTTATTAAAGAAAAGAAAAAAATATATCCGTGGTAGAATAGTTTGATACCATTTAGGTATTTTTTAATTGTTAAATGTACATGAAACTAAATGTACGTCAATATTTGAATTATTTTTTATTGGCCGATTCAAATCAGTTTTCTTAAGCTTTCTTTCATGTATCTTCTGAAGTACAACAAAAAAATAGATTCAAAATAAGAATTCTTATTTAAAATTAGTTTTTTTTTTATTTTTTTTATTATTTCACAATAAAAACATAATGGCCTGTTGTTAGCTAACTTTTCGCAGTACCCCACCCAGCCAGTCGTTAAATTAGTTAGTCACGTCGTTATACCTTCCATTTTGTATAGTAAATCTTTCCCATTTGCTTCCCTCACTGTTGTAATCATTTGAATGAAAACATACTGATCACAACCCTATTGTACTTTGGAAACGAATCGGCCTGATTAATTAATGTAGAAAGCAAAATAGGTCTGAAAAATCCATCCAACATAATTAATTTAATCTTCTCGACTATCTAAACGGCCAAACTGCTCTTTGATAATTTTGAAAAAAAAAAAACAAAAGGCAATTATATAAAAATTAATAAATAATTAAATTCCAATTGTCAGTATGAACATTTCAATATGCTTTAACAATTGTTTCTTTTTTTCTGATTAAGCATTTTTAATTTTGAGCTTTCATCTTTTTGCGCCCTACAAAAAAATCACTTCACTCACAATAAGAATCTTCAATAAAATTAAATTAAATGTATTACATAAATAAAATAAATGCAAACAAATCAGTACAAGTTGTATATAAAAATCATAAATTAAAAATAAACTACATTAATAATTTAGAATTCTTAATATCACAATTATATTTATAAATAAACATTTATATAACAACATGAATTGCTAACAAAAAACACGACTTCCCTTTCCAGTGGTTCTTCTTTTCAGCGGGAAATGAGGTGCAGGGTAGGTATGCCGTCGCGAGGGTAGGGTTTGAGTAAATCCGCTGAGGTCGGTTTCGCGTTGCACGTGGTACGCGGTACCTTAGTTGATTTTGATTTTTCTTTAGCGTAGCTTTTTTCAGAATTACGTTAACGTAGTGTATTTTTCGGTACCGCGTCGGAAATTCGGGAACGCGAGATAAAGATTAGATTTTTGTTCTTTGACTGGCTAAATGAAGAAGTACGGAGTAACTAAAGTAAGTTTCCTCTCCGTATGGTTTTGTTTTGTGACGCGTTTGAAAACGGGCATGTATTGGTGGCTGAAGATTGTAGATGAGCGTAATCCGTTTGGAGACCCGTGACCGAAATCCTCTCCGATCTAGCTGGCCGACAAGCAGCCACCGCGAAAATGGATTACGGTGCACGGATTGGTTGACCGGTTGGTACCATCCGTTGGCATTACTCAGACTTAACGTCTAGAACCGATGAGAAGTCGGTTCCGCGTTCGCACGTAGACGTAAAATCATTACATATCTTCAAAATTAATACGCTTGGCTTTTATGGGGTATACATTTGTTTTCGGTATAATTACTCTTTGTATAAATTCTCTTTTGATATTGTAAATTCGTTTTCATTGATTTTTATTGTACAATTGTTAAAATTCAATAGATAATTTTCGTTTACTACAGTTTTTCTTTCATCGCATGTAGAGGAGAGTATACAATTTTTGCCATTTTTTACAATTATTAATCCATCATCAATTAATTCTATTGATTCATCTTTCATGGTTACATAGGTACAAGTATTTGAAATATTACAATAATAGTATCTTTGCATCTTTTTCAATTCTAATTCAGGGTCATATTTATATGTTTTATTTTCATATTTAACAAGTTCGCGTTTATCTTCCAGTAATTCGACATTTTCACTATTTGGGATAGGATAAAATAGGATTGTGTTTGTGGTTATGGTATTATTGGGGATTTTTATAATAAAAATAATGTTGTTATTATTGAAAGTTGCTAGCCCTAATCTTATTTGGGATAGCTTATGAAAGTCTATATTGTATTCAGTTATTTCTTCGGTTGTTAACACATTGTCTACCATTAATCCTAATCTAGCTGAAGCAATATTATTTTGAAAATGCGTTATGTGGTCCTGTAAAGTATTAAGTTGGGTGAGTAAGGCTATATACGTTATATCCGAATCTACTTCTTCTGCCCAAATTGAAATTTTCTTTTGATCCTGGCTAATTATGTCTTGAAGGGTTTCTATAAATTTGTTAAAGTTTTCGTTTATTCTTATTTGCTGATTGAAAGTATTTGCGATTTTGACTTGATTTTCGTTTGTTTCTTTAAAATAGGTTTCTAGTTCTTCCTTATCGTCAGAGTCTACGAAATTGAACAATCTGCGTTTAGCTCTATGCGGAATTAATGTGGATATTTTATGTCTGATTATTGATATTTGTGCAAATAATTATTGTTCGATTTCTTTGTCTATGATTGCTTCTCTTTTACTATTAACATCTATGATAGTTATATTTGGGTTAGTATTATCTGATTTATTCTTATATTTAGCGTAAACGTACACGGAAAAATTTTTTTTCTAAACACCATTCGAGTAGAATATCAAATCAAGTAAATTAGGAACGGTTTTCGTCCACGTGATTAAAAGACCATTGCAAGTGGACAGCGCATGAAGTAAGAAAAGAATATGTAAAGTGTATTAGTCTCAAATTAAGAACTCATTTTCTTAGGCGCTAGAAATAAACGATTGATGTATTCCTAATATTACCTAAAGCCAGAAAATCATTTTGAGTAAATACCACATTAAATATGTAACTATTTCTCGATAAGAGAAAATCAAATCTAGTAAAGAGTGCATGTAATAAGAAATCATTCCTCAATTGGAGAAAATCGATTGATGCGTAAATCAAGCAAATGTTTCTTGCAACGTTAATTATTTTCTAATTTGCTACAAAAGCTTAGACAGCACTGAAAAATACCAGCAAAACTAAACATTTTTTTTTTTTTGACTTTATACATTTATTGAATTTCAGAATCAAATTATCTCCCAATACATATAATTTATCAATTTATCTTTCACATATTTCTTCTTTTGAAACATCTCCGACCGTCAGGCAATGTATTTAAATTAAATGTTCTTAGTCTGGTAATGTTTTCAGTATTCAATACATTGTATGTGTTAAGCTCACCGCCAACAATAAAACAGGCAAAATGTTTATCGAATTCAAGAATATTAACTTTCTTTAAACTTAAAAATGATTCCTTACTACCTCTGAATAATATTGATAAAATATCGATAACTTTGAAAAGCTCTTCTGAAATGAATACAAAACATTTATCTTTAAACTCAATGCCTCTAATTTTAACTTTTGGATAAAGATAAATAATACAATTTTCCTCAAGTAAAAATGGAGCGAGAGAGTTAAAGTATTCTTTTTTCTGTATTTGCGTACACTTTCTTTCATTAAAATATTCTATATCAAGAGTAATATTTGATTTAGATTGAAGTACAGGGTAACTGTATTTCAAAGCACATTTCTTTGCTACTGAATAAGCTATATTTCGACGAGAAGCGCATACATTGGTATACAACTTCAGCTCTCGATGTTTTGATTCGAATCTCATTGCCCACAGATATCTCGGAGGTCCTGATTGAATGATTACCGAAGGATAGTGAGTAAGCATGTGATGCTTCGGCTTTAAACTGTTCCCAAAGAGTGAAACGTACAATGAATGGTGCTCAGAAATGTTTGCTCTCAAGTCTTCAATGTTATTGTGGGTAAATGATGGCGATAATAGCATTTAGACCAGATCATACAAGATCTGTGAGTAATTCCAAACAACATCATTACGAGGGATATAGGCACCAAATAAAAGTGAAAAATAAATTAGAAATGTAAGCGCTTCATGCGCTGAAAAATGTAGATTTCTTGATTTCAGGTGTTGCTTCTTTAGTGCCTGGCACTTATTGCGAATATCTATTTCACCATAATCAATTTTCTCAACTCAATAATTTAAATCAGTTAAATCAAAGTAGCCCTTTTCCATAAAATATAGCAAGCAGTTCACTAGTCCATAAGAAATAATGCCTTCTAAAACGTCGTGCATGAGATCTACTGCGTAATTTTGTGTAACATGAAACGAAGGCAATGAATTCAAAATGGAATTTTCAAATACTCCAGAAGAATCGTACTGAAAAGCTTTAACATGCTCTGCAAAGTTTTCAATAGAACGCAAAAGATCTTTACACTCATGTGTCGTTTTCTTGGTTTTTTCTTTGTCTAATAGACAAAATCTGCTATAATATTTATGAGAAAAACTTTTTGAAAATCCCAAGATTCGATTTAAACCAAGATTATCACCGATAACGAGTGCTAAAATGAAATACAATCTTTTTTTCCCCTCAGAAGTGTCAATTTCTATCCCATCTTCTCCAAGCTTTTTAACAATCTCAACCAGTGTACATAAAGCATTTTTATTTCCTACATTTTTTAATGTTTTAGATTTCATAAACATAGCCGGAAAAATATGATCTAGGTGTGAATTTTTGTATTGGTCTGGAATTGTAGGAAATTGGTGATAAAATGCCGAAATAGTTTGAACACCGGAATGACTACCAATTGGATCATTCACTTCGAAATCATCAGTATATATAAAATAAGGTATATTGATTCTGTCTCTATATTTTTCAATTACACTTTTTCATAAATTTCCTTGAATAAAATTGCATATTTGCGTAGTATCGTTCCTAACATTCTCCATATAAGTTAACGTTTGGTCAAGTAGCCCTGAAAGCTCAAAATAAGTTTTCATTTGAAACTCAATATCAAGAAAAGTTCCTTTCAATTCAACTTTTTCTAAAGTTGGAATACCTTTTTTCATGATCTCGCGCACTGCACTTGAAACTATAAATTCTCTCGGAGTCCGAAAAGTATTTTCCTACCTTAGAAACTGGACTAATTTATATTCTGTATTAACCTTTTGGAAAACGTTGGAACAAAATTCCAAAAACTCAAAAATTTCTGACTGTATAGGAAGTAGATTTTTCAAGAAAGTTGAAATTCCATTCATCATTTCTTTAAATAAATATAATATATCGTTTATAATCTCAAAAATATGTTTGATTGTCAAATGGTTTTATTTGTTAAGTTTCACTGCAAAAAAAAATGCAAGAACTTTGGAATGAATCTTGCCAACTTTTTTCATCAAAATTACAATTAGGTAAGGAATAGTTAACATCATCTTTTATTTTACTGTCCTCAAAGTCAAAGTCAAAAGCGCTTTATTAAATACCAATCGTTATAAATTTTCAAAAGAACATAAAGCAAATTCCAAACAATAAACCTATAAAAAACTTAATGGCCCGAATGGCTCTCTAAATTTATACGTTAACAGTTAAACACATTTAATGAAAAAAATACACTTGCAAATTTAAATTAATTAATATTATTAGATATTTTTTGATTCAATTGGAAAAAGGAGAAAAAACCAATCAGCACTATTCAAAAATTACTTATACTACTAACACAACAATGAACTTATATCCTATACCTAATATGTTACACCCTAATTCTAAATAAGTTCAATCAAAACAAAAAAAAAAAAGAACATTACCTTATATTGAAACCTATACATAATTTATAATACAAATAAACAACAATACTAGATGTAGCAATAATGAGATGAATCTAAAAAACTAAGTAACGAGAAAAAGCACAAAAACAGAAAATAAACACGAATAGTTTAGACATTGTCATTCAGCCACCAATACCTAGATTGCTCCATCTCAGCTCGACCAGCCTCAACGAATCTAGCAAATGAGTATCTCCATTGGAATTGTTGGTCTCGTGAACTCAGATTCGGAGGATATTTTATCTTCTTATCGGTGGCCCGTCGGTATATGTGATATATGATTGGGACGCCGTCAGAATCAGAAACATATCGATTCATGTCCAAATACACGAATGCTTCTGGAGGAATGAAGCCAGTAGTGAGGCATGTCACAATATGCCCGTCTGTAGGGTGGAACGGCTGTAAAATCCAAGGGTTTTCACTCACAGTTACAGATCTTGCGATATGATTCCGAAGAAGTTTCAATATGAAGATATCGACTCTTGTCACTTGAGCGGTTTGATAGATTTTTCTATTCGATATATAGTGCTTCCAATCCGTCTCAGGCTTTCTGTACAAACCAGTACATGCACGAAGACATTTCCTTTCGAAAACTCTTAATCTTTCCATTGTACTAGCACTCTGGTTGTACCAGATCTGGCATCCGTATGTCAAAACTGGCCTAACCAGGGTCTTGTAACAAATAACTTTGACTTTTTGATCAATGTATCTGGAATGAAAGAGTCGCCGAAGAGCCATGACTACTTTTAGTGCTTTACTGAGCATGATTTTGACATGTTCAGTATAGTACAGATACTGATTGAGATGAACATCGAGGTATCGAACACAGGATTTATGTGGAACCCGTTCTGAACTACCCTCACCAGCCATAATGTGGGAATCCTTCCAATTACGTTTCAGGTCTTGACTGGCCCCCTGCAGCGTTGTCTGAAACAAAATTGTTTCGCACTTCTGCGCATTGATTTTCATTTGCCAATTGTCGGTGTAAAGCTGCACATCATTAAACATTTTTCGAAGGTTGCTCTGAACTATTGTAGCTTTTCGGTCTGCCGTATAGATGATCAGATCATCAGCAAACGCTACCAATGATCGCGTTGGCGAGACATTAAAATAAAAGCTGTTCAATAGCTTGCGAATGAATATTGAGAAAAGCAGGGGCGCAGTAACTGTTCCCTGCTGTAGACCATTCAAGACCTTGAATTCGCGCATTGTTGTCAGATTTCCATCAGTTACAACAAATGATTTCCCGTATAACATATTACACATCATGGCGACAAGGTGTCTGGGGAACCTGTCCTGAAGAAGTTTGAAAACTAGTCCATCTAACCACACCGTATCGAAGGCTTTCTCCATATCAATGAGACATGCTCCAACACATTCTTTGTTGTTTAGTTTCCAACAGATGTCTGAAGTTACTTTCGTTATTGCATGTATGGTCGAATGCCTTGCACGAAAACCAAATTGGCAATTCGGCATCAACTCATATTTCTCAATGTGGGCGTTTAATACTCTGTTGAGTATCACTTCAAACACCTTGCTGATGTTAGGCAGCAAGCTGATTGGGCGATAGCTTTTAGGGCATGAAGATTCTTTTCCTTTCTTCAAGATCGGAAATACCTTTGCCTTTTTCCACTCATTTGGTAAATATGAATTGTTCATCTCATTTGTTTCCACTCATTTGGTAAATATGAATTGTTCAACATGTTGTTGAACAATATGCAATAATTCCCAGTAGCAACCTCAGGCAAATGTCGGAGAACTATATTTGGAATACCGTCAGTACCACATGATTTTTTGTTGTTTATTCAGCGAAATATGAGACACAAGTCTTCATAGCTGACAAAATAATCAATAAGATTCAAGCTCGGTATGAGGTCAGATGTTAATGTTTCATGGAAATGAAGAATTGATTGGCCGTTCAGGCTTGATTTGAAGTCGGAAACTTTTGCTTCAACGACCTCCGAAAATATTTCATTCCTTCTCTCTGGGTTTGGCAGATGGACCAATTCAAAATGTGTTCCAATCAGGGCAAGTTTCTGCAATCCATCACATATAATCCTGTTTCCATTTCTATCCGGAGTCGTACTATCAATTTCGATACCAGCTCTATCGAGAAGATTTATCTCATCACTAGCGACTTCAAGATTCGATACCTTCACTCGAGACTTCCTGCAAAATATGCTATTCACTTTCGCGAAAACGCCATCTGGGTCCTGTGGGCGAATGCCCCTCAGTTTTTCCGCCCATTGATTGCTGACCTCACTCCTGAAGTATGAACGGATTAAGTTCCGGACATTCTTCAGGTGTAATTTCAACAAAGCCAACGAGGGATGGTTGTAGTCCAAAAATCGTCGATAAATATTGTTGACGCGGGTGAGAAGAAGGCTTTTCAATCTTTTCAACCTTGCGATGGTTGGTGTTTCATATCCTTCCATATTGTTTCGATGTTTAATCTTGGGAACTACTTTCTCAATCGTTTCCAACGTCAGCTTCTCTTAGCCCAGTCATATTAGGTAAAAAAAGGGGTCAACCTCGGAATGAAAGATAATAAGCTGCAAATTGGTATGAACCTTTGTTTTGTCATTCTAAATGTTGTCTCAAAAGTCTAACTCGTTATCGTGTTCGCGTCTCAAGATATTCAAGGTCAAAGGTCACAAAAATCGGTTTTTCGCGAATATCTGGCTTCCTATCGGTTAAATGAGATTTGCATTTATTATAAAAGTTGTAGGCTATAAAATTCCCTACAACTTTTGTTTAAACTTTTTTTTCATACGACCAACCGTTTTGAAGGTAGAGCGCGAAGAGTGCACATCGTACAGTCATATACGGCCTAATGCAAGGTCAAGCGTGAGTTATGGTTATCAGTACGTTATAAAGTCAATTATTTACTTGGAAATTATAATTATTAAACAATGCCTATTATTTATGTACTAACTATTAATTATTTATATTTAATTAAAGTAAGTAACTTGATTATTTATATATAATTATTCATATTTAACTATTTGACAAAACAAAGGTTCATACCAATTTGCAGCTTATTATCTTTCATTCCGAGGTTGACCCCTTTTTTTACCTAATATGACTGGGCTATACAACTTTTCAAAAACTTTGGTGAAAGTTGGAGCCGAATTGCGACCTCTAACGTGGTCAACAATCTCGTTATATACATACACACATATACAGATATATCCATATATATGCATATATATATACATATGTGTATATATATATATATATATATATATATATATATATATATATATACACATATGTATATATATATGCATATATATGGATATATCTGTATATGTGTGTATGTATATAACGAGATTGTTGACCACGTTAGAGGTCGCAATTCGGCTCCAACTTTCACCAAAGTTTTTGAAAAGTTGTATAGCCCAGTCATATTAGGTAAAAAAAGGGGTCAACCTCGGAATGAAAGATAATAAGCTGCAAATTGGTATGAACCTTTGTTTTGTCAAATAGTTAAATATGAATAATTATATATAAATAATCAAGTTACTTACTTTAATTAAATATAAATAATTAATAGTTAGTACATAAATAATAGGCATTGTTTAATAATTATAATTTCCAAGTAAATAATTGACTTTATAACGTACTGATAACCATAACTCACGCTTGACCTTGCATTAGGCCGTATATGACTGTACGATGTGCACTCTTCGCGCTCTACCTTCAAAACGGTTGGTCGTATGAAAAAAAAGTTTAAACAAAAGTTGTAGGGAATTTTATAGCCTACAACTTTTATAATAAATGCAAATCTCATTTAACCGATAGGAAGCCAGATATTCGCGAAAAACCGATTTTTGTGACCTTTGACCTTGAATATCTTGAGACGCGAACACGATAACGAGTTAGACTTTTGAGACAACATTTAGAATGACAAAACAAAGGTTCATACCAATTTGCAGCTTATTATCTTTCATTCCGAGGTGAAAGCCCTAATATGACTGGGCTAATTAGGAACCATTGAGCAAGCGTTGCCATCATCAGAAGAGGGACATTGCTTCTGGTACTCCCGATTAAACTTCTTCTGAAACTTTCCCCAGTCTGTTTTTTAGGGTTTTGTACTAAAATACAAAACCCTATTGCAATCACGACCTGTGTCCGACTGTCCGTCCGTCCGTCCGTCCGTCTGTATGTCACAGCACTTTTTCTCCGAAACTATAGAGGCTACAGCCATGAAACTTTGTAGAAAGGTCAGAAGTGGTGACCTCTTGAAAGTTCAAGGGTGGAAAATTTTTTCAAAGGCGTTTAAGGGGGGTCTCCCCATATAGGGAGGTGACCCCTCAAAAAAAAATTTCACCATTGGTAGTCGAGTAGGGTGTCGTTGGAAAGGTCTTAATGAGATATTTTCCAAACAAGTTTTAAAATTGCCTTATAAGTACCGAGGGGGGCAGGGGAAGGGGAAATGTACGAACTTTTCGCGTACCCCCCCCCTCGCGATTGGACACCTTCCATCCGAAAAATCTGAAAAAAATCATGAATGTAGGCCTTCATGGGTACAACAACAACAAATACATGAGAAGTCGAAATTCACTCAACTTTGTTAGTAATAGTATGATTTATCGATTTTATGTTTTCTTGAATAAAATATAAATGGTACCCTTAAATTCAATAAAATTTAGTAAACAGATGACTAATAATAAGATTGATCTTTTCTGAAAGTTTCATAAAGATCGAATGGTATTTACTGAAGTTATAGCGATTTGAATTTTCCTGTATTACTATGGAGCAATATGCCCTGTATTACTATGGAAACATATGGCTATGGAGCCATATGCGCTTTTTACCGACTTAGACACTACAGCTTTGCTAGAATTTGCATGAAAATTTCAGGAGTGATAGATATCATGAAGATGAGTTCATACAATTGAAACAAGTCGAAGAGGCAGGAGAGAGCTCCTAGCAAAAGGGCTTTGTAACCATTCTAGGATTCGAAAAAATAGGCTATGAATCGATGATTACAGTACAGAAGAGTGGCCCCTGAAAAAAATTTCATGAAAGGTAGCCGATATGAGTATCAACTGAAAGTTCTCTATGAGAGCTTTTCAAAACAATTCTTAAACTGACCATTTTTGCTTCAGTTGGGGCACAGGGGGGGATATACATGAAAAATGTGTTTCCTCCCTCGCGAATGGACACTCGTGATCTTAAAAAATCTAAAAAAATTATCAAAGGAGATATTTATGGGTATAACTATCACAAATACCTCAGAAGTCAAAATGCGTTGAACTTTGTTAATAATAGTATGAACCTCGAATTTCACATTTTCTCGAATAAAATCGTCTTTGACATGTTTCATGATTTTATTCGTTGCTGGTTACTGCATTTTGTAAGTTAAGTACAAAACCCTTCTGACATGAGCATAGGTCTGTCTACCCAACTTGTTTGAAATTCAACCGATGGTTTTCATGTTGAACTGGAATGAGGAACAAATCATCCCTTTGATGATTGATTTCCATTACGATTGCGTTATGGTCGCTATCGTAAGGAAGCACCTGCAGTTTCCGTTGAGGACTATTAAAGCTGAATTCAAGTCTTGCGTCAGCAATGCAGAGGTCCAAATATGAATTTGTCCTAGGGTATGTTGGGAACTCCGACCCATATACGTTGCACCTGCATTCAATTTGGTTCTCTGTTATCCATGACTTCAGGAATAAACCTCTTGGATTATTGGTGGCATTTAGCCATGATGTATGCTTGGCATTCAGGTCACCGGCAAAAATATAATAACTATGTAGCCTGTTCAATTCGAGTATTTCAAACAAGGAATTGAGTTCCTCCTTGAACTTGAGAACATTTTGACCAGTTGCATAGGCAGAGATAACGAAGAGGTTATCCCCACCTGGCAGTGAAATTTTGATGACGGACACTTCAAGAAATTCAAAGTTTTTGAATTCAACTTTTTCAATATTTTGGAAACAATAGGGTCTTCTAACCAATATCCCGGTGCCACCTCCCCCATCACCTATTACCCTATCGTTTCTTACGAATGCAAAATCCTTGAATTCCATGGAATGCCATGAATTGAGGTGGGTTTCAGTGAGAAGTATGATGTCAGGCTTTTGCTTAACAACAAATTCAAGGAGATAATCACGTCGATGTATAGCAACGATAGAGTTGACGTTGATCGATATGAGGCGAAGCCTATCCATGGGAATATGACTGAATGACAAGTTATTATTAGGCATTTGAAAGACCTAAACGCTGAAAAGCAAAGTTAATTTTTGAATCTTTTTTGTCGATTCTCTCCGATAAAGAATTAAGTTGCTGGTAAATTTTGAGAAGCAGCTCATTATTGCCACTTACATTATTTACATTATTTCCCGCATTTTCTGCTGGTCCTCTAGCGGCGAGTGCAAATGATACTCCGGGCTTGACGAAGTTGGAAGGTATGATATTACGGTGTACTTGTGTTTGCTTTGGAGTAAATTTAACTTTTGCATCTTGATATCGGAAGCATCCTCGATATGATGCTGGGTGACCAAAAACACCGCAGTTAACGCAGTATAATTTTTCTTTAGGCTCCGTCTGAGCCAATTTGCACTCACCAGGAGCATGAACGTCTTTGCATTTAACGCAACGATAGTGCATGGCACAATTGGCAGCCGAATGTCCAAGTCTTTGACACCGGAAACACTGGTTGACTTCTCTTTGCTGGAGGCGTTCCCACCTCACCACTCTGAATTCAAGTACCTTATTTGTTGAAGGGCACTTGGACTGCTCTTATTTGCAATTTGTACCAGGTAAAGTGGTAAATTCTTCCTTTCTACGGTCGACCTTCTTGTCGCAAAGGCTTTGACTGAAACAAAATCAATATCTGGTGCAGCGTCCTTGAGCACCTGAAGAAGATCGACCGTATCCTCTCCACTGTCCAAACCCTTAAACAAGAAGTTCTGATTTTTTTCACTTTTTGGGGTATAGGTGAAGTGTGGAACCTCCCCAGAAATCAGCGCATCTTTTGCTGACTTGAAATCAACCAGTGATTTCGTCCTTATAGTTAATTTTTCGGTATTAACTCTTTTTATTTCGAAACTGGCCAGTTTATTTTCGGCTGCCAATAGCCGAACCATATCTTTCCCGGTTTGTCCGAACACGTTGATTGGCGGAACTTTTTCTGTCTTTTTGGAAGCTTTTTCAGAGGAACCAGCAGAACTGCGGGCTGGTTTTTTCTCCTTATTTTTGTTCTTTAATTATTGAATAAAATTAACGTCATTATCTTGATAAAAATTACCTCCGATGTTTTCTTCGATTTCCATATCTTCGGTTAATCCCTCGAGCGCTGCAAAATAATTTTGGCTCTCGTTGGTGCCACCAGCACTTAGAACTTCCTCTGGATTTACTTGCTTTGCACTTTTCTTCGGCTTTGTTACCTGTTGCCATTGATTTTTCGGCTGCGTCTTTTGAGGCTTTATTCCTTTCTTGAAAAGATCCTTGAGAGACTGTATCTCTTGCCTTAGTTCATCATTTTATTTCTGCAATTTGGCCATTTGTTGATTGTCCGCTATTATTTGCAGCTTGCACCCTCCATCTACGGAGTTTTCTTCGTTATGTTTTCTTTTGGTGATTGTCACCAGTTTTGTATTCGTCGTTTCCCCAGGTTGCCCCAACGGTGGGAAGCCGTCGGGCTCCTCCATACCAGCGGCGAAATTTTCTTTGTGAATTTGTTTTTCGTTACCAATCGAAGTAAAAATATTCGATAGAAATTTCCTGAGTCGATTACTTCGACAATATAAGATTTTTTCCGATAAAAGTTAACTTCGGACTAACGTTTTTAAAAAATTAATTTAATTTTTGAAAACTTTTGACAGGAGCGATTTAAAAGACGACTATACGCAAAGACTACTACAATCCATTTTCATTTTACGTTCCTCTAATGGTGATGAATGCGGGCCATTGGAATCATCAGTTCTGCCTGGTTCGAAGGTTTCATCGTTAAGTCGGGAATTCTTGCAATGCTTTTTGAATGCACAAAATGTTGAAAAAAGTTGAGGACAGTTTTTATATGGACAAGGAAATTTTTCAATCCTTTAAAGATTGCGGTTAAATTTATCATGAGCAAATAATTGATCAGCATTTTCCAAGTTTTGTTGGCATAAATGACAATGCATCATGAAGCAAGACAAGATTCAAAATAATGTGAATTCAATAAAATTGATCGATGTTAATACTAAGCTTCCAATGTTTTGCACTAGGAGTATTTTACAGTTATTTTTACAATCTTATACTTGGACTACTTTACAGAGATCTAATCGATGTTGATACAAAAATGCATTAAATAAAGTAAGATTTGGCATGTATATATAGATGAGTGGAATGTTTTCTAAGCTTCTAATCGCATAAGCTAAAAGTATTTTACAGCTCTTTTCGCAATCTTACACTAGGACTATTTTATACAGATCTAATCGATGTTAATACAAAATTTAAATTAAGAAAGCATGATTTGGCATGTATACATACTATATATATAGAAAAATGGAATGTTTTCTAAGCTTCCAATCTTATACGTTAGGAGTATTTTATAAATGTTAACGCAACCTAATACAAAAATTATTTTATAGAGAGCTTATTTCGCTAAGGAAGCCTGAAACGGTAGGTGAGATACAGGGTGCGGCAGCATAACTTCCTTTTTTGAAATGCCCGCCCTTAAAGTGTTAACTGTTATAGCGCGGCGCTAGTAGTCTCATTCGAGAGAGGTGATTTAAAGTTTTGCTCATCCCTTGGTTAGTCGCTATCATGCGTTGGAACAGTGCGGAGCGTGCAAACAACAGTATAAAAAAAAAATTGTTTTGTTGAATTTTGAAAAAAGGAAGTTATGCTGCCGCACCCTGTATTTGATTCGTTTTTGTAGAAAAATGCTTGGATGAATTCCAACATAAATCTGCATTCTTCTTGATATTTTTTAAATTAAATATATGATGTTTCTTATATGTACAAGAAATTGCTTCTATAATGCTTTCAAATTTGTGCATGTGGTCATCATAAACTGAATAAGCATTCAATATATCATTTTCAGAAGAAACAATGACAAGTGTATATGGTTGGCATTTTAACTGTGGATATTGGGAAGATTTTTCCTTACGCAACTTGATAGCCTTTCCTAAGTCTGATGGAGAGGCAATCTTTAAAATAAAGGCTTCTTGACTGTCTGCAATGCTGTACTTCCAAATTTTTCGATCCTTACCTTCTGTTTGTCCAGTAGGTACAAGAAAATAGTTCACTGTATTGAAGATAGCGAAATCACGCCTATTGATTTTCTTTCCGTCTGTAAATATGCACATTAAAACGGGTTCAATTAGAGTCATTTGCAAAAATAGTTTTGTCAAATTACCTTTTGCTGGTAACAATTGCGGTCCTCGATTTAGTGCCTTCTGTCGCTTTTCGATATATGGAACAATTTTCTTACTAAATACTTCCCACTATTTAACGAGACTATTACCATTCAGAAAATTGACTTCAAAGTCAATATGAATCTATAAGTTCAAAGGAATAATTTTTTTTTTTCAAACCAGAAACAATAGGCAAAAAATTACCAGTCTATCTCCATTTTGCTTTGTAGAAGCTGGCCATTCTTGGACAATATCGTAAGATGATAGTCCAGGTGTCTTAAAAGATTCCAGCCTTGCTTTTCAAGTAGCATGCCATTTAATTTCCACCGTTTCCCATGGCTTTTCATAAAGACATAGCCATTCCTTGCCATTTATGAAAGACTCATCGGATAACTTTGGATCTTCTTTGTCGTCTAATGATTCTTTTTGCGCCTTCTTTCTAGCCTTCTCAAGAGGAAATAAGCCTGCTCTTCGTAGATTGTTTGCTTTATTTTTATACTTATAATAGAGACGACCTTGTCGAATCTCGCCAGATAAGCAAAAATAGAAATCCTTAAACAATTTTTTTTTATTTAATCAACAACAATAACAGCTAATATATCATTTACCTTTCTCTCGCCTGGGAATTTATTTACTATCTGATCGACTATTTCCAAATAATCTTTGTCCTTCATAAAGGTGTTACTCGACGTGTAAGCCTTGACGATATCATCAACAAGTTTTTCCCTAGCAAAGTTGCTTAAGGAGTTGCAATCATTCCAGGATTTAGAAACCACGTTGCCTTCAGCGGATGCAAGATATTCATCCAATTTCTTTTTAAGGTTAAATTGCTTAGTAAATAAATTTATATATAAACTAAATCTCTTACAAAGCCAGAAAAGTTCCTTCCGGAGTTTGTCGTGGGTGGTGTTGGTGATGATGTAGCACTGCATCTACATACAAATGATGGCCGCGATAAAAACTCTGCATTTCTACTTAGCCAATTATCAATCACGGATGCAATTTCTGATCTCTGAGAAACAAAATAAAACAAAAATATAGCGGAACCTCTATTAAAATTTTCCTTAGATTTTCATTTTGCCATTTTAATAAATGGTATCGTGCTTTTGCCAATAAGCCAATATTGTGAGGATAAATTTTTTCAATGTCCTGCGGTATCAGATATTTTAACGTATCGACACCAATTCCAAAACCTAAGGAAACATGGATCCTTACTTATGAATAAGTTGATCTCCGATCCCATTTCCCAATCGACAAATACGTTGTAAAGCAACTCTTTATCAAGTTCCTGGTTGATACCGTTATTCCGAATCTGTGCAGGCTCCATAGTGGAGTACACATGATCCAGCGATGATAATATGTTAAACGATTCTTCCATATTAATTTAGCTTAAAATTACTAAACAAATGTTTATAAATTTCTTGCAGGAAATTGAAAGAGATTTCTAGTTTCACATTTTAGTATTACTTACTTTAATTCGTTGGTGGTTAGCAAAATCATATACAGAAAGACAACATATAAAATAAGATTTTCCGAAAGAGTTTAAACTCGTTTCGAAAGATGCATCTACACAGGGCCGGATCAAGCTCATCTGGCGCCCTGTGCAAAACTCGTATGTTGCGCCTTTCTTCGGATTTTAAAAGTAGTTTGCTTGCTAACCAAGTCGTAGCCTTAGCGCGGTTTTTAATATTGAGAAAATTGCGAAAAATCTATTGGAATATCAAATTCATCTAAAAAAGTTCTCATCTGAAGCAAAATCTATTGAATATAAAATTAAATTAAAACT
The DNA here is from genome assembly GCA_963969285.1 of Odontomyia ornata. Lineage (NCBI taxonomy): Eukaryota > Metazoa > Arthropoda > Insecta > Diptera > Stratiomyidae > Odontomyia > Odontomyia ornata. The sequence goes on from OZ017739.1 coordinate 330,799,657, forward strand.
TACTTGGTAGGCAGAATTGTTTGCCGGTCAGAAGGGTTTTATTCAAAACATGTCTATTTTTGTGGTAACATCAATTAAGAACTCAGGTGAAAAAATAATATTTGACTACCTTTGAAAATGTTTTTAAGGCCTGAATTTTCAAGAAAAGACTACTTTTGACCTTTCTATAAAGTTTGATGATCGAAGCACCTATAGGATCAGAGAAAACTTGCTGCAACGGACGGACGGACAAATAGACATGGCATAAAACTAGTAGATCTTTATAGAATTACAAAGCCCTGAAATATGAAAACTCACTCACCATGGACTAAACAAACTGTACTTTCCGGGCCTTTAATTTTGCGAAGTCCTCTATAAGATCATCATACTCCATACTCAATTGCTAAAATAGATAATCCTACCAATCGTTCTTGAGTCATAGTTGTCCTCAAGTAATTCTTTATAAATTTTAGTTTTGAGAAACTGCGTTCTCCTGATGCCACCGTTATTGGTAAAGTGTTTAAAATTTTGATGGCAATCACTGAATTGGGAAATACTTGATCCAAATTGGTCTTAAATATATAATTTAAAACGTCTAAGCTCGAAAGATTAGGTTTAATGAGTGGCGACAGTGTTAATAGCTCCTGATATAACTCTTCACCGTTTAAATCCTTAGATCCATCATGACTTAGAGCCGACTCTAGATTAAAGCACAAAATTTTCAAATTTTTTAATTTGGATGCATCACTTATGTCGTACAAAAAAGAAAATATTGAATTGTGATTGTTCAATTGTTCAAACCTTTCGTTGATAGAGCTGATTGCCTGGTCTAGTATTTTGAAATAGAAATTTACTTTAAAACTAATTTTAGGTTCAAGTATAGTATCTGCGCTTTCGTCTTGGTAGATTCTTTTTCGGCGGCGTGAACGCAGAGACGATAAACTAGGGAATTGAGTTTGTATATCCAAGTCAACAGCAATCTTCTCAGCTTTATTTAAATATTCGTTAAAAATTTCATCTGTACGCATATCTACTAGCAAATTGCGAGTTTGTTGAAGCATATCAATGCTTGCAGGCAAATTCACTCGTTGGCCTTGTAAATACTTACTCGCAATGTTTATCTTTTGCAAAATATCAAACCACACTAACAAACTGCAAATAAATTGATAGTTGAATATTTTATTTCCCAGTGATTCAGCTGTGACCTTCACCTCTGAATTCCCATCTTCAGCGATCTCAATAAGTGCTTCATATATCTCCCCTACATTATTCACAAGAGGCTTCAAAGCATCTATTCTACTCTCCCACCTTGTGTCGGAGAGTGGTTTGAGCGTTAAGTTAGGAACATATTTTTTATATATACTCCATCTGTTTGTAGAACTCGACAGAAATACATACAAATTTTGCACAACGTCAAAAAATTTAACTGCATCTAATAAGCAACGAGCAGAATCATTTACAACTAAATTTAATGAATGAGAGCAACATGGAACAAAAAATGCTCTTGGCTCAATAGATTTTATTCTATTCTGCATACCACACTGTTTGCCTTTCATGTTGGACCCATTATCATATCCCTGGCCTCTACAATTGCTCAATAATATATTTGAACTATTTAGTTCTTGCAAGATAAGCTCTGTGAGTCCTTCACCAGATTTATTGTAACATTCCATAAAACCAATGAAATGTTCCCTGATTTCAAATGTGTTGTCATGTTGATGCACAAATCTGACAATTAAGGTAACTTGTTCAATATGACTTTTATCAGGAGTTAAGTCGACGATAATAGAAAAATGTCTTGCGGCTTTTATCATCGATATTATTTTATTCACAACCGCTTTAGATATTAAATCGATTAGTTCGTTTTGAATAGTTTTACTCAAGTATTTATTTTGTGACTCTTGATCATTAATTCGTCTCAAATGCTCTCCTAAAACAGAATCAAATTTCGCAATTGCCTCAACAAGCTTCGAAAAATTCCCATTATTTAGTTCATTTAACCTTTCGGAGGAACCCCGAAATGCTAAGGACTGAGTACCAAGAAATTGAACTATTACCAACAATCTACGAAGAACATTATTCCAATGTGAAATTTCAGCTTTTCTTGTATGTTCAAAATTATGACTAATAGTATGTTGTTTTTTTAATCCAACTTCTAATGTTTTCCATGTCCTGAAATTTTCCATGTGAATAGGGTTGTTCTCATGGCTCTTTAGAAGTTGACTTATGTGGCTCCAATCCGAAGTTCCACTGCTTGACAACGCTTGAGCTGCCTTGTTTTTAGAGAATAAAAGGCAACAAAAACAATAAACAGCATCTTTAGATTTAGAATAAACTAACCATGGTCGTAAGTTTTATCTCCATTGGCTAAAATTCTTTTATATAAAGAAGGACTAAATTTTTTATTATTGCTTTTAGGAAAATTAAAGTCAATAATTTGTGTTGGCCCGCAAAGAATTATCCTATCAACTAATTCATTATTAAGTGGCTGCCAGCTGTTGGGATCACTTAAATCTAAAATACCCTCCGAGATGTTTGTTTCCTCTTGTTGAGCTCCAACTGTCGCCACTACTGGCTCACAAACACTTTCAGAAGCACTTTCGAAATTACGGAAATTCACTGAAGTCGCGTCACTTGTTCCCGGCTGAATTAACAGTTTTTGCAACAGTCCTGACTGTTTTTTATTTTCATTTTCTTGAATTTTGCCCCGCTTCCGATACTCGGCACCGGATGGTTTTAGTTTTTTCATGATATCTATATTTTTTATTTATTAATAAGCACTTCACGAACTTTTGAAAAAAACATCTGCTCCATCCAAACATTACTTCCAAAAGAAATTTTTGCATTTCCAGTAGGAAATAAATGAAAAGCAATAAAAAGAAATAATTTTCCTTTAATCATTCTCTTTCTCTTCTTTCGGCGGCTCCATCCATATCCACATCGTCGATATTCGTCCCTACGTGCATTTTCTAAGCCTGCACATCGGTCGCCCAAATCATGTATTTGGCCGAATAGAAAAATTTTCATTAATTCTTCTTTCGTTTGTCTTTCAGTTCACATTAAACCAGAAATGAGTTTCTCCAATGGATCCGCTTATCTGGTTCGAAGCGAACGATAGCTCATGATACCTTGGATATCTGACACAAAACCAAAGGGCGCACGATGAGCAAGTTTTTAGCTTGCACAGTCTTCGCATTGTATAGCCATCACGAATAACATAAAAGGCGAACAGATAAGTGTTCTAATATGTCTGAAGTTTGTGGGCGCCCAATGTGCAAACATTCAACATGCACATAAGAGAGTAGTAGAATGCTCGTGATGACTTCGACACCCAACGCAACAATTAAGGGCGAACGATGCGCAGTTTTGAAATTTGCACGTTCTATGCGTGGAAAAAGCAGCATAGAAGACGAGTAGATCACCGCCATAGAATGAATGGTAGAGATGGGCGCCCGACGTGCAAAGCTGAAACGTGCACATAGGTGAACATCGTTGTTCGCTTAGAAGCAGAGCAGGGAATCTCCAATGGATCTTGATTGAAGGTATGCTCTGCTGGTTCTAAGCGAATATACATACATATGAACGATATTAGTTTCTTAGTCAGAGCTAGCTACTGGAAAAAATGTTTATATGTAGGAGCATAACGTGTAAATTGCACATTATGCTTAATATTTATTGATGATTTTTTTTTTGAAAATTGTTTCTAGGTTGGGGTCGTAGCTGGCGCCCTGATTGATTGGCGCCCTGTGCAAATGCATGTTGTGCACATATGGTGAATTCGGCCCTGCATCTACATACTTCGTTTTAAATGAAATGGGATTAGCGGAAAAATCTTCTTTTGCTGAGGGTAAAACATGATGAAAACATTTGATTTTGCTGACCGCCTCAGAATTTTACATGATAGTTAAGTTTAAAGATGAAAAAAAGTAACCTGTAAAATATATTTCACTTACCTCTCTAAATAAACCTTTCTGGCACTTTTTTATACACTGTATATACTTCACTATTAAGCACTTCGCACTATAAAATTTAACATCAACCACTCAGAAAAGTCGATTGAACGGATTTGTTCAAATGATATATTCTGCTTCTACGGATTAATGCCTTAAACGAAAAAATATTTCTCATTTCTAGAAAATATTTCTCATTTCTAGAAAATACTAAGTTTCTAAAAAAATAATTTCCTTTCTGGAAGATATTTCTAATTTCTAGAAATATTTTCTTGCTATTAGAAAACCACAGAACTTATTTACTTGTTGCTTGCAAACATTTTCTAGCTACTAGAAAATCGGTAAAAATCAGAATTTCACCTTTCGGAGACTTTATTTTCGGTGCAAATTTCCTCATTCTAGAAATGAGTCATGCATTCCTAATATAGAAAAATGAGAATTTATTTGTTTTATGTAAGTGTCGATTGCTTAATATGTTCCACTATGAGTTGATTTAAGTGAGAAGAGAATAAAATAGGATGTTCGTTCTTAAAATGTGATTGTCTCGATATAAGAAATTAGTTTCCACCCATTTAGAAAATCTTTTCTTTCCGTGTAAGTTTCTAATGCGTGGGTATTATCGTTAAGAATAAGTTCAGCCAAAGTTTGGTTGTTACACTCGTTTTTGAGGATATTCTTCCTTTGTTTCTCATTTATACTGTTGAAAGTACTTGTTTTCGAAATTCTCTTTCTACAAATTGCTTTTGTTGATTGCGTATTTCCGCTTTGATTTATCTTGCCAGATGCCAAATTTACTTTGAATTCGATCTTGTCTAGAGTTTCCTCTAATTTTTCCAAATTCATTGTATGTAGGATTAAAGTATGGTCAATTGGGATTTTCACTTGTCTTAATGTAATTTCCGTGAATCCTGCTTCTTCTTTAATTTCCTCTATCGATAGGCTGGTTTCTGCTCGAGGTATCAGGCTCAGTGCGATTATCATCATTGTTACTCGCATTACGTTCTGCGTTTTGCGCCGTTTCTGTAAAGAAAAGTAGTTTAACGTTAGTAAGATCTACTCCTTCTAATGATGCCTTCTTGCATTTAGGATGAATTTTATCTCTATTGGCTTTGAAATCTTTAATAAATCCAGTTTTTCTAGTCTCTTCATAATCTTCTCGATTCCTATTCCTTTTATCAATCGTTTTTTCTTTTGTCTGCTTCACTTAGTTGAAAATTTTCTCCTCATTCGATTTGCCATGTAACATATCTATTGGCTCTTCTAAGGTTGTTGAATGTACTTGTCTGTTATAGAATTCTACTGCTTCATAGGTTTTCTCGATGATAGTTTTCTGTGTAATATCATGCATTGCCCTTAGTTTTTCCCGAATTGTGCTATGTAATCTTTCAATACCTGCATTTCTAGTATGAGAATTAGGCGTAGTATAATGTACTTCAATATCCTTTTCAAGTATTGTTTGTTTGATGAGTAACTACTAAATTGATTGTCTGCTATTATTTTCTTCGGTTTTCCATGCTTCTTTCAGGCTGAAATCATCCGTTGCTGTTAGGTTTAGTACTGAAGCGTATTTAGAAAACTTGTCAACGCTCGTAAATATTTTGTTGCCTTTTATTGATAGATATATCAATATGTATGATTTCTCCTATATCCGATGGTGTTTCAGTGTCTTTAAATTTGGCTTTTATAGGATTTCTGTCATATTTTGCCCTTGTGCAGGTTTCGCATGTATTGATGTATTTCTGAATTATTTCTTTAAGGTTTGGGTAAAATATTTATTTTCTTAATCCATTATAGTTTTCGTTTCTACCAAAATGTCCTGTTTCCTTTATATGATAATATTTTATGTTTTTGGCTGTTTCTTCCACATCTAATGAATTTTATATTTCTTGTGTAAAAATGTTTGATAATGAGTTGTTGTATTTTGTTATAGAGATTATCATTTAGTTCTGTGTAAATACCTATCTTTATGGGTCTGATAAATCTCTTGAGTTTTCCTAAGAGGGTCGATTCATCTCCATTGATTTCATTTTCGTTGATTATCAGTCTTCGTTGTCTTGATCTTCGTCATCCAAAGGATTCATTTCTTCATTTCTGACTTCCTTTATGTTTGACTTGAAGCCATTTTAATGGTTGATGATCAGTGTTTAAAGTAAATTCTTTTCCATATAGGTATCTTCAAAATTTTTTGACTCCCCAGACGATTGCTAGGAGTTTTTTTTTTTTTTCACTGTAGCATAATTTCTCTCATGTTCGTTGAGGGTTCTGGTTGCATACCAAACTGGATGTTCTTTTTGTGTAAGCACTGCTCCTATAGCGTAGTCTGATGCATCTGTTGTTACATCTAATTCCTTATCCATTTCGGCATATTTTAGCACAGGTGGGTTAATTAGACATTTCTTCAATATTTCGAATGCGTTTCTACGAGTATATTCAGGGTCTTCAATATTGATTTTGTTTCCTTTTTTCAGGCATTTAGTAAGAGGTAACGCTAATTTTCCATAGTCCTTAATAAATTTCCTGTAATATCCTGTAATTCCAAGGAATGATTTAATTTCTTTCGGTGTTTTTGGGATTTCTACTTCGAGGATTTCTTGATTAATTTAGGATTTGGTTTTATGCCTTTGTCCGTTAGTCAGATTTTGGATATGTTCATCAAGAGTGGTTGAAAAAATCAGTATATCGTTCAGGTACACTATACAAATTTTATTTATTAGACCGTCCAATACTTCGTTCATCATCCTTTGAAGTGATGCCGGAGCATTTTTTAAACCAAAAGGCATTTGATTAAATTCGTAGTGTCCATATGGGGTTGAAAATGCTATTTTCGGTCGGTCATTTTCGTCAACAGGAACTTGATGGAATCCTTTTGCTAAGTCAAGTGTTGTAAAGTATTGCGCTTTGCCTAATTTGCTCAATATGCTTTTAATATCAGGGATTGGGAATTTATCTTCGACGTTGTGTTCATTAAGTTTCCTGTAATCGGTAACTTATCTCCATTTTTGCTGACAAGAATTATCTATTTTTTATGGACGATCCTAAGAGGAGTATTATATGGAGAACTAGATTTTTTTATCATGCCATCCTTTAGCATTTGTTTTATTGATATATTTTCGCAAAAATTGGTTTTTCGTCCTTCCTATATATTGTTACATGTACAAATAATTACATGTACAAATAACAACAAATGAATTTACTCGAACCCACGAGAACCCAACAAGCATGATCAACATCTGCAAGTGACGTCACTCCATTCATTAATTTGCTCGAATCTACCAGGTACCTCTCGGTAGAACATTCGATAATGTACGAGAAATGGGCGAATAGGTAGAGACCCTATATAAAGGCGAGCTGAATGAATGGGGGGATTCATTCATTACGACCGCGATAAGAAAACTGCGATATAGTGGAACGCGAAGTAAAGACGATTGATTGTTTGAGTGCGAAGTGATTTAGAAGACAATTGCGATAAGAAATCTATGGACAAGTGTTAGATTTTTTTCATAGTGAAAATTAAAATTAGTGAAAGTGTTTAATTGTTAAATTGTTTATTGTGCATTTTTGTAATTGGATAAATTCTTTTAACTTAAATTAAAAGACATTGCGTTTTCACTTTCCCGGAGCATTAAAATTATTGGCCGCGAACCAATAACACGCGACAGTGGTGTCAAGAAGTGCGAAAGAAAAATTTTGAAAGTGAAAATTTGAACATTTTTATAGTGCACAATAGTAAAATTTAAAGAAACATTAAAAATGCCACGAAGCTTAAACTTAAAAATTAATGAATTGACCACGTCGGAGCTTAAGGAAGAGTTGGAACAGCGAAACCTGGCTACGCAAGGTACAAAGGCCACACTGATTGCACGCTTGCGTGACGCGATCGAGTCGGAAGGCGTGAATCTGGATTCGGGTGAGTTCTTAGATGCGGAAAAAGGCGCAGAAGGTGGAGAAGTAGAAACACCAAAATCAAAGGAGCCAAAAAATGCGCTAATACAGACGTTAATGCTGATGTCATCGAGTCTGACTGCGAAGCTAGATGAACAATCAGCGAAGCTAAATGAACAGTCATCCAATTTAACAGCGAAGTTAAATGAACAATCAGCGCAGCTAAATGAACAGACATCCAGTTTAGCTGCGAAGTTAAATGAACAATCAACGAAGCTAAGCGAACAATCAGCGCAGCTAAATGAACAGACATCCAGCTTAGCTGCGAAGCTAAACGAACAATCAGCGAAGCTGGACCAACAAGCAATTGAAATCAAAGCAGACATCAAGGCAGACATCACACAGAAGCTGGAGAAACAGTCAACCGAAATAAAAGCGGAGCTCGGTAGTCTCAACAAGCAAATTAAAGGCGTCGAGGAAAAGGTTGACCAGGTCGAGGAAAAGGATTACCAGGTCGAGGAAAAGGTCAGCCAGGTCGAGGAGAGAATCAACAATGAGATGGAAAACATGAAAAAGGAATTGGAAGCAGCAAAGGCAGTAATAACCGCCCCACCAGCCCCAATTATAACCGCAGCGCAAAGCTCATCTAGAAATGTACAGGCACCAATATTCGATGGGCTAACAGTCTGGACTATTTCCAAAACCCAGTTTGAAGCAGCCGCTCGCATAAATCACTGGAATGAGCAGGAACGAGCAACTGCATTGATTCTTGCACTAAGAGGCCAAGCTACCGAGCTGTTGCAGACGATCCCCGTTGAATTGCACTCAAACTCGAATGCTATAATGAATACGCTCGACATGCGTTATGGAGATGATCATCTAAAGCAGATTTATCGGTCACAGCTAAGGCATTGGGTGCAGAAGTCTGGTAAAACCCTACAGCAGCTAGCCCAAGACATTGAGCGACTAGCACTTTTGGCTTACCCAGCTTACGACCCAGAACCTCGAGATAATGCAGCGAAAGAGGCATTCATCAGCGCACTAAAGGACCCGGAATTGCAACAAGCCGTGCGTTTAGCTCAAAAGCAAACGGTTAAGGATGCATTGGCTTACAGTCTGAACTTTGAGGCAGCGAAAAATGTGACTCGTATCACTGCCCGGGTTCGCGAAGTAGTGACAGACGAGTGCAGGTGTGAACGCGTGGAAATTGAGCGAGACCCGCATGTGAATGGTGCGCCTAGATGCTGGAATTGCGGAGAGAAAGGGCACTTGCAAAGAGACTGCAAGAAGCAAAGAAAACCGAGCTATTGTCCAGGGTGTGCAGCTAGAAGAAGATCCAGACCGAGTCAGGAGCCCAGAATGGAAGCCCTTCAAACAGAAAGGTCGGGAAACATGTAAGAGCCAACTTCGTGGGGCAGAAGTTGGCTAGGAGGATCGACGTCCCCAGCACCACCATCACCGTGTCAAGACTACATCGTGGAGGAGCGGGCTTTTGCCTTCCGGGTCAAGTTAACGGAGAAACCTGCACCATAACAATCGACACTGGTGCAACCCGATCGATTATCCGACCAGACCTAGTTAGACAGCAACAACTTCACAAGGGCAGAATTTTCTCACTACGGACAGCTACGGGAGAAACTGCACCTGTTCATGGAGAGGTCAACCTCCAGATACAGTTGGGGGACCTTGTTTTCCGACATAATTTTCTGGTCGCGAACATTATGGATGACTGCATTCTCGGAATGGATTTTCTCCGACCACATGGAATCACGTTGGACTTGGGCAAACGTGTATTGAAATGGCAGAATGTCGAAGTACTGATGGGGGATCCCAGCGTCCAAATCCCCAAGATGAATGTAGTGGTATGTACTGACACTGATGTACCAAATTCTTCCGAAAGCATTGTATGGGCCAAGCTTGATGGTGATTCTGGAGACCACCGATCTTATCTGATAGAGCCAACGAAGACATCCGCATTGCGCGGTTTGATTGTAGGACGAAGCCTTGTAAGACCTTTAAGGAACGGATACGTGCCGCTTAGAGTCCTTAACACCGCAGACTCAACCACGAGCATCAAAGCGGGAGAAGTCATCGGCAGCTGCCAGCCTGTTTCCACCATCACCTCTTTGGAAGCTACTCACGACAACCATTGGAAAAGGAGGCAAGACGTAGCCCGGGAATCCACGTCTGCAATATTGAAGCAAGTCAAATTGCCGGTGCAGCTATTCAAACGAGCCTCTGATCTGGTCACCAAGTACAGTGACATCTTCTCAACAAGCCCGGATGACCAAGGCCGAACGAGTTTGGTAACTCACGTCATAGATACACAGGGAGCCAAGCCGATTCGACAAGCACCGAGACGTCTCCCTATAGTTAAACAAGGAGAAGTGAGCGCGCTGATCTCAGACATGGAAAAACAAGGCGTTATTGAGCCTTCTGTCAGTCCATGGGCCGCGCCAGTAGTTCTAGTAAAGAAAAAGGATGGTAGCACTCGCTTTTGTGTCGACTATAGGCAGCTTAATGACGTCACTAAGAAAGATAGTTACCCGCTCCCACGCATCGATGACATCATGGACACTTTAGCCGACGCAAAATGGTTTTCTACACTCGATCTCAAGAGTGGCTACTGGCAGGTAGAAATTGACAAGAAGGACCGAGAGAAGACCGCATTTTCAGTTGGGACCGGATTGTGGCAATTCGTGGTGATGCCATTTGGGCTTTGCAATGCTCCAGCCACTTTCGAACGCTTGATGGAATATATGCTACGTGGTCTAACCTGGAAAACCTGCTTGGTATACCTAGATGACATCATCGTCATCGGTAGAACGTTCGAAGAGCATGTGCGGAACTTAGAAGAGGTTTTCTCCCGATTACGACTGGCAAATTTGAAACTTAGTCCCGAGAAGTGTACTCTTTTCGCAGATGAAGTAAAATACCTGGGACACGTCGTATCAGCCGAAGGGGTCAAAACAGACCCTGAGAAAATTGAAGCCGTGAAAAGTTGGCCAACACCAAACAACAAGCGCCAACTACGAAGTTTTCTGGGTCCGGCGACCTACTATCGAAGATTCGTCAAAGACTTTGCCAAAATAGCTAAGTGTCTCCATCAGCTAACCGAAAAAAATCGTCCGTATGTCTGGAATGAACAATGCCAGACAGCCTTTGAGACCCTGAAGGAAAAGCTGTGTGAATCACCCGTGCTGGCGTATCCGAAACCCGGAAAAATGTTTGTAGTTGACACCGATGCAAGCAACGGCGGTATTGGAGCTGTACTCTCCCACCAGATCAATGGCGAAGAAAGAGTCCTCTCTTATTACAGTCGAGTTCTCTCAAAAAGTGAGAGGAATTACTGTGTGACCAGGAAGGAGCTATTGGCTATAATAGAGGCCACCAAGCAGTTCCACAAGTATCTATATGGCCAGAAATTTGTTCTTCGAACGGACCATGCATCACTGAGATGGTTGCTCAACTTCAAAAATCCCGAGGGACAAGTTGCGAGATGGATCGAAAGATTGCAGTCATACGACTACGAAATTGTTCATCGGAAGGGCGGAGTTCATGGAAATGCTGACGCCCTATCCCGCCGTCCATGTCCAGCTAACTGCAATAATTGCCGACGGATTGAGGAAAAGGAACCGCTCGTTGATCTGCGATTGATAACGGCGGAATTCGATGAAGGTTGGTCATCGGAGGAGATTCGAAACGCCCAGTTAGCCGATGAAGACATCGGACCATTGCTCGTATGGAAGGAGACGACTGGGCGACCTGAGTGGAAAGACGTTTCAATGCATGGCGCAAACCTGAAAAGCTATTGGGCACAATGGAACTCCCTTCAGGTGGAGGGTGGCGTACTCAAGCGGAAATGGGAAACGGTGGATGGTAGCTCCTATAGGATGCAAACTATACTTCCAAAAAGCTGAGTCCACGATGTGGTTAAGGAAATGCATGAAGGATCCTCAAGAGGCCACCTTGGTGTTAACAAGACCTTAGCGAAATTGCGGGAACGGTTGTACTGGCTCCACGCTCGAGAAGACGTAGAAGACTGGTTTCGCAGATGCACAATTTGCGCTTCCGTCAAAGGCCCAAAGCGACGACTGAGAGGACAAATGCAAGCCTATAACGTAGGCGTGCCATTCAAAAGGATTGCTGTTGACATCGCAGGACCCTTTCTTGAATCCGATTGGGGAAATCGATACACGCTGGTTGTAGCCGATTATTTCAGCAAGTGGCCCGAGGTCTACCCCATTCCCAATCAGGAAGCAACTACCGTAGCTGAACAGCTAGTGTTAAATTGGGTCAGTAGGTACGGCGTACCTTTCGAATTACATTCAGATCAAGGCCGAAACTTTGAGTCACTAGTTTTTGGCGAAATGTGTGAACTACTAGGAATACGGAAAACGAGGACAACACCGCTGCATCCCCAATCCGATGGAATGGTCGAACGGTTCAACGGCACGCTCAATAAACATCTGGCCAAGATGGTTGACGAGAACCAAAGGGACTGGGACCGACATATTCCACTATTTTTGATGGCGTACAGAGCTGCTGAACATGCATCGACGGGCCAAGCCCCAGCCAAAGTCATTTTTGGAAAGACTATTCGTTTGCCAGCCGATGTAAAGTTCGGAATACCCCCTGAGAAACCCCAAACGGTCTCGGAGTACGCAAGTGATCTAAGACAACGATTGAACCAGATACATCGGACAGTGCGAAAACACCTCGAATCGGCTACTGACCGCATAAAGACCAGGTATGATCTAAAGGCTAATTCTACTGGCTTCCAGCAAGATGACTTGGTGTGGCTTTATAACCCGCAACGGCGAAAGGGTAGGTCTCCAAAGTTGCAACATAATTGGGAGGGACCATACCGAGTTACAAAGCGAATCAACGACGTCGTATACCGAATACAGGAACATCGTAAGCCGAGAGCTAAAATGAAAATCGTGCATCTGGACCGTCTTGCCCCATATTACACCCAGGGAGAATTGACTACAAATAGCGACACATCTTTTCGGGGCGAAAAGAACTGAGGTGGGGGCAGTGTTACATGTACAAATAATTACATGTACAAATAACAACAAATGAATTTACTCGAACCCACGAGAACCCAACAAGCATGATCAACATCTGCAAGTGACGCCACTCCATTCATTAATTTGCTCGAATCTACCAGGTACCTCTCGGTAGAACATTCGATAATGTACGAGAAATGGGCGAATAGGTAGAGACCCTATATAAAGGCGAGCTGAATGAATGGGGGGATTCATTCATTACGACCGCGATAAGAAAACTGCGATATAGTGGAACGCGAAGTAAAGACGATTGATTGTTTGAGTGCGAAGTGATTTAGAAGACAATTGCGATAAGAAATTTATGGACAAGTGTTAGATTTTTTTCATAGTGAAAATTAAAATTAGTGAAAGTGTTTAATTGTTAAATTGTTTATTGTGCATTTTCGTAATTAAATAAATTCTTTTAACTTAAATTAAAAGACATTGCGTTTTCACTTTCCCGGAACATTAAAATTATTGGCCGCGAACCAATAACACGCGACAACATTTTATGGGTAATTTTATTTGTTGGTTTTAGAATGTCGCCTTCTCTGTAAAATAATTCCTGAAATTTTGTAAGGATTTTATTTAATTTGCTTTTTCTTCAGCATTTAAATGGTCAGTTTTAATGTTTTCTCCGTTGTCTTCAAGTTATGATATTTCATTTGATAGAATGGTTGGGAATATAAAAGGAATATTGTTATTATCCACTAAAATTAGTTTTTCACGCATGTTTATTAAGACTCCTAATGGTTCTAATATGTTATTACCAAGAATTGCTTCATAATCCCTATCTTTAATTTGCGTTTGTTTCCAAGTCATTTTTTTCGAAATTTTGGGCTTCTGAATTCTTCTGGTAGAGGAGTTATTATTTCGTGGGATAGTTTAAGATTTCCTGGAAGGGTATTAATATTTCATTAATTCTGCATTTGTCGTCTTTTAAAATTGTATATTTTAGATGAGTCAATAACTGATAAAGAGCTTCCAGTATCAATTAATGTTCTCACAACTTCTGTTCCTATAGTAATATCTATTATGGGTAAATTTCTTGAGAAGGGTCTACGCGAAAACCCTGGTTTTGTGCCTGAACTGTATCCGGTTCGATGTTTCTATCCTGTGTGTAGTTGATTTCCATTGGTTGCGGTATTTAAGAATTTCGCCTGGAGTTATCCTGTCTATTCCTTTGGTTGTTCCTGAAATTGTTTAATCTGTTATTAGCCATGTTCCTGTTTTGTCCATTCGAGATCCCTGAATATTGCTCGTTGTCTGTCCTATGTGGTACGAAATTAGAACGCTGAAAATTATTATAAAAAGGATTTCTATTTTGGAGGGGATTTGAATCATTTGGTCTGTTTTGGCGATAGGTTTGAGATTTTTCGTTCGACTTATCGAAAGATATGTTGTCTGATTTGGGGTAATTGATCATATTGCGTTTGATTAAATATAGATATGACTCTGTAATATTATTTGATTCAGTATTCAGTAGAGCTACAGACATTATTTTTGGTACTTTTTGTTTGAAAATATCATTAATTAGATCAGATATGCTGTTTTCGTTATATATGGCACTTTGCTCGCTATTTGTTTTACTTAAAATATCTGATTGAATTCTTAATAAATAATTGTAAATTTCACTGACACGTTTCTTCGATGATGCTCTCGTTGCTTTTTCAATGAGTCTTTCATATAGGATTCCTGCGATGTAAGTGCTTTCAGTAACAATTCTCGAGCTAGGGGCAATGTCCTTTGGTTTTGTGGGATGTTCGATATGACGTCTCCAGCGTATCCAAGGATTTTGGGGACAATATGGAAATTTTTGACAAATTCTGTATCTTCTGGATTTCCTATGCCTCTATACACTAAGCCGATTTGTTTAATAAAAGTACTCACATCTTCCTTTCCTGTAAAGGGCCATGACTCTCGCTGTCGTATCTGCTACTGCATGCATGTTTGCAGCTCCGTTGGCTTGATTCGCTTGATTTGCTGCTTCAATGTTGCCTGATTGCTTCCATTTTTCACTTTTTGTATTGTATCACTTTTAGTTTTCACTTTCAGTTTTTATTAACGCTGCTGATTTTTTGTATTCTGAGTTATTGCAGGCTTCTCAGTTTGTTAGTTTTAACTGGTTATAAGTTATCTTTTGGATTTCTTACGGGAGTCTCCCCGTAGTCTTTTTAAGATTCCTTGTTTAAAGGCTTATCGGAATCTGCAAAAGGTTCAATTCACTCATTTTGTTAAGTACGTGCGTTTTTATTATCACTGCACTATTCGCTGTTCACTTTACGAGTATTATTACTTTATTTTGCTTGCCAAACCCGTGCGGCTCACAAAATGCACTATTCCGGCCTATTGCACTTCTCAAGGCAGCTTTTTCAATCGCGGATTTTACTTTTCGCGACACTACTTTCAAGCGTATTTTAGAAACTATTCCGAGTAAATTAGTTTCAAGATACGAACGCCGACTGTGCCAGTTATGGTTGAGCCTGAACGCGAGTAATTTTATTCTTTAAGAACTTTATTGATGAAATCTCAGCTTAGAACTAACTTACAATTTCGTGTCAACTTAAAACGTAATCTCGGTTTACAAAGAAAATTCTTTAGCGAACATGTCATCTTTTAAGATGCGATAGTGAGCCGGATGTTGTTTGCAAAACAATTTTGATATGAGATTCTTTTCTTGCGAATTGCATACAAAGTTGCAGTTTAAAAAATACAATGTTGCATCTTGCTTTGAATACATAATGAATGATGCAATACGGTAAGTATTTACAGGTGGATCTTACGTCACTTATATATACACATGTTTAGAACATAAAAATTTTATAAATCTATAGAAGTTGCAGTTCAGTGGAAGTATTGTAGTTAAACAATTTTGAAGGAATGAATTTATGAAGGAAGTTCCTTTGTAAAGAAGTAGCAGCACAAAACCAAAAAGTGTTTTGTGAAATTATTTTACAATTTTACTACTAAAATCGCGACCTGTCTGTCCGTCCGTCTGTGTAACACCGCAATTTTTCTCGCAAATCATAAAAGCTAAAAACATCTTATTCTGTATGTAGGTGTAAAGTGATGCTCTCTTCAAAGTTAAAAAAAAAATATTTAATTATTTAAGGCGGGTCTCTCCATATAGGTGGGTGGCCCCCAACAAAAAAATTTCTACAAAGGTAGCCGATATGGGTATAAAATGAAAGGTGTTGATGAGAGTTTTTCAAACATAAAATGAACAAGGAGGGGAAAAACATGAAAAATTCTTTTCACATTATCCAAAATGCATGCAGTTTTCATCGGGCTTTCTTGATTCTTTTTTGTTTTCCCGGACGTCCACTTTTTGAAATTTGGTAAATTTGACTAGCTACTTCCACAAGTATGCCTCAAACGTTTTCTAGAAAGCTTAGGTTTGTTTGACGTTTAAAAGACATACTCCAAGATCTGATATTTTTACTTCATCCTCTCCAAAATTCTAATATTTTATGTCACTTCGAAATTCCAATTTTTAACACTCCTTACTTTTGATGTTTTTTTTTACACCTCCAAAGTTCTAATATATTCTTTCATAACCCAAAATTTCAGCCATTCACATTTCAAAACTTTAATGTTTCTATCCACTGCAAAATTCTAATTTTTTCTTCTACACTTCTAAATTTTAATGTTTTTTACAACTCCAAAGTTCTAATAATTTCTTTTACACTACGAAATCTTAACGTTTTTTTTCACACCCCCAAAGTTGCCATCCAATCTTCAACAAACTCAGCACTTCACTATCTAATCGTATTCCACGCAAATGTTGGACTTGATTTTTTCGATCCATTTTTTGAAACCTAATCCGCCACAAGTTCCGCTGTCAATCGATCCCGTTTTATTTTTCATAGTTTTCCCCATCTGACTCTCTTTTGTTCCGGTTTCCCTACCAATGCCAAGTATGTGGGGATGTGCCTCACAACCACTATTTAAATCCAGCTGATTTTTTTACAAATGTATCGATGTTGAAGTTCAACTCCACCTCGCAGAATACATTGACTTTAACACCAGCAGTCTGCACAAAAAAAACAGCTCCACTAAAATTATAATAATGATGCCGCCAGGGACCGAACCGAATACTTTACAAAGTGACATCAGATCAACGCCTCAAATCTCCGAACTATGCCAACGTTTTGGAGGAGAAAATCTAATATCTCTATTTGACCGGAGTGCATGCTTGCTCAAAACTATATCCACATACAACTCATATAGCCACAATCAGATTTCGAATACCAAATTAATTTCATTCGTCTCAGTGCGATTTCTAAATAGTAATTAAATACAAAACTATATCAGATTTTGCGCTGAGACTTTGTAGTAACATACTGAATGAAACGAAGCAAAACAACTTATTAAATGCTATATGAATGGTAACTTGGATAAATTATGCTACAAAAGAAAAAGAAAGCAATATTCATTAGCTGACTAAAAATGCAAATATACTTAATTAGCGAACTAGCGAGAAAATGGGCTCATGAGAATTAGCTTGATGAAAGAAAATGAAACGAATAAGATAAATTTAAAAACTTTACTGCACGGAGGTAGATGAATAAAAGCAATAAATAAAAATCCATCAAATACAGGAAGGTGTTGAACTGAAAAAAACTTAAAACAATTCTTGTGCTGGTCGTCATTCATAGATATTGGAACAATTGAAAAGTTACATCAAACAAAGCATTAAGATGATGTAATGATTTTAAGTCTAAGTCCGAACGAGGAACCGACCTCTCATCGGTTCTAGACGCTAAGTCTGAGTAATGCCAACAGATGGTACCAACCGGTCAACCAATTCGTGCACCGTAATCGATTTTCGCGGTGGCTGCTTGTCGGCCAGCTAGATCGGAGAGGATTTCGGTCACGGGTCTCCAAATGGATTACGTTCATCTACAATTTTCAGCCACCAATAAACGCCCGTTTCCAAACGCGTCACAAAACACAATCATACGGAAAAGAAACCTACTTTACGTTACTCCGTATTTCTTCATTCAACCAGTCAAAGTATCAAACAAATCTAATTTCTATTTCGCGTTCCCGAATTTTACCGACGCGGTACCGAAAAATGTACTACGTTAACGTAAATCCGAAAAAAAACTACGCTAAAGAAAAACCAAAATCAACTAAGGTACCGCGTACCGCCCGCGATGTGAAACCGACCTCAGCGGATTTTCTTAAACCCTGCCCTCGCGACGGCATACTTACCATGCACTCTATTTCCCGCTGAAAGAAGGGAACCATTGGAAAGGAAAGTCGTTGTTAGAGTTAGAAATTCATATTATTTATTTTAGTTTTCTTCAAAAAGTTTGAAAGTATTGTTATTAAATTTAAATTGATTTGTCATTTAAAAAAATGAATTATAAGAGAAAAAAAAGTTATAATAATTTCAACATCTTTTAGAAACAAGTTCACACGTAATAATGTAATGTATTGCCACGTATTTTCTTTTCTTTTAATTTAGTCTTAAAAGTTTTCACGTAAACTCATTTTGTTGGTGTTTTCATTTTATTTTCTTCTTCCAATTGAAATGTTAACAAGTTGAAGTGGCAGGAGGATGCTCCTGCCAAAAGGGTATTGTAAAACAATTAGTAAATCAGACAATATATCCTGCATATTAAAACTTGACAGATTCCATAAATTGAGTTTGGAAAATTATTATTATTATGATTTTCAACTCGCCACTATTTTGTTCCAAGTGTTTTGACTCCGTCGCTTGGTTAGTCATGATAACACATGAATATTACAAACCATTTCCAAAATTTTTATCAAAATTCCTACATATTTGTAGTGTCTAGGTCCGTTGCAAGCGTGTTTCTCCCTAGTATCACGTGTTAACGTTGTTGTAATTATTAGAAATTCAATCGGCTGTAACTTAGCTGTTTATTGTTAAGAAAACTTAAATTGTAGATTTTGATAAATTTAAGGGTCCCGTCTTGATTTTATAGACAAAAAAGCCAAATTTATAAATTTATATTTCACCTATGAGTAATGATTGTAGGTGCTCATCTTCAGGCATTCATTAAATTGAATCAAGTGTTATAAGCATGCGCCTTAAACGTTGAAGTTGGGCAAAATACATCAAAATTATTCAATCTTCGCATTTAAAACAGCCACTTTTTTGCTTTACGATTACTAATACCGCTAGCTGAGCCAATTCTCAAAGAAATTCATGATACCTATCATTCCTGAAATTTTCATGCAAATCCTAGCGAAGCTGTAGTATCTGAGTCGGTAAAAAGCGCATACGAGTATTGTTCCACAGCCATATGTTTCCATACTAATACAGCCATTAAATACCATTCGATCTTTATGAAACTTTCAGGACAAATTAATCTTATAAATAGTCATCTGTGTACTGAATTTCATGAAATTTAAGGGCACCGTTAAGATTTTATTCAAGAAAACATAAAATCGATAAATCATACTATTACTAACAAAGTTGAGTGAATTTCGACTTCTCATGTATTTGTTGTTGTTGTGCTCATAAAGGCCTACATTCATGATTCTTTTCAGATTTTTTGGGTCAAAAAATTTTCGTACATTTCGGGGGGACACAAAATTTTCGTACATTTCCCCTTCCCCTGCACCCGTCGAAGCAAAATTTTTCATTTTAAGACCTGTTTTGAAAAGGTCTCATTAAGACCTTACATTTGATACCCATTTTGCCTACATGCGATGAAAACTTTTTTTTCAGGGGCAACTCCCCTATATGGGGGGACCCCCCTTGAAGACCGTATAAATTTTTTTTCGTATTGGGACTTTGAAGAGGGCGTCACTTCGTACCTACTTACAAAATTTCTTGTTTTTAGCTTATGTAGTTAGAAAAAGTGGTGTGACACACGTACGGACGGACGGACGAACGGACGAACGGACGAACGGACGGACGGACGGACGGACGAACGGAAGGACGGACGCACAGACGGACAGACAGGACGCGATTTTAGTAGGGTATTGTAAAATGATTTTACAATACCCTAAAAAGTTGCATATGTTTCGTTAAACAAAATTTAAACGAAAATAAGATAGAGAAGAACAATAAAGAGGTTGAAAGTGTGTAAAAGTATGTTGGTAGTGTAATCGATAAATGGACATGTACTGTTTGACTCAATATCTTGTATAAAAATTAAGGACAATCAATAATAAAAAAAATAAATAAGTGAAATTAGCAGTAGCACTAAAATCCAATCAGACTAGTAGCTTTACATTGAAAATTATGTTATTCCATTCTCTCTCTATTAATCTAGATGCGAAAAGCTATTTTTTTTATTTATACTGTAAAAACCACAGCTGTGTTTCATTCTAAATTTAAATTTAATTTCTTCGCCACTTTAGTCGGTAAGAATTCTATAGTTGAAAGTGTTGTACAGTTAATTTTTTTGAATTTTTCATTTTGTTTCATTTTCCGAACTTTAATTAAAGTCTAATCTCCAAGCGTGTGTTACCAATAAACATAATATCTTTCTATGACTAAGAAAACTTATGAAATATCAATACCAAAATTAGACAAAAATTAACAAATATACAAAATGCAAAGTAAGAGTATTGCATTAAAGATCTCTAGAGAATTAATCATTTACACCAATTGGTTATTGATTGACGTTGCTGCCTTTGGTACTTACCACCTTATCTCAAGAGAGAAAAGTGGGCGAAGTAGTAGGAACAGGAAGGAAGGCGAGGCTCATGGTGGGGATGGATTAAATAAGGCTAGTTGCAGAACAGCAATATCAGATTACACTGTCTACTAACATTCTCTATCGTTATCTTAAGGTCTGCGCGGCGGTATAGTCGATTTCCTTTGAAAATCTTAAACTTTACAAAATCCATTTTGCACGTTTTTGACTATTTTTGGCGAGTCTATTTGATCAAAACCGCTCTTGCCCTCGTTCGTTCCATTGACATCGTTTTCATCTCTAACTCATTTACACTAGTTTTAATTGTACTTATCTTCCGGTTGAATATGAACTCCAAGCACAAGGCCAGAGTTACGACATAGCCTTCAGATGTTATTTTCAACCCACAGCAACGAGAAACGTTAACATGTGGACATTCGAATTCAGATTGCACTAGTTCTTCCCGCAAGAAACATGCAACATGGAAACGATTACCATGCGAGTCTTCAATTAAAATATCACCAGCATTTGAAATATCAATACCGTTTGGAGAAGCCTGTAACTTTTTCATTACCAATCCTATATTGGAAAGTTACATCGTCTTTAAACACTGCTACGCATATCTTATTAGAGACAGGAAAGTAAAGGTATTGAATTACCTGATCAACAGATTAATTGATAGCGGAAAATCGGCGAATCACAACCAGAAATATGAGAATAAGCAACTCAATTCTTGCTCTTTCCTGACTCGTATGAATGCCATGCGTCCATCAATTTTGACATGCTTACTTTTCGGCACTTTCACAAACCAGTGTTCATTTTTGGGTTTGCAGCGAGCGGTTTTGTCAGGAATATTTAATTTTGTCAGAACGCCCGTGCAAACAATTAAATACAATTTTCTGAGTTAAATAACTAGTTGCTCACACCCGCGAAATTGAAAAAAATCGTCGACAGGTCTTGAGTGAGGGCCACCACTTACACACTCCACTGCCATGTGGCTGTCAATTTACGTTGACATCCCACGACAAAATTGAAGTGGGATGTGCGCCCGTCACAACCAACATGAAATGACAAGCCACCTGGCAGCAAGGTGTGTTGGTAGTGGTCGCCAGCGGCGTCGCATGATTCATTACAATGACCCAATGCACAGGCAGTGCTCCGCAACACTACCTGCCGGCCAGCCAGTTTAGAGAGAAATTTCACTTACGAGTCTTGATGTGAGTAAACTTCACTCGAATACAATTTCCTACCCGCCACAAGTGCATCGAATAGTGGAAAAAACTCCAAAAACTAATTGCTTGTTTTTTTTTAATTTGTATCACTTAGTCTTGCTCATTACTTGTCATATACAACTGATATTATTAACATCTGCCATCAGAATGCTGGCAAACCCAGTTTCATTTCGGTGCAGTGCGGTTAAAAGGTCAAATGTTTATGTTTGTTTGCAATGGATCCTTTAGCCAATGGTGATTTTTACTTTTATTTTATTATTGTGTTACAAATCTGTTATTAACAATGCTTTTTTTGGTTGAAAAAATTTATCTCTGATAGGCAGCATTTTATTGTGAACGTACCTCCAAAAGTTTTCATAAAGTTCATATTAAAAAAGATTTTTCTCAAAAAAGGTAAAACCATTGTTGAGACTTATGTACGAAATTATATTTTTTGTTGTGTTATGCTAGATCCATTTGAAAATTCTTGTAACAATTGGCATCTTCAAGGACAGTGACAATTTTCTTTTTTTAAGACCATGCTTAAACTAATGGAGACATTTTCGAATTCTGGTGAGTTACCACACCAAAAGACAGGAATTAGGCGATACGAAACTTGTATCTCTAATTAGATGAGATTTGTGATGAGGCCCGAGCCCTTATCAAGAAATTTTGTTAGCTTTGGTGTCTATATATAAAAAAAGTTGGGGAAAAATGTCATAGAATGTTACCGAAATTTTTAAGCAAACATAAAAAATGACTTGATGAGCTTTTTGTACTGCCAGATTATATAGCTGAAAGCTTGCATATCAAACCATCTATACCCTCAAAGACAACTGGTGGGCGGTTAAAAAAAATATTTCAAAGAATCTTGTTTTGTGAACTAGATCTTTTGGAAAGAAAGTACAAAACTCAAAACTCCTCTGTAGAGGCATCATTAATAAGACTAAACAACAATATTTACCACAAAATATATCAGTGGCCGAGATAAGTGCATCAGTGAAACTTCAGAATATCTTGAATAAAACCGTAGAAAACATTTCAAAGTTATTACATCTGTGGAGCAAAACTAAGTGAAATTAATTTGGTCAAACCTGGAAAACATCCCATTGCAGGCAACTTCCGTTATGGTATATCATCCCTCCACTGCTGTATACAAGCCTTAGAATGTTTATTGCATATAGCATACAAATCGTGGTAAGTAAGGGGCCCTGAAAAAAGTTCGCTTTGAAAATCAATAGAAGAGAATCCAATTAGAATTTAAATCTCGACTGGGCTTAATAGTTGAGAAGCCCAAGCAAGGCTCCGGAAGCTCTTACCATGGAAGCACTGGGCGACGATTTTTCCTTAACTCCTAAGTTAGTGGAGAAATGACAGAAACCGACGAAAGATTAATCTCCCAGTTTTCAACTATCTTCAGAGTAATATCGTCAGGCAAATCAATTAATACCGATATACTCATAAACTTTTCCGAGGGTTCTATGTTCGCATTTAAAACAGCCACTTTTTTGTTTTACGATAACTGATACCAATCGCTGAACCAATTCTCAATGATATTGATGATACCTATTATTCCTGAAACTTTCAGGCAAATCCTAGCAAACTTATAGTATCTGAGTCGGTATAAAGCGCATATTGTGCCATTTCCATATATTTCGATAGTAATCTTCTTCTTCTTTGTAGCACTACAGCCCTTCTCGGGCCTTCGCTTAGAAAAAGTTAGAGTATCTCATTTTCATAACCGTATTGATTTTTTTTCGGAAGTTGGTTTGGTCAGTACCATGCTCCCGTGTGCTTGCTCAGCTATTATATGATCTGATTAAATCAGTACATATCACCACTGAGTGAACACTTTAGTCGGTCCAAAAAATCACGTTGCTCCCTACGAGATTTGAACCTGGGACCTTTGGCTTATGTTTCGATAGTAATACAGCGCGTATTGTTCCAAAGTAATACAAGAAAATTCAAACCACTATAACTTCATCAAACGCCATTTGATCTTTGTGAAACTTTCAGGACAAGTAAACCTTGTAAACATTCATTTGTATACAGAATTTCATTAAATTTTAAGGTACATTTAAGATTTTATTCAAGAAAGTGTAAAATCGATAAATCATACTATTACTAACAAAGTTGAGTGAATTTCGCCTTCTCACGTATTTGTTGTTGTTTTACTTATAAAGGCCTATATTCATAATTTTTTTCAGATTTTTCGGATGAAAGATGTCCAATCGCGAGGGGGGTACGTGAAAACTTCGTCCATTTCCCTTTCCCCTGTCCCCACAGTACTCATAAGTCAATTTTAAGACATGTTTTGAAAAGATCTTATTAAGACCTTTCCAATGACACCCCACTCGACTACCAATGCTGAAAAAATATTTTTGGAGTGCCACCTCCCTATATGGGAAGACCCCCCTTAAATCCCTTTGATCCATATCTGACTTTACCATAAACTTCCATGGCTATAGCTTCTATAGTTTCGGTGACATACAGATGGACGGACGAACGGACAGACGGACACAGGTCGTGAATGCAATAGGATTTTGTATTTTAGTACAAAACCATAAAAAGATATAATGAAGAAGCGAAAATCACACCACATTTAGATTTTTCACTTGTCAAATTAAAAATATTTCTCTTTCGGCATCTCAAAAATTAGAATTATTAAGTTTACACATAACGCAATAATGAAAGAAGATCTCTTTTTCGTTAGCCGAAAAAATACTTTGAAACATTGCTTATTAAAGAAAACAAGTTGAAGTAGCAGGAGAATGCTCCTGCCAGATAGGTTTTGTAAAACAATTAGTAGATCATACAGTATATCCTGCATATGAAAACTTGACTTATATACAGATTCCAAAAAATTGAGTTCAATAATTATTATGGTTATTATGTTTTAAATTCGCCGCCATTTCGTTTCAAGTGTTTTGACCCCGTCGCTTAATTGTCATGATAACACATCAACATTATGAATCACTTTTAAATTTTTTGTCGAAATTCCTACATATTTGTAGTGTCTAGGTCCGTTGCAAAAGTGAATCTCCCAAGTATCATGCTAATGTTGGTGTAATTGTTAAATATTCAATCGGCTCTAACTTAGCTGTTTATTGTTCAATTATTGTGACATTTTCAAAATACACAAAATACTTCCAAAAAACTTAAATTGTAGCTGTTTGGAAATTTAAGGGTCCCGTTTACATTTTATAGGCCAAAATATAAAATTTATAAAATGTACTATTATAAACAAAGTTGATCGAATTTCGACCTCTGACGTATTTGTTGCCCTTGTACTCCTAAAGTTTCGCTTCTGTCATTTGTTTCAGATTTTTCGGGTCAAAGCTGTCCAATCTCGAGAGGGATGACACAAAATGTTCGTACATTTCCCCTTCCCCTGCACTCATCAAAGCAAAATTTGTCATTTTAAGACCTGTTTTGAAAAGTTATCATCAAAACCCTTCATTTGATACCCATACTGCCTACATGCGATGAATTTTTTTTCAGGGACCACTCCCCTATATTGTATTTGGTGAAACTTTGAAGAGAGCGCCACTTTACATCTACCTACAAAATCTTATGTTTCTAGCTTATGTAGTTTGCGAAAAAAAACTGTGTGACACACGGACGGACGGACGGACAGACAGGACGAGATTTTAGTAAGGCTTTGCAAAATGATTTTACAAAACCTTAAAAATGAATATGTAATCGTACGTTTTTCTATTTCACGATTTGTTTTTGCAGATTTGTTTACGTTAGGCATAAGTATGGTGATTGTAAAAAGTCTTTAGATAAACGTATCTGTTTTGTTTCTTGTATGGTTTTCTATTTATACTGAACATCTACGTCTAACATCCACGTTACTATGACAATTTGTTGAACTCTTATATCAGCCACCTAGATTAAGATGAAAAACTCGTATACACTAGAGCAATCATGGAACAACACTGCCCACAGTGGGAAAATCGTATAAACGTTTACACAAATTATGTTTTAATATTCTGTTCATCCTGACTAATACATACATACAATACCTTCGATAATCTGATATCAATAAATTTGACGAAAGTTCCTTTTTTAGTGTTTTGTAAAATAATTGTTCAAAATTCCGAGTGTCACAGCAAGTTTTCTCCGAAACTACTTGAGCTAGAAACATAAAATTTTGTATGTAAGTGTAAAGTTTATAAGATATTTAAGGGGTTTTTTCCTTCGAGAGGCACACAGCAAGCGGAAATACACGAACAATTTGTGTCCCCACCCCCTCACAAT
The DNA here is from genome assembly GCA_963969285.1 of Odontomyia ornata. Lineage (NCBI taxonomy): Eukaryota > Metazoa > Arthropoda > Insecta > Diptera > Stratiomyidae > Odontomyia > Odontomyia ornata. The sequence goes on from OZ017739.1 coordinate 330,825,615, forward strand.
TAGACACCTGTGATTTGAAAAATCATTAAAAAATTATGGAGGTAGGTGTTTATGAGCACAACAACAACAAATACCTTAGAAGTCAAAATCCTCTCAACTTTCTTAATGATAGCATGATCTAAGAATTTCACATTTTCCTCAATAACCCTTAAACTCCACGAAACTCGATATTTAAAGAATCTTAGAAAAGGTGCTAACACTTTGTAAATTTGATGAAAATCGAATCATATTCACGGAAGTTATAGCCATTTGAGATTTGGTGTTTCCATCGAATCAGTCACTGCAGTTCTGATTTGATCTTCTCGAAATTTTCAAATAAGGTCAATAACATTAATATTTCTGGGAATTCATGATTTGAGTGATTTTTTTGACTTGCAATAAAATGGCGACCGTTGAAAATAGAAAAACAATGGATTTTCTTTTAAACGTGCACATTTCTTTGATATATTTCTTGACTTTACTCGTTGCTGTTGACTGCATTTCTGAGAAGTTGGGTACAAAATCCTTCTAACATGAGCGTTGGCCTGTCTACCGAACTTGTCGTCCCCTGCCTTTCGTAGCTCCGCCTTAAGCTCTGTTCTTTGGTTTACAACCCATTTAAATTGCTAAGTAAATGAAACTAGCTTTTCCCTAATACACGGGTTTATTTGCTTTTTTCCCATATACGTATTTCTAGTTGACCCTTTCTTCAGTGGTTTGTTTACACCTCCTCCTGTAGCCATAACACCGTGAACTGCTTGAGCGCTTCACCTGCAATGGCACACGAGCAGAACCAGTCACTGTAAATAAGACTCACAACAATAAAATATCACAATCCTCATTTAAATTTTCCTTAGGGCCAAGTTTCGAGATAGACCTTACATCAACGACGAAATCGGCGAAAAGCAGCTCTTTTGACGCAAATTTTTCTGCTTTTGTCAAGTAAATTGTTGCCATATACGAGTAATCGTGAAAGAATCTTGTCACAAACTTTTCTGGACCTCCAACTCATTCGCAACCAGAAATCCTCCACGTAAAATTTATCTTGCTATTCCGAATTGCAGTGCAGAAAAATTTACGATAAGGGCTCTTTTACAGTCACCGTTCCTAACCTGCATTCACCGCTGGACCTCAGGATACTTTTCACTAATTGTTCTCCATTCAAATTCTTTGCCATTACCAGTTTTTCGCCATTACAATCATTCTGCCACTCCACTAAATTTCGCGCTCATCTTGCAAAGTATAAGCTTTCTTTTATCGCTTTTGCCGAGAAATTCACCACAGGAAAATCACACCGACTTAAACGTATGGCTTACGGTCAGCCATTACGGCCCCAAGTCGAACCATGATCTCCGCTGACGACTGTCATTGCATCCGGGATTGCTTCATCATCCATCGCGAGTTCATTTAGAGAGGACAAAACACATTCCAGCGTTATGGAGCGACAATAAGCATTCATCTATTACACACTACTTCTGATCTTTTCAAAAAATTTGAGCTTACTGGATGCTATAGCTTCTGAGTAAACTTGCAGTGATACACGGAAAGATGGACAGAACTTCTGTCCATCTTTGACTATGGTATTGGATTCTGGAATGTCAGACCACTCAGCTACTGTGACGCTGTAAAGGACTTTTTACAACAAGCTAATCAAAATAAATTAAAAATACTGGCAATTCAGGAAACGAACTGGACTGGAAATGGAAAGCGATATTCAAGACATGAGATCGCACACAATATTCAAAAGTTGGAAGCCTACCAGAAAACGAGTATTTGGAGTGGCCTTTGTTGTGGATAAGGACTTCAAATTGCACGTTATTGATTTCAAGGCAGTGAATGAACGGTTGTGTGCGATTCATTTCAATGCGAAATTCTTCAAAAACTGGCTGATAGACGCACATTCCTTGAATAAAGAAGAGGATGAAGAAACAAAGGAAACGTTCTAAAATCACCTGGAAAGGCTATGCGATTCATTGCATACAAACGACACAAAAATGCTTTTGGGTGATTTCAACGGTATTTCATCGCGAACGACTGGAGGATATAGCCTCCACGATAAAACAAATGACAACGGCCAGCTTTGCATGTAGCAGAAATCTAGTCATACGTTCGACTTTCTTTCCACATTGACATACTTATAAAATGACCTGAGTATCATCGAATGCAACCCACAAAACCACATCGACCACGTTCTGATCCAACAACGAGCATACTCGACACCCGTACATACCCAGGAGCCAATTGAAACTCAGATCATTACTTGATCAAATTAACCTATTGATGTCGTATATCAAAGGTATATTTGGGGAATAGCAGCCCGCCACAAAAATTTGACATCAAAAGGCTCCAAACGGCGTCTGTGACCAAAAATTTCACGAAGTCCCTCGATAGCCAGCTGGTTCTCGTCTTATCAGACGCATCACTGAAAACAAGCAACGAGCTCTGGATGAAAATGAAAACGGTTACTAAGATGGTGGTAGAACACACAATCGGGCATAAAGTCCGGGGAAGCAGAATGGTTTGGTAAGATGATGAGTGCTAGAATGCGTTAGACAAAAAGAATCATGCATACAAAGAATACGTAGGTAGAATAACCAGGATGAAGAGAGAACTATTTTAAAATCTTCGAAGAGTGGCGAACAAGATAATTAGAATTAAGAAAAGAAAATAATAAAACGACAAATTAGTAGTTTGCATGGTGAAGTAATTACAGCACTCATCCCGTAAACCTAGTTCGAGTTTTGTTGGCGGCAACGAGATTTAGTTCAAGTGATTCTTCGGATGGACTATAAGCCTGCTCAGTTATGATACGTTCTGGTTTGAAAGTGGAAGGTATCGCAGCTGCGTCGATGGAAACAGGGTCAAACCATGGTACTGACCATACCACCTTCCCGAGTTGCCGATACATTCGATCAAGATAATAAGATACTCAAACTACCTACAAACGGAGGCCCGAAATGGACTATAGTGCTAAAGCACGAAAATGACGACCAATTGAGAAGTATCGATGTAAGTCTAGCAAGGGACAACATATTATAAGCATACAAAGTAGTGAAAAGCCTGAACGTGATTATCAGCCAAAGAACACGCGCTGACGTCGGCCAAGATTAAGGAAATATGAGTATCATATTCCAAAAACCCCATTATTCCAACGTACAGCTCCAGCACATTTGAGCCTATAAATGTATCCTGCGAGCTTCCATTAGTCCCATTAACTCTGGATCAAGTTTATTTCACCATCAAAGCCCAAAAAATAATAAAGCGATCATCAAATATGGTGGCAACAGTGCTCATAAAACTATTCATAAAGTCATCCAGCACATTTGGCAACAAGAAAATATGCCGAACGAATGAAGCCAATGAATTATATTCCCTATCCACAAAAAAAGTGACAAGCTACAGTGCAAAAATTACACAGGCACATCACTACTTTGTATGGCATACAAAATATTTTCAAAGTTCTTACAAAATAAAATCGGATTATACAAGAGCAATATTATTGGGGAATATTAAGGAGAATTTAGAGCAGATAGATCGACGACGGACCGATAAGTAAGCATACGAGAGAATTGATCGTAACGCACTGTACCAAATAATGCTTTGCTTTGGCATTCCAGCCAAATAAGCCCGTCTTACCGAAATGAAACCTCCCAAGTCCACATCAATAATCAACTCACCGACACAAATATCGAACTAAAGCAAGAAGATGGGCTGGCCCCGTTGCTATTCAATTTGGCTCTGGAGTACGTCATAAGGAAGCTACTGTCAATACGCGAGGTATATTACTACACAAGTCGAGCCAATTTGTTGCCTATGCGGATGAAATCAACATTTTTTCACGGTCATTAACAGTCGCCGAAGAACTCTTCCTAAAACTCGACAGCGAAGCGAAACTAGTAGGGCTATAAGCCAATGAGAATAAAACAAAGCTCATGGCGCAGTCAAGGAAAAATACCTCAAATACACAAAATATCACACTTGGCAAATACAGTATCAAAAATGATAGCAAATTTGTGTATTTAGGCGCGAAAATATCGAAAACGGCAATGAAAGAGACGAAATACGCCGAAGAATACAGCTTGCAATTAAAATATTTGATTCAGTTTTGACGATATTAAAGACCACTGCATACACAGGAAAACAAAGTGTAGTAATCGAGCAGGTTGTAAATTTATTATGTTTGTATTATTAACCTAAATTATTTGATAATTTTAGGTAACATTTAAATTTTATTTTTTTATGTCAATTTATAAATTTCATATTTTATATATTCAATATAATTAAAACTGCTCGATTAGAATTCGGCGCAGGCAAAGAGTTAAAGGGAATTCCTGCATAATAGAGGCTAAACCTGTTAAATCACTACACAACCAACAAACCATTTTCATATAGGAAATCCTGCTATGGCTTGGTAGTATGGAAATTACACATTCGCGCATTCCTCTCATCGTCATCATGATCATGCCCAAAAATATACACTTACACTCATCGAACTGTTAGTAACAATTCGTAAGAGTGTACAATCCACTCAACACAACTTGAGGCTCGATGATCGTGGAGCGGAGAACCTGCCGCGAGACACTTGAGCGAGTGTTGATTGATACGTTGCTCGTGCCGGGCGGGATGGAGATGGTATTGGTGATTTAAAAGATATTATTATTAGTGGTCTCTGTTTCTGACGGAAACAATTTTGTCTTTTCTGCAGAAAGTGATTGCAAGTTAAATGTTAATTTGCTGGAAAAGTTCAGAGGGAAATTTGTAGCGCTAAGGGAATAGAAGAAAATTACTTGAATGGAGCAAAGGTGGTTTTCCGTTATACTCTGTTGCAGTGCAGTGAATTTTCTTCCGTGTAATGCTAACAATTCTTCAAAGAATCAGGATTTAGATTGGTGACAGACAACAATTCTCTATCAGATTTACACAAGATCGTTTATGGTTGGGATGGGGACGGTATTGGTGATTTAAAAGGTATTATTATTAGTGGTCTCTGTTCCTGACGGAAACAATTTTGTCTTTTCTGCAGAAAGTGATTGCAAGTTAAATGCTAATTTGCTGGAAAGGTTCAGAGGGAAATTTGTAGCGCTAAGGGAATGGAAGAAAATTACTTGAATGGAGCATAGGTGGTTTCCCGTTATACTCTGTTGTAGTGTAGTGAATTTTCTTCCGTGTAATGCTAACAATTCTTCAAGGAACCAGGATTTAGATTGGTGGCAGAAAACAATTCTCTATCAAATTTACCCAAGATGGGATCGAGACGGTTCGTGAATGTACACGTCGGCCGTCGTAATAACGTTGTTCGATACGCACGTTTCATTCCTTGAATGACTTTTACTAGCTTCCTGGAAATTTAACTTTCGAATGTTTATTAAAGGACTAGTTGTAGTGCATTAGGAACTGGTATTTTATTCGCATTGCCACGAGTAAGCGATTCTATCGGCTTGGTCGCAATTTCAAGGTGTCCCACATTGAACCGAAGCTAAAACACGGTTCTGTGTCAAATTTTCTTTGCATTTGCCGCTGCGTTCGTTGACACTCTGTCGTTGTTGTGCACAGTGATGATTCGTTCATTATGCTTGTAAGGAAGGTGAAAAATCAGCAAATTACACAAACACCAGTGCCGCCCTAGTTTAGTTGTTTTATAGAGAAGCACTGCGCACTCTGGTCAATTTCGTATCCTACATGTCATCTAGATAGTTGACACGGAATTTTGCACTGTTTGCTCCATTTCACCGTAATCTGAAATGCTCATAGAAGAGAGTTCTCAGTTGAAAGCGTAGATCAGTCAGAATACTAGATCCTTTATTAAGGGTTCTCTGACAGCATTCGTGGCAAGACTTGCGAACAACTTGTGCATTATATGATTTCTGCATTGAGATCAGTGCGACCGTGGAGGGGTTATTTGGATCTCGGGGAAAAGCAGGCAAAAAGTCGAACGAATAATTCACCAACTGCTGTGTCTGCGCGCATAACCAGAGTTGACGTGAATAAAAAGACAGGCGAGGAGAGCCCATTATATTTGCGGGCGATATATTCTAGCGTGTAGCAGCCATGTGTTGGCGTGGACATGGGAGGTCCTGCCTTTTTATTATAAGGCGTGTTACACGTTAATTACTAAGCGAAACGACGAAAGCAACATTTTTACCAATATACCTATATTCTCGCCTATTCTATCAACGAATCGAATCCACCAGTAACTGGAAGCTGTTATCCCGTTTTCAAGAGGCCTGCCACTCAAAACGTGATTTCCAAAAGTGATACGAAGAACAAAAATTTTTGAGGTTGCCTGCCAGGTAAGCTCAGTGGACTTTCGTCGAAAACAGTGATCGGTATATCGCGAAATAATTAGTGACAGTTGGTAAGAAGCCAAAATACGAAGGGACTTTTTTTTGCGAAACCATTGTTACATCTGCATCGATAAGGAAAAACATATGTGTGTTGTTAGTACGCTTATTACGATATCCCATAAGGTTTAGCGACATTTTCCTCACTCGTGTGTAATTGACATTGACCCCGTGCTGCCGGGGAAGTGTGTGCGCGGATATAAAGTATGAGTGACATCTCTTCAGTAAAATCAAAAAAATAAACCTAAGGCATTTGAAGTAAATGTATAATTGCATTGATTGAAAATCAATAATAAACACTCTATAAGTTGTGCTAGTTATGCGAGACATTAATGAAAGTTTGAAATTACTTGCTAATCAATTACCTATGGATTATTGCCGGCATTTTGATCGTATTAAATCATCGCTGGAATACTGTAACGGACACATAAAAAGTTTTGATAAAATTCATTTCCGTGGGGGTAACGAAACAGTCATCGATGATATCGTATCGAAAATTGAAGAGTATATTGCAGGACTAAATACTAAGGAAAATGATCATGATCTCAGGAAGATAACGTTTTTTCAAACACTAAATACAGTCGCGAATCCTTACCCGCTCCAAACACAAGCGCTCGTAGGAGGAGATTTGGGTAAGTACCCTTTTTATTGCCTTTAAATTTTTTTTTTCATATACATTTTAAATTTAAAAACAAGATTCGTGGTTTATGATATATAATGCCTCACATTATGAATGGTAAAATGAAGGCAAATAAGGAAACATCAGTTTCAACCATTAAAAATACTGGAGTTTTTACTGAAAGTGATAAGGATTGATTTCTCTCATTTCATATTTAGAGACATGTTGGCAGTTTCAAGTTTCGTTAGTTACACAACAACTTTCATTATCCGTAAAGTAAAATTATAGCTAAGTAGAAAAGGATAAGAACCAAACAAGGAAAAAAGTATGATCTAGTAAGCTTTTGAATTCATTTGATTGTAGCGCATAGTTAACATTTGTTTAAATTGAATGGAGAATATTATAATGGTAATGTGTATCTATTTTAATATAATATTTAATTTAAATCCAATGATGTTCTAATTTTTTTACAAACTCAGTCTTTTTATTTTGTTTCCTTTTGACCGGGTATAGGACCCGGTACGGTGGCAGGCTTTCCCCTTAAAACATGAGCCAGCCGCCGGGTACTCACTAACCTTCTTTGTTTCAGGTGACGGCGCGGGTTGAGTGGCCCGAGCAAGGTGCCTCTTTATGACATATGATTATGTAATCGAATTGCATAATTCTATGGCATAAATTGGTCACCGGGGTACTTCTCTTCTGATGGGAAGGCTCATGCAAGTTAAGTTGCATGAGTTTTCCACTCAGAAGAGGAGTACCTGGCCACTGCAACAATTATGGATTTTAATCCGGTTGGGTGGGTGCGCGGGGGCTCCATCACCACCCGGTTGCCCCTCTCTCATTTGTGGGCCATGAGCCTCTCCGGGTAGGACGAAGTTACCCTGCTTCCACTTCTTTTTACTTGTTTCTCTTGTTCCATGAACAAGTCAGTTACCCCTGGTGTAGTTGCCTACGATTTTCGCGACTTCGGTCGCCTTGCTTTTCTCGAACCCAGAAATTCGTGAATGCGAAATTCTTTGTAGTGGGTCCTTGTGCTGGGGGAATGAACCCGCCCCACGACACCGCAATGCTAGCCTGCCAGCGCATTCACGCGTCCCTAGACAAGGGCATTCTCGGCAGATACTGACACCTTCTTTTGCCGAGGCAGCAGACCATCGCTGCACGGACTTGAAATACCTATTCACTACAAAAGCTCCAAGTATACAAATCTGTGAAAAGACTAGTGTTATGCTATGGGTGTGAAACATGGACCCTAACCTAAGCACCCGCAAATATATTGACCGCCTTTGAGCGACGGGTCCTGAGGCGAATAATCGGAGTGTAGCTAGAGAGGGACCAATGGCAAATTCGATACAATCATGAGCTGTATGAAACTTTTGAGAAACAGGAAGTCTCAACGATTGTAAGACTGCGAAAGTTGCAATGGGCTGGCCACATGAATCATATGGACGAACAACGGACCACAGAAAGGTATTTGTTGCGAAAACTGGGGGTCGGAGACCAGTTGAGAAACCGAGGGAACGCTAGTCTGACTCGATAAACGAAGACAATTCATCGCTGTTCCGATTTCAAAATTGGAGGACGCGGTAAATGGGCCGAAGCAGTTGGAGGCGCTACACGCAGGAAGCGAAGGCCCGAGAGGGGCTGTAGTGCTACGAAGAAAAAGAGGTCTCAACGATTGTAAGGCTGCGGAAGCGGCAATAGACTGGACCCATGAATGGTATGGACGAACGATGGATACCTAAGAAGGTAATCGTTGGGTAAACTGAAGGCCGGAGACTAGTGGGGAAACCGATTAAACGCTGTTCTGACTCGGTCCACGAAGGCAGTAGATCGCTGCTCAGATTTTGAAATTGGAGGACGCGGTCAATGGACCGAAACCGTTGGAGGTGCTTTTTGCAGGAAGCGAAGGCCCGAGAGGGGCTTGAAACATTGATATGCTATTGCAAATGTAACTGTAATAAGCAATCACGTTCGTAAAAAAATAATAACCAGAACAAATGGAAGCAAACTTATATGGATCAAACCACATTTAATTGTTCTATGACAATTGAAGTTAGATTGATATTTGCAGAGCATTCTTTCATTTGCTAATAGATTCACACAACCCTTTTGGCATAAGTACTCTTCTACTACTTCAACTTGTGTGTCGTGTAGCATGGATCTTTACTTTCTATAATTTTCTTATTCGTTTATGGATTTTAAAAATGCTGTAGAGTTTTTGTTGAGTATTTTAATGCACTTTTCAATTTAATAATGCATTTAATTGCATTTTAACTATTGAAAATGGCTCGAATACACATTACTGCAAATTGACCAGTTTATACTCTATCTTGATTCTGATGGCCTGCTATTGGCGAAGCTGCCTACAGAGCAGCTACTGTGGTTGGCATAGGTGGTGAAGTGGATTGAAAGCTATTCTCTACACTATCTAAAGCCAAAGCACTAGCAAATATATTTAGAGGAATCCTTTCAACCACAGGATTTGTCTATAAATAGGCACGCATATGAACATGATGAAGCGATGGATTGTATGTTCGCAGATTTTGCTGATAACCGTTTTGTACGAGTATTTGGAAAATCCATTTGGGCTAGCGAATATTTTCGTTCCTTTGTTTTGCTTGCAGAGAGAATAACATAATCAAAGCATCGAGATAAACAGATTGTATCTCTGCCATTAGCCACCCCACATCCTTTTGCTAACATTTATATGAGGCTGTAGATCAGCCATCCAATAACGTTATGTCGAATTGATTTTGTCGAGAATATTGCAAACGCGATGGGTAGACATTCTCTATTTATTGCCCACCAGTGATGTGGTGGCGAGATGGTTTCCTTGTGTAATGGTAAAACATTGAACGTGAGGGGTGTGATGGCCCAGAGCAGCGTTCTCCATCAATTGAGCAGAAAAATTTATCCCAATAAAACTGATAGAAGGATCTACACACGCAATTCAATATTTTCTTGCGGTCAAATAAAGAATTGTAGGAACGTGAAAGCGGGGTGGATTGCTCTGAGAACATAAAAGAGTCCGTGAGTCACCGATGAATTCAAGGATCTGAGGAGTCTAAAAACAAGTTTCAAATATCAAATGATTGAGAGATAAAATCGAAATACAACCATCTTGACATGGGCAAAATTGAAGGTCGGGGTGGAACTCATTTCCTATCCTGATGGAAATTTAGAATGAAAAATCCTGACGAGGAAATTTGGGACTAAATAAGTGCCACTTCATTCCATGAAAATGCTCCTAATAACTTTCACAGAATAGGGCCTCGACAGCAGATCCCCCAAAACTCAATTAACCACAACCTCCTCTAGAAAATATATAAATAAAACAGACGACAAGGGGTGTACGTCAGATTCCTGGCAGTGATATGATGATCCCGATAAGGGTGAATAGCCGACAAATCCCAATGAAACTGACAAAGAAAATAGGTTCTACCATAGATATGCCTTTTTATTTCTGGAGTGGAGTCGTGATTTCACAAGATAAAAGGTCATGTCCGATGTGAGAAGGCTTTTATCAAGGTTGTGCCGCAAATAATAGGAAAGAGGAAAATTATTTGTGCCGGAGATACATTATCTTAAAGCGACAATTCAGGAAATTTTACGGCAAAACAACTTTAATAGGGATGGGCTATTTATTCGTTGTGTAATTGGATGGGATTAACTATGTGGTGCTCACTTGATGAGAAGAGAGCAATTGAATAAATGTGTTGGTTTCCGTTTTGGATTGTTCGAGAAATGTTGAATGGGAGGATTGCACGCGTATTGAATTAGAAATGCGATGATGAAGTATTTAAGTGGTATGAAATTGCGTATGATAAAATGAGCAGTGCTTACAATGAGACTTCATAGTATTCTTCTTAATGCATTTTCTCTGTGCTTGTCAGTGGATCGAAAACACTAAGCTGATAACTTAAAAGATTTAATTTCAGTGATAAGAAGGATAAATTGAAGTATCATCTCTCTATTAAATTAGGTTTGTAAAATAAAAAAATATGAACAAACCACTGCTGATAACGCTAGAATTAAGAACGAGTTATTTTTACATTGACATTGGACTTAGTCAGGGCATTTATATCATACGACTTTTTTTCTTAAATAGTGCATCACAATTGCAAAACCCTGCAAAGTTATCGAACATTTGGAAGAAAAGGCGGGCAAAACCTTTAACAGTTACAGGAAAATGGTTTCAAACTGGCCAGCAAAAGTTGATTAAGTATTTATTTAAATTCCATTTAATAGATTAAACACAATGTAATTACAAAATAGAACAAAACAAAAAAATAAAACACAATTTTAACTAGAATCAAACTTTCACTTGTCCATAAATTTCTATCGCAATTGTCTTCTAAAACCACTTCACAATCAACGAAAATCACTTTTCTATTACTCGAACAATATCGCTTTCCACACACTACCGCCGTTTTTACTATCGCGGTTGAATGAATGATCTGCCCATTCATTCAGCTCGCCTTTATATAGGGTCAGTAGCCGGTTCAAGGTGTTTTCGCACTGTCCAATGTATCCGGTTCAACCGTTGTCTTAGCTCACTTGCGTACTCCGAGATCGTTTGGGGTTTCTCAGGGGGTGTCCCGAACCTTATATCAGCTGCCAGACGAATAGTCTTTCCAAAAATGACTTTGGCTGGGGCTTGGCCCGTCGATGCATGTTTGGCAGCTCTGTACGACATCAAAAATAGTGGAATATGTCGGTCCCAGTCCCTTTGGTTCTCGTCAAGCATTTTGGCCAGGTGTTTATTGAGCGTGCCGTTGAAACGTTCGACCATTCCATCGGATTGGGGATGCAACGGTGTTGTCCTCGTTTTCCGTACTCCGAGCAGCTCGCAGATTTCGCCAAAAACTAGTGACTCAAAGTTTCGGCCTTGATCCGAATGTAGTTCGCAAGGTACGCCGTACCTACTGACCCAATTTAACACTAGCTGTTCGGCTACAGTAGTTGCTTCCTGGTTGGGAATGGGGTAGACCTCGGGCCACTTGCTGGAATAATCGGCTACAACCAGCGTGTATCGATTTCCCCATTTGGATTCAGGAAAGGGTCCTGCGATGTCAACAGCAATCCTTTCAAACGGTACCCCCACGTTATAGGTTTGCATTTGTCCTCTCAGTCGTCGCTTTGGACCTTTGACGGAAGCACAAATTGTGCATCTGCGACACCAGTCCTCTACGTCTTCTCGAGCGTGGAGCCAGTAGAACCTTTCCCGCATTTTCGCTAAGGTCTTGTTAACACCAAAGTGGCCTCTCGAGGATCCTTCGTGCATTTCCTTAACCACATCGTGGATTCGGCTTTTGGGAAGTAAAGTTTGCATCCTATAGGAGCTGCCATCCACCGTTTCCCATTTCCGCTTGAGTACATCACCCTCCACCTGAAGGGAGTTCCATTGTGCCCAATAGCTTTTCAGGGTTGCGCCATGCGTTGAAACGTCCTTCGAAGAACAAATTTCTGGCCATATAGGTACTTGTGGAACTGCTTGGTGGCCTCTATTATAGCCAATAGCTCCTTCCTGGTCACGCAGTAGTTCCTCTCAATTTTTTGAGAGAACTCGACTGCAATAAGAGAAGACTCTTTCTTCGCCATTGGTCTGCTTGGAGAGTACAGCTCCAATACCCCGTTGCTCGCATCGGTGTAAACTACAAACATTTTTCCGGGTTTTGTATATGCCAGCACGGGTGATTCACACAGCTTCTTTTTCAGGGTCTCAAAGGCTGTCTGGCATTGTTCATTCCAGACATACGGACGATTTGTCTCGGTTAGCTGATGGAGACACGTAGCGATTTTGGCAAAGTCTTTGACGAATCTTCGATAGTAGGTTGCCAGACCCAGAAAACTTCGTAGTTGACGCTTGTTGTTTGGTGTTGGCCAGCTTATCACGGCTTCAATTTTCTCAGGGTCTGTTTTAACCCCTTCTGCTGATACGACGTGTCCCAGGTATTTTACTCCAGCTGCGAAAAGGTTACACTTGTCGGGACTTAGTTTCAAATTTGCCTGTCGCAATCGGGAGAAAACCGCTTCTAAGTTCCGCACATTCTCTTCGAATGTTCTCCCGATGACGATGATGTCATCTAGGTACACCAAGCAGGTTTTCCAGGTTAGACCACGTAGCACGTATTCCATCAAGCGTTCGAAAGTGGCTGGAGCAAGCCCAAACGGCATCACCACAAATTGCCACAATCCGGTCCCAGCTGAAAATGCGGTCTTCTCTCGGTCCTTCTTGTCGATTTCTACGTGCCTGTAGCCACTCTTGAGATCGAGTGTAGAAAATCATTTTGCGTCGGCTAAAGTGTCCATGAAGTCATTGATGCGTGGAAGCGGGTAACTATCTTCCTTAGTGACGTCGTTAAGCTGCCTATAGTCGACACAAAAGCGAGTGCTACCATCCTTTTTCTTTACTAGAACTACTGGCGCGGCCCATGGACTGACAGAAGGCTCAATAACGCCTTGTTTTTCCATGTCCGAGATCAGCGCGCTCACTTCTCCTTGTTTAACTATAGGGAGACGTCTCGGTGCTTGTCAAATCGGCTTGGCTCCCTGTGTATCTATGACGTGAGTTACCAGACTCGTTCGGCCTTGGCCATCCGGGCTTGTTGAGAAGATGTCACTGTACTTGGTGACCAGATCAGAGGCTCGCTTGAATAGCTGCATTGCCAATTTGATCTGCTTCAATATTGCAGACGTGGATTCCCGGGCTTTGTCTGTGTCTCGCCTCCTTTCCCAATGATCGTCGTGAGTGGCTTCCAAAAAGGTGATGGTGGAAACAGGCTGGCAGCTGCCGATGACTTCCCCCGCTTTGATGCTCGTGGTTGAGTCTGCGGTGTTAAGGACTCTCACCGGCACATACTCGTCCCTTAAAGATCTTACAAGGCTTCGTCCTTCAATCAAACTGCGCAATGCAGACGTCTTCGTTGGCTCTATCAGACAAGATCGGTGGTCTCCAGAATCACCATCAAGCTTAGCCCATACAATGCTTTCGGAAGAATTCGGTACATCAGTGTCAGTACATACCACTACATTCATCTTGGAAATTTGGACGCTGGGATCCTCCATCAGTACTTCGACATTCTGCCATTTCAATACACGTTTGTGCTCGCAGAAAATCCATTCCGAGAATGCAGTCATCCATAATGTTCGCGACCAGAAAATTATGTCGGAACACAAGGTCTCCCAACTGTATCTGGAGGTTGACCTCTCCGTAAACAGGTGCAGTTTCTCCCGTAGCTGTCTGTAGTGAGGAAATTCTGCCCTTGTGAAGTTGTTGCTGTCTTACATGGCCTGGTCGGATCGGGTTGCACCAGTGTCGATTGTTATGGTGCAGTGTTCTCCGTCAACTTGACCCGGAAGGCATAACTCCGCTTCTCCACGATGTAGTCTTGACACGGTGAAGGAGGTGCTGGGGATGTCGATTCTCCTAGCCAATGTCCTCCCCACGAATTTGGCCCCTCTAGTTTGATGAGCCTCCATTCTAGGCTCCTGACACGGTGTTGATCCCCACCATCCTAGACAGTAGCTCCGTTTTCTTCGCTTCTTGCAGTCTCTTTGCAGGTGCCCTTCTCCCCGCAATCCCAGCATCCAGGCGCACCATTCACCCGCGGTTCTCGCTCATTTTCCACGCGCATACACCTGCACTCGCCTGCCACTATTTCACGTACGCGGGCAGTGATACAAGTTGCATTTTTCGCTGCCTCAAAGTTCAGACTATAAGCCAATGCATCATTAACCGTTTGTTTTTGAGCTAACCACACGGCTTGTTGCAATTCCTGGTCCTTTAAGGCGCTGATGAATGCTTCTGTTGCTGCGTCATCTCGATGTTCTGGGTCGTAAGCTGGGTAAGCCAAAAGTGTCAGGCGCTCAATGTCTTGGGCTAGCTGCTGTAAGGTTTCGCCAGACTTCTGCATCCGATGCCGTTGCTGTGCCCTATAAATCTGCTTCAGATTATCATCTCCATAACGCATGTCCAGCGCATTCATTATAGCATTCGTGTTTGAGTGCAATTCAACGGGGATCGTCTGCAAAAGCTCGGCAGCTGGGCCTCTTAGAGCAAGAATCAATGCAGTTGCTCGTTCCTGCTCATTCCAGTGATTTATGCGAGTGGCTGCTTCAAACTGGGCTTTGTAAATAGTCCAGACCGTTTGTCCGTCGAATATTGGTGCTTGCGCATTTCTAGATGAGCTTTGCGCTGCGGTTATAAGTGGGGCTGGTGAGGCGGTTACCTACTGCCTTCGCTGCTTCCAAGTCCTTTTTCACTTTTTCCATCTCATGGTTGATTCTCTCTTCGACCTGGCTCCCGCTCTTATTTTTGTTGACTGTTATTCCAGCTTCTATGTGATGTCTGCCTTGATTTCGATCGCTTGTTGGTCTAGCTTCGCTGATTGTTCATTAAGCTTCACAGCTAAACTGGATGTCTGTTCATTTAGCTGCGCTGATTGTTCATTTAGCTTCGCAGTTAAATCGGATGACTGTTGTCACTGCTCTTGCTGCATTAGCATCAGCATTTGCATCAGCGCATCTTCTGGTTCCTTTGGTTTTACCGTTTCTGCGTCTCCCTTAAGCTCCGCCATGGTAAATTCATTTATTTTCAAATGTTAGCTTCGCGGTTATTATTTATTTTGACTTGTATTTATTTTTCCACCAGCTTCCACGTTACATTTCACAACTGTGCGTTTTTCATTTTTTTTACGTTTAAACGTTTTTCACTTTCAAAATTTTCTTTCTCACTTCTCGACACCTTTGTTGAGTGTTATGGTTCGCGGTCAATAATTTAATGTTCCGAGAAAGTGAAAACGGAATGTCTTTTAAATTAAATTAAAAGAATTTATTTAATTAAATTACAAATGCACAATCACTTATTTTACTATTTCACAATTTTAACTAGAATCTAACTTTCACTTGTCCATGAATTTCTATTGCAATTGTCTTCTAAAATCACTTCACAATCAACGAAAATCACTTTTCTATTACTCGAACAATATTGCTTTCCACACACCTTCGCCGTTTTTACTATCGCGGTTGAATGAATGATCCCCCCATTCATTCAGCTCGCCTTTATATAGGGTCTCTAGTCATTCAACTCAGTTCTCGTACATTGGTGAATTAGCGGGAACATTCGAGCAACGTAATGAATGGGCAGTGACTCAGTTTCAGATGTTGATCATGCTTGGTGGGTTCTCGTGGTTTCGAGTAAATTCATTTTGTTGATGTTCTTAATGGTTGTGAAAACAATTGCAACAGTAGTTCGCAGAATTATTTGTACATGTAACAATAAATTTGTGCAGGCATACGGTAGTGCGAAAAAATTGTTTCCCCGAGAAAAACGCGACGGTTGGCGAAAACGTAACTCTTCATACAATGTTGATGAAATTTGATTGTGGCAGAGTTGATATAGAAAACACTGATCTAGATAGATGCGACGGGATGGCAGAATATGGAGACGTAAGAAGGATAAACGACATTCATAGGGTTGATATCGAATTTTGAATTTGTAAAAAAAGATTCGAGTAATTTTTTGCTGGACATTCTCTAACGTGTTAATGAGGTAAGAGTATTGGGGAGACCAAACTACAGAACAATATTCAAGGATAAGATGGATAAGACAAATAAACAAGCGGACTGGAGTGAATATATTGGTAAACCTGTAAGTATGCCTGAAAATCATTCCCAATATTTTTGAGACTAGGGCCTCGATTAGAACTTGTGCATCAAAATGGAGCTAAGGATCAAAAGTAGCACCAAGATTTTTAGCAGAGCTCATAGCTGCGAGTGGGATTTCATTTAATATATACAAGGTGCTTTAGAAAATAAACTAAAATAGGAACGACAGGAGCTTTGTTCTGATAAATTCGAGTTCATTTATTCAAAATAGTCTTTTCCGGCCTCGATACACTATTTTGTGCGATCCAAAAGCTTTTCGAAAGTGTGTTTCAGGTCATTGACTCGAATGTCCTTCAGGATGTCACTAAAAGCTTTTTGGATGCCATCTGCGTTTTCCTTTCATAGCGAAACGCAATTTTCCGAATAGGTAGAAGACACAGGAAGTCATATCAGGCAAATACGGTGAGTGATTGATGGTAAAAATGCGATTTCTGATCACAAAATCAATCATAAGAGTAGATTTTCATGACAAAAGTCTCGCTTTTTTTGGAAGATCTTTCCTAAGCCCAAATGATCGGTTAAAATGCGATAAATCAATGTCTTGAAGATATTCATTTTTGATAAATGTACGCACAATTTCGATGGAGTTTTCGCTGATCACTGATTTTTAGCGGCCCGTACGTTTATCGTCATTTATGTCCTCACAACCATCTCTGAAACGTGTAGACCACTCATGAACCCTGGCATGAGATAGACAATCATCGCCATAAACTTTTTAAATCAATTCAAATGTTTCGGTAAACGTTCAACCAATTTTAAAACAAAATTTGATATTTGCTCTTTGTTTGAATCTCATTTTTGTACCGATGACACAAACATACTGTCACTTTATATGCAATAACTTCGCTTCCACTGAACCGAATGCCACCAAAATTTCATTGGAAATCAGAGAGGGACTTAACTTTCCAACAAATGCCAAAAAATTTTTATGACAAAAGTCTCGTATATTTTGGAGCGCTCCCTGTAAGTTGCATATATTTATTCTAATGATTGATCATTTCACGAATACTATGGATATCAATGATTGTGAAAGAGTAACTAGTACTAAGGAAAATAAAAGTCATTTACCTTTGTATCCAGTTAATTATGTAAAGATTTGCTCACGTTAAGAAGAAAAAGCAGTACAATTACCTTAAGTTCATACACCCGTAATTTGCAATTGCAGCAAGTAAGCATAATGTTCAATAAATATTAAAATGTAAAATTACTGCCACTTTAAGCAAATATTGAGTCAATCAAAGTTCAATTGAAAAATATTGAACTCGCTTGAAATGGCAATAATTCTTTCCACCCGCCAGTTAAAGCGAAATGTAGGTATATGTAAGACAGAGCGGCAACAATAAATAATTGCTAGTCAACCAATTGCTTATTGTGTTTCATTACTTTTTTCACGCAGAACCATTTGGTCTGTCGAGCCGGATAGGAAGCCAGAAGGAATCAAATCTCATAGAAATCAGGATTCTTGGACTTAGCAGCAAACGAAGCTTCTAGAAGACCTCTTCAGCTATACCGGGATACAATCGGAGGAGATTTTTGGAATCATTTGGTCATAACAAACGAATTCAAGGCAACGAAGTGGCGTTGGAAGCAAGTCTGTTCGACAATTACAACGACAACAAAGTTTGTGCTATTTAAGGATTATAACGAGCGCAAAGTAGGAAAGCCTGTATTGAAGCACCCAAGCAGTGGAGAAAAATGAGGAGGGCGTTTGAGAGAAGCATCATCGTGACATTTTGGCTTAACCGAGTCAGAACAGGCTAACCGGAAAGAAGGTGATAAGTGAAAGCCTAGGTTTGGTCATCACATCAATTTCAAATAGCAGTGTGGGGTTGAAAAGTCATCATTAGTGGTCAAGAGGCAATAGTGAAGCAAATCCAAAGATTCATTGGCAATTTTAAAAAAGCCAGCGCGTCGCGGCACAGTTTGGCATATTTTCAAACCACGATTGAGAAATTGAAGACGCTATGGGAAAAGTGTGAGGTACAGCATGAGGCTGAATGTATCCACCTTAAAGATAAAGCGGATCAACTAACACAGTATAACAGAGTTCGAGCAGCTAGAGGAACTGGTTTTGGATTACCTCAGCATTTTCCAGTCCAAAATCAACGGATATTCAGGTGAAGCCACAACATCAGCCCCCCCCCTAATTGCGTAAAGCTAGAGAGGGTTTGGATACCATCATTTAGTGGTAGTAACACCGATTGGTTTGCATTCCATTACTTGTTTGAAAGCATGGTGCACAAAAATGCTCAAATGACGAAGGTGCAAAAGTTCCAGTATCTTAGGAGCGCTCTACGTGGACAAGCCGAGCAGCTTATAAAACATCTGAACGTCACTGAAGGCAATCACGATCCTGCATGGACTTTGATTAACGAGCGGTACAACAACCACCGCATCATCGCCCAAAAAATGATGCAGCGCCTTTTCAGCATAGAGTTTTGTACGCGTAACAAGCCTTCGAGTCTTAAGCAAATGCTGGTCACCATGAACCAGCTTCTTGCAGGCATTAATAATTTGAAAGCAGATTCGTTTTCACTTGCAACTGTCTTCACACTCAATCAAAAACTTGACGAAGACTCGAGGAAGGAATGGCATCGATAAATTTCAGAACAGAATGAAATTCCATCATTGAAACAATTTTTGGAGCTCCTGAAGCAAAAGTTTTTGATACTGGAGGCCCTGACAACTAGAAATGCGAAATTGAAAACCGTTAAAGCCAATATCACCCAAGCCAACATGAAGGCTTCCTATCCAATGTGCAAAGCGTCACATAAGCTGTTTGAGCGCAACTTATTCAAGCAAGCAAATACTCAAAAGAGACGAGAAGTGATCAAGGCATCTAACCTGCGTTCAATTGCTTTGGTCTACACAGAGCAAATAAATGCAAACAGGTATTGACTACGCTGGGCCAATCACGATCAAATGGAATGGAGGCAGAGGTGCTAAAACAATTAAGGCATATATTCCAATCTTTGTATGCATGGCAACAAAGGCTTTTCACTTAGAGCTAGTCTCGAATCTGACTACAAACGCGTGCATAGATTCATCGCAAGACGTGGGAAATGCAGAGTACTCTACCGTGATTGGGGTTCTAATTTCTTGAGAGCAAACAAACAGTTACAAGCCGCATACAAAACATATTTTCAAGCATGTAGCTCTGAGCTTGCGTATCATGGAATCCAGTGGAAATTCATTCCTCCTAATAGTCCACATTTTGGTGGACTATGTGTAGCCGGCGTGAAAATGATGCAGGCCCATATGTACAAAACAATCGGACATCAGATATTAAACATTGAAGAGATGAACACACTTTTAGCCTAAATGGAAGCATGTGTGAATTTGCGTCCACTGACCCATGTGAGCGATGACCCCAACGATATAGCTGCACTAACCCCAGGCCATTTTTTAACGGAAGAAAATTTCTTTGAAGTCCAGGGCGATTCCAGTGAAACTAGCCACAGTTTATTAAAGAGATAGCAATTGGTTCAGCAGATGAAGCAATCTTTCTGGAGAAGGTGGACACAAGGACATATGCAACGCGTGCAGCAACGTTCCAAGTGGCTTTAAAAACAAGACAATCCAAAGGTAAGTGAATTGGTGCTAGTGAAAATAGATAACATCCCTTCTATGCAATGGCCATTAGCAAGAATAACAGCCACTCATCCAGGGCTTGATGGACTGGTTCGAACAGTATCAGTCAAATTAAACGAGACTATCAAACTACGCCCCATGGCCAAAATTTGTAACCTCCCGTATACCATGGAAGAACAGCAACCCACAGAATTAAACCTGAAACCAACCAACACAGAAAGCCTATCAAAAAATCTTGCAGTCAAGCGATCCACAACGCAAACCCTTGATACATAAACGAAGAGGAAAAAAAGTAAAAATATACGACTTCCAAATATGCCAACAGTGCTACTGACAACGTTGTTAGTCCTTGGAGTTTTACATCCTCCTACATTATCAGCGGCTAATGTCACAACCTTGGATGGCGGTCTTTACATAGAAGAAATTGGGAAAGCCAATTTAAATCGAGGAGCTTTGCGAATCAACATCGAGCTACCGTTTGTTGACCTAACAACAGATGAGAAGAACTTGCACCGCATATACCCCATAAACTCTATCATGTGCTCAATGGGTAGA
The DNA here is from genome assembly GCA_963969285.1 of Odontomyia ornata. Taxonomy (NCBI): domain Eukaryota; kingdom Metazoa; phylum Arthropoda; class Insecta; order Diptera; family Stratiomyidae; genus Odontomyia; species Odontomyia ornata. The sequence goes on from OZ017739.1 coordinate 330,846,372, forward strand.
CAAATTACTGAAAAAGTCCACAATGGGAAATTATCAAGCCTCTCGCAACGTTGTCTACAATATCCATTACCATCTCTGGGTTACTACTTGTTGCAGCAATCAGTACTAGCATCTATATTTGCAAACGAGTTAAGATGAGAAGGATAAACTACGCATCACAACCTTCTTTATTCACCACTTGGTATAATCAACATCAACTTTAAGACCCTGACGGCTCTTCGTGGGCGGCTATGTACGAGTAACTAGTACTAAGGAAAATAAAAGTCATTTACCTCTGCATCCAATTAATCATGTAAAGATTTGCTAACGTTAAGAAGACAAAAAGCAGTACAATTACCTTAAGTTCATACACCCTTAATTTGCAATTGCAGCAAGTAAGCATAATGTTCGGTAAATATTAAAATGTGAAATTACTGCCAATTCAAGCAAACATTGAATCAAAGTTCAATTGAAAAATATTGAACTCGCTTGAAATGACAATAATTCTTTCCACGCGCCAGCTAAGAATTCATGCAGTTAAATTGAAATGTAGGTATAAATTAAGACAGAGCGGCAACAATAAACGATTGGTAGTCAATTAATTGCTAGTTGTGTTTCATTACTTTTTTCATGCAGGAAAAGATTGATATGCTCCTGAAATTTGTTTGTTTCCTTTTTCTCTATGGAAAAAATAAATATTGTAAAAATATCATATAAAAAAATTGTATTTGCGACTTTCCGTACACGATAGTAAAAATAAAGTTACAATGAATTATCAAACAAAAATTTCGGTCTTTCCATTCGGATTTCGAATTTAACTGATTATGGGACCCTCCACGTTGGGCAGCCCATGCACTATAATGAGCTAGCCATCGGGTGAGCTCACCCTCGCGTGCCCTTTTATGGTTAAAGTGTTCTGTCATCATTTACAGATGACGCCACGATAAAATTGGTGTGACAAAAGTCTCGTTTGTTTTGGAACGTATAAGCCAGCAGAGAGTGATTTAGAATCAGAGTCATTTTGTAGCATTTGGCGAAATTAAGACAGAAGCAGTTACATGAATACCTGTTATTTAGTACAATCAGGTCCTTCTGAAGATGTTGACAATCTTGTACAGTGGCTTGAAATACTTTGAAATCATCTGCATACAGTAGGCACTTGGAATCGATAACTGAAGGAAGATAATTAAAAATAACAGGAATAAGAGGGGACCTAAAATAGAACCTTGAGGAATACCAAAGGGCGGGTTAAAATGGAATAGAGGTAATTCCATAGTAACTAATACAAAATATACAAGAAGACAGATAGCAATTGATCCATGTTAAAAATGGACCAGCAATCCCAAAAGATTTCAGCTTGTGACGGAGTAATTGATGGTTGTCAGCCTCAAATGCCTTGGAGAATTCAGTGAAGATGACATCAACCTGCAATCGATATTCAAGGTCTTCGCACTACAATCGGCGAATTCAATTTAATTGTTCCTTCGACAAGATAGGGGTCAATGAAACTGAGATTCGGTTATGTATCAGAGCCTCAAGTAATTTCGAAAACAGGAGATGAATAAAATTGAACGATAATTGGACACAGGAGAAGGATCACCACTTTTACGAATAGGAAGAACGTTTGCTCTTTTTCAACAAGTGGGGAAAGTACCAGTCCTAAGACTGAGGTTGAAGAGAAAAGCCAGAGGGATACAAAGTGAAGGCTAATGACTGAACAAAAATATTCGGTAAACCATCAGGATCAGGTAAAATATCAGGATTAAGGGAATTAGTAAGGAATTCAACTTCAATATAGTCAGGTAAAAGTGAAGAAATATCAATGGAGTGAAGTACATGTGTATTGACTTGATAAGAAACATAAATATGAATAAAATTTGAAGAGAACTGAGAAAACAAATTGGAAATATCCTGCGGAGAAGAGCTAACGATATTATTCCAGTGGATAGTAGGAGGGACAGAAGAGGAGCACTTGAAAGATCTAATGCATGACCAGAAGGGTTTCGCATTATTTGCCATAAGTGAACTCTTCAAACTACTGAAGTAGTTTTTCATTGCAGTCTTTAGTTGTTTTTTTTTCTGCAATACGCAGATCACAAAACCAGACTCAGGATTCTTCAGTACCACAACGCTGGAAATGGCAGTGTGCTCTACTTTCAGCATTCAAGGCACGAAGTACTTGCTTAGTTAGCCATGATTTCTGCCTTACTTTGCGAAGAGCTTGTAAAGGTGTGAAATGTTTGATCGACTCACAGAGGTAATTATTAAACTTACTCAGAGCTTCCTCACACTCCAAGTTATGAAAAAACTGCAGACAATCAACCGAGTTCAGTTCATAGGCCAGAGCTGCGAAGTTTACTTTGAAGAAGTTAAATTTTGGAGAAGGAGCCAGAGTACAATGTGTCAAAGTTGCGACTGAGAGATCAAGCAACAATGGCTGATGATGACTATCAATGTGGACAAGAGGATTCAGTGCTAGGGAAACAGATAGACAATAAAGTTGAAAATTAGAAAGAGTAAGGTCAAGTACCCAACTATTAGCATAAAGGATATTATTAAATTGCGTTAGTAGATAGAGTGATAGAAACGAAGTAAGAGATAAAGAAGATACATCCGTTGTTGAAACAGAGAAAGGAAGGTTTTTCGTCTATTGCATCATACCTAAATTAAAATTACCGCACATTAAAATTAAAGATTGCGAGCGATGCAAGAAAACATAAGAGGAAAACTCGTCAAAGAATGTCTCGTACACATACTAAGGAGAGTTACTAGGTATGTAGACAGAGGAAACTAATAAAAATGTATTGTTCGGAAGGAAAATCTTGAAAATTACACAATCCGTATCGTGGGAAAAGCAAAAATTACCACAAAGCGAACTGCGTATTGTATTACTAACAGCTACAAGAACCCCACGACTATCTTTATTTACAGAGGCCAAATCCCAATCACATCCATAAATATCAAATTCAAGGGAAATTTCCGAATTTAAGATATTACTATTTAACCAGGTTTCTGTAAGACATATAAATGCGTCTTCGCTAAGTTGTAACGATAAAAAGAGCTTATCAATCTTGGTCTTAATCTGCTTGCATTTTGATAATATACTGAAACATTAGAAGTTAGGTTACAGTCATGAGATCTTCTACTAGTTCGTCGGTTGCAGTCTTTCTGGGGCACGAAAGCAATTACTTCTTCTTGTGCTGGATAGCTTAACAATTACTCGAGGTGGCCAAGGTTTAGGATTCAAAATAGTATCACGATTTGAGGGCACTGTAAGCTTGAAAGAAGCTACCACCTGGTCCTCCAGACTATCCTTTGTCAATTTGTTGCAACTAATAACTTTAACAGCTGGACCAAATTTTTTACATAAGTGTTTTTTATAAGCAATCCACGGTTACATGGTAGTTTAGGCACGAATCAAAGATCTCCTTTGGAGGGGATATGATTGATTTTGTCATCCAAAATCAGAGTAGCCACAGTCAGTGTGTCAACACCAGATGAGGGTGAAAGACTTGGCAAACGATTATTTTTGGTTTTAGGGATGATCCCCCGATCGATTGATGAGGGTCCCGGAGAGCTGTCACGTATCACAGGTAATTAATTCTGCAGCGCTCTTTGAGTCGTCATCCCTTTTTAGGGTTTTGTAAAATTGTTTTACGAAACCCTACTAAAATCGCGTCCTGTCTGTCCGTCCGTCTGCGTATCACACCACTTTTTCTCGCAAACTACATTAGCTAGAAACATAAGATTTTTCAGGTGGGCACAAAGTGACGCTCTCTTCAAAGTTTCCCCACAAAAAGAAATTTGTAAGGTATTTAAGTGGAGTGACCCCACAAAAAAAAAATTCATTGCATGTAGGCAATAGGTATTAAATGAAACGTCTTGATGAAAACTTTTCAAAATAGGTCTCAAAATGACAAGTTTTGTTTTGAGGGTCGCATGGTAAGGGGAAATGCACGAAAATTTTGTATCGACCCCTCGCGAAAAACCCGAGAAACCTGGAAAGAATCACAGAGATGAGAATGTAGGAGTACAAGGGCAAGAAATACCTCAGAAGTCGAAATTCGATCGACTTTGCTTAATAATAGTACATATTATAAGTTTTACATTTTTGCCTATCAGGTCAAAATAGGAACCTTAAATTAACCAAAAGCTACTTTTTAAGTTTTTTGGAAGCAATTCTATGTGTCCTGGAAATTTCACAATAATTGAACAATAAACAGCTAAGCTACAGCCGATTGAATATTTAACAATTGCAACAACATTAACACGTGATACTAGGGAGATACACGTTTTCAACGGACCTGGACCCTACAAATATGTAAGAATTTTCATAAAAATTTTAGAAATGGTTTATAATATTGATGTGTTGTCATGATTAAGTAAGCAACGGGGTCAAAACACTTGAAACAAAATGGCGCCGAATTTAAATACATAATAACCCTAATAATTTTTCAAAATCAATTAATGGAATCTGGGTATTTTTCAAGTTTTGATATGCAGAACATATTGTTTGATTTCCCAGTGTTTTAACAAAACCCGACTGGCAGGAGCACTCTCCTGCTACTTCGACTTGTTTGACATCATCTCTTTTACGATTGATTTCCAATACGATTGTGTTATGGTCACTATAATAAGGGAGCACTTGCAGTTTCCGTTGAAGACTATAAAGCTGAGTTCAAGTCTTGAATCAGCAATGCAGAGGTCCAAATATGAGTTTGTCCTCGGGTATGTTGGAAACTCCTCTTGGATTATTAGTGGCGTTCAGCCATGTTGTATGAGGGCAGTCAGGTCACCGACAAGAATGTAATAGCTATGCAGCGTGTTCAAATCAAGTATTTCAAACAATCAATCGAGTCGCTTCTTGCACTTGAGAACGTTTGGACCAGTTGTATAGGCAGAGATAAAGAAGAGGTTATCCCTACCTGGTAGTAAAATTTGATAACGAATACTTGAAGAAATTCAAAGTTTTTGAGTTCAACTTTATTAATATCTTGGAAACAATAGGGTCTTTTAACCAATGTCTCGGTGCCACCTCCCCCATCACCGTGCGGGGTTTCAGTGACAAGCACGAAATCAGGCTTTTGCTTAGCAAGTGACGTCAATCGAGATGAAATGACGCCAATAATGGAAATGCAACTGCATGGCAAGTTATTTTGAAGCATTTGGAAGATGTAAGCAATGGAAAACAATGTTTTTTTAATCTTGTTTATCAATTTCCTCCGATAAAGAATTAATTTGGTAGTAAGTTTTAAGAAGCAGCTTATTGTGGTTACTTACATTATTTACAGCATTGCCTGCTGGTCCTCTAGTGGTGAATGCAAATTATACCCCGGGTTTGAAAAAGTTGCAAGGTATTACATTGCGGTATACTTGTGTTTGTTTTGGAATAAATTTAACTTTTGCATCTCGATATCAGTCGCATACCACTATACCGTAGGTGACTCAGCACAATTTTTGTTTGTGTTCCATCTGAGCCAATGTGGAAGGACCATCTTTGCATTTTACGCACCTATAGTGTATGGTGCAGCTAGTTGCTGAATGGCCAAATTTTTGACAACAGTAACACTAGTTGACTTCTCTTTCATGGAGGCATCCCCTCCTCACCACAGTGAAATCCAAGTACCTTATTTGTTGAAGGGCATTTCGACTAATTTTGTTTTAAATATGTACCAGATGAAGTGTTAAATTCTTCTACGGTCGATCTTCTTGTTACAAAGGTTTTGACAGAAATCAATTCGATTTCTGTTGCAGCTTTCTTGAGCAACTGAAGAAGATCTACGGTATCCTCTTCGCACTCCAGACCCTTTGACAGAAAGGTCTGATTCTTTTTGCTTTTTGGGATATAAGAGGAATGCGGGACCTCCCCAAAATGCAGTCCTTCTTTGGCCAATTTGAAATTAACCAGTGATTTAATTTTAATAGTTAATTTTTCTGCAATTATCCTCTTGATTTTGAAATCGCTTAAACTGTTTTCAACAGAAAATAACCTGGCTAACACTGGACAGTAACACTCAAAACTAGACCGATTATGTTCTGATCCAACAACCCTACTTGAAGTCCGTACATACCAAGGAGGCAATTGTAACTCAGATCATTACTTGATCAAAATAACCTATCGATGTCGTACAATATATGTCAAAGGCATATTCGGTGAAGATCAGCCTACTACAAAAATTTGACATCAAAAGGCTCCAAACAGCGTCTGTGGCCAAACATTTCACGGAGACCCTCAATAACCAGCTGGCTCGCATCTTATCAGACGCATCGTGAAAGATCAAGCCCGGCGCAAGACGAATGATTGATTCGATGATGAGCGCCAAAATGCGCTAGATAAAAAGAATCAGGCGTACATAGAATATGTAGGTAGGAAAACTAGGGCGAAGAGAGAACTTTATGAAAATCTCAGAAGAGTAGCGAATAAGATAATTAATATTCAGAAAAGAAAATACCATGACGACTAATTGAGAAGTATAGATGCAAGCCTACCGAGCAACAACACAAGACAAGCATACAAAGTAGTGAAAAGCCTGAAACGTGGTTATTAGCCCAAAACCACGCCCTGTCGTGATGACATTGACAATATCATCGCTGATGAAACCAAGATAAAGGAAAGATGGGAATCACATTTCAAGAACCTCCTTCATACTCCGCACAGCTCCAGGTAATCTGAGCCTATAGATGTCTGCGGAGAGCTTCCATTGGCCCCACCACCTCTGGATGAAGTTTGTTCCATCATCGAAGCCCAAAAGAATAATAAAGTGCCAGGCATCGATGAGATTCCAGTGGAGCTCATCAAATATGGTGGCAGTAATGTTCATTATACTATTCAAGAAGTCATCCAGTACATTTGGCAACACAAACACATGCCAAAAGAGTGGAGCCAATCAATTATATTCCCTATCCACAAAAAAGGTGGCAAGCTACAGTGCAAAAATTTTAGAGGCTTATCACTACTTTGAACGGCGTACAAAATATTTTCTAAAATCTTAGAAAATTAAATTGGATCATACGCCGACAGTATTATTTGGGAGTGTCAAGGTGGTTTTAGAGCAGGTAGATCAACAATAGACCAATTGTTCACGGTTAAGCAGGTACTTGAAAAATGCTGGGAGTTCAACAAAGACGTACACCAAATTTTCGTTGAATTCAAGCGAGCATACGACGGTATTGGTCGTCACTAACTGTACCAAATAATACTTTGCTTTGGTATCCCAGCCAAATTAGTCCGTATTACCAAAATGACAATGACGTCGACGACCTCTCAAGTCCGTGTCAATAACCAACTCACCGATGCCTTTGACACAAATATCGGACTAAAGCAGGGAGATGTGTTGGTCCCATCGCTATTCAATTTGGCTCTGAAATACGCCATACGGAAGCTACCTGTCGATACACGAGGTACATTACTACACAAGTCGAGCCAAGTAGTAGCCTATGCAGACGACATCAACATTCTGTCACGGTCATTTACTACTGCCAAAGAACTTTTCCTGAAACTTGACAGCGAAGCAAAACTAGTAGGGCTACAAATCTCATAATGCAGACGAGGAAATACAAATACACAAAATATCACACTTGGCGAATACAGTCTGGAAAATGTGAGCAAATTTGTGCATTTATGTGCCAAAGTAACGAAGACGGGTAATGAAAGAGACAAGATACGCTGAAGACTATAGGTCGCAAATAAAATATCTTTTCCAAAATTAACAATCTTGAAGACCAGCTGCATACACAGGAAAACAAAGCTCCAAGCATACAAATTTGTGATAAGAGCTGTGTTATGCTATGGGCGTGAAACATGGGCCCTAACCCAAGCATCCGCAAATATATTGAATGCCTTTGAGCAGCGGGTCCTGAGGCAAATAATTGGAGCGAGGCTAGATGGAGAACAATGGCAAATTCAATACAATCATGAGCTGTATGAAATTTTTGACGAACCGGAGGTTTCAACGATTGTAAGTCTGAGGAAGCTGCAATGGGCTGGCCATATAAACCGTATGGGCAGACAATGGATACCCAAAAAGGTATTCGTTGGGAGAAATGAAGGCCGGAGATCAGTGGGGAAACCGAGGAAACGCTGATCTGACTCGGTCGACGAAAACAGTTCATCGCTGCTCGGATTTCAGAATTGGAGGACGGGGTCAATGGGCCAAGATAGTCAGCGGCACTGTTTGCAGGAGGTGAAGGCCCAAGAGAGGCTGTAGTGCTACGAAGAAGAAGAAGAATAACCCGACCATATCTCTACAACTCTGTCCGAATGCATTTATTGACGAAACATGGTTAGCCTTTTTGTAAGCGTTTTCTGAGGAACCAGCAGAACTGTGAATTTATTTCTTCTCCCAATTTAATTTTTTAAATATTGAATAAAATTTATACTATTACCTTTCCATAACTTCATTCAGTCCTACTAATGCTGCAAAATTATTTTGGCTATCGTTAGTGCCGCCAACACTTAAAATTTCTTCCGAAATCGTATTTCTAACCGGTTTCTACACATTTAGTTCTTGTTGTACTATATATGCTTTTGCTGCAGTGCTCTTTGAGTCTTCATCCCGTTTTTTTGAATAGATCTTAGAGGGACTCTATCCGTAGCCTTAGTTCATAATTTCCTTTCGCAGTTTGATCTTTATTTCACTGTCTTCGATTATTTTTTAAATTCCTGGAGTCGATTGCTTCGACGATGTAAGCTTTTTCCAATAAAAATTAACTTCAAACTGGCATTTTAAAAAATCTATTAAAATTTCTGAAAGTTATGACAGGAGTGGTTTAAAAACATTTCTGTATGCTACAAAATTTTTCACATTGATTGATGAGACTTTAAGACACATACTTTTAAAAAAAAATACAAAATCGAATGCATGTATCCAAAATGACGCCCCCAATGTAAATATGATTTGCTATTTTGCTAGCTACTGAAATAATGAATATTTTTCTTAGAAACGTTTGAAATGGCTTAAATTGGAAGTACCATGCTTATAAAAGATACCATTTTCCCTAAACAATGTTTGACTTTCAAAGAGGTGGCCAATAAAATGATTATTTGCTTTCAAAAATAATGGTTCATACAAGAAATTTGCCTTTCTAGATGGGGGTGCCAATGAGATTTTTTAAATACAAAAATGTGCAACTTAAACTGTCATAATGTATTGAGTGTACAACTTAATAACCGGAATTTGACGCTAGATGTCCGTACTAACAAATATCGTGAAAACTCGAACTTTATATATATGCCATTTTGAAGGTACATTTGACAACTATCAAAACTAGTCAACAAAAAAATTTTATCTTGTGTGCATCATTATTATTTTTCACGATGAATAACTTCGAAAATTTGAGAAAAAGACAGCATTTGCGGGAGGTTTGGTTGGGTCATTTTTTTGCAAAGAAAACTGCTGCGGAAAGTCATCGTTTGCTTGTAGAAGTTTAAAGTGACGATGTTTTAGCGAAAACACAGTATTTTGAATAGTTGCAATGCTTGAAAAGTGCCGATTTTGACATTAAAGACAAAGAACGCTCAGGACAGCCAAAAAAGTTTGAAGACGAAGAATTTGAGATGCTCTACTCGATTAGGATTCGTGTCAAATGTAAGACAAACTTGCCAAATCGTTGTGAGTGACTCAGCAAGCCATTTCGAAACGTCGGATACATTCAAAAGCAAGGTAATTGGGTCCCCTATGAGTTGAAGCCGAGATACGTTGAACGGCGCTTCTGTATGTTTGAAATGCTGCTTGAGCGACATAAAAAGAAATCATTTTTGCATCGGATTGTGACTGGGGATAAAAAATGGATATATTTTGACAATCCCAAGCGCAAAAAGTCATACGTAAAGCCCGGCCAACCAGCCAAATGAACGGCGAAGCCAAATATCCATGGCGCCAATGTTATGCTTTGTATTTGGTGGGATCAGAAGGGGCCGTTATATTATGAGTTGTTGAAATTGGGCCAGACAATCACACATGACCTGTACCGAACACAATTAATACGTTTAAAGTGTGGCATCATCGCAAAACGCCCGGAATATGTGACCAGACACGAGGCTATAATTTTTCATCATGATAACGCTCGGCCGCATGTTGCAAGACCCGTGAAAACTATTTGGAAAATAGTGGATAGGAAGTTTTGGAACACCCGCCTTATAGTGCGGACCTTGCTCTGTCTTACTTTCATGTATTTCGCTCGATGCAAAACGCCCTCACCGGAATACGCTTCACTTCAGAGCAAGGCATCCGAAATTGTATAGATTCGTTTTTGGCCGCCAAGTCGGCTCAATTTTTTTGGGATGGAATTCATAAATTGCCTGAAAGATGGGGAAATGTTGTAGCTTCCGATGGACAATACTTAGAATAAAATATATTGTAAGATTTTTCCACAAGAAAGCATCAAATTACGCTTAAAAAATTATTATTAATATTAAGTTGTACACCCAATAGTATAGTCTTACCTAGCCATACACAAATTTATGAAAAACATAAAATTAGAAATGTCACGGTATTAAAGTATTCATAATTTAAGCAGAGTATGCTTAAACATTAGGCAAGCTCATAGGTAAAATCCAATTAACATCCTAAGCGCAAACAAATCCTCCAATTTAAATGTCGTCGCCGAATGTCCTCTCGCCAGTTCTAGTACACATACAAAAAAACAATAGGATTATCTACCCATTAACTCGGGAAATTCACTAGAAGGGAAAAACTTGTATACACAGTGGTGTAAGCTAATGCTTGAAAAATCGACTATTTGTTTACTGTGTCGTGTAAATTTTGCCTCAAGTCTACAGAAAATTGTATTCGGTTTATCTTCACCTTGAAACTTTGCTGGAGTTCCTGCCAAACGAGCCAACACACCCTTTGCGAGTGAGCCAAGACGGCCAGGACTTTTGCTGAAAGCAAAATGAATGCTGCTAGCTACCACATCGTAGTAGGTAGTCATTTGTCTCGGAGAAGGTAAACAGCTGAAAGTTACGTGGCTTTTGCAAATGTTGAAACTTAGAAGCAGATTCCTTCGACTCAATCCCCAATTTAGGTTTCTAGTCACGTTCGTGTCAGGTGTTGAGAGTCGTAAGGTAATAAACATGCATAAGAAATGGGAAATTGATCTGGTTAATGTCGAAAGTAATTTTCATGTTCTGTTTGCCCTTGAATTCTCGCCCGTTGTAAAAGGTTTCCGGTTGGTATGGAGAATGGGCCAGTCAAGCAAATCCCTTCGAAATTTAAGGTCTTATAGAGTATAGACTAGTTCACGCTAAGGATTTATTTTCAAAATTGGTTGCTAGTAGTTGCGCTATGTAGTACGAGTACACTCAAGAATCGTCAGAGTAGGGCACTAAATGAATAGAATTGAGGGCAAACGAAAGTGCATGTAAGTAATTCATTGTATTTCCACTCTAAATACATTTACCATCCTTTCAATTTAATGGTTAGCATAAGAGTGTGAACGCCTCTTTTACATAACTGTTTGTAAAAAAACATTAATATTCTGCCATAACATTTCAAGCTTAGTTGATATTTCGTAAGGGGTTTGTATTGCTAATGCCATTCAATTTTTATCTTTAATCCTTCTTTTTTGATTGCCTGTTTACGTTAAGTTCCAAAAATTTCAAGCAAATTATGCATCCCTGCAAGGGTGGATCTTTAAAACCTACATGCATACTTTTCAATATTTGAACAATTTTGATAAATAAGCTTCTTCGTTGATGATTTTTATGCAAATCTGTACAAATAATCTGAAAGGAGGATAAATGTTAGAAGATTATACCGTCAAGAACATATCCACGTTTTGTACACATGTAAATCCTTGCTCGTTTGCCAAGCAATTCTTTGTGTCAGCTTAGATTTATGGACGCACGTTGCTCATAGCCTTCAAAGTTGCATGCATACTACTCTACATATATCCTTTTTGGCTAAACAACAATTGCGTAGGGGTTGATTTCAACACAAATGGATTATAGATTGACACAACTGAGTTGCTTCTATTGGGTGTGGTGTCCCCAAACAAATATATACTATGATACACAGTTTTTTGCGTATTTTGAGGAAAATATTTTTATTCGTTTGCATATCAATAAAACTGACAGCACACAGCGAGGAGCAATTGTTTGATTAATTGTTCGATCAAAAACGCAAGCATCTACTGGGTTGTTCGAAAATTCATGTCGTTTTTTTCTCATAGATGACGTGAACTGCAAAGTTCATGTAGGAGTGATTGCGTGGGTTATATTATTATATATTATTTTAAAGATTAGACTTTAGACTATCTTCACTCAAAAACTAAGCGTCATTACTAAATAAAAATTTGGTTAAAAATAAACTTGAACATGGACCGTCAAAGAGAGCATTATCGGCATACTTAATTGTTTTACTTCCGAAAGTGCGAAAATGCGGTGCAAACTCAAAAGGATTTTGAGATCTGATGGTGAGGACTACTTTACTGAACGCTAGTGTCAGCGTTGGTTTGCTCGCTTTCGATCTGGAAATTTGTATATGCAAGATGTACCACATACTGGTCGCCCAATCACTGCTGATGATACAAAATGACGGTGTTAATTGAAATTAACCAGTGCATGTCAACTTGAAAGATAGCAGAGAAGCTCTTCATATGAAATTCAACAGATTACTTGCACTTACAACAGCTTGGTTACATAAACAAACTGAATGTTTGGGTTCCTCACGAATTAAAGGAAACTTTTTGCTGAATCGTAACCAAAACTACCCATTTCTACAAAGAATCATAACGGGTGATGAAAAATGGATTGTTTATGATATTGTATTCTAGAAAAGATCATCGACTAAGCTAAATGAACCCCCGCAATTGATATCCAAAGTCGATATTCATCAAAAGAAGATTATACTTTATGTGTGGTGGGATTACAAGCGTGAAGTCTACTTTGAGCTGCTTCCAAGGTACTAAACTATTGATTCGAATAATAAGTTCAAAAACTTTTCTCTAAAAATTTAACCTGTTAGATGATTCAAATGTCTACTGTCATCAACTATTGAAATTGAATGAAGAAGTAACAAAAAAAGCCCTGAACAATCCAAAGACGTGATGTTCCATCATGATAACTATGGACCCCACATCTCTATAATAACCCGTCAAAAATTAATGGAGGTCAATTGGGAACCGATGTCACATCTACCCTATAGCCCTGAGTTAGCACCATCAGACTGTCATTTGTTTCGCTCCCTTCGAAACCATTTGAATATTAAAACTATTAAAAATGAGTTAGACCAGTTCTTTGCTTCTAAAAACCAAGGCCTCTTCGAATGTGGAATTTTTCAAATTACCGAAAGATGGCATAAGATCATACAAAATAAATATCATTGATTAATTTTCGTTGTTAACATAAACAAATTTACTTTGAAAAGCATAAAAAAAACGACATTAATTATTGAATAAGTTAATGTTTTGCTTGGATGGATAACGTTAAATTTCAACTTTAAGATTCATGTAACAAATTCTCACTTTTATTGGTTAACCTTAATTTAGAATACAATGCATTGAAATTAAGGAAATAAACATCCATCCTTGAAAAAAGTACTAGGAGTGTGCTTCAGTCAGAGGAGTCTTGCAAACCAATAAGTGACTCGGTCTTCTAAATATCAAAATCACCACCATATTATTTTCAGTAAGTTTCCCTCATTATTTGAGTGATTATTATTCATATGTTTTCAATGTTACAAAGCATTCCTAAAATAAATGATAGAAAACATTCCTATAAAAGCACTAATTTCATTTACAAGTATCTTTTGCCAGGTACAAATATTTCGGGCACTACTTGTCTCCTTCATTGCTGGTGATATTCTGAAGCTTCGTCATTTTGACATTAACATTAGTGTCGAAAATTTTATTTAGGTCAATAGAAGGGAGATTTTTGTAACAATAGTTTCTTTAAGGGTAATTAAAGTGACTAGCTCCGCTGTAGACGAACCCAAGCCCGTTTGAGAAAGGAGGAAGGAAGCCCTTGTTTCCCTAACCCACGACCTCCATGCTTTCTCCTCCTGAGCCCCCATATTGAATGGTAGTAAATGTTCTCGGGGTCGCACATTGGGTTTCTTACTTAGTTACATAACCAGTATACCCTATGTATACTGGTATGAACTGGGAGCCCGATTTGATGTGTATCCTATATACATCATCAAGGCTCCTGGGGAGACATCTTGCTGTATGACACTTACCTGCTACTCTATCCATCTAAACCGAATCCGCAAAGGTAAACGTTTATTTTATTAATTGTTTTTTTTTGTTTTTTTTTTGTTCATTTCTTTTCTTTCAACATTACATTTCACATTTTAAATTATTGAAAACCTATATCAATAATGAATGAAGCGCTTTTCACTTTTACCCTAGCTTGACGCGCTTCACAGGGGAGCGCCAGCCTGTGGAGAGAATCAACTTGACGTGCTAATTGTCCAGGGTGGCCACATGGAATGGAATACCAAAAGGCCGATTAAGGATCACGGCGCAAGCCAACACCTCACCCCTCACCATTTTGTTGGGCACTGGACAATACCTCCGTTAAAAGTAAAACCGTGAATACTAAAACGTTTTAAATAATAATTGGGTAGCAGCACGCTCCCTACTGGACTCGAACAAGACTCGTATTCGACATTTCCTCCACGACTATATATATTAACTCAACTCGAGCTTTTGTTCTACTTCCCCGTTAAAATAGCTGAGGCGATGAGAACGTGTGTTCTCATTTACCAGGAACTTTTCCTTCCCGCTACGCCTTATTAATTTATAGATGATGAGAGTCACTCTACGATATTTACGATATTATCGCAGCCAGCTTGGGGGAAATATCTTGCATATGAGTGAGGAAAGCTTTCGCCTCCATATTTGCCGCAGCTCTCAGTTGGCGGGCAAAGGCGTTTACATTTAATCGCTATAAGCTCCCTTAACTTTCTCTTATATAGAGTTTCTCGGTTGTGATCTATCGCCGAAGTCTACGCGTCATCCAGATACTGCAGCTTAACAGCGGTATATCGGCCACAACGTACATAGTCATCATTTGCTGGCACTCATCAGTGCTAACTCCTGGGCGGGAGTTCCACTCGCTCATTCATAATATTTAGCCTTCATTCGCTAGCGCTAAACAGCGGTAAATGGTAGACGGGGAGTTTTCTTCGCTCGTTCATAACAGCTTCCCCAATAAGGAGACATTAAATGCCGAGAAATGCTAACAACTGTAAAAACATCTGCAGCTCTGCTACTAAATCCTTCTTACACCTCCTTTGTGAGGAAATAAGAGGGGAGTGCGATTCTTCGTGCCTGATAATGGAGTCGCAATAATAACCATGCCACCAGAATGGAGGTTGGGCGACAGGCTAGCTCCCTTCCTTGGAAAACCCTGCAATGCTTTAAAACATGCACAAGAGCCTTAGAATGGATTGAATGCATGGCAACGACCTTGCAATCGGAAAAAAGACTATGGCATTGGATCCTGGAATGACAGGTCACTCGATTACTCTGGTGCTGTTAAGGGCCTTTTAAATTGGTAAGTCAATATAAATTAAAACTACTGGCAATTCAGAAAACGAATTTTACTGGAAATAATATCCAAGACATGAGATCGCACAGAATATTCAAAAATGGGAAGGCTATTGAAAAACATGGATTTGGAGTGCTTACAGTGTGGATAGGGAGTTAAAATTGCACGTTTATTTAAGGCAGTCAATGAACGGTTGTGTGCGATCCATATAAAAGCAAAATTCTTCAAAATATGGCTGATAAACGTACATGCCTTCGACCGAAAAAAAGGAACGAAGAAACGAAGGAAGCATTCTACAATCACCTAGAAAGACTAGTTGACTCATTGCCTACAAACAACACAAAAATACTTCTGGGTGATTTCAACGCCAAGGTTGGCAATGAGATATCTCATCGGGGAACGATTGGAGGATATAGCGTCCACGATGAAGCAAATGACACCGGCAAGTGCCTGATCGCCTTTGCATGAAGCAAATATCTAGTCTTACGTTCAACTTGCTTTCCTCATCGACGCATTCATAAAATGACCATGGTATCACTAGATGGCAACACATAAAACCAGATTAACCATGTTCTGATCCAACAACGTTGAGCCTCGAGCATACTTGACGTTCATACATACTGAGGAGCCAATTGTAACTCAGATTACTACTTGATCAAATTAAGCTATCCATGCCGTATGTCAAAGGCGTATGTGGCAAAGATTTTCCCGCTACAAACATTTGACATTGAAAGGCTGCAAACGGCGTTTGTGGCAAAAACTTTCACGGAGACCCTCGACAACCAGCTAGTTCCCATATTATCAGACGCATCGCTGAAAACAAGCAACGAGCTCTGAATGGAAGTGAAAGTGGCTGTTAAGACCCTGGCACACCGCAAAATTGGGCATCGAGCCCGTCGCAAAGGAAACGATTGGTTCGATGATGAGTGCTAGAATGCGTTAGATGAACAGAATTAGGCTTGCAAAGAATATTTAGGTAGGAAATCCAGGATTAGGAGAGAACCTTATGGAAATCTCAGAAAAGTAGCGAATAAGATAATTAGAACCAAGACGAGAAAATACTATGACGACCAATTGAGAAGTATACATGTAAGTTTAGCGAGCAACAACACAAAACAAGTATACAAAGTAGTGAAAAGCCTGAACCGTGGTTATCAGCCCAAAGCTGGGCTCTGTAGTGATGACATTGGCAATATAGTCGCTGACGAGACCAAGATTAGGGAAAAATGTTCTTCATATTTCAAGAACACCCTTAATCCTCCATATAGCTCCAAAACATCGGAGATGTTTGTGGAGAGCTTTCATTGGCCAAACCAACTCTGGATGAAATTAGTTCTACCATCAAAGCCCAAAAGAATAATGAAGCGACAGTCAACCATGAGATTCCAGTGGAGTATGGTGGTAGCAGTGTTCATAAAGCTATTCACAAAGTCATCCAGCACAGTTGGCAACAAGAATATATGCTGAAAAAGAGTGGAGCCAGTCAATTCCATTCTCTACCCACAAAAAGGTGACAAGCTAAAGTGCGAAAATTATAGAGGCATATCACTACTTTGTAGGGCGTACAAAATATTTTCAAAGACCATAGAAAATAAAATCGTATCATACGCCAACAGTTTTATTGGGAAGTGTCGAGACGGTTTTAGAGCACATAGATCGGCGATAGACCAAACATTCATTGTCAAGCAGGTCTTTGAGAAATGATGGGAGTTCAACATAGACGCACACCAAATTTTTATTGACTTTAAGAAAGAATTGGACAGTATTGATCATAACCTACTGTACCAAACGATGCTTGATTTGGCATCTCAGCCAAATGAGTCCATCTTACCAAAATGGCAATGACGTCGAAGGTCTCCAAAATCTGCATCAATAACCAACTCACAGATGACTTTCAAACAAATATTGGACTAAAGCAGGGTGATGGGCTGGCCCCATTGCTATTCAATTTGGCTCTGGAGTACGTCATAAGGAAGTCACTTGTTGACACACAAGGTACATTACTTCACAGGTTCAGCCAAGTAGAAGACTATACAGACAACATCAACTTTCTGTCACGGTCATTAACAACTGCCAAAGAACTCTTCCTAAAACTCGACAGCGATGCAAAATTATTAGGGGCTACAAATCAATGAGAATAAAACAAAACTTATGACGCAGTCGAGGAAAAATACTTGAAGTGCCCAAAATATCGCACTCAGCAAATACAATATTAAATATATGGGCGTATTTGTATGTTATATTCAGACGCTGAAATAACGAGAACCGGTTATGAAAGATAAGAAACACACCGAAGAGTACAGATCGCAAAAAAATATTTTATTCAGTTTTGACGATCTTAAAGACACAGGAAACAAAGCTCCAAGTATACAAATCTGTAATAAGACCTGTGTTATGCTAAGGGTATGAAACATGAACCCTAACCTAAGCATCCGCAAATATATTGAATGCCTTTGAGCAATGGGCCCTGAGGTGAATAATAGCAGCGAAGCTAGACGGGGATCAATGGCAAATTCAATACAACGATGAGCTGTATGAAATTTCTGACAAGCCGGAGGTTGTAAGACTGCAGAAGTTGCAATGGGCTGGCCACACGAATCGTATGGACGAACAATGTATACCAAAGAAGGTATTTATTGGGAAACCTGAAAGCCGGAGACCAGTTGAGAAACCAAGGAAACGCTAGTTAGAGTCGGTTGACGAAAACAGTTCATCGCTGCTTGGATTTCAAAATTGGAGGACGCGGTTAATGGATCGAGACAGCTGAAGGTGCTATGCACAGGAATCGAAGACCCGAGAGAGGGGCTGTAGTGCTACAAAGAAGAAACTCAGGAAATAACCTAGCAAGAGCCGAATTGGTAATGCGTTTCAATCAATTGTATTCTTGAAAAAGCTTTTGAACTCAAGCATGAGGATCTTAAGCTTAGATGATGCCTATGAAGAGGCCTGTCACTTGCGTACAGTTAAAGTAGGAAAAAAACTGCTTTGTGTAATGAAGCTTCGAGTAGGGTTATGTAAACTTTAAACCAGAATAAAGTACACTCATCACTTGGGTGAAATTTTTGTAGCTAATATATATACGAACGATATTTCGATTTTAACCAGAGGGAAACACAGTGAAACACACACAATATAACAAATTGCTGGGAATAATTATAATCTGGGAGTAAGCGAGAGTTAAGTTAAAGAGACATAAAAGGTAATCAACAATTTTTATGGACAACTCCTAATAATATAGCTTTCTTGAAAATGAGGTACAAATCGAAGCAAAATTGCAGTCTCAACTGTATTAACAATTTTTATTCTACCCGGGATATACATGCGCATATATATATATATATATATATATATATATATATATGTATATATATATATATATATATATATATATATATATATATATATATATCTATATATATATATATATATATATATATATATATATATATATATATATATATATGGAAAAGCGAGAAACATTTACAGTTAAAAATGAAAAATAGTTCACTGTAATAAAAATGCAACCAATCAGTCTCCTGCCGTCAAATGAAAAGTAATCATTCTAAAACTCATTTTTAACCATCAGTTAACTTATAAAAATAATTCAGAACTCAATAAAAAAAAGACGGAGAACAGGAAATGCCTACAGAATCTGAATGAGTTTTCCAGGAAATTCGAAGAAGGATCGATGGGCGCAAACAACCAAAAAGGTATTAAATTAACTTTTCGTTCATATTTAAGAACAGAATTTTCTCCATCTGTTCTGGCTTTAAGGTGCTGCACCTTTTTGGTAAAATTAGTAATATGTGAGGTATTGATTTGTAGTATAAAATGTGGTGAAAACAATTTTCCCAGAAAAATGTTGGAATTTGTTCAAAAAGCTACAAGGTAGATGTTCGCATACGATAGCGAAAGTAACAAAATTCTAGTAAATTACTTGCCCAATAAGTAAAATTCACACGCATTAAAAATGCATATACATCATGTATCACATTACTCACTCGCCCCCGAGCAGAAATTGCAACTTGAGCATTAATTTCATTTTCATGGGAATGTTTGTCCGGCTGTATTCCGCAGAATTATGTGCCGAGTAGAATTTCTTGAGTCGCGGAAAATTTAATGAAATTTGAGTTGCAATCTTTGTTCCCATCGGAATGAAATTTTGTTATGAATTTAGAGTAAGCAATTTTAGAATATGAAAATGTTGTTTTTAAACTTTAGCTTTTGGGAAATAAATTCACTGGTAGTTTTTTCGGCGTTAAACAGTACTGCACCAGAAATATAGCTTTTGTTTCTGCACACTCTGGTGTTTTGTTACGGCTTAAAGGAGCTAGAATATTTCTAGCTCTGCACTGGAAATATATCTTTGCTTCCTGCACATTTACTAAAGTACTAAATTGTGGATTGGGCGGTAAGAAAATTACCTTATTGTGGTACAAAAACATTGGTGACCCCAACGTGATCCAGAACGAGGGTAAGAGAGAAAAGTTGACCGTTGCAAATCAATCGTATCATTTGAACAAGCCCTACAATGGAAAAGCTGACGGCTACGCAACCCGAGCTCGAGAGTTAACTGGAACAGCTGCTGATAAATTTCAAGAAGGATTCAGTGTCCAAAAAAAAAACCAGAGAGTACCAAGATAAGAGGCTAACATAGGCTTGTCACAAGGGTACTCGTCCAAGTTTGATCAAGTTCACGAACAGTTGAAACCATTTAAAGCGACCGCGCCAGATCATCCGTACTTTGCCAACAATTACTACAACAAAATTTAGAAGGTCCATGTTTCATACCCATAGCATAACACTGGTCTTATCATAGATTTGCATACTTGGAGCTTTGTTCTCCTGTGTATGCAGCTGGTCTTCAAGATCGTCAAAACAGAATAAAATATTTTATTTACGAACTGTATTCTTCGGCGTATTTCGTTCCTTTGATTGCCCGTTTTCGTTATTTTGGCACCTACATACAAAAATTCGCTAAAATTCTCGATACTGTATTTGCCAAGTATGATATTTTGTGTATTTAAGGTATTTTTCCTCAAATGCGTCATGGCTTTGTTTTATTTTCATTGATTTGTAGCCCTACTAGTTTTGCTTCGCTGTCGAGTTTTAGGAAAAGTTCTTTGGCAGTTGTTAATGACCGTGACAGAATTTTGATGTCATCCGCATAGGCTACTACATGGCTCAACTTGAATAGCAGTGTACCTCACGTATCAACAGGTAGCTTCCGTATGACGTACTCCAGAGTCAAATTGAATAGCAATCGGGCCAGCCCATCTCCCTGCTTTAGTCCGATATTTGTGTCAAAGGCATCGATGAGTTTGTTATTGATTCAGACTTGGGAGGTCGTCGACGTCATTGTCGTTTTAGTAAGACGGACTTATTTGACTGGGATGCCAAAGCAAAGTATTATTTGGTACAGTATGTTACGATCAATACTGTCGTATGCTTGCTTGAAGTTAACACAAATTTGGTGTACGTCTATGTTGAACTTCCAGCATTTCTCAAGTACCTGCTTGACTGTGAACAATTTGTCTGTTGTTGATCCACCATATCTCCTAGAATGAATTTCTGCACACTGGACCCTTTCTCCAAGACGATGTATTTACCGTTTTGTTACGCTTCTGGCTTCCGATGTTTATATTCACGGTGGACATCGAGAAAATGTACTCCAAATAAGAACTAAGGAAGAAGATAAGAAATTTCAATTAATATTCTGGAGGACCATTCAGATGAAACAGTTAAGTGCTACCAACTAAGTATGGTGACATACGGCATTACAATGGCTCCATACTTAGCCATAAGATGTTTCAGACCAAAAGCAGCACAAGCAGAAACGTCAGCCCCATCGGATTCGCAAACCATAAGGAATAATATTTACATCGATGACGTCATGGCGGGAGCTAACAGTCTAATGGAAGCTCTCACAGTACAAAGGCAACTAAAGGAATTTTTTTAATCAGGAAGGTTCAAATCGCGGAAGCAGTTCAATTCAATATAAACGACAAAGACAGCTACCATGTGAAGACGTGGGGCATAATCTGGCTTTCCGAAAAGGACAACTTCTGCTTAAAAATAATCCAGCCCAGCGACGGCAAAGTGCCCAAAAGAACAGTGTTCTTTGACATTGCGCATCTCTTCGACCCATCAAGAGTAATGAGTCCAGTGGTGACCAAAGACAAAATATTTTTTTCAAACATTATGGAAGCAGCTGTACCAATTCAGATGCAAGTTTTGTGGAGGACTGCAATGCCTTGAAGAAATCAAGTTTCCCGGGCATGTATTTTCGGGCAAAAACCCGCGAAGCATTGAATAACATGCTTTCAGCGACGCATTAGAGAAGGCACAGGGTGCAGCTATATACGTGCGATCACATCAAATTGACGGCACCATGGTCATGAGGCTCCTATGTACCAAATCAAAGGTAGTGCCAATCAAGGCTACAACGATTCCGCGTTTGGAGCTTCAAGCTGCAACACTCAGTACCAGGCTCGCTACTCGAGTCAAAAGGGATCTACAATGGAATGATGTTCCATGCACATTTTGGACGAACTCTGAGGTAGTTCTTGCCTGGCTGAGGAACCTATCATTATCATACGTCACCTTCATTGCAAACCGAGTAGCAGCTATACAGGAGCTTACCACAGCTGAACAATGGCGACATGTACCATCCAAGGAAAATCCTACCGATGTGGTTTCCCGCGGAATCTCACCGAATAAATTGAAGAATAATATTTTTTTTTGGTTTTCTGGGCCCAAGTTTCTTCATGGCGGTGAAAACATGTGGCCGAGGAATCAAAAATTTGAAATAAATCTAGAAACGAAGCAAGCAAAGGTGGCACTTTCAGTTGCAAACGAAGGAAACATACTGTCCAGGATCGACCACTTGAATTCTCTTCTACATTTACAACCGATTTTTGTTTATGTTCCTGGGTTCGTAAATAACGCTAGAAGCAGAGGGTTCAAATGCTCATCATACCTAGCTCTTGAAGACAGTATAAAAGAAGCAAAACGCCGAAACTTCTCACAAGAGTTGGCCTCCCTTGAAAAAACTGCCATAGTAGACAAGCAAAGCAACTTAAGCTCTAAAAACAATAATAAATAAATAAATAAACACCCAAGGTTGTTACCATACAATGACACACTTACTCGGCTGGTAATGACGTAGATTCATAATAAAAATTTTCACGTCGGACCGTAAGGATTACTCCCTACTACGCGCTAAAAATGTTGGCCTATCAAAGAAAAGTGAATTGCGCAGACAATTGTATTAAATTGCGTTCACTGCAGCAAAGCAAAGACAAAACTTTTATCCCAGATGATGAGTAATATGCCTGAAAGAAGAATCAAACCTGATAAGCCATTCCAAACAACAGAAGTTGATTTTTGCAGTCCATTTTGGATTCATTACAAAGCTAGAGGAAAGAAGCCTCAAAAGTGTAATGCTACGTAACACTTTTGAGGCTTCTCTTCGTTTGCTTTGTACTAAAGGCAGGGCA
The DNA here is from genome assembly GCA_963969285.1 of Odontomyia ornata. Lineage (NCBI taxonomy): Eukaryota > Metazoa > Arthropoda > Insecta > Diptera > Stratiomyidae > Odontomyia > Odontomyia ornata. Next base: position 330,869,343 of record OZ017739.1, read on the forward strand.
CTTAGAAGTTGTAAGCGACTTGACAACTAATGCAATCATCGGTGCGCTGAAATGCTTTGTGGGTAGACGTGGAAACTGCCAACGTTTGTATTGCGGCAACGCTACAAACTTTGTCCAAGCTCGAAACCAACTGGAAAAACTTCCACCAGCGATATATTCAAAGAAAGCGGAAGAACAAATAAATAAATTCTGCACACTGAGAGGAACCAAATTACATTTCATCCCACCAAGAGCGCCACATTGCGGTGGACTGTGGGAGGCAGCCGTCAAGTCTTCAAAAAACTTGCTTCCATGCAGCCTAAACTACAATTCGCTGACATATGAGGATTTGGAGACGGCTATAGTGCAAGTAGAAGCGATACTCAATTCACGAACTATCACGCTAATGTCTTTGGATCCGAACAACCTGACTGCGCTGACCTCAGGACATTTTTTAATAAGCAAACCATTAACCAGCACTAACGCATCCACTGAAAACCCCACAGTGAGTAGATCTACATCAACACTGGAAGCGCACTCTTCACCTCAAGAATCAATTCTGGCAGCGATGGTTCAAAGAATATTTGACTGAGCTGCAGTATCCAACCAAATTGAAGCAACAATGCCAGAACGCCCAGCCTAGCATGATGGTTACAATAAAGGACAGCAATCTTCTGGCTATACTATGGCCTCTTGGTCGCATACTAAAGACTATAAAGGGAAATGATGGTTAAGTCCGAGTTGCAATTGTAAACACGTCTACAGGTGTTCTCAAAGGGGCAATCCACTATATTGCTCAATCACCAGTAAAGGTCAACGCAGAAGTGAAGGACGAAACTAACGAAGAGAACATCACCAGTACAACGTGCCCACACTCTACGGCGCACATAAATACAGGCAAAACAACAAGTCCATCCCCAACAGAAGGTCCATCTTCTTCCAAAAAACCGTGCCAAAGTCAGCTCCCAATCAGCCTATTATTATTCACATGCCTTGTCTTGCTGGTGCTAGGAAACAATCAGGCAGCAATATCACCGTTCAAATCAGGACCTGGTTCGTATTTTGAACGAATGTGTTTCACTTACTTGCCATCCAACGAATGGGATTAAGTCATTAACTGCAACATGACTAACAACTAGAAGGAGCTAGTCACTGTAAATAAAGGGATTGAAAACCTAGATCACTCTGTAGCAAAATAGTAAATAAGCGTTCCCGTCCACCAACGCTAGCTCAATTTATACACACAACATTTATGGATTAACAGAGAACAACAAGTTACTGCGTCAACAAGGCTAGGATCGAGGGAAACGATCCCTTCTCGATATGTTCGGTAACATTGTTCATTCGCTATTCGGCATTTTGGATGATGAATATGCCCAAAAAATGTCAGAGACGATAAACTACCTTCAGACAGACAGTTGCTAGAAGTACTGAGGAATCAAACATCCATAATCGATTGCGCTACAAATATCATGAAAGAGTCGCAAAAAGCAGTTGAACGACGGGTAAACGAACTAGAAAAATACCTCAACTAGATGCTCAATACCATTAAAGGAATAACCCACGAGTTTCATAAAAAAAAAATAAATAACTGTATACTTCAACACTCTAGCAATTCGGTTCATACTGATGACATCACATTATGAAAGGACACAATCGACACTATTAAAAGTGATAATAAGGGCTCATCACGGCAAAGTCAATCTGCAAGTAATAGCTCCAAGACAGCCACGAGACCAGCTAATTATGATTAAAGAGCACCTCCCACCAACTTTGCGAATACCTGGAGATAATGGACACTTAGCAAAATCATACGAAATAATGTCCATAGAAAGCAGAATGTTAAGCGAGCAAATAATTTTCCGAATAAAGCTTCCAATTTTATCACAAGAAATATTGGAAACCTCGCGAATCGTTCCAGTACCTATATTAGCTAATGAAACATTTCTCACCGTTATTCCGACCAACACAAATTCTACTAGTAAACCTACATCGAGATCAATTTTAACCCAATGTCCTAATTTGAAATCTCAAAATGTCCGCTTGTTGACTATTCCAAATTCATCTGCAAACTACGGCATCCAATGCATCGATGGGAATCTAGTATCAAACTCTGGGAAATTGCAATTTTAACTGAATCGTGCAACATTTCCAGCTGTGAAGTTTTCAAAACAAAGGAAAGCGTAAGGTGGATCCAGCTCTTGAATCCAAATCACTGGATTTATGCAACAAACCAACCTGTGAGCATCAAATCATTTGTGGAGCGACAATCTGAACTTGTGTGCAATCCCGATCATGCCATCAGCGTAACTGGTGGATGCAGCATCAAAGACGAGGTTACTACATTACAGACGAACAAAGTACATCTCACGATGATGAGAACGTCCATCATTCCTTCGCGAAATATTTTCGACCTCATCGAGTTCACCGAAAATTTCAATAACAAATGTATGTCGGCCACTTACGAGGACAATTTCAAAAACGATGTTAAAAAACTACAACAGAGCATCAATAAGCTACGAGCCGCCAAAACGGAACTCGCAACAAGCAAGTCAAACAAATCCAGAAATCCATCTTTGAACAGTTCATTCAAAGGGGGGGAGGATGTTCGCATACGATAGCGAAAGTAACAAAATTCAAGTAAATCAATTGCCCGATAAATTAAATTCACATGCATTAAAAATTCATATACATATTGTATCACGTTTCTCACTCGCCCCCGAGCAGAAATTCAATTTTTCATTGTGATTTCGGAATTCAGGAAAAGTACAAAGTAACCAGTTATATTTCCAAGTAATGATTCAATATTTCGAACCGGGCAATGCACCCGTTATTCAGTAACGCTAACGTACGGTTTGCCACAGCCATTGAGCCAGAAATGAGCCTCGTCGCTGAGAATGATTTTTCAAAAATAGTAATTAATAGCCATTCAATAATTTTCAAACGTTGCTGGTTCATGAACTTTACCTTGATGAAAATGTTGACTTTAACTAACGGTTTGCCATTGACAGTTCATCAAGAAAGTTTAAGATTGCGTTCATATAAAAATACGAAATTCTTATTTCCCTAATGCAAAATTTATATATATATATATATATATATATATATATATATATATATATATATACATATATATATATATATATATATATATATATATAAATATATATATATATATATATATATATATATATATATATAAATATATATATATATAAATAAATATATATATATATATATATATATATATATATATATATATATATATATAAATAAATATATATTTATGTATATATATATATATATATATATATATATATATATATGTATATATATACAACATATATATATACAGGGTCTGAATAAAAAGTAACCGGACTGACCTCAGCAAATTTTTTATTGGCAAAATATGTACAATTTTTCTTAAGAAATCTTCAAAGTAGTCCCCATTGGAGTCGATAACACGCTGATACCGGATTTTTCAATCCCCGAACGCTCCCTGGAAGTCGGCAACCTCGATGCAGTCTAGAGCCCTCGTCGTAGCACGTTGAATGTTTTCCAGAGACCCGAACCGCGTCCCCTTAAGGTGTCTCTTGATCTTGGGGAACAGAAAGAAGTCCGCTGGTGCCATATCTGGGCTGTAAGAACTCTGGTTCGGTTTGCAGTCGATCAAGGATTTCCGAAGCGACAGCAACACGACGCTCCTTTTGCTCAACAGCCAGGTGTTTGGGTACCAGCTTTGCGCAGATCTTCCTCATGCCCAGATCGTTCTTAATAATATTGTGAACGGTCATCTTATCAATTTCCACCTCATCTGCAATAGCCCGAATGCTCAGACGACGATCACTGTTCAACAAATCACGCACTTTTTGCACATTTGTGTCCGTGTGACTCGTTGATGGAGGACCGTCGCGCTGTTTGTCATGGACGCCATCGCGGCCCTCCCGGAAATGTCTGTGCCACTGAAACACTTGAGTTTTGGACAGAGCATCCTCACCGTAAGCCTTTTGAATCATTTGAAGGGTTTCCGTGGCCGTTTTCATGAGTTTGAAACAAAATTTGATGCTAACACGTTGCTCGATCATACGCTCCATTTTGACTCCAACGACGTAACTGAACACGCACTCCGCTCTCGCTCGATGCTATCCCTCCAAGTGCTTGGGGGCAACTGCTGCAGACCGGTTCCCTTTACCTAGACCCCCACCACCACTACAGCGCCAGATACCGGTCAGCAGATGCTTTGACGGCACGGGGCAGGCTCAGCCCGGTTACTTATTATAAAGTCCCTATAGATAGATATATATATATATATATATATATATATATATATAGATATATATATATATATATATATATATATATATATATATATATATATATATATATATAGATATATATACATATATATATATATATATATATATATATATATATATAGATATATATATATATATATATATATATATATATATATATATATATAGATATATATATATATATATATATACATATATATATATAGATATATATATATATATATATATATATATATATATATATATATATATATATATATATATATATATTAGGGTGTCTCTTAAATTTCAGTTTCAATATATTTTTACGCATACCTTCTTAAAAACTTTCGTATTGACCTAAGATAGTCTAGAAATAAATATTAGCCCGATTTATAAACGATAACCCGTGCCGACTTGAGTTGTTGTTGCGCGGGTGCAGCGCTGAGACCTGTTACTGCGAATTTCATACCTGATTTCTAACATTATTAGTGCGTTGTTGTTTATTGTGTGAAGATGTCTGTGGAATAACGTAGTGATAAACAACCTTATGGGACTTCCAAGCCACCAGATAAATGGTGCAAAATTACCATCTAATCGACAAGTTCTCAACGTTTTATTTTACAATATTCGTGAAGTAAATCTGACTGTTAGTGAAAGTGCGAATCTTGTTATAAGAGAGTGCACTATATTTTGGGAAAAAGCCAGAATTCCTACAAAGGCGTTTCCTAACTGCGTGAAGAAACTTGTTGACTTATATCATGCTTGGAGGGATCTGCAAAAAACTGTAAGAAAACTCAGGTGACGTTCAAGAACAGTGAAAATAATTTATTAAAAGACCTTGATAACTTATTTGATATTGCGCATGCTGATGCTTTCGACAGAATGAAGTTAGAGGAAGACAAAGAATTTTTAAGGAAACAGAGAGAGCCTGGTCGACCGGGATGCTTATGTGGAATTGACAAAAAATTGGCGGAGAAAGAAGAACGAATTGGATTGGAAGAAGAGGTAAGAAAGTTAAAACAAAGAGAGTTATTGGCTGTTGCATCTACTTCTTCGAGAGATAGCTTGGAATATCTTGAGAATTCGTATGAGGAACAAATTTGGAACTCTGAACTTAGTACTCAGATTCCTTGCCCTGAAAAAAGTTCTAAAAGAGGCACGAAAAGTTTCATAGCTCCTAAACTGGTAGCAGCTTTAGATCGATGCCAATTAAGAATAAGGGACTCAGTTTACATTCTCCATGCGGTTGTAGAAGCGCTTGGTCTGAACAGCGATGATTTCCCTATTAACAAATCCTCGATTCAGCGAATTCGTACTCAGGCAAGAAAATCCAGGGCAGAAGCAATGAAAACTGACTTCCAGAATAACTTGCCTGACGTAGTCACAGTCTATTGGGATGGAAAACTATTACCTGGATTGGATGTTCAAAAGAAGAACGCTTGCCAATTATTGCTTCATTTCACGATAGAGAACAGCTTCTTGCAGTACCAAAATTAGAGAGTTCTTCTGGAAAACATCCAGCTAAAGCCATTTCAACTGCACTCTTTGACTGGAATCTCCGTGATAAAGTACAGATAATGTGCTGCGATACAACAGCTTCAAATACTGGCCGTTTCAGTGGAGCTTGTGCTATTTTGGAGCAGACTTTAGAAAAGGAATTGCTGCTTTTTGCTTGTCGTCATCATCTTTATGAATTGGTGCTTAAAGCTGTTTTTGAAACCAAGGTAAAGCAAATTACAAGTAGACCAGATATTCAATTTTCAAAAAGTTAAGAGATAATTGGAAACATATTAATACCGATAACATTAAGCCACCTCTCGATTTCGTTAAAGCACATATTGCTGAGACAAACATTACATCTTTGGTAACTTTTTATAAGACTGAACTGGAAAAACTTTTTATTAGAGACGATTACCGCGAATTGGTTGAACTATGCGTTGTGTTCTTAGGAGGAGATACAGAGAATAAACTAAAAATCAGGCTCCCCGGAGCTTTGCATCAAGCGTGATGGATGGCGAGAGCAATCTTTTCTATAAAAATATGTTCGCTTCAATCGCAACTTAAAATGACTGCAAAGGGCAAAAATGCTCTACAAGATGTTTGCTTATTTATCGCCACCTTGTATACTTAACCTTGGCTCGAATGCACAGTGGCAATTAAAGCACCTAACCAAGACTTGTGCTTTTGAAAGCTCTAAAAGAATATGAGAAAGTGAAAGCGACAAGTTCCAAGGCATCCATAAGCAGGCTTGTTCATCATTTATGGTATTTGTGTGTAGAACCAGTCATGTTATCACTCTTTGATGAAGAAGTTGATTCCAAAACCAAGACAAAAATGATTAATAATTTAAACAAAGATGAAAGTTCAGATTCTGCTAAACGCTATCTCCCATCGAAGGAAGAAATTACGCAAAATTTGTTTGGTAAGCTTAATATTTTCTTGTTTCTTTTTTCAAAGTTTCGTGGGTTAGTTTTTGCATATTTAAACTGTTTTTTCTTTCTTACAGAAATGACGCTGGATGATTTTGTGACTCAAAGAAGCAAACAGTTTCTATCTCGACTGCAGATCGACGAAAGTTTTCTTCGGGAAGATGTATCTTCTTGGGGTGACAATCCTGCTTTTTGGAAGCTAGAAGACAAATAAGTCATTTGGAGGTCGTAGATGACACTGCTGAAAGAGCTGATAAATTAATGCAAGATTTTAATGGACTTATTATGGCTGAAGAAGAGCAATAACAGTTTTTGTTGCGTTGTGTTCAGGAACATAGAAATCTGTATCCAGACTGTAAAAAAGTACACTAATGAGAAGTTACCCTAATTAATTATTTATTTATAATATAATTTGTATTTAAATAAAAGTTTATGTTGATCTTATTTTATTTTTACTCATATTTACTTTATTTGTTGCATTTTTATTAGTTTTGTTTCAAACCAAAATGTTAGGCCAAAACACCTTTTTCTATTAAACTTTAGAGCTCGATCGGCACGGGTTGCAATCATGCTGCAAATATGAAATTTCATATTTAAGTATATTTTAGCATTTTTTTAAAAAGTAAAGGGTATGCGTTTCAAAATTCTCAAAAAAAATGTTTTGCCATTTAAGGGACACCCTAATATATATATATATATATATATATATATATATATATATATATATATATATACATAAATATATATTTATGTATATATATATATATATATATATATATATACATATTTATATATATATATATATATATATATATATATATATATATATATATATATATATGTATATATATACAAGTACATATATATACATATATATATATATATATATATATATATATATATATAAATATATATATATATATATATATATATATATATATATAAATATATATATATATATATATATATATATATATATATATATATAAATATATATATATATATATATATATATATAAATATGTAAATATATATTTATGTATATATATATATATATATATATATATATATATATATATATATATACATATGTATATATATACAAGTACATATATATACATATATATATATATATATATATATATATATATATATATATATGTATATATATATAAATATATATATATATATATATATATATATATATATATAAATATATATATATATATATATATATATATATATATATATATATATATATATATATGTATGTATATATATATATATATATATATATATATAGAATTGATGCTCGAATCAGATAATTTGAAAATTATATAATTTGGTCCACATTATGAAAAATGTTCATTTAGCTATTCATTACTCTCAAAAACAATTTTGAATATACTAAGATGACCATTTCAAAAAATAAAACATATATATGTTCCCAACTTTAAGCGAGCAAGCCTCATCTCAGGAAAAGAACTATATACTCGGTAATACAAGCTTCCATGCAAGGATCTCTAACCGTAGCTGAATTTTCTAGTATGTTTATTAAGCATTGAGTTTTGAAACATCATATACATATATGCTTAATAAATGTAGCAACTCATACTTTCATCATGCAATCCTCCACTTAATACTCATCGGCATATTGTTCCACTAGATTGCAATTTCGCTTATCAAATCCCCCTTCTGAAAGAATCACTGCATTAGAGAGCCAAGATTAAAGGACGAAAAGTCAAATGCAAGTAAATTGACAGCATGAAAGCGGCCCACAAATCACAAAAATGTGAAAAATGTTTCCCAACCCCAAGTAATGCATTGCATGCATATGTACAATATAATATCTGACAAAATCACTTGTAAGAAATTGATTTTGTACATTCAAAGGACTTGTGACACGTGCGGTCACGTGTCATAATTGCACTTTTCGTAGAATGCTTCCTAGTAAACAACATGTGAATTTATGGTGCAGAAACGATGGCCCTTGAGACTTTGATGTACGTGAGGATAATGAAATTGTCTGAAAACAATATCTTCAACTTGTTATTTTAATGATACTCTCGCTCATTATTTTTCGTCTGAGTATGTCTAGTTTTTGTTTGTAGGATAAAAGGTTATTTGCCACATAACGTTTAATGGTTACTCTAACGAGGAGTGTAGCCATGGTTCATAGTTTCCGGAGAAGTAGGTATTATAGGTTCAAACAGGTTGAATTTAATGAAAGTTTTATTATAATCAGCTTTTTCCTTGTGTATACCTTCTATCTCGAGTCTGCGAACTAGTACAAAGACTTATTCGGCACGGCAAAGTTTGCTATCTTGAATATCAGGTACGATGGTGGATATAAATGACTGGAAAAATCATATTTAATTCGGGATAGTTTTGAAAATTTTCATCTGAAATCTCATTTAAAAATTTCATTTTGGAAGAGGTGGTTAAGACAGATTTATTTTTATTTTGAATAATTTTTCTGTATATCAAAAGGACTCTTGAGAAAGTGTTGGAAGTTTTGCAGCCATATTCGAAATTCAGGAAGAAGCTAACAATGTCCACAAAGAGATCCTTAACCTACCTTTAAGAGACAGGATCCTTAATAATGTTGGTAGATCATTATATTATCTTGAAACAGCTACCAAAGTTTGGTTTTTATTTAGAAAGACATAGATATTTCAATCTTTTTTTGCTTTAATCCCTTTGAGCCTTCGCTTAGAGATAGTTAGAGTATCTCATTATCATGATCGCATATATCGGCAACTCGGGAAGGTGATGTTGTCAATACCATGCTTTGGCTGTGTATCCGTCTACCCAGTTGCGATACCTTCTGATTTTAAATCGGAATGTATTATAACTGAACGGACTTAAAGTCCGTCCGAAGAATCACTCGAACGAAATCTCAGTGTCGCCAACGAGACGCGAATCAGAGACCTTCAGCTTACGGGGTGAGTGCTCTAACCACTATACCACACGGATTACATCTTTACATCTTTTTATCAAAGATAAATTAAACCAAATGTACATTTAGTTGAAGAAAATGTTCGATACGTAGTGATTAATGAATTTAATTCTAGTTACATTCCATGGTACTTTTAGGATCAGTAAATTACATTCGCTACATAACTAGAAACGAGATAGACTGGTCAGGAATAGTTTCTTACTATTACAAAAATATTACATATCGATCCAGCCTATAAAATAAAAAAATATATAAAAGTGGTCTGCATAGTAGAGCAAAAAGGGTTCAAACCACTTACACAGTAGTTTGCAGGCTTTAAGCTCGTTAGTGGTGACGAATTTGTTCCGGTGATTGTTCTATCAGATTACAAGCTTGCCCAATCGTGAGATGTGCTGGTTAAAATACGGAGTATTAATTACATAACCAAGTGCTATACTGACCACTTTGCCTTCTAGGTTAGCGTTATGGCCTAAAAATGAGATTCTAGATAAAACACATTTCCTTAAAGATAGTAAGAGTATTTCATTACCTTGATCAAATATATCGGCACTCGAGAAAGTAACATGGTAAGTACCATGCTTTGGCGGTATTTTTGTCCATCCAGCTTTGAAATGTACTGATTTCAAACCAACACGCATTCGAAGAATCACAGGAAACAAGTATCGTTACCATAAGTGGTATCTCAACTAGGGACCTTCAGCTTACATATAACTAAGAGGATTAAATTCGTTTAACTTTGCTAATAATAGCAGAATTTGTAAAAATAACTTTTTTGCCATAAAACTGCATAAGTATCATTAAATTTGATGCAACAGTTGTAGATTTTTAAGTAGTACTTTAAAAAGCCCTTATATTCTATAAGTAAATCTGCCGTTGACGGTCCCAAGCTCGTTTGAGAAAGGAGGAGGGGTCCACTTGTTTCCTTCACGCCAGCTACCATGATTCCTCATCCTAGATCCTGCAACCAGATGTTAATAAACGGTCTCGGGATCCCACAATGAGCTTACTACGACGGGACGCTAAATGCCGAGAAACACCAACAACGCAAACACACCTGCAGCTCTGCTACTAAATCTATTCACACCTTCTTTGTGCCGACGTAAGATGGAATCTTGTGGAAGCCATGCCTCGTTGCGGACATTCAAAGTTGAAGTCGTCAATAAGTGAGCGAACGTAGTAAGTGATTGAAGTCAGAAGTTATAGCGGCAGTGATAGTAATAAAAACAAATTGAAAAGTGCGAGCAGCAGGGAAGAACCCAATGAGAAGAAGAACGAACACGCTGGCAAAAAAGCAAGGAGTCTTCTGGGTGAGTGATTTTTTCTTTCCTTGGTTGCGAGACCATATTATTATGATTATTTTTTGATTCGCATAATCAGTATTTAAATACTTGGATAGATTTCAAAGTGTTTGAGTTTGGTTTGGATGGGTTGTGGATATGACAGATATATCCACAATGGACAAAGACCAGCAAATTTATCTGCTGATTGTCCAATTGAAAGCTTTGCAAACTGTGCAAGCGCAGCTTAGCGAAGTAATACAGCAGTTGAGGTAGACTCAACAGCAATTTATTGACGTAAACTTGGAGTTGGCAGTACAACGCCGAGTCGATAAAGGGCTCATGGAGCAATTGAGGGATTTGGCGCTGTAGAGTAAAAACAAAAAGAGGAAAGTAGAGTCTTCATCTTTCTCATCAGAGAGCTACCCGCCCTCTCCTCCTTCTTCAGAAGAAGAAGCTATGGAAGAAGAAGCCATACAAGGAGCAGATGGAGAAAATGAGTCCACGCAGGAAGACTCTGCTAAGGAGGATGAAAAATTTCCTACTCTGCCACCGTCAGATGGCTCTACCGGGGCTAACCATCACACCGAAAAACAAAACCACTCCGAGAACACACACCCCATCCAAATCTCCAGACGACGACCGAAAAATGGACCCAAGTCCTTAAGGACATGAAAAAACTTGGAATTAAACATAAATCCGCCAAAAGGGTCTACTTGGGGATGCAAAAATTTCCACATATACTGTAAGACCACAGAAAACTGACAAAATAAAGGACAGAAATGACAATACAATACCACGCGTATATCCTTCCTGAAGAAAGGAATCTGAATGTGGTCATCAGGGGTCTGTATGGACTGTCAATTGTCGACATCAAGGAAGATCTGGATCGCCAAGGATTCCACATCATCGAAATCTACTACATAAAATTAAGAGAGGGGCCATCCAGGTTGGTGAATGTCCTCCTTTCCAAATCTGAGACTGACACATAAAATATAAGAGCAATATGCCACCTCATATGCACTGTCGAAGCGCAACGCCCCCATACAGGGTAAGTTATATGCCAAAACTGTCAGCAGTTTGGACACCCCTCCAAACACTGTCGCGCACAGGCCCGTTGCGTTAAGTGCGATGGGCTCCAATATTTTTCAAATTGCGTTGAAAAAGCAGAGAAAAAGCCAAAATGTGTGAACTGTGGCGGAGAACAGCCAACCATTATGGTGGACGTCCTCGAAACCCAGTGAATGTCAGGAAATCGTTCACATAAGTTGCAGCAGCAAATAGCAATAAACCCGCCACAACAACAAAATAAAAACACACAAAAACAAGCAAATATTCCACAAATCACAAATAACAGCATGGACAGACTCTTTGCTACCATGCAGACACATTTCCAAACCATGATGCAAGACATGATGGCGAAAACGATTTAGGGAATGTTTGCATCACAAAACAATTTCAACAGCACACTGACAAAGAAACAATAATGACCTTTATGGATCATTTAACCATTCTCGCATGGAATGCAAATTCCGTGCTTCATAAGACTGGTGAGTTGACGCAACTTATATTTGATTATAAGTTCAACATCATTCTCATCCAGAAACCCTTTTTGAAGCTTGGAAATCGCCTGTGCTTCCTTAACTATTCTCTCTACAGAAATGACAGAACAACAGGTAGAGGAGACAGAACGGCCATTCATGTGAGAAGGAATATGAACCATAATCTTGTATTGACACCTACCCTACAAACGTTAGAAGCCACTTCAATTCCAGTGCCAATGGATTCTTTTGAATTCATGTTAGTCTCCGTATACAGCCTTCCACATGCATCTACTCTCATTGAAAATATTAAAAAACTTCTTCACTTTCAGGGTCCCATACTCCTTGCCGGAGACTTCAATGCTTATCGCCAAAGTTGGGGAGCTGTATGAAGCAACCGTGCTGGGACTGAGTTAAATCGATTCATCACAGATAATCCATAAAGCCTATATATCCCCAACGAGCCAACACATTAAGGCTACCGAAATAGTTATCCTCTCGATATTGATATATCACGTACCTTTGAGCACGATGTACGCATCGAAGTACTCGACGAACTTTCATCTGATCATAAACCAGTGCCAGGAGGAATATACATAGACGAACCCCTACAAGTCAATAAGAAAACTAATTGGCAAGCCTTCCAAGTCACACAGGCTAGAGAAACCATTATTCAAACCCTGAAACAGCCAGCCACACTGTAACAATGATAGAAGGAATCACAGACAAAATAATACACGCAAACGAGAACAACACAGTCACAACTCTGACAAGACTGACAAACCCTAATGAACTTCCTAACGACGTCAAAAACCTAATAAAGAGGAGGAATCGAGTTTGGAGAAGTGCTAGGAATACAGGCGATCCTAGATTACGCCAGGAAGCAAATCAAATTGCAAACGAAATTCGAGATCAGATATCGAAATCACGTAACGAACAATGGGAGAGCTTCTTACAAAGTCTGGGCCTTAAATACGACGCTTTCAGGAGGTTTTTCAAATACTTTTGTATTAAAAACAAGCTTATGATACCACCAATTCATGGCCCTTACGGTATCAAATTCGACAGTTCTGGTAGGGCGGAGGCCTCCGCAGATACTCTAGAACAACAGTTCTGTGAAAATTCATATGATGAGGAGGAAATTGAAGAACATGAAGATCACGTCAATCGGTTGACCAACAGGCTCATGAGGTCAGACATTACAGGCTCCAACCTAATACAAAGTACCCGTCTTCAAGAGGTTAAAGACATCATACAAGTACTGACCAAACAAAAAGCGGGGGAATAAAATGGCTCCCGGATAACATTCTCGATGCAATAATAGCGACTATAAACGCAATTTCCCGCTTGGAAAAATATCCCAAAATATGGAAATCGGTAATTGTTATTGTTCTTCCAAAACCTGGTAGAAACCTCATGTGTCCACAAAACTGGCAATGTATTAGCCTACTATCCTCTCTGTCGAAAATAGTAGAGCGGGTGCTACTAAATCGACATACTGAGGTTGTTAGAAAAAGAAATAGTTCCAGAGGAACAATTTGGCTTCAAGTCAGCACACTCCATAGAACTCCAGCTTACTAGGGTGGTTCAACACATTAGAATAGGGCTAAACCACAGAAAATCAACGGGTTTGGTTATATTGGACATAGCCAAAGCCTTCAATAAAGTCTGGCATGCAGAACTTATTTACAAAATGCATGAATACCAAATGCCACTGCAGCTCATCCAAATCATTGGGTTCTTTCTAAAAGGCAGATCGTTTTGTGTCGAAATTGACAACCACTTGTCAACCATGCGGCAAATTCAAGCTGGAATCCCACAAGGATCACCCATCTCCCCCATACTATACAATATGTTTACTATAGACATACCTCGGCTGCCTTTGAATGTCCAGAATTCCCTATATGCCAACGATACCTGTATTTTATACCCATCCAGACAAGCAAGAGTCATCACCGCCAAAGTGCAATGCTCCATAGGCGTACTTTTGAAGTATTTTCGGAATTTGGAAGATCAATTTGAAGACAGACAAGACCCAGGCATTATTTGTAGCTAGAAAAAGACAACAACAACCGAAAACTCTGACGTTCGACAGCGAAAATATTGCCTGGTCAAGAACAGCCAAATACCTAGGACTGACATTCGGCAACAAACTCTCTTGGACCGTCCACATACGTAACAAACGAGGACATTGCTATAGCGTACTATCGCAACTCTATCCACTCCTTAAGGCCAAAAAACTCAATTTCAAGAACCGGCTGGCCCTGCAATCCATGCAAAACAAATCCATCAGACAAGTCTTTGGAATCCCATGGTATGTTAAAAATACGGATCTATACAAGGAGTTCAGAATCGAACCTGTCAAAATATACCTACGTGACAAAGCACTTAAACTACTCGACAAAGTATACAGACATTCTAACACTAACCTGAGAATCCTAAAACGCAAAGCACTCGAAAATGAAATTCATCCCATTATCCACGCTAGCTTTAAAAACAACATAATTAAGTATTAACAAGAACAAAATAATATGATATCGTTAATCATGGTGAGCAAATAGTTGCTCACAGATAGAATGGAGCTAGGATGCTAAATCGCACCAGCTCAAAGTAAAACGAGTCCAAGAAAAGGCGTAAGATGGTGAAGGCGAGTTTTCCGCACCTGATAATGGAATTAAAAGCAATAACCATGCCACTGGAATGGAGGTTTGATGATGGGCTAACTTCCTTTCCCTGTGAAACCCTACATTGCCTCGAAATCGACGGAAGACCCTCAGAATCGACTGGATCTTGTAACAACCGCGGAAGTCACCGCAGTTGCAGACATTAATTTTCAGCAAAGGCGCGCATAGCCCGGGGTGGCATTCTGAGGCCGGGTAGCGCTCAGTCGTGTCGTGAGTTTCCGGGACACGCTCTGTTCGTGCTGAGCCATCCTACACATACAAACTATCACGAAGGGAAAAGGACGGGAAAGAGGGAGGTCATTTTAAGAAATGATAAGTTTGTACTTCTGATGTATAACTTTATTTCCAATATAACAATTCAGCAAAGAAAAATACAGGACGAAATTCAGCTAAATAAAGCCCCCTTTTAAAAATAAAATTTTGATTAAATTCAAAAATGTTAACATTGAATTGGAATTAATATCAGAAATCAAATAAAAAACTAAATAATTTACAAAATAGGTTCAGTAAGTATTAGAAAAAAAAAGCAATAAAGAAAGAGAAAAAAAAACAATACAAAATGACTCACCCATGTACGGCTGTGGAGCGCTTTGCAACTGGAAGGGGAACGGGGCAGTTGTTAAAATTTTATAAAATTTATTACATTTATTTTTTCCTTTCCTATATTAATTTTTTACACTCGCGTACAAACGGGCTATCTCAGCAACAAAATACTACCAGCTATGAACAACGTCTCGAAATCCATTGAATTCATCCAATCATACATTCGTTGCTTACGCTTTACTTTATTAACGTTCTAAAAATTTTTTTTGGTTTTTTCTTTTTAGGATTCCAAACACGCAATTAAATCGTCTTTTGCTGACAAGACCCACTACGATTTATTTTCCGCAAGATGAATTGTACTATTTCCGTCTGCACATAATTAGCTGTCAATATACTCCCGCTAACCACTTGCGCTATCAATTTTTTAAAAGTTACTTTCTTCACTCCCACACTACAAAACAAAGAACCGACTACGTTTTCTCTTCGGATACATACGCGAACCGTGCTTTTTTAGTTTATACCGTCCTTTTTCTCCCTTTTTCCACTTTTGCCAAATAATCGTCACCATCAAATAACTGACTCAAAAACTTTTTCTTTTCACAAATTCCCAACCCAAATCTTTTTCCCAATCAGATATTCCAAGTCACTCTCACACTGTAAAAACTCCCTCTTCTTTCAACGCGAAATACAGATTTGGTTATTCCGCAAATCACAAAATCGACAAAAACGCAATAACTCCCTCTTCGTTTCAAGACCAAACAACAAACGCCTTAATCCAAAAAAACCAATTCCGCAATCCTTTCCTTCCCCGATTCCGGGTGCCGTACCAAGGTAACCTCAAAGCTCGATACACTGTGATCCCATTACACACACATCTTTTCCATATCGACAAACGCAATCATTTCTATTTTGCATATATGGCGATTTGCATATCATCATGCTTGTATACACGGAAATGATTGCTTTAGCCGATATCCTAAAAAGAGTTTTTCCGGCGCTCGAGAGATCTAGAACGCAGGGTCCCAGTGGACACCACGGTTGAGAAACTACGACGCTACCACCGGAGCCATCTTCTGTTGATCTCCCATGCATTTATTTATCTGCTTCAACTATTAACCCTTCTTAATGGGCATGGAAATGAAATTTATTAGTAGGGAAGCGTGGATGAATTTTTGTTAATATAACAAATAAAATTTTGTTAGTGGGAGATCATACTTAAATTGGTTAATATGAAGGAGGGAATTAGGCTTTTGTTAGTAAAAACGTATCAAATGAAATTTCTTTAATGGGAAGTATTGAATGGAATGTTATTAGTGGGATAAATAGGATTATTAAGATATTATTTTTTTTTGCATTAAAAATAGGGTAAAAGGGTAGGATCGAGATGATGGGGAATTAAAAATTAAAAGGAAATTTTTAAATGGTAAAATAAACGAAAAAATATACAGATTAAATGGATAATGTGCGCAAAAGAATGTGGAGATGTTACGGAGGCAATTTGAAGTTGCAAATGGGAGAGTGCCGGTACGCCAAAATTCACAGCATTCTATGGCAACGATCTTGCGAACGAAAATAAGGACTATGGCATTGGATCCTGGAATGTCAACCCTGGTGCTGTTAAAGACCTTAAATAACAGGCCAATCAGTATAAATTAAACTAGACTGGAAGTGATATTCAAGATATGAGCTCGCGAAAAATATTCAAAAGTGGAAAGCTTGCTGGAAAGCGAAAGTTTGAAGTGGCCTTCGTTGTGGGTAGGGAGTTCAAATCACATGTTGCTGATTTTAAAGCAGTCAATTAATGGGTGCTTCAAAATCTGGCTGATAAATGAACATGCCCTGATGGAAGAAGAAGATGAAGAAACTTCAGAAAAGCAGCAAATAAGATCATCAGAATTAAGAGAAGAAAATACTTTGACGTCCAATTGAGAAATGTCGATGTAAGTCAAGTGAGCAACAACACAAAATAAGCATACAAGGTAGTGAAAACGCTAAAACTAGTTATCAGCCCAAGACAACACTCTGCCGTGATGAAATCGATTACATCATCGCTGATGAGTACAGAATTTAGAAAAAATGGGCGTCATATTTCAGGAACCTCCTTAACCCTCCGCACAGCTCCAGAAATACTTAGCTGATAAATATTCCCGGGGAACATCCATTGACCCTACTCTGGATGAACTTCTTCCCACCATCAAAGCCTAAATAATAATAAAACGTCAGGTATAAGGAAGATTCCGATGGAGCTCATTAAATATGGTGGCAGCGGTGTTCAAGAAGCCACCCATAATTTCATCAAGCACATTTGGCAACAAGAATATATTCCGAATGAGTGGAGCCAATCAATTATATTCCCTTTCCACAAAAAGGTGACAAGCTACAGTGTGAGAACTATAGAGGCATATCACTGCTTTGTACGGCATACGAGATATTTTCACAGATCTTAGAAAATAAAATCCGATCATGCGTCAACAGTTTTATTGCAGAGTATCAATTGAGTTTTAGAGCAGGTAGATCGACGAAGAACCAATTGTTGTTGAGATATACTGTATAGTGAAATAGGTAAATTAATGTCCGTAAAGGACTGCAGCGACAGCCTGCTACCTCAGCGGTAGAGGATGTTAAGATCCGCCGTGATCTGGGGCCGCGTGAATCCGCTGGCAGGCTAGCATTGCGGTGTCATGGGGTGCGTTCTTTCCCCCTAGCACAAGGACCCACTACAAGAATACTTCGCATTCACGAATTAAAAGGGTCGAATACCGATCGACTGGTGTCAAGGTCGAGGTAGCCTACTAAGTGTTGAAATCGCTTGTTCAAAGAACTAGTTGTGCGGAGACTTTGTCGTTACCGACAACCTTATGGCCCACAAATAAGAGTGGGGCATCCAAATGGAGGTGGTGCCCCCCTCGCACCCTCCCAACCGAATCAAGATCCGAATGTAGACGTGGCCATATATTTCCCTTTTGAGTAGAAAACTCATATAAACATAATTTGCATGAACTTTCCCATCAAATCAGAAATATAGACGTGACCAATTTATGTTCTGGAATAACTTACATAACTCTATACCACAAAAGGGCACGCGAGCGGAAGGTTACTCTACCCGGCCTAGCCCATGATATAGGAGGAGCTTGTCATCGTTGCGGGTCCTGCAGGTATATTGTAATGTTTAACAATTCATTTTTATTCTTTTTACTTCATCGGAATTAATATTATCACAAGAAGATATATGATGTTTCGATATTTGTACTAACTTAAAATGAATGTGAAATTCAATTACTATTATGGACGATATTAACTTTACTCACAAGATTTATTTGAAGTTGTTCTTGAACTCCCTGCAGTGTTAAAAAATGCTAACTTTGTAATTTATAAAATGCTGGGTATGCTTTTTGCCAAAAAGAAAAACGGTTAACTACTTGTTCTGTTGATGAAGTATTTACTGTGGTAATTTTTACTAGCTCCAGTAATTGCAAATAATATATTTTTTGTTAAAAGACCTAAAGTTGACTATGAATAAGAAGGGCTAAATCTTTCGAGTACGTATCCGAAAATTGTTGCCTCAAATCATGCCGAATTAATAATTATAATGACAACTTTACTTTCCCACCAATTATTTTTAGAAATGAAATTTTTCAAAAATATTCAAATTCCGTTTGCACCTAATTTTAAAATTTTCAATTGATCAAGCCCTTTGAATAAAGCTCATGATATATTCAGACTATTCTGAAATGATTTTATTCTGTGTAGGAAAGCTTCAGTATTGATAACTTTTATACGATTTTTCACTAAATATAACTCTTTCAGTTCAGGTAACGACGAGAGGGCAACATTTGAAGTCGCTTGAATGCGGTTATGTGCTAAGTTTAGTTTTTCTAGTAATGGAAGTCCACGAAATGTTGGTATTTTTAAAGTGGTTCCTCTTCAGACCTAAACTCGTTAACGAAATTAGATCAGCGATAGCTTCTCGAACACTGGCATCCAGTTTGCTTCCAGTGAGATCCAGACTTCTTACCCATTCCGGCAATGGTGGAACATGATGAAGGTTTTTTTTTTTTTTTTTTGCATTCGAAGCAGTCGCCAAGGCAGGCACCTGGTGATGAACAATAGTCAAGAACTGATTCACTAGACTTTACCTCTTCTAACAAATTGCAAATTTCCGTCACTTATTTGGACATTCATAAAATGATCCGACGCCGAAGTCGCTGACTGGATGTCGTTAAAAGCAGGGACAAAACTTATAAGCAACCATGAGAAATTTAGCACAGCAAACACGAATGCAATGTTGATGTTCAGTGGCCAGTGAAAGAAGTCAATCATGCTGCACACAACACAGCACTTTGTCCTTTATTTCAAGGGACTGATTCTACGAAGATCAACATTCCCAATCAAAATCGAATTGCAACATCGAAAAACAAATCGCTGTAGCATGTGTAATGGAGTTTGCGCACGATTCCATTAAACGAAAGCTTCAATGATACATCTTCCGACCGGCAAAGCACTTGTCAATATCAACACACTTGCATAACATGTTTGCAGCACGTGTTTTCTGTGTACAAGCAACTTAAAAATCTTGAGTTATATTTTCCAACATTTCATCACCGAAACGCCGAGTTTTATATCACCTGGTCTTGTCAACACCAATTCTGACAATGAATCTCGCGATAGCTTTTACTTATAAATCCGTACTGTGGGTGTTACAATGTAACTAACAATTTACAACGGCGGCTGTTTTCCGCATCTTATCCGGTTTGCGGTCTTCAGTGGACTGCCATGCACATCAATCCCGACCAGGTATCGTCGTTATCTTTAGAAATTTAGGCGATTTCCTGTGTTTATCGATATTTTCTTTTTATCCTTATTTGCACAGCACAGTCAAACCCGCAACAAAACGCAATTTCGTACGAATCATGCACGTTTTCGGTGTTCACTCCCGCCTAAATATTTTCTTTTCGGCGTCGCGGCGTGATAATCGTGAAGGTCTATAACAGACTCCACGATTCGCCCAAACCCTCTCTCTTGTTCATTACCGTGTACACGATAAACCGCATCAGCTGAATTCGATTGCCTTCGCCAACGTAATACACCGTTTGGATGTACTTGATCAGCATTCTCATACTCTAAATTTAATGTGGCAAATTTGAATTTTTTTAAAACTAAAATTTAACCGAAGTAATGAAGAGGATTTGAAATAGTAATAAAACTTAAATCTCATAACGAAAATAATTAAAGGGAAACATTTAAATTTAATATAAATGAAAATTGATATAAAATTACATTTAAAAATGATAATAAAAAAGATAACTATTTTACAATTTACGATTATGAATGTAAATAATTAAATGTTTTTCTAAATCTGCCATAAAATTTTGAGTGGGAGATAGGAAGATTTCCGAGTAGTTTGCTTGTGTGACTACTCGATTACTACAACTGAAAGTGTAACATAGACGTACAAGTTTCGTCGATTTTAAACAAGTACACTATAGTATTGATAGTGGCGTACTGTGCTGAATAATGCTTTGCTTTGGTATAGCAGCAAAATATGCCGGTCGTACCAAAATGGCAATGACGTTGGCAACCTCCCAAGTCCATATCAAAAACCAACTCATCAACGCCTTTAACATAAATAGACTAAAACTTTCTACTTGGCTCTGCGGTACATCATAAAGAAGCTAACTATCGATCCACGAGGTACAGAACTATGCAACTCGAGCCAACATTTTGTTACGGCCGTTAGCAACTGCTATAGAACTCCTCCTGAAGTTCGACAGCGAAACAAATCTAGTAGGGCTACAAATCAATGAAAATAAAACAAAACTCATGACGTAGTCGAGAAAAAATACTTCAAAGGCACAAAATATCCTACTTGGCGAATACTGTATGATAATGGTGTGCAAATTTGTGTATTTATGTGCCAAAATAATGAGAACTGCTAATAAACGAGACGAAATAGCTCCAGAATAAGATATTTTATTCAATTTTAATGATCTTGAAGAATAGCTGCATACACAGGACAACTATACAAATCTGTGATACTCTTGGAAGCTAGCATTCTTTGGGGAGCACCGCCCCCATGGACCCGAGGATATGGGGGGCGCCGTGAGTTTCTCTGCTGGGATGACAAGTAACGACTCTGATTGGATCTGGACTACGCTTTGGACAACGAACTGGAATTGATGCTTGGGCTGGCAGATGTGATGGTTTGGACCTGGTTGCTTTGCACAGTAGCGCCGAGATGACATTCGTGTGTGAACGGCTCCAATTCAACTATCATACCATCTCCGTCCCGGTAAAACCTTGGCAGGGCTCGGAGTACGTTCGAAGTTCGCACCATTGTGTTGGTGGTATGGGTTTGGTTGAGACTAACTCCCGATTAGTGCTGGTCTGGCTCTGAGGACTTGTCCCCATAAGGGTTTGTACCAACCCTCGCATGGCCTCAGCTACACACACGAACGGAGATAGCGGCTCCGAACTGCAGGATGCTTCAGGTGTTCGAGTGGTTAAAAATAATATAAACAGCAACGAAAATTCGATTGTCACTGCTGCGATCGTTACCGAAGCGACCGATTCAAGTGTCCCAATGCCGGTACAGCAAAGAAACATCCTGAAGCCATTAAGAAGATTACGGCACGAAAAGCAACGAGTGACCAGACACCGCGTGATTGCACCGCCAGCGTCGAAAATGTGGCGGAAGTACTGCATTCTGAAACGGAACGTGATAGCCTCTCCCAAGGATGGTTGCAAGGTACAATTGCCGCCCAGCGATATGAAGAAGAAAGGCTACTCCAAAAAGCGGGAGATGTTCTGAAAAGAATACAATCTGCATGCGACTCCCCAAAAATCAGCAAAGCAGTAAAGCAGTAAAAGTTGGGCTCCTTGAAATAGAGGAGCTCCTAGATCACACAGGGTGCTATCGGAGAAGCTGGTTAAGGGCTGAAGATGAACAGAAGGCTAAAGAGGCACTTTGGGCGAAATCTAAAGGTGACAACCAGATAGCTCCACCATTAAAAGTAAATTAAAGAATGTCGTCTACACCAATCGAAGGAGATCGGGATAAAAAAAGGAAGGAAGAGGCACTTGATGGGCGTAGAGCACCACGTCTCGGGTTCCAGACAATGCTCGCAAAAGGAGCGAAGAAAACTGCAAAAAACTCCTTCAAAAAAGCCAGAAAGTAAAGTTCGCACGGACGCCCAATCAGAAAAAGGACCTGATGCAAAACAGGAGAGGCAGAAGCCCTGACGAAGACAACGGCAGCAAGTACTGCTCGTGTAGCCCCAAGATGGCAGATCCTACGCGGAGGTCCTGCGGGACATCAGGGGGAACGTAAGGCCTGAAGACACCAACACAACTATTAAAGTAGTACGACCAACGCGGTCGGGCCACATACTGGTCGAATTCGGAGCAGAGGCCAGCAATAAAGAAGCATTCTGCGACGCAGTAAAGAAAGTCCTCGGCAAAAGCGCAACTATAGCCCCGCTCGAGCCGATGGCAACGATCGAAATACGAGACATTGACTGCGTGACGGATCTGGCCGAGGTAGAAGAGGCCATCAAAAGGGAGCTCCCTAGCGTGGGAAGGATCAAAGTGAGGCTGATACCAGAAAACAACAGGGGACAACGCATGGCCATAGTTGACTTGAGCGAAAAGGACGCCGACGAATCTCTGAACAAGGGCGAAGTACGAATTAGGTGGATTGTCTGTAGGATACGGCGAAGAGCATCGCCTCTTCAATGTTTCAAATGGCTTGGTCATGGTCACACCACACAAGTATGCAAAGGACCCGATAGGAGTTCCCTATGTTATAAAGGCGGTGAAATGGGACACCAAAGAAAAGAGTGTAGAAAGGAGGCACACTGTATTCTTTGCAAGCATGCTGATCCAAAACCTGATTTTGGATACGTCTTGGGATCAGGAAAATGCCGGGTGTTCCTGGAAGCCCTAGCCAAGGCAAAATCAGAACTCCGATGACCCGCATCCTGCAGCTAAACCTGCACCGCAGTTCAACCGCCCAAAATCTGCTTGAGCAGTTTGTGAGGGACATGAAAGCCAACTTCTTGTTGCTGAGTGAGTAACACCATAATAAAAGTCCTGCATTATGGTATTCTGATCAAACTGGTGCTTCCGCTATCTGGGTTCGGAACAGTGACTTTCAAGCGGAGAGTTGTGGACAGGGGGATGGTTTCGTGCGGATTCAGTGCTCAGGGACCACCTTCTTTAGTGTGTACCTAACGACTAACGAATCGATATCATCTTTCCAAGCCAAGCTTCAAGCTTTGGAGGGCGCTGTCTTGAACGAAGAGGGCAACGTGCACGTTGGGGGTGACTTCAACGCTGAAGCAATCGAATGGGGCATGCCTCAGATGGATCCGCGGGGAAAATGAATCCTGGAAGTGACGGCCAGGACGGCGCTCGATGTTTTAAACTCCGGAAACACACCGACTTCTTGCCGTATTGGCTCTAAAGGAACCATACCGGACATGTCATTCGCCTCGGAGTCCTTAGTATGGAGGATACGCAACTGGAAAGTATTAAAGGACTACTCAGCCAGTGATCATCAGGGTATTTTGCTTGAGATAAGTGATGCTGTCTCCCGACGTCCGTGCTCTCGGCTTTCTACAACTGGAGGGAACATCGGAAGGATGGACGTCGAGACGTTCGTCGAGGTGCTCACAGCAGGTGAGCCGTTGCAGGAAGCTTCGGAGGGGACGGTAGAGCCGGCAGCTCAAGACGTAGTGAACTCTACTATGAGCATCATTACGACTGCTTGCTGCGCTTCTATGCCCCGTCGAAGACCCCGGCACGGCAAGCCCCCAGTGTACTGGTGTTCCACTGAAATCGCTGAAAAGTGAAGGAAGTGTCACAAGCTTCGACGTGAGGCTCAACGGTTGCGGAACGGTAATGAGGCATGCAACTGGGTGGCAGCATACAAATCAGCTAGGAAATGCCTTCGCGAACTGATTAACAGTAGCAAGGCTCATTGCTGGCAAGACCTAGTGGACAATGTGAACAAGGGTCCGTGGGGCCTTGGCTACAAGCTGGTCATGGGGAAACTTGGGGCCCTACGGAAGCCTTGTATATATGACGCGGAAAAGATGAACGCGATAGTGCGGGGACTCTTCCCCGCCCATCCCGTCCGTGTTGACACTGTCCATGGTGAAGCAGCAGTTGAGTGCCCACTCTTCACACAGCTGGAACTGGGAAGGGAAGGGAAATCCCCAATCGCCGTCTGCATACCGCCCGTTATGCATGCTTGATACGGCTGGGAAAGTGCTAAAGAAACTCATCAAGGGAAGACTCACTGTCGCAATTCGTGCTGCTGTGGGCCTATCTCCTCGGTAGCATGACTTTAGAGCAGGACGTTCTACTATGGATGCGATTGCAGAAGTGGTGAACGCGGTTCAAAAGGCAGAGGCATATAGTCGCACCAAGCGACGGATCGTCCTGTTGGTGACACTCGACGTCAGGAATACCTTCAACTCCACTAGATGGGTGGATATTCTGGACACGCTGGAAAACTCTTTCAAGTTCCAGAATATCTAATGCGGCTTTTGAGGAACTACCTAAAGGATCGAAGCCTGCTCTACAATACGACACAGGGCCAACGAAGGATGGAAATTACATCGGGTGTTGCCCAGGGATCTATCCTTGGGCCGGACCTGTGGAACATGCCTTATGACGAGCTACTGAGACTTGAGATGCCAGGTGAGTCACGCTTGGTCGGCTATGTGGATGATGTTGCGGCTCTGGTCGCTGGGTGCACCGTTGAACAGGCGCAACTTAGGCTAGGTATGCTAATGCGCCGATTGAGGGACTGGATGACTGCTTGTGGACTCAGTTTAGCACTAGAGAAAACCTTGACAAAAAAAAGAGAATCCCTACAGTAAGGATGATCAGTATTGGAGACATACAAATCGAATCGAAGTCAGCGGTGAGGTACCTGGGGCTACTAATCGACTAGAAGATGAGTTTCTCTGAGCAAATCAGGGCAACGGCTGAGAAGGCTGCTTCGGGAATATTAGCTCTGAGTCGCCTTATGGCCAGCGTAGGGGGACCCAGCCCATCAAGAAGACGCCTTTTGATGAGTGCTGTAGGGTCAGTGCTACTGTACGGAGATGAGGTATGGGGCGACGCTCTCAGCAAGGAGGTATACCGAAAACGATTGGCACAGGTACAGAGGAGAAGAGCACTGAGAATTGCATCTTCGTATCCAACAGTCTCCGACTCGGCGGTGAGAGTGATTGCAAGCGTGATACCTGTCACCCTCCTCGCTGGAGAGCGCCGTGCTATTTACCTGCGTCGAAACAAGGATGCGAGGGAGATGGTTGCCCACAAGGAGAGACAGCGCTCGCTCAACGATTGGCAGCAGTCTTGGAGCAATTGCACGAAGGGAAGGTGGACTGCACACCTCATCTTGTATGTGAGATCGTGGCTAAATCGAAGGCATGGTGAGACTGACTTCTATCTGACCCAGCTTTTGAGCGGACATGGGTGTTTTCAGTCTAACCTGCACAAGATCGGTAAGTCACGGTCCCCTATTGTCGGGTTTTGCGCAGGAGAGGAGGGCTGTGCCTGCCACACATTTTTTGCGTATACAAAATGGGCCAGGCTGCAAAGGAAACTCAGCAGGGAGACGGGAGAGCTCACCCCGGTTAATAATGTTGCGGTGATGCTCGAATCGGTTGACAAATAGAACCAGGTGGCACATTATTCTCGGGCAGTCCTAAAATATAAAAGGGACTCACATCAGGTAGGGGCGCTAGGAAAGGGATCCCCAGCTTGAAGGCGCCTCACGGCATAACAAAACGAGACCTGACCCGAAGTAATGTGTCAAACTGTTCCAGGCTGGGTTCTCAGGTTGACAGGGGAGGTGTTTAGTGGAGAGTCCAGTCGCGCATGGGAGTCCTACACTCTGTGGATAAATGGCATTCACCTCGCTACCACAAAAAAAAAATACAAATCTGTGATAAGACCTGTGCTAGGCCATACGTGTAAAATATGCAACCTGACCCAGGCATGCGTAAACATATTGAACGCCTTCGAAAGACGTGTCCTATGCTAGACGGGGACCAATGGCGAATTCGATACAACCATGAGCTGTATCAAATTTTTAATGAGCCGGAGGTCACAGCAAGTGTAAGACTGTGGAAGTTGCAATGGACTGGCCTCATGATTGTATGGACGAACTATGTATAACCAAAACGGTATTTTTTATGAGAACTGAAGCGTGGAGACCAATAGGAAAACTGAGGAAACGCTGGTCTGACTCAGTCAATGAAGACAATTCTTCGCTGCTCAGGTTTCGAAATTGGAGGAATCGGTTAATGGATCGAGACAAATGGAGGGGGTTGTTGCAGGAATCGAAGTTCAGAAAGTGTTTAGTACTACGGAGTAGAAGAAGACTATTATTAGGAGAATGTATAAATAAGAAGAGACAAAAGAATCAATGAAGTAAACTAGGAAAATAATAAACTACCAAGTAAAGACGATAAAACATCGAAGTTGAAGGAGCTAGTTAGTAAGGAATGAGTATTGATAGCCGATTAAAAACTCTACTTTGTCACCAAAATCAGCATGTAATACAGGGGAAGAGAGAGAGAGTTTGCAAACCATAGAGATACTACTGATATTATTTACCGGAAACTCAGCAACGTTATGTAAGACCAATATATTCTTGAATGTGATGAAACTGATGGCAATCTTAACTAGATGCTAAATAATTGAAGGAACCTTACTTATTTGTTCATAAAACCATTCCACTTGCTTTTTTATTTGTTTGGTCCTAATTTTGAATAAGCATACTATTAGAGTATTTTTTCGGTTTATTCATTAGTGCCTTTGGTGACTGAATTTCATAAGTTTTACATTTTCTAAACCTTCTTGACAGGAGCATACCCTTGGCAACTCAACTTGTTTACCATTCTGTTAGTCCTCAAAAAAATGTTAAATTTAATGGCTATAAGTTTCCCACAACTTCTAAGCATCTTGTTCGTATAATTATTTACCACCAATTTTAATCCTCTAATCTCAAAATGTGACGTGCTGCTTTCCCTCTTGGAGTATTTATACGTAATAAACACAGCGGAGTAGTTAAGTGAAAAGCACTAAGCGATTGTTGTAATGGTTTCTTCCAGCTGACTGTGACTTGAACGTGACTGTGACAACGATAATAATCATATCAAATGTTGTAGTATCTGCACTCAAGAGGTTTGAAAGGTAGATAATGAACTTAATTCGGCTTCGAAATTCAAATTGCTTTTAACGCGATACCTTGTTCTCCCTCAGTGGTTGTCTTCGATGAAAAGTTCGTTTGATGTAGTATTGATAGTGTTAGCGCTACCAAGAGCATTTTGAATGAGAATATTTTTTAATAGCTTTCAAAATGCTTACAATAACTGCGTCTCAGCATACCCGGGAAAACAATAAAAAGGAGCAGCTACATTTTATGTACAAAATCCTACCTTATCTATGTCGAACAAAACAACTCACATATTACTAGACAAACGAACCAACAACCCTAAAATTGTTAATTTAACTACAACATTGACCCTACGTTGAGCTGGTTGGTCTGAATCAGTAATAGCAAAAAGTGGATGGAAGGATAATTTAGCGGTGTCATGATGAAGTCTATGCAAATATAATTTTCTAAATCTTAACTCAACTTGAATCACAAAGTTGCTCATTAAAATTATCAAAGTTATAGAAAGGGTAAGGGATAGTATCAAAAACTGTTTCCATTCCAGGAAGACTTAAAACAAGGACAAGAAACTCAACAGCAAGTGGAAGCATCTTTGAGGTTAATAATGCAAATATTGCCTTCATGGTGATAAAATCAGCTTGAGGGCGATACTCGCTCCAAAAGTTTTAATAAATAAAATTATCGTAAGCACGTTGGGTGGATTTAGATTTAGAAGCAAGTTTCTGAAATTTATGAGTTTGCTTGCGGCAAATTTCATGCATTTAATTAACTGCTCTGCAATGTATATTTGATTTTTAATAATTTGGTTAGAGTTTCTTTTTGTGATACATAATTTCGCCAAGTAAGAATAAATCGATGTAAAGTTTTGGTTGTGTTTCCGTAGATTGAAATGACTTTAAGGAATGAAAATTTTAGGAGTACAGGTGGGGAAAAAAGTAATAATATCCTTTTATACAATCGAATTTTTTTCATTGATCTTTGTTTCCATTTGGAGCAGAAAATATACACCAAACATGTCGAGTCTTTGCTGACATTTAGCGTAGATACATACATATATACGGTGCAGAAAGCTTAGATCATTTTCAGCAGTTGAAATTGTATTTGCGTCTTTGTCAGAGTTTCTTCAATGGCTTAACATCCAGCATGTAATTATAGCATGCAGTCCACGGAACTGCTCTCTGTAACCCTTTTGTCTGGTGCCTTTAGCTAAAGCGTTTAATTTGTCGAGAGCTTTTGGCTTCAGCTTTACAGCGAATTTCCTAAAAGGATGAGTGGTATGCTATTCTACGCTTAAGCTTACTCTAAGGCAAGTGGATGAAGGGATTAAAAGTGTGCAATCAGATGTCCATAGCTTTATTTGTAGAAACTCAGTTGTCTTGGTACCGTTTACTAATCAACTATGCCTGGTTAATGTCTTAACATTTTACCAGGGCAATAATTTTATTATATATAATAATCATTAATTCTACTATATACGTTCTCAAGTCCCACATCATCGGAATACTATTTGAATATTGGTTCAAATAACAAAATTAACCAATGCATTTCGAATACTGGTCAGTCGTGTGTCATTATGGTAAAAGGTGCCATCGAGTAATCGAACAATTAAACTATGAAAAGCTTACATTGTCTTTTCGTGAAAGTCGAAAATTGTACTTAATAACACAGTCACAGCATGTAATTTTAAGGTATTACTTTCATTTTGCGTCTAGCTAACTAACTTCAATACGGTTAAACATTTAACAAAAAAAAAGGAAAAGTTAAGCTTCAATTTATTTATCGATTTCTGCCAAACAAGTTATGATAAATGTTGTTGAGTTTTATTACTACGATTTTAGAAGACACTTTGATGAGCAAATCTTACTGGTATAGGAAATAGGATGCAAGACCTTGATAGCTTCAGGCGTCGGAAAAAAAGACAACTAATTTCAAATTGGAGAAAAAAATACTAACAAGGAAAACATAAGGAATATGAATATAATTGAGGCACAAATCAGTGATAAATTATTAAAAAAGAGGTGAGAGTCCAGCCAGCATAGATCAAAAGATGAAAATTGTTTTGAACTCAACTGAGAATGTGCTTGAAAATCTGAAGATGAGGATTGTATTCCCCAAGGAAAACTAAGTGAAATTGCAGGCAGAATATAAATCTATCATGAGGAATACAAATTGTAAAACCAAATGTAGCAAGAAACGTGAAATTAAGACAAACAAATTGAGTGGACAAAATTACGCTTATATCAAAAAATTTTGTACTCAATCTAGGATATGCATACATATAGAACTGAATATTAAACACATCTCCTGTCAATATGAGAATAAAGCCTGGACTCATCAGACACAATACTTTGAGCTAGCTCTCGTTTTCGTTACCGTATGGTACCTTAAAGCTGGGCATCCTTCTAGCAAGAGGAGTGAAAGGAGAAGCAATCATTACATAAACCATCCTCCAGTCTAATTTTCACCGCCTGCTGTGAGTTCCTTTTATCTTTTAGGACTACCCAAACATAATGTGCCGCATGGTTCAATTTGTCAACCAATCCGAGTACCATCATCACTATACTACCCACGGTAACTTCTCGCGCCTCCCTGCAGACTTCTCGTTGCAAACTGTCCCTTTTTCGTTGGTTAAAACAATGTTCCAGGCATCGTCTTACTTTTCTATGAAAAATTTACAATTGGTGGACTGTGACGTACCAATCTTATGCAGATAAGCCTGAAAAGACCCATGCCCGGTTAAAAGCTGGGCCAAATAGTAGTCAGTCTCACCATGCCTCCGGTTAAGCCTGGGTCTCAAACTCGGGATGAGCCACGCTGTTTACCTTCCCTTCGTGCGTATAACCCAAGACTGTTGATAATTTTTGAGTGAGTGCTGTCGCTCCTCACGGGCAACGTTCTCCCTCACGTCCTTAATTCGACATAGGTAAACCATGCAGGACGACATGGTTCACACCTGCAATGACCCTAGCCTCCAAATCAGAGACACTTGGACACGAAGGAGCAATCCCCAGTGCTTCTCTTCTCTGCACCTGTGGCAAGCGTTTTGGCACAGCGTCACCCCATATTTCTATAATGTACAGTAGCACTTATCCTATAGCACTCATCAGAAGGCATCTTCTTGATGGGCTGGGTGCCCTTAAGGTAGTCATAGGCCAACTCAGCACCGATACACCTATAGCAGCCTTCTCAACTGTTACCCTGATTTTTTCTAAGAAACTCATCTTTAAATCGATCAGTATCTTCAATTGAATCAATTAGTAGCCTCTATACAGTTAGATGTCTCCAACTCTGATCATTCTTACTCTAAGAATTTTTTTTTGTCAAGATGATCACTTTGGTTTTCTCCAGTGCTAGACTGAACCCATAAACAGTCATCCACTCTCTTAATCGTCGTATTAGCTTACCTAGCCTAAGCTGCGTTTATTCAACATTATGTCCAGTGGCTATGCAACACCGACCACTAAGCCAATCAGTGGTAACTCCCCTGGCATCTCCAGTCCCAGTAGCCCATTGTAAGATACGTTTAACAGGTTTGGATCAAGAAAAGTTTCCTGGACAACATACGATGTAACTTTTATTCTTCGTTGGCCCTGTGTCATGTCAAAAAGCAGGCTTCAGTCCTTCAAGTGCTACTCATCCAGCAGCTCAAGTCTCAGTGGTTTATTTTCCAATTTATTTCAAGCCCTACAGTATGGATGGACTCTAAAGTAACACCCGTGATAACTTCTACCCTTCGTCAGTCCCGCATCATATCACAAAGCACCCATTTTTTCTTCAGGGAGTTCGTCAGAAACTGAATTAAATATTCTTGGGCTTGAAAAGGTGTTTTCAAAGTATTCAGAGTTTCCATCTATCTAGAGGAGTTGATAGCGTTTCTAATGACGAGTGTCACCAGCAGAACGGTCCATTGCTTGGTGTGGCTATATGCCTCTCCTTATTGGACCGTGCTCACTACCTCTGCAATTGCTTCAATGTGGCTTACTTAAAAGCCATATGGCCTTACTTAAAAGCCATATGGCCTTGTCGATGAATCAGGTCAGTGAGTATCCTCTTGATGAGTTTCTTGAACAATTTCCATGCATGCATAATGGGCGGTATGCAGACGGTGATCCAAAATTTTCCTTCTTCTTGCTGATCAACACGAGCCTTGCCACCTTTCAGTGTACCAGGAAAGCCCCGTATCGTAGCCAAAGGTTGAGTGTGCTGAGCAACAAGTCAGTGCAATAGAGATAAACAAGTTACAATACCTAAGCTGGAAAACCATCTAGACCTGGTGCCTTCTTGTTAGTTTTTTTATGATAAGATTGCTTCTTTCAGTTCAGACTGTGCGAAGAGTGGGCATTCGATTGTTGTCTCACCTTAGGCAGTGTCAAGACAGACGGAATGGGTGGGGAAGAGTGTCCGTTTACCTCGTCAATCTTTTCCGCGCAACTAGCTTGTATCCAAGGCCTTATGGATCCATGTTTACATTGTTCACTAGATCTTGGCAGTAGCAAGCATTATTCTTGTTAATCGGTCTGTAAAGACATTTTTGGGGCAACTTGCTACTCATTCTGTTGTTATACAATATATAGCCTTCTACCACTTTAAAATTGGGTAATTCAAGGAGTTCAGTAGCATCGAATTGGGGTGCAGCAATCGCTGTTTTCAAATGCTTTTGTTGAATAGGGTTTAAGTCATGCTGGCTAGAGAAGAAAGTAAGTTTTTCCTATTTTTAATTGAAAAAACTTGAATCCTTTAAAAAACAGGCGAGTGTAATCAAAGCTGAGATAAATATTCTGTGTTAGTGAAGAATGCTGTAGAATTTAGTTTCCTTCGTTTGATGTAATGGGTGTAGTTGGCGCTTCTTGGATGGAATGTTTGGTATCATCAATTGTGCTAATGTCTTAAAATCAAGGTTTAACAAGGCTGGATTGTTAGTTCAAAACCTTCTAGCCAAAGCTAGTGGCAAGGTAATTTATGTTGACACCCATGTCAGTTAGGGTGGCGTTGACTTTGCCAAGCAATTTGATTGAAACATAAGGTCGTGTGTAATTTTCTGTGACTTTAGAAATTCTATCGCTGAACAAGGTTTGATGGTAGGTGCGAATTTGCTTGCAGAAGTTCTCGTAATGACAGATTGACCATTTCATTTTGCGTGGACTTGAGATGATGTCTTCTACTAAAAAAAATTCTTTCACGCACCAATAAGGCACAGAAGATCTGCTCAATCAGTGCAAAACAATTCACCAGGCCATTACCAGCGTGACTGGATTTTGTCTAGTATACGAAGTGTGTTCAAAAAATATCGCGAATTTTTTTTTTTTCAAAAATTATTTATTTATTCATGAATATCTATTTTGTCCCCTTCAAAGTAATCCTCATGAGATATTATACACTTGTTCCAACGGTTTTTTCAATCTTCGAAGCACTTCAAAAAATCATTTTTTTTTAATCTTGTTCAGCTCCTCCTTCGATGCCGTCTTTATCTCGTCAAGCGTAGCGTCGTCCTTTCATGGGCCTCTTCAGTTTAGGAAACAAGAAAAAGTCACAGGGGGCCAGATCTG
The DNA here is from genome assembly GCA_963969285.1 of Odontomyia ornata. Lineage (NCBI taxonomy): Eukaryota > Metazoa > Arthropoda > Insecta > Diptera > Stratiomyidae > Odontomyia > Odontomyia ornata. Next base: position 330,902,795 of record OZ017739.1, read on the forward strand.
GGGAATACGGTGACTGCGGCATCATTAGTGTGTTGTTTTTGGCCAAAAAGTCGCGCACAAGCAACGATGTGTGAGCATGGGCGTTATCGTGGTGCAAAAGCCAATTTTTGTTCTCCCACAAATCCGGGCGTTTCTGGCGGATTGCTTCGCGCAAATTGCGCATAACTTGCAGGTAATATTCCTTATTGACCGTTCTTCCCTGTGGCAAGAACTCATGATGCACCACGCCCCTGCAATCGAAGAAAACTGTCAGCAATACTTTCACATTCGACCGAACTTGGCGCGCTTTTTTCGGTCTTGGTTCATGCGGCAGCTTCCATTGAGATGATTGAGCGACCCGTCTCATGCGCAAATCGTTGATAAAAATTGAATGGCACGAGCCAATCGATATGTTTGGGTCCTCAGCAACTTCTCTAACGGTGATTCGACGATTTGCCAATACCATTTTCTCCACTTCATTAATTTTTTCGTCTGTTGTTGAAGTGCTCGGGCGTCCGGCACGCTCTTCGTCGTTCACATCTTCTCGGCCTTCTAAAAACATTTTGTACCACCGATAAACGTTGCTTCGGTCCAAGGTAGCTTCTCCGTATGCCACAGTCAACATTCGGAATGCATCCGTGCACTTAATTTCGTTTTTCACACAAAATTTGATACACGTTCTTTGATCCATTTTTTTGAATAAGTAAAAATCTAAGACGATTGAAAACACGTGCAAGTAAAGCAGCTATCACCAATTAAGTGAACATTCAAAATGGCCGAGCTTGTCGGCATAAGTGACAGACATGAGTACCAACATAACGCCACAACAAAATCGAAATTCGAATATACGTAACCCGCGAAAATTCAAAATTCGTGATACTTTTTGAACACACTTCGTATGCTCGTTCTGTTCAATTGCCTGTAATTCAGAACACAAGACCTCTTTGAGCTGGGACCAACGTTGATGTGGTGATGTGGTGTAGATTTTCGAATGCACTTCAAACGCAGGATCTTTTAGCGGTATGGGTGAATAGCCTACCAGAGCTGTAAAATTTTCTCCCAGTATTTCATTTACAAGCAGTTCTACTTTGTCAATAAACATTTTGATGGTCATCCTCCTGGATTCACCCTTGGCTTTCAAATTCCAGATTCGGGCCATAGTTGGAACTTGAGCCGGTTTGATTCGGTAGAGGGAAGTAAGTTCTTGTTGATGAGGTTGTCAATCGACGGCCTTCGCAGGTAATTCAGACCTAGGGATCGTCCTCGATCTATAAAAAAGCCCATATGATTCATAACCGAGCTTGTTTCGAGTTGAGCTGGTTCATTCTGTAGCTTAGGTGATAACTATCCAGGGTCAGCATCACAGTTCAGTAAGAATTATGTCTCAATACGCTGGACATTGTCCGGACTAGTTTCGTTTTCTGCCTGATTTTTATACTGCTCTACTTTGGTGGAAAGGTTCCGTAGTAGAGTAAGAGGGAAAAGTGGTGGTAAGACGTTCACGCCCTCAGTTGCAGCAGTCTCTTTAGGAGAAGGTGACCTTGGCGCTCGAGCACTTTTATTTTTGAAGAAAGCTCCGAGGGTTCACATCCTCTCATCAGCTGTTAGGCCCGCTTTTCTGGACTCCGTAGATTGGTTGCATAAGGGACAGGTGCTGAAATTTAATAAATGGACCGCAATACATCAAGGGTGAAATCAGTTGGTACATTTTGAAGTGATTGCAGGTTCGTCTTTTGACAGAAGCTCCTGGCAGACTGCGAGTAGCATTTCCTGGCTGACATCTGGCTATAGATACTACTTTTTCGAGGTCCGCATCGTTGGCAATGCTAGTGAAGACTTTTTGAATTAAATGTAAAGGTAACTCCCATATTAAATTTAAATATCTGGAAATTTCCAATACATAATTATAAAATCCTAACAACTTGAACATATAAAACATCAAATTCTAAGGATTGGAATATATAAAACGAATGGTATAGCAATATTTATTAACGTAAGATAATATATATTAATACCACCAGATGGCAACACACAAAACCAGATCAACCATATTCTGATCCAACAACGTTGGGCCACGAACATACTTGATATCCGTACATACCGAAGACCCAATTGTAGTTCAGGTAATTACTTGATCAAACTAACCTATAGATCTCTTATGTCAAAGGCATGTTTGGCGAAGACCAGCCCTTTTTAAAAATTCAACATCAAAAAACTCCAAACGGCATCTGTGGCCAAAAATTTCACGAACACCCTCGACAACCAGCTAGCTCCCATCTTATCAGACGCATCACTGAAAACAAGCAACGAGCTCTGGATGGAAATGAAAGTGGCTATTAATACCGTGGCAGAACACACAATCGGACATCAAGCCCAACCCAAGGGAAATAATTGGTTTGATAATGAGTGCCAAAATCGCATAAGATAAAAAGAATCAGGCATACAAAGAATACCCAGGTAGGATAATCAGGACGAAGAGGGAAAACTGTGAAAATCTCCGAAGAGTAGCTAATAAGGTCATTAAAATTAAGAAAAAAAAAATACTATGACGACCAATTGGGTAGTACAGATGTAAGTCTGTCAGTGGTTATCTGCCAAAAGCCACGCTGTATCGTGATGACATCGGCTATATTGTTCACAAAACCAAGATTAAGGAAAGATGCGTCTCGTATTAAAAAAAACCTCCGTAATCCGCCGCACAACTCGAGAACATTGGAGCCTATAGATGTTTCCGGAGAGCTTCCATTAACCCCACCAATTCTGGATGAAGTTTGTGTCACCATCAAAGTCCAAAAGAATAATAAAGCACCGAGAATCGATGAGATTCTAGTGGAGCTCATCAAATATGGTGGCAGCAGTGTTCATTAAGCTATTCACAAAGTCATTCAGCAAATTTGGCAACAAAAACATATGCCAAGACAGTGGAGCTAATCAACTTTATGCCGAAATTATAGAGGCAAATCACTGCTTTATAGATCGATGATCTCAGAAAATAAAATTGGATCATATGTCAACATTTTCTAAGTTATCTAGAAATGATGGCCTGTCTCGAGTTCGGGACTGGTGAAACAGTCAGGCTTTTTGAGTCCCACGTTGAGTGCCAATCATAGTGAATTTGTATGCTGGACTGCAATGGTATCATGCTGTTTCAGCCAGCAAAGTATTGATGATCACTGGAAACGACCTGATCTACTGACGCATGCATGCAGGCTAGTACCTGCGGTGTTCTGGGGTGAGTTTTTTCTCTAACAGCAAGTCTTTCTACAATTTATTCCCCATGAGCATATGAATTTGGGAGTTTCTAGAGACAAAAAACACGGAGCTCCTTGGCCATATCCAGAAGCCGTAATGTCATATTTACCTACTCTTTCTACTCATCTATACACTATCAGTAGTGTGACCTCGTCTTTCACAAGAGAAAAAGTGACCCATGACAAGAGGTAGGGCATCCTGGTGGGGTTGTTCCCCTCACATATCTCCATCAAGCCCGACGTAAGGCCCAGATGGTACGAGTCCACATGCGAGGACTCTCCATCTGCCCTAACAACATAATAAACTACAACCCAATGGCTGAAGTATACTCGAGGGTATGTTCTCCTTTGAAAACAGGTTCCTCCGATGGGGCTGCTTGGTCCCGGTTAGCTTCCCAGAGGATGGGTCATAGGCACCTTTCACTCACCTTGTTAGCCTCAAGAGCCACTGAGTGAGTTTGCGGCTCGTCAGAGTCTTTGTCCTCGTATATTCTGAGAAGAGAAAAACGACACTTCACGCGAAGATGCAGAATGCTTACAAAATACTTAGACTTCGGCCCCTTCATAGCCAGCCGGAATCACCTACTCTGCCTCAGCCAATAATAAAAGGCAAGCGAAACCTGAACTTTTAATTACCACGAAATGTTTTCGCCAAAAAGGAAATCAAGCTCAGGTCTAATTCTTCAAACTAAACTTGGTTACAGTTTAAATGATTCATAATTCTTCACATTAAATTTCGTTTAAAATTAAATGATTTCCTATTTTACCAAATTAAATTCAGTTACACTTTAAATGATTTCTTTTTCTTCACATTAAATTTCGTTACACTTTAAATGTTTTCCAATTCTTCACGTTAAATTTTGTTACTTCTTAAATGATTTCTAATTCCTACAAATTAAATTTGCATGCAAATTAAGAACTAAGCCAGCTTACCGATCAAACCCCTATTTTTAAGGGCCTTATGTAGCAGACGCCGGCAAAATAAAGAAAACACCAGGAATTCTTTGATCGATTACTGATTCTACTTTCCGCTGAACTTTTTTTTGCTACCACCTCCGCTTGTTTCGAGAGAAGATACCAGAATGAATCAAAGAGCTCAACGTGCACCAAAATTTCCGGCTGACCTTTTCTCCACCTAGTGGCTCCTTCTTCCGGGACTCCACTTTCAAAGCCCACACCCCCGTATGGTTTCTCTTTCCACTCGGTTGTTCCTTTTGCACCAAAGTGCTGTTCTAAATTCGGATCGAATGAGCTGGTGTATGATGTTGGGTCGGGCAACAAAAGTGTGAGTTGCACGTGCATATTTCCTCCGGCATGAGTGACAGTATGGAGAGCTGCAGTTGCTCCTGAGTTGGCAAAGTGAAGCGTATGTTGTTCGTGTTGCAATTGCACGAAATTTGATGGCAAATGCGAGTCTGCTTCGTAAGTTTGAGCAACTACCGTTGTGGCATGTTTGAGTACCAGAGGCATTGATTGATCATTACTAACAAACTTGATCGAATTTAGACTTTTGACATTTATGTTGTTTATGTACTCATAAAGGCCTACAATCAAGATTTTTTCAGATTTTTCAGATGAAACGCATCTAACCGCTGGGGAGGGGGTACGCAAAAATTTCGTAGATTTCCCCTTCCTCTACCTTCTTTGGTTATTATCCCCGAATTTTAAGAACTGTTTTGAAAAGATTCCATGAAGACATTTCCAATGACACCCTACTTGACTACCAATGTTGAAAAAAAATTTTGAAGGTCAACTTCCTATAAGAAGAGACCCCCATTAAGATATTCTGAAAAAAAATTTCACTCCAAAGCTTTCAAGAAGTCACCACTTCCCACCTTTCATCAAAAAGTTTCATGGCCGTATCATTTATAGTTTCAAAGAGAAACTGCTGTGACATACGGACTGACGTGTTATGAACGAGCGAGTGGAACTCTCGCCTACCATTTAGCGCTAAAAGCGTCAGCCAATGACGCCCGTGTACATTACGGCAGATGAACAACACTATGATAACTATGTACATTGCGGCCAATATGCCGCTGTAAAGCTTCAGCATATGGATGTACATTACGGCGGATAAACAACTTAGAATTTAGCATGGGTAAACGCTAGTACATGATAGCCATGTACGTTGCGGCCAATATGCCACTGTGAAGCTTCAGCATATGGATGTACATTACGGTGAATAAAAAACTTAGGAGTTAGCATGGGTAAACATTATATACATGATAGTTTTGTACGTTGCGGCCAATATGCCGCTGTGAAGTTTCAACATATGGATGACGTGTACACGGCAGCGATTAATCACAAGCGAGAAGCTCTATGTATGAGCAAGCTAATGGAATAGACATCATGTAAAAGCTTTCGCCAGCCGACTGAGAGCTGCGGCAAATGTGGGGGCCAAAAGCTTTCCTCGCTCATATGCAAAGTATTTACCCCAAGCTGACTACGATAATATCGTAAATATTGTAGAATGGCTCTCATCATCTACAAATTGATTAAGTGAAGCGGGGAGGGGAAGTTCCTAGTAAATGAGAACTCACATTCTCATCGTTTCAGCGATTTCAGCGGCAAACTAGATCAAAAGCTCGTTTCGCGACCATTTATAAACAATTTATGGAGTACATTTAGTCAGTCGTATCCAAGTCCAGTGAAGGTAGCGTGCTGCGGCCCAATTATTGTCTGCATCGTTTAAAGTATTCGCGGTTTAAGTTGTGAGTTGGAAGTGCTGTCCAGTATTCGACAAAATGGTAAGGAGTGAGGCGTTGGCTTGCGCCGCGGTCCTCAATCAGCCTTTTGGCGTTTCACGCCGTGTGGCCACCCCAATCCACAAGCTCGTCCAGAGGTTATCCTCTTCAGGCTGGCTGATAGTTAAAGATAGTTAGTTCAGTTCAGTTGTAATCTAAATTATAATAAATTCAATTGTAAAATAAATCTTTTAAAAGATGAACATTAAAATAAAGTATAACGCTTTCAAGTTAACCCTTGTCTTTGGTGTTCTGGTTTTGATGGTCAGAGTAGCAGATAAGTGGTGTTACAGCGACTACTTTCCCCGGAAGCCTTGATGATGTATATAGGATACACGTCAAATGAGCTCCCAGTTCTTACCAGTATACATAGGGTAAACTGATTTGTAACAGACTTACGGACGGACAGATGAACAAGGGACGTGATCTCAATAGGGTTTTGTATTTTGGTACAAAAACCTAAAAAACTTGACGGTACAACTAAGGAGAGACCTAAATGTAGAGTAGCTTTCTTAAGTCGTATGTCTGAATGATTGCAGCTCGAAGACATTTGCCCAAAAAGGGAAATATGTTCATGCCTAATCCCGCCAATACGCTCGGGACTTCATACTCATTCATCGACGTCGAATTACTCGCTTTAATACATCTTTACGACGCCGACGGTTGATGGTAATTAAAAGTAAAAACAAGGAGTTTTTTGCAAATATTACATTTATTTGTGCTTATATTTTGCCACAAATGCCACAACTCTTGTGTTCAATACTAAACTACAAAATCATTTGAAAGCATTCATCCATCCGAGTCACAATTGTTTTTCTCTCAAATCATAGAAGCAACTGTCATCAAAGGTTTTCGAAAGGACAGAAGGTATGGGTTAAAATGATAGTCAGAGAGTGTTTGAGCAGGCATACGACAGTACTGATCGTAACGTACTGTACCAAATAATACTTTGCTTTGGTATTCCAGCCAAATTAGTTCGTCTTACAAAAATGACAAAGAAGTCGATAACCTCGCAATTTCGCATAAATAACCAACTCACCGATGCCTGCCACTGTTTTTTGATTTGGCTCTAGAATAAGTAATTAGAAAGCTTCCTGTCGATACAAGAGGTACGTTATTATACAAGTCAAGCCAAGCGGTAGCCCACGTAGACGACATCAACATTTTGTTCCGGTTGTTAATAACCCCGTAAGAACTTTTCCTGAAGCTCGGTAGCGAAGCAAAACTAGTAGCGCTACAAATCAATGAAAATAAAGCAAAACTCATGACGCAGTCGAGAAGAAATACATCAAACAAACAAAATATCACACTTGGCAAATATAATATCGCAAATGTAGACAAATTTGTATATTTAGGCACCAAAGTAATGAGAACCGTTAGTGAAAGAGATGAAATACGCCCAAAAATATAGCTCGCAAATAAAATACAATATTTAATTCAGTTTTGACAATTTCGAAGACCAGCCGCATACACAAGCAAACAAAGCTCCAAATGCACAAATCTGTGATAAGATCCAGGCTTTGCTATGACATGGACCCCACCCTAAGCATCCGCTAATATATTGACCGCCTTTGAAAGATGGGGACTAAGGTGGATAATCGAAGATAAACTAGATGGGCTCAATGGCGAATTGGAAACAACTATAAGCTGTATGTAATTTTTGACGAGCTGAAGTTGTCAACGATAGTAAGATTGCCGAAACTGTAATGGGCTTGCCATGTGAATCGTATGGGCGAACGACGGATACCAAAACTGACGACAGATACAAGCCATATGGCAGCAGCGCTTACTACCACACACATGACCATTAGTAGGCCGACTTTGCTGGTTAACTTACATGGCGTTATATGAAGAATTGTGGAGGTGCCAACAAAAATTCGAGGTTTTGTACGGTTTAGAGACGGATTTCTACAGTGAAATCCAGATGATCCGCGGAGAACACAATAGCGCTCCTAGTGAAGTGAAAATTATTTCAGTGCTTATACCCGTTTAGTTTTTATTGCCTTTCAAAGTGAAATTTATAGGAGTTTGTTTACATCTCAACTCTGAGCTATCAGACGAAGGTGCAAAACGTGTGCTTTATTTGCTCGTCTTGGAAAGTTTAGGAGCACAATGGGCTATACAATGTGAATTTATAGCATGAATGGAATGCGTTCGGCACTTTTTTTATTCGGAAAATAGTATATATGACGAAATATAAGCATTTGCTAATGCCGCAGTTGGGTGACAGCTACCGAAAGCTTGTCCATAGTAGGCCGACTAATACATATGCAAATTGCTACCATATGGCTTGTATCTATCGTCAGTTTTGACGGATACCCAATAAGGTTTTTGTTGGGAGAACTGAAGAGAGTAGACTAGTGAAAAACCGAGGAAACACTGGTCTGATTCGGTCAACGAAGACATTTTATTGCTGTTTGGATATAAAATTTGAGGACGTGGTCAGTGGACCGAGACAGTTGGAGGCGCTTGTTAGAAGAAGCGGGGGTGCAAGAGGGGCTGTAATGCTACGAAGAAGGAGTATTTAAGGGGCCTGGTAATATAGTGGAGTGACCTTAAGTATTTTTTTCATGAAAGGTAGTCAGGCGAGGTATCATAGGAAAGGTGTCAATGAGATCTCCTCAAAATACGTCTCGAAATTGCTTAACGAACCCATCATTAAATAAATTTGCTTATGCTATAATTGCCTGCACATTGACTCCCACTTTTTGGAGGTGCCTTGAATATAACTCTTTACAACACTCAAAGAGATGCATTATTTCAAGGAAATGAAATTATATAAAATATCACCACTAAAACTAAATAGAGTGAAAACCAAAAAAATCCTTCACAACATACCTTTTTATGTATAATTTTTCCTCTTCTTACCATTTTTTGTATCATCATTGCGGAATTAAGATTTAATATAGGAACAAAAAGGGTAGACAGACTAACTCTCAAGTCGGAAAGGTTTTATACTCAAATTACGACATGCAGTCCCCAACAACGAATATAGTCAAGAAAAATGGCAAAGAAATGTACACGTTCAAAAGGAAATTCATTGTTACTCCATTTTCAACGGTCTCCATAGTCCATAGAATACCAAAGTCGTGCATTGTTGTTGCTGTAATTAGCAAAATTTCAAATTGCTGTAGCTTGCGTAAATATGATTCGTTTTCATTCAAATTTTCAGGGTTACTCGTAGTATTAGAATCATTTGAAAGATTACTGAATCATGGAATTCCGTCGAACTTAAAGCCCAAAGTAATGTGTGAAACGGTTCCAGGCTGGATTGTCGGGTTGGCACTAGACGTGTTGATGGGGCACTTGGAACTTATGATCTATTTACCAATTTTGGTGTCTGTAGTTGCTATAGTTTTCGAAGAATAACTGTTGTAACACACTGATGGCTGGACAGACAGAAAAAAAACTGATTTCAATAGGGTTTTGTAAGTTGTACAAAATCTTGAAAATAGTTAAAAAGTTGAGACCTTGCTTGGACACCTTTGGCGAATTTTTTTAAAACGTTCACATCCTTATGTTCCAAGGCTTCGAATAAAGTTCAATAAAGATTTCATAATTTAATAGACAAACAAAAGTTGTGTGAGCTTATGCCCGTGTAACTTGAGTGGCTTGAGACTCTGTCTAAAATATTCAAGCACCTTTTGATAATCTCTTTAAAACTCTTATTCTGAACAACTAATTTGAATTCATTTCAAGCGACTTATGAAAGAATCATAATCTAATGGATAGATTTACAACTTGATTAACGATTGAAACAACACATTCCTCTCAATTAAGAGTATCAAACGGTAAGATGTTTTGTTAAGTAATGTAAATTACTGCCAGTTCTGAAAAAAACTCTCTCTAGTTCTCAAGGGGTTATATTTACCTGATAAATTACCATTGTTTTTCGTGGCTAAAAAATATTTTTAGGCGAGTCGAAAGGGTTGATAAAACCATCATGAATGATAAAAGCTATTTGTAAAATTTAAATATGTTTTATGATGCAAAAGATGTTGATTCACTTTGAATTTTTCGTTTTTCCATACGCAATTGAAACAGTAAAATAATACTAAGGGTTTGATTACCACGCAAAAATAATCATTCATAAACTCGACATAAAACCTAAGCGCAGATGTCACTTCTCACAAACATGCGAGCACATTTCCAAGACTAGCACTTCGCTTGATGACATTATCTATTTACAAAAACGAATATTTCAAATTAGTTGGGTTGGCCCTAATGATACCCTGAGCTTGATTAAACCCTAATTCGTATTCATGGCATTCCAACCTTCACCGCATATAACACTTCACGCGTAAGCAAAAGTGTTTCCGGAAGGCATTCACAGCAACCAACCTCCAACCCCCTGAATAATTGCATTAAATCAAGTCCACGCCATATGCGTGAGGGTCGTGGGCAAATTCTATAAGGCCACAGCAGTAATCCGAGTTATAAGTCGGCACCCTTGTTGTCAACATTATCGAAACCCATAAAAAATTAATGCATTTCAAGTGATGCAAAACTGCTACAAGGGATGATACAATGGCACCCTGCCGCCTATAATCTCGCGTCAAGTGTCCTCCGACTCACTTTAGTTAATCTCGTATTTTGCTACTTCGTTTATTCGCTTTGCACGCTGCATCTGTTTGTCCGGGCGAGAGAACTGGATGTTTTTTGTTATATCACTTTGACTATTTTATAAGATCAACCCCGACAGTGAATCCTTTTTAAGAGGAGGCAAAACAACCCCTGGTGGTTGAGACTTTAGTCTGAGTATGGCAGTGTCAGCAAGTGATGATTTATGTTTTTTCCGTCATCTGTCACGTTGCAAATGCCTCTAAAATGCATTTGATGGTAACTTTTTGCAATGTGCCTGAAGGACGAAGTGCAATCTGTTTTTTTGGGATGGTTATTGCAATTGGTTTAATTTAATAAAACATTCTAAGGTTTTGGGTAATTTTCTCTATTGTGTTTTATGACAAACGAGCTCGCATTAGATGATTGAAAACCGTAGATTGAAAACCGTAGATATGCATTAATAGAATAACATATTGAAAATAAGAAATCATAAAGGAAATTTATCATGGCAGTTGGTATTTTTCTGTATAAGTTCAAATTGCAATACAAGCGATGGGCATTGGCATTATTCTATGCCACAATGCTAATAAAAATGGTTTAAGGATTATTAGCCAGTGAATTGTGAAATGAGCTGGTTTAGAGAGTAATTTCATGAAAAGCATCCAGAAACACAGAACATTTTACAATATCGATCGACTTACTCGTATTTTAAAAATTTTATGAAGTATGCTAAGTGAATCTAGTTTCCTTCAAAAAAATCTTATCTGTTTTCAACTGAAAAATGAAGTAGCTTCTGAAAAATTTATTTAAAGGATTTATATTGATACTAAATTGTTTATTAAAAATACCTGGAGGCAGAAGTATAATCATACCTTAAGATTTTCTTTGAACTTAGAAAAATCACTCGTCAATGCAATAAATGATGAGCTAGAAATTGCTTTTTGGGATGTAGCTGTAGGTCACACTCCTCTTCCTCTCATATATGAATAGTTTCCAAATGAACTATTGAATTGCTTATATATTTGTGATTGCTAGTCTCATAGGCATTGCCCACCATGTGCCCAATCTCTTCAATCCTACCAAACGCAATATTCTACACGTTTATATGCTTTCTAGCAATGCATAAAATTCACCTCGGAGTCTTTAGTACGGAGGATACACAATTGGAGAGTATTAGAGGACTACCCAGCCAGTGATTTTCAGTACATTCTGTTTGAGATCAGTGATGCTGTCTCCCGGCATCCGTGCTCCCGGCCCTCTACAATTGGGTGGCACTTCAGAAGGATGGACGTCGAAAGGGTCATCCAGGTGCTCGCTGCAGGTTGATTCGCAGAGGACAGAATATCTGGCAGCTTAACCTCTTCAGACCCTGGGTAAACATATTTGTACCTGCCTTTACTGTCGTTTTTCTCTTGCCAGAGCCATCCATTGCGAAAAGGAAAACAATAAATGAACATCTGCGATCTTTTTTAATTCATAAAAATTACAGAAGATGGCTACTGCATGTAACAAGAATATCGTTAGGTAAGCATTCAAATTGAATGCTCAGTCATTTTTGAGTGTGGATGACGAGTGGGACGTTTATTTTAAGCGAAAAAGTTCAAATATTTTTGGTGTTTTGAAGACGGATCAGACAAAAGTTTACAAAACCGGTAGAAAAGTTTAATTTTGGTATGTTTTTCGTTAGTATATCACGTGTTTTTTGTAAGGTATACACTTGTGTACCTCAGGATTGAACTACAGTTTTTGTTTTCCATTTTTTCAAGAGAAATCATGTCGCGTTTCTTAACCAAATGAAAAGATAGTGAAGCTCTTGAATTGTAGTGATAATGATCTCTCCGATAACAGTGATAGAGATTTAGTACCGATCGAGGATGCTGCAGAAACTACAATCTTGGGATCAGAAGAGGAACAGGACGATGTAGTGCAATAACCTGAGGGTAGCAATTCAAGGATGTTTTGGCTGTCAAAGCAAATAACTTCTCATGGTCTGGATATTTCTAATGACAAATTTCAATGTGATGGAGCTTCAGAGATTAGTTGTCTATACTCCTTTTTGAGTATGTGGACCTTGAGTTTTGGAAGTTGGATGCAGATCAAACAAATTTATATTCGGCGCAGCAAAGAGACCTTCGATCGGTGAAAACAAATCAAGTAGAAATGATCAGCTTCACTAGTGTACAAATCATGATGGGCAGGCTAAATTACCCCCAAGCGAGATTGTATTGGAGAAGAAACCTTGCTGTGCCAGTTATAAGAGATCTTCGAACTCCGAAACCACATTCATTTCGCTGACAATAATGCAGAAAATCAAGATGGAGACAAACTCTGGAACGATAGGCTGTTATTATCTAAAATCGTTCGAAAGTGCCAAAGTCTGCCTCGGTCAACACACATGTCCATCGAAGAGCAGATGATACCATTTTCAGGAAGATTTGGCTTTCGTCAATATGTGCTGTCAAAACATAATCCTTTAAGGTTAAAAACCTTTGTTTTGGCTGCGAGGGACGGTCTTGCATTGGACTTTGTCATTTACGTTGACTCTAACACGATACCTCCACAGGACATGACTAAACTTGGCTTAGGTGTAAGCATCGTCAAACTGCTGTGGTGGATGGTTGATCAAAATTCTGTTTTGTACACGGACAGATTTTTTACAAGTCTGAGACTTGCTGACTATTTGAATGCAAATAAACAGAACGTGTTCATCACAGGGACAGTTATGAGTAACCGGTTTATGTTTCCATAAAATTTCAAAATGACAAACAGCTCAAAAGAGGCTGGGATGAGAAGGTGAAAAGCGATGGGAATGTCTGTGTATTGAAGTGGAACCCTCATGCCAAGGAAGTGCACCAGCCGGGACCTGTAAACGATGGTGTAAGCAGCCATGGCTAGAAATTACAACAAATTTATGAGCGAAATTGATCTAAGTGATAGGCTGATCACTTATTATTGCAATGCTATGCAAACTAGGAGGTGGACAGTTTGCGCTTTTAGCCATTTAATAGATTTATGCTTCGTCAACTGCTGGATAATGTATATACGGTGTTTTGACAAAGAAGGAGTGCCTGCCAAGAACAGGTTAGGTCTGATGGACTACAGGCTGAATGTTGCAACAGCCATGATCAAACAACATCGACAAACTTGGCTCGACTTGAATAGTACTGTACCTTGCGTATCGACAGGTAGCTTCCTTATGACGTACTCTAGAGCCAAATCACATACCTCTGCAAGTTGATTAAGAACACCAAGGCTCGCTGCTGGCAAGATTTAGTGGACAATGTGAACAAGGGCCCGTGGGGCCTTGGGTACAAGCTAGTCATGCAGAAGCTTAGAGCCTTGCATACATGGAGTGGAAAATATGTTGATGCTGTGTACAGTGAAACAGAAATCGTAAGCTCACTCTTCACAAATCCGGGACTGGAAGAGGCAATCCTATCTTTGAAAGCAAGAAAGGCTTCAGCCAAAAATAGTGCTCCAGCTGAGGTGTTGCAGCTTGTCTATCACCATTGTCCTTGCTTGCCTGCGAGACGGGTTTTTCCCGGTACGATGGAAGGTAGCGAGGCTTGTGTTGATCAGCAAGGGGAAGGGAAATCCCAGATCACCGTCTGTATAATGCTCGTTATGCATGCTAGATATGGCTAGGAAAGTGCTCATCAAGGGAAGACTCACTGACGCCATTCACGCTGCCGGAGACCTATCCTCAGCAATATGGTTTTAGAGCAGGACGTTCCACCATTGATGCAATTGCAGAGGTGATGAGCACCGTCCAAAAAGTAAAGGCACATAGCCATATCAAGCAAAGAATCGCCCTATTAGTAACACTTGACGTTAGGAATGCCTTCAACTTCACGAGATGGGTGGATATTCTGGATACGTTGGAAAAACCCTTTTCAAGCTTTAGAATTTATCAAGTGGCTACTTGAAAGATTGATACCTACTTTATGACACTACATAGGACTGACAAAGAATGAAAGCTACATCGAGTACTGTCCAGTTGTCCAGACATGTGAAACTTATCTTAAGACAAACTACTGAGACTGGAGATGCCAGATGAGTCGCGATTGATTGGTTATGCGAATGATGTTGTGAATCTAGTGGCTAGACACAGAAGAAGGAGTGCCTGCCAAGAACAGGTTAGGTCTGATGGACTACAGGCTGAATGTTGCAACAGCCATGATGAAATATGAGGGTGGAACTGTTGATCCACTTTTTCTGCAACAAGGCACGAGTAGAGAAGCTACCAAAAAATAGGCGAAATCGCACGCAAACGAGGACTGTCGTACAACAGCTGAAACCAGAAGTACGGCTTGATTGAATCAAACACCAGCCGCGATTCATGGAAGACAAGTACGCTTCAAAATGCAGGCATCCAACATGTTCATCCCGTGGCTGAACATTTGCATCAGGTGGACCTATACTTTGCATTTTAAAAAATAATTGCTTCGAAATGTATCACACGGAAATATGAAAAATATTGCAAATTGTCTACACAGATAAACCTGAGTTGCACATTCGTGTACCTTTGCATTTCAAAAGAAAAACTATACAAATAAACTGATTCGTTTTTCATTTGAACCCTTTTTCTAAAGGAGAAAAACTATAAATATCAAAACTTTTGCTCACATTGGTTCTGGGTTTAAACGTTAATGTTTAGTGAACTTAACAATGAGCATTAGCACTCCTGCTTCCACTCGCAAATCCCAGCATCGTAAGCTCCCAGTGTACTGGTGATCGACTGAAATCGCTAAAAAGCGTAGAGAGTGTCAAAAGCTTCGGCGTGAGGTCAATGAGCATGGAGCTGTGACGAGGCATGCAACTGAGTAGCCGCAAATAAATGGGCCAGGAAATACCTTCCTCTTCTTCTTAGTACTACAGCCCCTCTCGGGCCATCGTTTCCTGCAAACAGCGTCTCCAAATATCTCGGTCCATTGACTGCATCTTCCAATTTCAAAATCCGAGCAGCAATGAACTATCTTCATCAACCGAGTCAGACCAGCGTTTCCTTGGTTTCCCCACTGGCCGCCGGCCTTCAGCTCTCCCAACGAATACCTTCTTGGATATCCGTTGTTCGTTCATACGATTCATGTGGCCATCCCATTGCAGCTTCCACAGTCTTACAATCGTTGAAACCCCGTCGGAAATTTCATACAGCTCATGGTTTTATCGAATTCGCCATGGGTCCCCGTCAAGCTTCGCTCCGATTATTCGCCTCAGGACCCGTTGCTCAAAGGCGTTCAATATATTTGCGGATGCTTGGGTTAGGGTCCATGTTTCACACCCATAGCATAACACAGGTCTTATCACAGATTTGTATACTTGGAGCTTTGTTTTCCTGTGTATGCAGCTGGTCTTCAAGATCGACAATACTGAATAAAATATTTTATTTTCGAGCTGTATTCTTCGGCGTATTTGGTCTATTTCATTGCCCGTTTTCGTTATTTTGACGCCTAAATACACAAATTCGCTGAAACTTTCGATACTGTATTCGTCAATTGTGATGTTTAGTGTGTATGAGCTTTGTTTTATTTTCATTAGTTTGTAACCCTACTAGTCTTGCTTCGCTGTCATGTTTTAGGAAGAGTTCTTTGACAGTTGTTAACGCCAAACTTGGCTCAACTTGAATAGTACTGTACCTTGCGTATCGACAGGTAGCTTCCTTATGACGTACTCTAGAGCCAAATTAAATACCTCTGCAAGTTGATTAAGAACACCAAGGCTCGCTGCTGGCAAGATTTAGTGGATAATGTGAACAAGGACCCGTGGGGCCTTAGGTACAAGCTAGTCATGCAGAAGCTTAGTGCCTTGCATACATGGAGTGGAAAATATGGACGAGATGGCATAGCCATCCCGTCCATGTTGATGCTGTATACAGTGAAACAGAAATCGTAAGCTCACTCTTCGCAAATCCGGGACTGGAAGAGGCAATCCTATCTTTGCAAGCAAGAAAGGCTTCAGCCAAAAATAGTGCTCCAGCTGAGGTGTTGCAACTTGTCTATCACCATTGTCCTTGCTTGCCTGCGAGACGGATTTTTCCCGGTACGATGGAAGGTAGTGAGGTTTGTGTTGATCAGCAAGGGGAAGGGAAATCCCAGATCACCGTCTGTATAATGCTCGTTATGCATGCTAGACATGGCTAGGAAAGTGCTCATCAAGGGAAGACTCACTGACGCCATTCATGCTGTCAGAGACCTATCCTCAGCAGTATAGTTTTAGAGCAGGACGTTCCACCATTGATGCAATTGCAGAGGTGATGAGCACCGTCCAAAAAGCAAAGGCACATAGCCATATCAAGCGAAAAATCGCCCTGTTGGTAACACTTGACGTTAGGAATGCCTTCAACTTCACGAGATGGGCGGATATTTTGGATACGTTGGAAAAACCCTTTTCAAGCTTTAGAATTTATCAAGTGGCTACTTGAAAGATTGATACCTACTTTATGACACTACACAGGACTGACAAAGAATGAAAGCTACATCGAGTACTGTCCAGTTGTCCAGACATGTGAAACTTATCTTACGACAAACTACCGAGACTGGAGATGCCAGATGAGTCGTGATTGATCGGTTATGCGAATGATGTTGTGAATCTAGTGGCTAGACACACCATTTAACAAGCACAACTTAGGCTATGTATGCTACTGCACTGAATGGGAGTGTAGCACTGAAGAAACCTAAAGTGGTCATCATGATAAAAAAGAGAATCCCTACAGTAAGAATGATCAGTATTAGAGACATACTTATAGAATCTAAGCCAGTGGTGAAGTATCTTGGGCTATTGATTGACTCAAAGATGAGTTCCTCTGAGGAAATCAGGGCAACGGCCGACAATGCTGCTTTAAGCGTAGCCCCTCTGAGTCGACTTATGGCCAACGTCGGGAGACCTCACCCATCAGGAAGGCGCCTTTCGATGAGTGCTGTAAGATCAGTGCTACCATATAGGGCTCTCAGTAAGGAGGTGCACCGAACACGCTTGACACCTCCCCCTGAGCACTGATTTGTTGGTGAGAGTTATTGCACGTGTGAAACCTGTTGGTCTCTTTGCTATAGAGTGCCACGCTATTTACTTGCATTGAAGTCGGGAGGCGAGGCAGATGGTTACCCGTGAGGAGGAGTAGTGCTCACTCACCCACGATTGACTGCAGCTTTGGGTGAATTATAGCAAGGGAAGTTAGTGGACTTAGTTTAGATCCAAGCAGTTGAATAAAAGGCATTGTGAGACTGGCTTCTTTCTGACCCAGTTTTTCAGTAGAGATGGATGTTTTCAGTCCTAACATTACAAGACGGGTTTTCAGTCTTAACATCACAAGATGGGTCCTCCAATTATTGATTTTACCCAGGAGAGAAAAGTGATGTCTGCCACCACTTTTTTTGTACGCAATAAAGGGCAGGCTATACCGGGACCTCTACTGGAAGATGGAAGAGCTCATTTCGGATAGAATAGTTGCGGTGATGCTTGGATGAGTTGACAAATGAAACCAAGTGGCACATTTTTTTCGAGCAGTCCTGAAGGATAAAAGGGACTCACAGCAGTCGTGGGCGTTGGGGCTGGGGATCGTTTATCTGGCAATTCCTCTTCCTCTTTCGCCTCCTGCTAGTGGAGGAATCACCAAGATTGAAGTTAATTCACGGGGTGACAAAACAAGACGTGGCTCGCAGTCATGTATCAAATGGTTCCAGGCTGGGCTCCCGGGTTGAAAAGAAAGGTGAAAAGAACGCCCTTGAACGAATAACACTTAAATTAATTTTTTTGGCTAATTATTGTAAACATTTTCTTCGTAATTTTTTGTTGTTTATACTTTCTCTTTATATTTAAATTTATTAGTCGTTTTAGTTATTTTATTTGTGGCTCATAATTTTTTTATACAAGACCGTCGGGAGCAATTTAAATTGTAAAACCAATTTTTTGGTAGGCAACGGTTCTAGTAAAAACCATATTGCCTTTTTGATTTCTTTTCAATGTAAAAGGCCAATCCATATCCGAAAGAGCTAAATTGCACACTGTTCTTCTGATCTACCTATTGGAACTGTAGCCAATATTACAATCAATATCAATTTGGTAACAATGATTCTTGTTACCCACGAAATTGTTCCGCTTTTAAAGGCGGATGGTTCTGAAGAAGCTTTCCGGTGCCAGGGTGCTCGTCGAAGATGGGCATGAAGTGCCATTTAATCCCTCTGAAGCCTGTGAGTCATTGAGTGAGAGTACAATTCGCCAAAAACCCAACTCACTACTTCTTTTGCCGTGCTGCTGTTCAAGCAAGGAGAAAAGAAAAGGTAAAACTACGCTTGGTCTGCCGATAAAAGGAAAAAAAACAGTCATCAAAACAAACTGTGCTATTCTCCCGTGATACGTACATTGAGAAATATATCACGAAAACTTCACAATCCTCCCGCGAAACCCATGTCCAACTGGCTTTCACTCTTCATTCCCACAACGCCTCCACATTTTTTGAATGACCAAAAGTGCGCAAACAATAGAAGGACAAAATACGAAATTAAATCACATATTTCTTCTTTGCACCAATGGTAAGTTCACAAGCCACTACTGAATCGACAATTTTGATTCAAATTTTAGAAAGTACAGATTTCAAATCAATCATGATTTGTTGTTTTTATTTAAAATGATAGCTAAATATAATTCCCATTATGATGACAATATTCAAATATTCTCATAAACATAGTACATCCCTGATGTGTTGCTTTCTTTTCCACTGAATTTTTCAACCAAAAAACTGAAGATTCATCATCTATGGCGCAAAAACCCAAGCCAGCCTTTAGCCTCCACGATTAATTTCCTCAAATCATCACTGTTCCGTGATCTTATCCACTAGTTGTTTACTCCCAACAAAAATCTGCTGTTAGCTTCTTACATGTCTTCCCATCGAGTTCCTGGCCTTCCTGCTGAACGTCTACCTTGTGCTCTACCCATCTATGTTCTTTTGGGTAGCCGGTTTTCTTTTATTCTTTCTACATGGCCTGCCCATTTCAATTAATGTAAACTTGCGCAAGAAGAAATAAGTGGATCGTCAAATTGTTGATACAACTCAACTCCTCATTGTAACGTCGTCTCCATCTGTTCCTTGTTTAACTGGGCCGTAGATTTTCTGGAGTTATTTACATTCAAAAACGTCCACTGCCTTTTCGGATTCGGTCCTCCATATTTTACTTCGATATAACAGCACAGGTTTGACTAGCGTTTTGTAAATGTGGCTTATTTTGCCTATGCACAACTCTAAACCTTAGAATGAGAAGTAGTATCCACAGTCCATCCGAACACAAGCTGAACAGCGAGCTGTAAATAGTCGGTAGCAGGTAGGTATGTAAATGCGGACGCGACGATTGGCGCGAATATAAACTTATGCTTCGATGAGAGATTTCAGGGTTACCATATCTCAAAAAATCAATAACTTTGCAGAAAAAAAAATTCGTTCCATGCAATCTTTTAGTTTTTTATTAGGATCTGGCAGCACTCCTATGTTCTGAAATGCGTCAAAGAACACGTGCGTTGGAAATTTTATCTGCCTTTTGCTTTGTTTCTTGAGTGCGCCAGGCCTGGGCTCTGCTGACGTGCCCCGGATCAGCTGACGTGCCCCTGGGAAAATTCAAAAAGTGTGCAACACAGGGTAAATGAAAGGTGTGGGTACTAGGTCAATGTACTATGGTACAGAGCAAAAGGCTTTATTTATACGGTGTCCAGTCTTGCACCTCTTCTATTAGGTTGGCTCCAAGGTTCATAAAGTTATCCTAACTTTTAAGGCTGCAGGTCGTTTGAGTCATCAATTTAATTCTAGTTTCATTAACTTGTAGGCCAATTTGAATTGCTTCAGATTCACGGACCAGAATGTTCCCTTGACATCTAAGATATCATCAGCATATGCTACCAATTGTGTTGGCTTGAATATCAGTGTACCCGAGATTTCAGCTGATGCCCTCCTGATGACGTGTTCTAGTGCAATGTTAAAGAGTGTTGGGGCAAGTCCATCCCCTTGCTTTAAGGCTGATTCCATTATGAAACTGTTCACTAGTTCACCGTTCATCTTGACCTTGGACTCTGTGTTCATTACTGTGACCTTGCACATGCAAACTAGTTTTATTAGGACGTCAAAATCAGGTATTATTTTATACAGCGCATTTCTATCGACACTGTCGTATGCTTGCTTGAAGTCTAAAAAGAGTTAGTGCACGTCAATATTACACATATATTCCCGGGGCTTTTCGAGTACCTACTTTACTGGGAATATTTTGTCTATTATAGACCATGCCCTCCAAAGGCCTCCCTAATACTATCCTTTAATATTGGGTGTACAACTTAATAACCGGAATTTGACGCTAGATGTCCGTACTAACAAGTATCGTGAAAGCTCGAACTTTATATATATGTCATTTTAAAGGTACAATAGAACCTCCCGCAAACGCTGTCTTTTTCTCCAATTTTCGAAGTTATTCATCGTGAAAAATAAGAATGATGCACACAAGATAAAATTGTTTTGTTGACTGATTTTGATAGCTGTCAATATCAAAATCAGTCAACAAAACAATTTTATCTTGTGTGCATCATTATTATTTTTCACGATGAATAACTTCGAAAATTGGAAAAAAAGACAGCATTTGCGGGAGGTTCTGTTGGGTCATTTTTTCGCAAAGAAAACTGCTGCGGAAAGTCATCGTTTGCTTGTAGAAGTTTATGGCGGCAATGGTTTAGTGAAAAAACAATGTTTTGAATGGTTTCAATGCTTCAAAAGTGGCGATTTTGACATCAAAGGCAAAGAACGCACAGGACAGCCAAAAAAAGTTTGAAGACGAAGAATTGGAGACGCTACTTGATAAGGATTCATGTCAAACGCACGACAAACTTGCCAAATCGTTGTGAGTGACTCAACAAGCCATTTTGAAATGTTTGAAAGCCACCAGATACATTCAGAAGCAAGATAATTGGGTTCCCTATGAGTTGAAGCCGAGAGACGCTTCTGTATGTCTGAAATGCTGCTTGAGCGACATAAAAAGAAATCATTTTTGCATCGGATTGTGACTGATGATGAAAAATGGATCCATTTTGAAAATCCCAAGCGCAAAAAGTCATACGTGAAGCCTGGCCAACCAGCCAAATCAACGGCGAAGCCAAATATCCAGCGCCAGGGTTATGCTGTTTATTTGGTGGGATTAGAAGGGGCCGCTATTATGTGAGTTATTGAAATTGGGCCAGACAATCACAAGTGACCTGTACCAAGCGAAATTAAATGTTTGAAACGTGCCATCATCGAAAAACGCCCGGAATATGTGACCAGACACGAGCCTATAATTTTTCATCATGACAACGCTCGGCCGCATGCTACAAGACCCGTGAAAAACTATTTGGAAAATAGTGGATGGGAAGTTTTGGCCCACCTGCCTTATAGTCCGGACCTTGTTCCATCTGACTTTCATTTATTTCGCTCGATGCAAAACGCCATCACCGGAATACGCTTCGCTTCAAAACAAAGCATTCGAAATCGGATAGATTCATTTTTGGCCGCCAAGCCGGCGCAATTTTTTCGGGATGGAGTTCATAAATTGCCTGAAAGATGGGGAAATGTTGTAGCTCCCGATGGACAACACTTCGAATAAATTAAATTGTAAGATTTTTCCACAATAAAGCATCAAATTTCGCTAAACAATTCCGGTTATTAAGTTGTACGGCCAATACTTTCATAGTACGAGTTTAATTTTCTTTGTATAATCATGAAGAGCACTTTAGAAGACGTGCACAATAGAGCGATGCCTTTATAATTTTCACACTTTAGTTTGTCCCCGTTTTTACGTACAGGATACATTGTACTTTTTGGCAGTCCTATAGTACCTGCTTCTCTGACCATATTCTGCACATTAGTCGATGCAGAAGGTTATTTACATGGAGACTCCCGCTCTGGAGATCTTGGGCAGTTGGAAAGTCAGTTGTATTCACTGTTCAGGTTCAGGCTCAGGTGATGTGTATACGAGTACATGCTTCCCACAATATATGTTGCGAAGCCAAGGCTGGATGGTCGGTGTTTATGAAACGGAGAACAGTTGTCCATAAAATTGCATCGTTACTAGAGGCAGGCAACACCAAATCAGCTAGAAGCTTTTGATGATGTTTGAGCCATTTACTTTCAAAAAATGGCCTCAGTAAAAATTAGACGTATCAAAAACTTTTTCCATAGCGTATGCTTGCGGAAATGGTTATTTGTTCAATATAAATGTCTGGTATCACTATCGTAAATTTTGTAAAGTTTCAGCCATCGTCAAGAGTTTTACAAATCCGTCGTTAAGATACAATTAGAATATTTTCCAGTTTCGCGCCATTATGCAAAGTTTTTGGGTTTAAGTAGAGTTCGTTTCTTACAAAGTTTTCTGAGAAAGAAAATAACTGCTCCAGGTCTGAGCTTTAGAGAACAGTCAGGCATCTCTTGCAGTGTTATCGAGAACAAGAATTTGTCACCAGTGATAATAGACTCAACACCTAGTAAACTTTTTCTTCTGCTTCTAAGCGGCTCAAAGCTTCCTCATTCATTTTCTGTGTATTCATGTTCACAGGACATAATATGGCCCAATATGTAATTTTTCTGCTTCAGATGCATTGAATTCTTCGGGAAAAATATCTGCTCTAGCCGATGAGTAACCATTTTTGGAGGGTTTGTAAAATAATTTTTTTAAATTGTACAAAATTCGCGACCTGTCTGTCTGTCCGTCCGTCGGTGTGTCACAGCAGTTTTTCTTGCAAACCACATAAGCTAGAAACATTAAATTTCGTAAGAAGGTGCAAAGTAGTGATCTCTTGAAAGTTTCACCACAAAAAAATTGTTTAAGGTGGTTAAGGGGAATCTCCCCGCATAGAGGAGTGGCCCCTGGAAAAGAAATGTTCACCAAATGTAGGCATTATGGGTATCAAATGAAACGTCTAATGAGAACTTTTCAAAACAAGTCTTGAACTAACAGGTTTTACTTCGAGGGGTGCAGGAGGAGGGGAAATGCTAGATTGGACAACTTTTTCCTGAAAATTTGAAAAAAAATTGTGGAGGTAAGTCTGTAGGAATACAAGGCCAACAAATACGTCAGAAGTCAAAATTCCATTTTAGCCCATAAAATCAAAATTGGACGCGACCCTTAAATGTCTTAAAAGCTACAATTTGAGTTCTTTAACAGCATTTGTGCGTTTCGTGAAAATTTCATACCAATCGAACAATAAACAGCCAAGTTACAGTTGATTGAATATTTAACAATCATTGTACAACAACATTAACACGTGATTCTAGGGCGATATACGCTTTAAACGGACCTAGCCACTACAAATCTATAGGAATTTTGATAAAAATTTTAGAAATTGTTTGTAATTTTGATGTGTTAGTATAACTATCCAAGCAATGGGGTCAAAGCACTTAAAACGAAATTGTGCTGAATTTTAGTATATAATAAGCAGGATTTAGTTCTTCGAACCCAATTTATGGAATCTATATATTAACAAAGTTTTGATATTGAGAAGATAGAGTTACTAATTGGTTCAAAAAACCCTTCTCTCATACTACTTCTACTTTTATATTTTGCAGTCTCTTTGTTATGTGTTAGTTGTACCTGGGTTTATGTTGCTACGATATTGTTTTCCCTAGTCTTGGTAACGTTCTTTTGACCGTCAGCTCTATAAAGAAAATATGAGAAATATGTTAAAGTAGGAACTAGTTGAGCCATAACAAAAATAATTTAATGTTAATGAGAAGTTTGAAGGAAGAACATATTTCATATAGCGTCAATTTCTGATTTTGACATGGAAGACGTCAAAAAGAAGTTAGAAACCTTGATCGCGCTTTGGAACTTCTTGTTTAATCTTCATTCAGGAGAAATGTTAGTCAGCAGGAGTACTCTGGAGGCAAGCATACTTTGGGGAGTTTTACCCTATGGGCCTGAGTATAGGAAGGTCACCGTGAGGTTCCTCCTGAAATGACAGGTAACGACTCTGACTGAATCTGGACAACGCTTTGGAAAATGAACTGGAATGGATACTTTGGGCTGGCGAATATGATGGCTCAGACCTAGTTGCTTTAACTGGTCGCACCAAAGTGACCCTTCTACGTGAACGGTTCCAATCTAACTATCATACCGTCTCGGTTCCGTTAAAACCTTGGCAGGCTTCGAGGTTTGTTGAAAGTTCGCACCATTGAGTTGATGGTGAAGGATTGGTTGGTACGGAATCCTGCTCAGCACTGGTCTGGCTTTAAGCATTTGTCCTCATAGGGGCTTTTGCCGACCCTCACATGGTCTCTTTGCTACGCAAAGACAACCATGGGATTATCAAGGTGACTGTGTACATGAACAAAAACAGGGGTTCTGAGGGGGAGCTCAATCAAGCTGGAACATTCTTAACCAAACACTTAGTTATTGATCAACAAGAATACCAAAAAAACAGTTAAAATACCAATAACGTCGATGGCATCAACAGTTACAACCACAATGTTCACAGCGCATTGAGAACGGTATCAACGATGGTGAATAAAATGACAGTAAAGGCGGACGGAAAGACTGTAAATGGTATTCAAGACATGAGATCGCACACCATATTCAAATGTGAAAAGCCTACTATAAAACGAAAATTCGTAGTAGCCATAATTGTGGACAGGGAGTTCAAATCACACATTATAGATTTTAAGGCAGTTAACAAACGGTTGCGTGTGATTTCTTTAAAAGTGAAGTTCTTCGAAATCTGGGTGATAAACGTTTACGTCCCACTCAAAGAAAACACTAGCCGACTTATTGCTTACAAACAATATAAAAATATTTCTGAGTGATTACAAAGCTCAGTTTGGCAATGAGTTATCTCGTCGGAGAACGACTGGAGGATATAGCCTCCACGATAAATCAAGTAACTGGCCAGTGTCTGATTGACTTTGCATGTAGCAGAAATCTATTCATATGTTCGATTTGCTTCCTTCATCGACGCATATTTGAAATGACCTGGATATCATCGGATGGCAACACATAAAACTAGATCGACTATGTTGCATACTTGACGTCCGTACACACTGAAGAGCCAATTGTGACGCAGATCATTACTTGATCAAATTAACCTTTCGATATCTTATGTCAAAGACGAATTCGGCGATGACCAGCCTACTACAAAAACTTGGCATCGAAAGGCTCAAAACAGCATCCATGGCGAATAATTTCACGGAGACCCTCAAAAACCAGCTGGCTCCCATCCTATCAGGCACGTCGCTGAAAACAAGCAAGACCATAGCAGAACAGATAATCGGGCATCAAGCCCGGCACAAGAGAAATGATTGATTGGATGAAGAGTGCCAGACAAAAAGAATCAGGTATGCAAAGAATGCTTAGGTAGTAAAACCAGGACAAAGCAAGGAATCTTTGAAAACCTCAAAAGAGCAGCGAATAAAATTATTAGAATTAAGAATAAAAAATAATTTGACGACTAATTAAGAACTATCAATGCAATCTTAACGAGCAACGACATAAGACAAGCATATAAAGTAGTGGAAAGCCTAAAATATGGTTATCAGCCCAAGACCAGGCTCTATCGTGATGACATCGGCAATATCTTCGCTAATGAAACTAAGATTAAGGAAAGGTAGCCATCACATTTCAAGAATCCCCTTAATCCTCCACACAGCCCCAGAACATTGGAGCCTTTATACGTTTCCGGAGAGCTTTCATTGGCCCCACACACTCTGGATCAGCATCAACGCCAATAAGAATAATAAAGCACCACTAAGCTTTTGACAAAGTCATCCAGCACACTTGACAACAAGAACATATGCCGAAAGAGTGGCGCCAATAAATTATATTACCTATACACAAAAAAAAAGTGACAAGCTTCGATGCGAAAATTATCGAGGCATATTACTGCTTTATACGGCGTACGAAATATTTTGTAAAATCTTAGAAAATAAAATCGGATCATACGTAACGGTATTATTGGGGTGTATCGAGGCGGTTTTAGAGCAGGTTAATTAACGATAGTCCAATTCTTCGCTGTCAAGCAGTTACTTAAAAAATGCCAGCAGGCCAACATAGATGTACATCAGATTTTCATTGATTTTGAGCAAGCTCGTAACGTATTCTACCAAATAATGCTTCGCTTTGACATCCCAGAAAATTTAGTCCGTCTTTCCAAAATGACGACCTCCCAAGTTCCCATCAAAAATTAAAGCAGGGAGATGGACTGGCCCCAATGCAATTGAACTTGGCTCTGGAGTACGTCATAAGGAAGATATCTGTCAATACACGAAGTACATTACTATACAAGTCAAGCCAAGTAGTAGTCTATGCGGATAACATCATTGTGACGGTTATTAACAACTGCCAAAGAACTCTTCCTGAAACTCGACAGCGAAGCAAAACTAGCAGGGGTACAAATCAAAGAATAAAATAAAGCTCATGACGCAGTCAGGGAAATATACCTCAACTACACAAAATATCACACTTGGCGGATACAGTATCAAAAACGTAATCGGATTTGTGTGTTTCGGAGACGACGAAGTATACAGCTCGCAAATAAAATATTTATTTCAGTTTTTACAGTTTCGCAGACCAGCTGTATACACAGGAAAACAAGTCTCCAAGTATACAAATCTTTGAGTAGACCTGGTTTGTGCAGTGAAACATGGATCCTAACCCAAACATCCACAAATATGTTGAACGCCTTTGAGCGACAGGTCCTGAGGCAAATAATCGGAGCAATGGCGAATTCAATACATCCATGAGCTTTATGAAATTTTTGACAAACCCGTGTTCTTAACGATTGTAAGACGATAGAAGCTGCAATGGGCTGGCCACATGAATTGTGTGGATGAACAACGGACACCCGAGAAGGTAGTCTTCGGGAGAATTGAAGGCAGGCGACTAGTGGGGAAATCGAGGAAACGCTGGCCTGACTCGTTCAACGAAGACAGATTATCGCTGCTCGGATTTCACAATGAGAGGACGCGATCAATGAACCAAGACAGTTGGAGGCGCTATTCGCAGGAAGCAAAGATCTGAGAGGGCTGTAGTGTTACGTAGAAGAAGAAAATACTAAATATTAGTATGGTAAGATACCTCATTAATTCTTATATTTAGAACTCTTTGTTTGCCGGTTGTCTACTCCATTGCTTGCTGCACCAAACATTTGCGTACGTTCATGGAAGAATATTCGGAAATGTTCAGTTTTCAGGTTCGCAATGTACTGGGGAAAGATGTATCGTGATATGGGGGCATTCCTGTATTCAGGTTCCGACAGTGTTAACCGCATCCACTTTCATGCTATTCGAATTGCGTCGTCAGGCTTATTCAATTGGGCTGCTGTGTTCAAAAAGATTTTGAACTTGATCAGTGGGGTATCCTGTTGACTGTAGCTAGGTAGTTTGGAATTTGGTCAGTACAGTGTCGTTTTGTTTTGTGCCGTGTGTATTGATTTGAAACTAATTAATGTATGCCTGCTGCGATGATCGTTAAAGGATAAGTTCCCAAACTGATTGAGAACGCTTACCTTATGTGTACTTTGCATGGTTTGCCATGAAAACTCGGATCAATCGCTTTAATTTGACTGTAATTGTAGCCAATAACACAATGGCTATATACATTAGGTTGATTTTTAATATATTTGGTTGATTTTTCTTCCTTTTTCCAATTAATCGATGATATGTAGGGATTTCCATTTTTTAACCTTTCACAATATATTGTTTGTATAAAGGGTGATTCATTATGAAGTTTGGCTTTCGATAAGCTTTATTTGACAGGTTATGTGTGAACCCTGCCAAACTAAATGTAATTTTTATTCAGTATTGTTTGAAAAATTATCATGAAAGAGTAACACCGCAACAACATATCCAAATCGTGCAGCTGTATTACAAAAATCTGCGTTCTTTGAGAGATGTTTTTCGTGTTCTTAGAGCAACTTATGGTGTGTCTCGTTGACCTAACGAAACTACTATTGCCAATAAGATCAGCAAATTTGAAACCCAGCTTACACTATTGGATAACATTTGACTGATTAGAGCACACCCAGCACGTAGTAAGAAAATATAGCGGCTGTAGCTGAGAATTTGGCTAAAGACCGTAACAAATTGAACGCGTCGTCCAAAATTGGACTCTCAGGATGGACCATTTTGTAGTAATCGAGGAGTTATGGCTCAAAATGCCAGCGCAGCAATCACAAGAACAGAACAAGACAAAAACAAAGTGAAGTATCCGAGATTATGCATACAGAAAAATAGTTGAGCTATATAACCATCCACTGAAAGAATAAAATTAAAAAAAAAAAAAAAAAAAGAATTACCAACTTGAAGAGAGAAAAGCCATTTGTAGAAGTAAACATTTCGCATTTTTTGATGGAGATAAGTTTAAGAGAAGAAAGAAAGTTTTCTTGTTTGTTTGTGAAGAAAAAATAGCATACAGAATAGCGGTAAGAATTTTAATTGAAATCAGAATATTAAGAAGTAAACAAACGTATTGTGGGACACAGGTATCACCTATCTACTTATTACCAACTACGAGCATATGCATATTGTTATCATGAACTTGAACTTGATTGATACATTGGGAATTAGCGCAGGATTTTGATAGCGATCGTTTGAAAATCAAAACTGCGTCAGCTCGCTAGAAAACGATTAATTGAATTCTATATATGTAAATGATCTAGCCACGCCTGTCGAAATTCGGTTGAGACTCAACTTATTTTGTAGCACGTAACGTAAATGGTAGTAATCGTCATCAATGAATGATATAGAAATGAACAACAGTATGCACATGATCTTATACAAATTATAATAAAATCCAAACATCAGAAAAATGAGGAAGGAAAACGTGAGCGAGAGAGAGAGAGAGACAATATACTTGTACATCTTGTATAATTAAAGGCTTTAAGACATCCATTATTCAAAGAAATAATAATAAAACTTGCATTCTTTTACCAACCGCGAACTCGCTCTAAAAGATAAAATAAAAAAAAAAAAAATTAATGAATTCTAATAAAGTGGCGAGTTCCGCAAGCGACCATTGAAAAGTTGTAAATTAACAAGAACAAAAAACATTGAATTATTTTATACCGACAAAACAAATTGTGAATGTAATATTGACAATACGGTTAAAAGAATGTATTCCTCTCTAACCTAATTTAGTAATGTTTTCAATTCGGTTACAAAATCAACTTATTCTCCTCTAAAATGCCTTCAACGTTATTACAAGACAAATATCAATACCCAAAACAGTTTAGAAATCGGCACAAATGTATATCAAACTGATGAGTGGACAAACGTCTCACCGAAAATTCTATCTTATATTGGCTTAAATAAACATCTACAAAAATCATCCGTTGTCCATAATACGCCAGAGAATTGTCAATTATTTTTATGGAGCCTATAGCAACTCGAGAGGAAACCCCCTGTTGAGTGTGCATGATAAAGTACAGCCAGTTGTTACAGTGGAACAGAATTTCGACAATTTGCTGGTGCCGGCTGATCATCCGAGTCGCGCCAAGTCAGATTGTTATTACGTGAATAATGTTACATCAGAATGTAACTAGCATAGCTTCAGCCAGCATATTCCCGGAGAAACAATTGCAAACGTTGAAGCAACAACAAATGCTTCAAGCACAGCAAATACAACAAATGCAAGGGACGAATCGTTCGGGAAACTGGCTAAGCGGTAAAACCAGAATTTCACGGCTATCGATTGTGCATAGACAAGGGAGTCGAGTGGCAACTGCGAACGCGCGTGGACGCGGGGAGTGCAGCAAAATTGGATCTTCTCAGCTCAATTTTTAATTTGTTCATCGTGAAAAGATTGTTTTAAACCGTTAAATGAAATGAAAGTGTACAAAATAAATTAATTAGCGTGGAAAGATTGTTTTAAACCGTTAAATGAAATGAAAGTGTAAAAAATAAATTAATTAGCGTGAGAAGATTGTTTTAAACCAATAAATGAAATGAAAGTGTACAAAATAAATTAATTAGCGTGAAAAGATTGTTTTAAAATAGTTAAATGGAATGAAGTGCTTTAATTGATATGAAATTTTATTGCGGTCTGATTTGCGTTCAATTTTGGAATGTTTCCGAATAAAACAAGTGTTGACCGTTGACATCAAGATTTCTTGTGACCGTTTAATATAACAGTGTGCCACTGCGGTCGATCTCTATCTTGACCCAAAATTAAACGTTTCCCTTGCTCGCCTGTTGAATGTTTGCGGGATACGGGATTTAGAGTTGAGTTACGGCGTTTTGAAGTGGATTTTACGCGTGGGAAATTGCAATTTCGAATCGTTTAAACCCCAACCAGCGAAACAGTGCAATAATTTACACGGCCCTAAATTTTAACGGATTGAAAATTTGTGACTTTCCTAGCATTACGGCTAATTAATTTTCCCGTGAACCTATGCTATTTAAACGAAGTTTTGGTAACAGTTTTTTCCATTTATGCGTGCATGGTGCAGCACGTTTCCTAATTCACACGCGTTTGTGCATTTTGATTAGCGCCCGAAAGAGTTTCCGTCTTTCCCACACTCGAATTTCGAAGTGTTTATGTTCCGTGTGGGTGCATAAATAGAGCCACGTGCATCTCCGAAGGAAAGGAGGTTAGAATGCTGTAACGATTGATGATAGTGTTGAATTGAAAGAGAAGATAATTTTGGCGCTTATATTTTGGAATCGGAAAATCGCATAAATTTTTGTGTTGTTTATACCATTGAAACACGTTCGGAGAAGGATACAAAAATAAATTAATGATCTAATTCGACGCTCTCTCTCGAAAAATTTTTTTTATAGTGTTTAATGTGTCGAAGTAATATTTGTAAATAATGATTAAAAATAATAATGAAAATTTCAGTGGACCTCCCCCGCATGTAACATCGAGCACTCGGAGAACCCTGCGGGTAAGTGTCTTTTGTTACCCTTTTGGTATATTGGTAGATATATCTTTCTTTTCTTTTGTTGCATGCTGAATTGTCAGAAAATTTAGAGGTTGTTTTTTTTTTTTTTTTGAATACCTAAATCATACATGAGAGAAAGACGCGATTATTTAATTGTACATGAATATCAACAATAAACTTGAACGTAAATATCGGCAAATTATGTATGTAAAAATTTCTTTTGCTGCCTTTTGAATAACAATGATGCGTAATTGAAATCTTTTGGTCTTTCCTTCCCTAAGATTCTAACCGGGTATAGGACCCGGTACGGTGGCAGGCTTCCACATCAAAACATGAGGCAACCACCGGGTACGTATTAATCCTTCTTTTGTTTCAGGTGACGTCGTGGGTTGAGTGGCCCAAACAGAGTGCCTCTTTATGGCATAGAGCTATGCAATCAAATTGTATAATTCTACGGCATAAAATGGTCACCGGGGTACTCCCCTTCTGATGGGAAAGTTCATACAATTCAAGTTGTATGAGTTTTCCACTCAGAAGAGGAATACCTGGCCACTTCAATAAGATATCTATGGATTTATTCCGGTTGGGTGGGTATGAAGGGGCCCCACCACCACCCGTTTGCCCCTCTTTCATTTGTGGGCCATGAGCTTCGTCGGGTAATGACGAGGTCACCCCAAGTTCGCCTTTCTTTTCAGGTTCCCCTTGTTCTCATGACAAGCGCTAATTCCCTCTGTGTAGTTATCTACACTTTTTGCGACTTCGGTCGCCTCTTGACTTCCAGCAGTCCAATTCGTGAATGCGAAATATCTTTGTAGTGGGTCCTCGTGCTGGGGAAACGAACCCGCCCCACGACACCGCAATGCTAGCCTGCCAGCGCATTCACGCGTCTCCAGACGAGGGCATTCTCGGCAGATATTGTCATCTTCTTCTGCCGAGGCAGCAGACCATCGCTGCAGTCCTTCACGGACATTTTTGAACATTCTATATCACTACAATTTACGGCGTAGTCACGGTCAACATTTAAACAAGATCAACTTTAAAAAGTAAATGATATAGATTGTTCTTTCGACATACAATAATTTTTTTCTATAGAATTCAACTTTGTGGCTTCTATTTGAGATTAAAAATCAAGCCTTATAATCAATCAACCAATATTACTAATTTGTTAGTTGAATATTGTTTAAATTGAGAGTAAAATGTCAGCCATTAAATTTTTGAGTATTCAATTACTTAAAAATTGCTTTAGGTTTTTATAAAATGTATAATGGTTAAACCAATAGTTAGCGAACTCCTCCAATCCGAAGGTCCTTCATGGCATAGAAAGTCGAGGCCTAGTCCGAAGCAATGTGTCAAATAATTCCAGTCTAAGTTGTCAGGCTGACAGGGAAGTTGTTAGTGGGTAGTTCAGGAGCGATGAGCGATAAGGAATTCTTCATTTTGGGCGTTAAAAGCCGTCAACTTCCTGTTTAAAAAATGACTGCGCTAAAAAATTTCGAGATAATTATTTTAACTTGCGGACTCACATACACAAGCTTCTTGATGATAAGACAAAGAACTATAAATTCTTAGAATCTCTAACAGCTAGTTGTACAAACATACAAAAAATAAGAATGTTGAGACTTGCTGGTGTTCTGCAAATGGCAGAGGACTTTGTCCATTGGATGGTAATTTAGCCATCACTTTAGAGGCCATGAGGGTTGGTTTTTTATGGAAGCTCCATGTTAGCTGAAAATTTCTTTTGAACAGGGGTGTGCCATCTTCTGACTGCCTTTAGAAAATATCTCTTTGGTTTCGTCCAGCCAACCACATGCTACACTCGTGAGGTGCTGTCTCGGTGTTGTTGTTCTCACTACTTATATAGGCAGGAGAAATGCGAAGAAAGCCGACTCGTATACAATGTCTGCCATTGCTGGGATCTTAAGAATGCTAAGACTTGTTGCCGTTCCTCTTGTTTCCAATGCACAAAATTCAGGCACCCCATGCCACGTTGAGACATACTTACCGATTCAAATTACCGGCCATGTCTTGACTGACTACTCTCATTCTTTTCTTCAATTTAACTGAATTCTGTTCCAAAATCCGCTGTTGGGTTGTATCACATCGGTTAGCAATCCTGCAGCTGAACTCACCTTGAACTTAAAACCATTTCACATCAGGAGTGGGATCTCTGCCAATGGTGCCATTTTGAGAGCTCACAACGTTCAGCTACAAGGTGGGCCAGAAAGGCGTACGATTTTAAAAACACTCTTGCGTTTGAAGCTTTGGAGAGGGGACTGCGCGGGTGGTGGGGTTAAGTAGCTCGGTTCTCGGAAATTTAGTCACGATGGATCACTTCACCGGAGCGCAACGTGCATTCTGCGTTAAACATTATTAAAAATCACAATTCGTGCGCTATTGTTCGGCGTTTATTTCGGCGTGAGTTTGGATTACATGACCTAAATCAGTGTCCGAAAGAAAGTGTGATTCGATCGTGGGTCAGAAAGTTCGAAGAGACTGGTTCAACTCTCAAACAGAAGCCTGCAGGACGCCCAAGGCCAACAAGAACGGAATTATCTGACCCTACTTCTTCGAAAAAACAAGGCCAATATGTCACTGTAAATTCTGACCTATACATAGCCATGTTAAGGGATTTTTTCTTTCCACAACTGCAACAATTTGAAGCCTATAATCGTGTGACATGGTTTCAACAAGATGGCGCGACATGCCATACAGCTAATGCCTCTTTAGCGGTCGTAAACGAGATGTTTGCTGGGAAACTGATATCGCGCCGAGGTGACATTGCATGGCCTCCTAGAAGTCCGGATCTGACGCCACCGGACTTTTTTTTGTGGGGATACCTAAAAAGTAGAGTCTACACCAATAACCCAGCCACGATTAACCAGTTGAAGACCAATATCTGGGAAGAAATGGCAGCTATTTCCCGTGCAATGTGCCAGCGAGTTTTTGCCAATTGGAGGGTCAGATTCGAAGAATGTTTGCAGCGGGATGGCGCACACCTGGATGACGTTATTTTTAAGAAATGAATTTCCCAGATGTCAATTTTTATAGAAATAAAAATTTGTATGTGAATTGCACTCAGTTTTTTTTTAATGATTTTTTCAAATTCGCAATTCTTTCTGGCCCACCCTGTATTTTTCTCGCTGTTCTCCACATATAGCAGAACTTTAAGTGTAAATGGTATGAAAAATGCTATTTGTGTTGCAGTTTGTATGAGATTTTATCTTATTATTTCAGAATTGTATGTGATGCTTGGGTTGTTTGGTTTGGTACTAAAATTTAAAAAATTCGGTTAATGAAATTATAGTCTCAAATATACAACCCTCACAACTGTATACGATGATTAGATAGTTAAAGTAAGCACACGCGACTTCTGTAGATTCTCGCCAGTATGGTTTTACTGTATTAGACTATACATATAGGTCCAAAAACAAATCGAGATGATACAGAAATTTGAATTTGCTACATCTTTTAAAATCTAAAACCATGTTCTTTTGCGCTCGACTTATTCTTGGTATGTGCTGTTCTGTTGAACTATCCCATGTTTAGGTGAGACTCTTAATCGTCAAGAGTTAACATATCCAAATACTTCAAGTTATTTCAACTGAAAATTTCATATGAACTTTTGGATTTTCCTTGAAACATTAGCAAAGCTCTCTTACGATGCCAGTCTAAAACTAGACCTTATAGAGAAGCAGATAAGTATCTGCGCTAAGATTACACCAACTGAACAAGTGTTTATCTAATGACACACGCTTAAAATTTCTGCGAAAAACCAAAACTTTAAGCTAAAATTGAATCCAATTTGTTGCTATTTCTAGGAAATTCAGTGTCACCCTCGTGCCATTGCCATTACACGCGCAGTATGTCCTTATCGCATAATTCAAAAAGATAACATAACAAACTTCACTGAAATGTGTTTTACATGTGTTGCCTTCCATGTTGTGTCATAGGAAAATTATGCGAAAGTACCACATTCAATGTCTCCATGTCCTTTGCGTAAATATCCTCATAATACATTTCATATATACATATGTGATGCTCAACTCCCGCATTCTCATAAGCCTATATACTCGTACATATCAGAATATATAATTATGAATATGCGGCAATGTATGAACGTGGAGATACGAATCTCGGCGATAACCACTTTAAATGCTGGAAATAAGAAAGTAAGCTGGAATAGTAGCGATATTCGTTTGTACGTATGTTTGGTTCATATAAACACATGTTGTCTATATGTTGATTCCAATGTGGTTACTTATTCCGATTTTATTTGTGACGCTATGTGTTGTGGTTTGCCAAGCAAATACTCTGGTTAACAAGAATGTATTTTATCTTCAGAATAATTAAGTAAAAATTTACACGGCCGTTTACGCTTTGAGCTGCAAACGAAATCATGTAAAAGGATTTCAGGAAGTTTTAATTAGTCAGCACTGAGTATGGTTTGGGATGGGAATAAGCGGAAATAAACTGAGAAGTTTCTTTTTAAAGTGACAGTACTGAATGCGAAAGTTTGGAGTAAAGTATTGAGACCTTCTTTTTAAACATTGACAGTAGGTACTTAATAATTATGTGACATTTGCCAGTAAATAGATGTCAAATAAACGTTGACAGTAGAATATGTATTACATATACAGTATATCGTTCAGATCAATTAGAAGATACCATTCGCTCTTATGGTTTATTTAGTGAAAAGTTTTATAAAAAACGAAGTTAAAACTAAAAACTTATCTAAATCTAGACCAATCCTATCCCTGATCTAAATTAAACCTGCAACTACGCCTAACATAATCCTAGTACTAACGTATTATTGTTCCACTCTGTTGTATATACTCGTAAATATACCCACAATACAGGGTTATCCATTTCGTGGTAGGAAAGTATAACCCTGCCATTTGACATCTGTCAGAATTAAATGTCATCCAAAGCATATTTTTTTTAGTTGAAAGTTTGCCATTTAGAAGTATGGATCGTTTAACAGTCAAAAACGCGTTTACATTTTTAAATTTTATGATAAAAATGGTGATTCAGCTGTATCAACATTTAGGGCTTTACGAGCCGATTACGGTCGACATAATCGACCTATACAGCAAACAATTTCGAACACAGTGAGAAAATTTGAAGAGACTGGATCGGTTATTGATATTCCAAGGCCTGTGCATCATCTTAACATTCGCTGTCGTTGCTCAAAGTGTGGAGGAAGACCCGAATTTGTCAATTCCTCGACGTGCTCAACATTCGGCCTTGTCTTACGGCTCATTGTGGCGGATTTTGCATTTGGATTTGCATCTCTATCCGTACAAAATCCAACTCACTCAAGAACTTAGGCCTCAAGACCATACACAACGCAGAATGTATGCGAATTGGATGATTGAACAACAAGCCATTGATAATGATTTTTGGAACAAATTTTTTTTTAGTGATGAGGCTCATTTTTCGTAAATAAACAGAATTGCCGCATATGGGGCTCTCAAAATCTTCAAGTGATCGCAGAAAGGCCTTTGCATCCGGGAAAAGTGACCGATTGGTGTGCATTATAGTCTGGTGGTGTTATTGGCCCGTATTTTTTGAAAACGATCAAGGAAGAGCCATTACAGTCAATTCTGACCACATTGGACGGATGTTAACCTATTATTTTTGGAGAGAAATTGAAGATTATGAACTGGAGAACATGTGGTTCCAACAGGATGAAGCCACAAGCCACACAACATAGGCTAATCGAGCACTTTTGCAAAAGAATTTCCAGGAAGCGTAATTTCGAGATTGCGTGATCTCAATTTGCTCGCAAGATCCTGCGACCTTACACCTTTTAACTTCTTTTTATGGGGCTATGCAAAAGATCGTGTTCACGTGAATAATCTTCAAAATCTTGAGCAATTGAAAACTAATAGTTAAAAATATTCCGCCTTTAGTAGAACTTTCAAATAAAAAAAAGTGAAAGAAAGTATATACCCTTTAATTCTACTATTTATTTTAAATTAAGTATACAATTGTTTCGTTCTCTACTTGAGAACTTCCTCAGTACTACTATTCCCTAAACTATAAGTGTCCTAATATTTATACTAAACTCATTAACGTATCAATATGAATCTCTAATTACATCTAATCCCTCAAAGTACTTTTACTTAATCTCTAATTACCTGATCCTTTACCATTCAAAAATTTCTTTTTCCTTAATTACTACTTAACTACCTTCATTATTTTGTAAGCTTGAATAGCCAGGTGTATCCGTTACCTGGGTCACCGTTCCTTGTGAATCGAATGCTCACGCTTCCATTGAATAAGGAAGGCCTGAAAAAAGAAACGTCCCACATTTATAAGCTAGCCGAGTGGAATGGATACCCTACGGATGAAGTCACCAAATTGATAGCCAAACGAACGAAGGAGATCTTCAATAAAAAGTTCACAACGCTAACTGCGGAAGTCGAGCAACGGAAGAGGTTGGTTGTAACGTTTAACTCAAGGACGGAAACAATGAAGAGGGCTATGAAGAACGTAGACGTCGACCTAGTTTATACGAGCCGGGCCACAAAAATACAGAACTTGCTTGGATCAATCAAGGACCCCATTCCGAAAATGGAGCGGAGTGGAGTCTACAAGGTATCGTGTACGAAATGTAATGGATGTTACATTGGACAAACGAGGAGATCACTAGGTGTCAGATGGAATGAACACTTAAGGGAAGCAGTCAACAAAAACAAAAAGCAGGATGCAAAAAACTTCAAATCAAAAGTAGCGGAACATATAGTCCTTGAAAAACATGACATCACTGCGGACAACGTAAGCATGCTGAAAACGGTTACAAACGGATGGAAGCTTGATGTAGCAGAAAGCTTGGAGATATTCAATCGGAAGACGCAGGACATTTGGAACGGCGACCCAGGTAACGGATACACCTGGCTATTCAAGCTTACAAAATAATGAAGGTAGTTAAGTAGTAATTAAGGAAAAAGAAATTTTTGAATGGTAAAGGATCAGGTAATTAGAGATTAAGTAAAAGTACTTTGAGGGATTAGATGTAATTAGAGATTCATATTAATACGTTAATGAGTTTAGAATAATTATTAGGACACTTATAGTTTAGGGAATAGTAGTACTGAGGAAGTTCTCAAGTAGAGAACGAAACAAATGTATACTTAATTTAAAATAAATAGTAGAATTAAAGGGTTTATACTTTCTTTCACTTTTTTTTAATGGGAAAACTAATATTCGAGAAATTATGGCCGAGATATTGCCAGGAATGTGCCAAAAGTCATTGAAAATCACCTCAAAAGGATTGAAGCCTATAAGAAGTCCCGTGGAGGTCATTTGAATGATGTTGTACTTCACTTATAATGGCAAGGTTCAATTTTTATTTTGAGTAAAAAGTTTTGTTTCCTTTTGAATATTTTATGTGTTTTCTTTAGCTTTACTTCCTCAAATGTAAAATGGATAACCCTATATTTTTAACATTATATTATATAAAGTTTTATTTTTGTTGATTATATGTTATATACTTTGTACATACTCCCGATTCCTTTCCAGTACGTTCCAAGGAGGATGGGCGCTCCGTACATTTTGACCATATTAACTCTAGATTTGAAACGTGCTTCTCACTAGGCTTGGTAACTATTGATTTTTTTTGTTCGTATACTACTTGTATTTGGTTAAATTTTGTGTACAAGTCAGCGCTAGCATGTATTGGATTGAGATACCGCATTAAATTGAGGTTTATTGGGAGCATCAGGATTATAGGAGTTTGGATCGTATCCGTCAGAAATTTTAAAAGAGCATAGATAATAGGAATCATTTATATTTGGAAGTTCAAAAAGTGCGCAAATACCTCAAAGAGGATGGTCCCGCCACTTTTACAGACGTCTTTTACTTGCTGTGAGCATGTAATGTAGTATTGGGACGCTCCTCGTTTCTCTGTATAGTACAATATTTTCATAGTATTTCTTATTGGGTCGTCGCTGTTTTCTAATTATTTTCCTCTCACAGATTTGAATTTCTTCGGCTGCTGTTGGCGAGATTGCTTGCCAAGCGGGGAATGAGTAAATAATTATTGGCCTAACAAGTGTTTTGTAGATTAGTACTTTCACTTGAGGGTAGACTGCTTTCAAGTAAAGGAGGGAGGAGATAAGTGCGGCTGCCACTTTAATTTTGTCAAGCATTTTTCTGGCATGTGTATTTGTTTGAAGCCGATTATTGAAGAGGATTCTCAAATATTTGATTTTATCTTTGAGAGGAAGACTTCACCTTTAATATGTGCTTGAATGTACCTCCTCTAAGATACTACACAAGGATATCCCTTGCCGCTAGCATTTTGACAGCAGATCAATTCAGATTTGTTAGCATTTATTTCAAGACCCCAGTATTTCAGATACTGAGCTATGTCATTCATTGCACGCTGTAGCCTTATTTGAGCGTGGACAAGAAGGGTGTGGGTGCATTCATAATTATATCAGAGCTCATGCAGTTTGGCCGAGGGATGTCATGAAGGAAAAAATTGAATAGGGCAGGACCAAGAATTCAGCCTTTGGGGACCCCAGGGCGGATAGAGTTAGAATTGGGAATGAGATTCAATAATTTTATTTGAGAGGTTCTATCTAAAAGGAAACAGTGGAGGATTCTGAAGACTGTGACCTGGCAGGGTGACATTTTGAGTTTGAGCTTGTATAGTGATTGAGCAGTCGTCTAAGCAAACCACTCGAAAGCCATCACAACGCTGACCCAATTTTAATTGTAAATTGAAAAAATAATTATTTAAATTTACAATTAAAATTTGGACATAGCAACCCCTTTATAACGCAGCTTATCCACAAATTGCATAGCCGCAATGCAATTTCCATTGGATGGATGAATGGGCAGATCTACTTGGGCGGACCAGGGAGTCTATTATGGATCGCCACAGAGCGTACACGCCCGAGTAGAATTTGATGCGTCTTTCTTCAGATATTTTAATCGAATTTCTCTAATGGAGGCACGTTCTAATCCAAATTTCAGCATTGATTAATAGAAAATTATCGTATGCGTCATTTTCATCACCTGGCCAACAGCTTGCTGGAAAGTTCAACCCAGAATTTCACCATCAAATAGACCATTCCCCATTGGCAGTTGTCCTAATTTTTATGCAAATTTCTTGATCTTGTGGAGAAATTTTCCTTTTATGTCTTCCTTTGACGTCCAGGAGGTGTTTGTGGATGAATTAAATTTTACCGTGGTGGTTCTTCTGTCGAGGCAGGACTGTAAAGTGACCCTTCTAGCTGGAAAGGAGTGAAATTTCCAACTCTGAGTGGCCCCAAAATTTTCGTCGTTCCGAGTGCTGTGCTAAAGAAAAAAGTTCGACACTAGTGGAGAGGGCTGTAATGCCAGGGTTGCGCCTGATAATGGGTATTGGTGATCATTGTGTGTAAATAATTTGTGGCTTTTCCGTCACGATAAGCTTTCCAGTTTGAAGTCGAGTGTACATTGAGCACGAGCCCAACGAATTTTCTAGTGTTTTTTCACCTGAGCCAGCAACTTTCGCAGATTACGCGTTCGACGGAATTTACGAGAACGCAACAAGAACTGACGATACCGGCAAATTTAAAGGACGGCTAAATTTTGTTAAGTAGAACACTTTCTGACGACCAGGTGTGATTTTATTTATAAAACAGGGCACATATGTTCCAGGAAAATTTGATGACAGTCACTTCGCATGTGGAAAAGAAAAACAACTGGATGAAGTGATTGAAAAATTGGACAATTTCAACATCGACGATATTCAAACTTTAAAGAATTAAAGACTCAGAGCTTGCAGATGAAAATGATTTTTTTTAAATCTTCCGAAAAATGCGCAAATGTTTCGCGCGCAATCACGAACTAACATTTCGCCTTTTGAGAGTCTGAAGGAAATAGGGGACTATAGAAAGTTGAAATTGTAACTCAATCATTGGGGAGATAAGCATCAGACTTTAAACATCTTTTTCACCACATGTTTAAATGTACTTAGAATTCGAATTGAACCGGAACATATTATTTTAAAAATGAAGCCCTATCGTCATCATCCACTACAACTAAAGTGCTGAGTAATCATTTCGCGAATAAAATTATAATGCAAAGTTAAAGAAAATTAAAAATTTAACGAACTTAAGTATGAAACAAGTGTGAGAATAAACTATAACGCTAACTCAGAAAATTTTCAGGCCGTACCCGCCCCGTCTTCGAGCGCTCGTCGAGAAGGTAGGTGAGTACCCGCTTGTTCTTATATATTTATACGTATTTATATTTATTTATATATAACCTTTTAATTCCTTTCAGATTTTATCAAAGCAACTTTAAAACAATTTAGAAGAATTGTAAAGCGCACTACTTGTTTCGCAATAAATTTGAGAATTACTACAAATGGTAAAGTTTTAAATTTGATTCTCTTTCAGTTTTGTACTAAAATACCAAATCCTATTGCTATCACGAACTGTGTCTATCCGTCCGTCCGTCTGTATGTCATAGCAGTTTTTCTCCGAAACTAGAGAAGCTTCAGCCATGAAACGATAAACAACTTGATTATGATTTGATTTTCATGGACTTTCGTAGACATAAGGGTCTTATATCAATCTGCATCAATGTGAAATTCCAAGAGGCTTAAGGGCACCGTTTCAATTTTTTGGGAAAATGTAAAATTTACAAATCTTACTATTATTAACAGAGTTGAGTGAATATTGATTTCTGAGGTATTTGTTGACTCATAAAGACCTACCTGCATGATTTTTTCTGACTTTCAGCTCAAAGGTATCTAATCGTGATGGGAGGGGACACAAATATTGTTCGTGTATTTTGCCTCTCCTGTACTCTTAATGCATTTTTCAGATTCTGAAAGTGCTAAGACCTTTCATTTGATACCCTACTCGAGTACATTTAATGAAAAAAGTCGTTAAGGGCCACTTTGTTATAAAGGGTGCCCCCTTAAGAAATTTGATATATTTGATAAGACCTCAACTTTTGAGAGATCACCACTTCTGACGTTTTCACAGAGTTTGAGCTTTGTGGCTTCTATAGTTTCGGAAGAAATTTTTTGTGACGCATGGATAGATGGATAGACGGACGGACGTATGGACAGATAGGATGGGTTTAGTAGGTTTTTGCAAAATTTCTTTCAGATAGCTCTATAAGTCATGGAGCTAGGTCCAATAACAAATAACTAAGAGGCTGAACTTCGCTAATAGTAGTAGGATTTAACATTTTCATCAGTAAAACTGTCTTAGTATTATGAAATTGGATGAAACCAGCTATTTATTTGGTGCTTCAAAATATCAATTTATTATATAAGTTTCAATAAAATTTTCCGACGGTATAGCCAATGGAATTTCCTCAAATTACAACA
Source organism: Odontomyia ornata (assembly GCA_963969285.1). Taxonomy (NCBI): domain Eukaryota; kingdom Metazoa; phylum Arthropoda; class Insecta; order Diptera; family Stratiomyidae; genus Odontomyia; species Odontomyia ornata. The sequence goes on from OZ017739.1 coordinate 330,945,541, forward strand.
ATTATATACGATTTTTCTATTACATGTGCTTTCCATCAAACCAGACACTACCAGATTGGCGGGAAGTTATGAATACTCATTTTGCAGTTTAGTTTTGGTATTGGAATGAGTCTACTGGCTTTCCATGAATGGGGAAATTAGCCGTTGTTTATACAATTATTATATATGATGGTCAAAAAGTATGAGACGGTTTTCCTACACTTTTTAAGTACTCTGTTTGAAATTCCTTCAGGACCGTGAGAGAGCTTGCTGTTTAAGGTACTAAGAATATCTTCAACTTTCTTTTTCGCGGTGAAAAACCCCCAAAAACTGGATGCCGTGGAGCCATAACTTTATCATAACATGAGAATATGGTTAAGTAAAATCCTTCATATCCTTCAATTGTAAGCTGAACTTCCACGTAACGCTGTATTATGCGGCTCAATGCGTCTATATAGATGCTTAAAGTATCCCTCACAAACACTGACCTTAGCTGAAGGAGCAGTTAAGACCTCGTTTCCTGCCTTATAGGGTCTTTCTCAATGTTGTACTTGGAAATCTTGCGCCCAATAAGTTAGTCCATTACTTTAAACACATCTAGAGAAGGTCTCATGGATTTTAGTCTTTACTTATAAAGGTTATTGACTTCATATTTAATACGTTTGTGGATTTTACGGGTCATTATCCTAATCTCCATTTTGAGCTCCAAATACTCTTCCTTTAAACGGTTATAGCTTCGATGGAATATGCGCTTTAGTCGTTGAAGCATATGTTTCCGTGTTTTTGCTACAAGAGTCTCACGAGTCACACATTAAATACCGAGCTACGGGGTTTCTGGAAGAGGGCATGCTTGTCTAGATGCTCAATTATTGCTGATGATATTGCTGATATATGCGTGTTTTTTTCGGTGTTTAAGAGAGTCTTATCCAATGATAGCTTGGAAAGGAAGTAATTGAGGTCTCTTCTGGAGTTTGGCCATTCTATTGAATTATATGGTCTGTATTATGTTGGACACGTTGGTACTGGTATATAAGATCTGAGGGATATATTGAGATAAAAACCATTGCGGTCTGATAATGAAGCAAGTGTAGAGCATGTACAAGGAATTGCAGGGTCGGAGAGAAAATCAGGTGAGATTAAAAAGTTGTCCAAAACGATCTACCTCTCAGGAAAGTTGGAGCACCTGCATTTACAACAGAGGCAACCAGGAGGGCCTCCGCGTGGGGCTATACATAGAGAAAGTTTCCATTCATGTTGTTAGTAAAATCATCCCAATGCTCGTGTTTGGCGTTGAGGTCTCCTCCTTGTAGAAATGAGTCGTATGACGATGCGTAGAAAGAATTAGAATACTAAGGTTACACGGGAAGTAAAGGGAGCCTATTAGGATTTCGGCCGGAGTTCCATTGGGGTGTTTGGTGTGGGGGGTTGCTAGTGGGCATGAGGAGTTACTTTGCTCGGAAGGAATTTAATGTGGTTCTGGATGGTCCTGAAATAATATCGCAGCGCCCCTACCACCATCGCTACGTACAACATTATAATTATCTACACAGACTCTGTGATGAGGTTTAAGAACTGCCTCGTTCAGGAGGTGGATTCGGTTTGGAATGATTTGACTACGTTCAAAATGAAGAGCCTTTTGTCATGCAAAACTAGAGAGTTTATATTTCTTCTGCTTTTTCGTAGTACTACAGCCCTTCTTGGGCCTTCGCTTCCTGCAAATAGCGCCTCCAACTGTCTCGGTGTGTTGACCACGTCCTCCAATTTCGAAATCCGAGCAGCTGGTCTGACATGGTCTTCGTCGACCATGTCGGACCAGCGTTTCCTCGGTTTCTTCAGTTCTCCCAACGAATACCTTCAGTTCTCCCAACAAATACCTTTTTGAGTATCCGTTGTTCGTCCATACGATTCATGTGGCCAGCCCATTGCAGCTTCCACAGTCTTTCAATCATTGAACGTCCGGTTCATCAATAATTTCATATAGCTCATGGTTTCATCGAATTCGCCATTGGTTCCCATCTAACTTCGCTCCGATTTTTCACCCCAGGACCCGTTGCTCAAAGGCGTTCAATATAGTTGTGCATGCTTTGGTTAGGGCCCATGTTTCACACCCATAGCAAAACACATATCTTATATCACAGATTTGTATACTTGGAGCTTTGTTTTCTTGTGTATGCAGCTGGTCTTCAAGACCGTCAAAACTGAATAAAATAGAGTTATTATTTAGGGATAGAGTAATGAGCCTATTTATCAAGATAAAGGTTGAAGTTGAAGTTTAGGAGAGCCATTGGTTTCTCTTGGTCAGGAGAGGAGTCAAAGGATGGAAAGAAAGATTGAATCTTTGAAAAGAGTTGACTAGGAGTTATCACAAGCCAGGTGTTTGTAATTTGGTGAAGACGCTTGACAGGACTAAGTGCCAGTGTGATAAATGCAGGGTTTGGTGTTTTCGTAGACATGTCTGACTAAGAACTGGGAGATATAAATGAAACTGCGAGATCATGATAATTGTCCTTCTACGTTGACAGCTGGAAAGTGTTGAGTATACAGGTGGAGCTGATCGTTTGGCTTTTGCCTCCATTGCTCTTTTCAAAAAATGTTTACGTTCCGGGCATTCGGAAAAATTGAGGGGATGTACATGTACTTTACACATTGCACAGAATGGAGCCGTTTTTGGTTTCTCCATGGATTTTCGAGGGTATTCTTTTGAGAAGTGCTCCTCTCGACAAGCTACGTAGCGGATATTGAATCTCCAATTGATGGAAATGGAACAAAGTCTCTGGCAACTATAAAGTGTACCAGGTCACTCCTTTTTGAGCGTTCCCAGATAGCCCGTTGATGTAACATGTAGCACAATTGGGAAAGTTTAGATATTTCGAATGATATCCTCATGAGTATAATTTTATTTAATATTTACGGCTATACTTATTCAGCATATGATATACTTGTATATGAGTAACTTGAAGGCTCAACGTTAATTGTAGTAGCAATATTATGCAGGCCAAATAAATATTGGATATTCTAAAAAGTATTGAGCTTTTTTGTCACTAGATGGTGTTCGTTGTCGTATATCGAGCAATACTATCCAGATTGAGTCAAACTCACATGCGTTTGAAGAGTGGCATTCAAGTCTAAAATTTTCATATGGACAGCTTTGTATTTCGTCATTCGTGTCAAAAGTTGTATTCATTTAAAAATTAATAAAATTTCTGAAAAAATTCGTTACATTTTACAATATCACCACGATCAAGGTGAGAATGTATTGCAGGCTCGTGAAAAAATTTGTGGTGTCTACAGTCAAGATATTTTATCAAAAGACACAGCCAAGAGATCATTCGCTTGCTTACGTTCTGGAAATTTTGATGTTAAAAATGCATCTCGCTCAGGTCGACCAATCACTAAAGAAGTCGATGAAATCTTACAAAAAATTGAAGAAGACGGACAAAAAACCAGCCATGATATTGCTAAGAAACTGAATATCCATAACCACACAGTTTTGAACCATTTGCGTAAGGCTGGATATACAAAGAAGCTCAACGTCTGGGTGCCACATGAATTAACACAAAAAAATTGATCGACCGAATTTCCATTTGCGTAATGCTAATAAAACGCCACGAAATCGAATCATTTTTGAAGCAATTCATTATGGGCGATAAAAAATGGGTAAGATACGAGAATATCGTTCGAAAAAGATCATGGTCAAAAAAGGTGAATCATCACAAATGACTGCAAAGCCAGGATTGACACCAAATAAGATTATGCTGTATGTATGGTGGGATTGGAAGGGAATCGTTTATCATAAGGTGATAAAACCTGGCCAAACATTCAATTCGGCTCTGTACTGTCAGAAATTAACCAGATTGCAACAAGCAATTAAAAATAAGTTGGGTAAACAGACCTACGCTCATGTCAAAAGGGTTTTGTGCTCAATTTCTCAGAAATGCAGTCACCAGCAACGAAAAAAGTCAAGAAATATGTCAAAGAGATGTGTACGTTTAAAAAGAAATCCATTGTTTTTCGCCATTTCGTTGCAAACCAACAAAAATCACTCAAATCATGAACTTCTAAAAATATTAATGTTATTGCCCTTATTTGAAAATTTCAAGAAAATCAAATCAAAACTGCAGTGACTGATTCGGTTGAAAATCCGTAAAATACCAAAATCATGTGTTATTATTGTTTTAATTGGAGAAATTTCAAATGGCTATAACTTCCGTGCTAATCATTCGATTTTCATCAAAATTACGTAGTTTAAGGAACTTCTGTAGGACTACTCGATAAAGCAAATTTCGTTCAGTTTAAGGGTACCTATACGATTTTATTGGGGAAAATGTGAAATTCGAATATCATGCAATTATTAACAAAGTTGAGTGAATTTTGACTTCTTAGGTATTTCTTGTTGTTATACTCATAAACACCTCCACTCCTGATTTTGTTCAGATTTTTCGGGTCACAGGTGTCCAATCGCGAGGGGGGACACAAATTTTTCGTGTGTTTCCCCTCCCTGTGCGACCCTCGAACCAAACTTTGCTAAACTAAGACCTGTTTTGAAAAGTTCTTATTAAGACCTTTCATTTGATACCCATGTCAGCTACCTTTGATGAAATTTTTTTTTCGGGGGGTCACTCCCCTATATGGGGAGACCCCCCTTAAATACCTCATAAAATTTTTTGTAGTTGAATTTTGAAGAGAGCACCACTTTACACCCACGTGCAAAATTTGATGTTTTTAGCTTAAGTAGTTTCCGAGAAAAACTGCTGTGACACACGGACGGATGGACAGACAGACGGGCAGACAGACAGCAGGACGCAATTCCAGTGGGGTTTTGTAAAATTATTTCACAAAACCCTAACACTGGCCACAATTTACCAATAGAAAGGCGGTTCTTCCATCATGACAATGCCAGACCACACACATCTTTGATGACCCGGCAAAAATTGACAGAGCTTGGCTGGGAAGTTTTGATGCATTCACTGTATAGTCCAGACCTTGCATCATCAGACCACCACTTGTTTCGGTCTCTGTAAGACTTCCTTAATGAAAAGAAATTCACTCAACAAGGGACTGTGAAAATCTCTTGGACAAGTTTTTCGCCGATAAACCACAGAAGTTCTACATAAATGGAATAATGGCTCTGCCCAAAAAATAGCAAAAGGCAATAGATAATAATGGACAATACAAGGTGCGTTTAAAAAGAAACGAGACTTTTTTCATAAAATTTTTTGTGTGGCGACATCTGTGAATAAGACAGTGCGTTGGTAAGTTACATTCCTGCTTGGCTTCCAGTGAACGTTTGGTGAGGTTCGGTTCAGTGGAAGTGAAGTTGTTGCATCTGAAGTGACAGTATGTTTGTGTCATCGGTACAAAAATGAGTTTCGAACAAAAAGCTAACATCAAATTTTGCTTTAAAATCGGTAAAACGTTTTCCGAAACATTTGAATTGATGAAAAAAGTTTATGGCGATGATTGTTTACACCAGGCCAGAGTTCATGAGTGGTTTACACATTTCAGAGATGGTCATGAGGACATAAATGACGATGAACATATGGGCCGCTCATAATCAGTGATCGCCAAAAACTCCATCGAAATCGTGCGTGAATTTATCAAAAATGAGCCAAAATCGTCGTTGAAATCCATGGAGTTGGAGTGAATATCTCCAAAACATCGATTTATCGCATTTTAACCGATCATGTGGGCTTACAAAAGGTATGTACATGTTTTGTTCCAATATAAACGAGACTTTTTTCATAAAAATCCACTTTTGTGACTGATTTTTTGACTAAAAATTGCATTTCAACCATCATTCACTCACCGCGTTTACCTGATATGGCTTTCTGTGACTTCTACCTAATAGGGAAATCGCATTTGGCCATGAAAGGAAAACGCTTTGCATCCATAGAGGCTTGTACCGACATCCTGGAGGACATTCCTGTCAATGACCTGAAACACTCTATCAAAAAGCCTTTGGATCGCGTAAAACAGTGTATTGAGGCCGAACAAAGCTCAGTCTCGTTTATTTTGGAATAGGCCTTGTATTAAATACATCAAGTTCTTCGTGGAAAGGACAAAGGCCTCAAAGCTATCGCCAAAATTAATGCTGTTGGACAATCATTCCTCCAACGTTTCCTTTGAGGCTTTGAATTAGTCTGTTGAAAATGGCGTCACAATACTCACATTTCCTCCACACTGTGGCCGTCGCTTGCAAACCTTGGATGTCTCAATTTAAGGTCCCGTCAAAGCCTACTACAAATACCAACGTAATGCGTGGTTTTTCTGCCATGCATTATATTGGGATTTGTTGTAGGCTTTGACAGAAAAACCACATTAGTAACCCTCTCGAAATTAGGTATATCCTAAGTCTTATTCGATCCAAATTGGACTTAATACTGACACCTCGAAAATTGAAAGCTGAATTTCTAGCTACAGGAATTTACCCATACAATCCTGATATTTTCATGGTTTCTAACTTTATTCTAGCTGTGTATAATGGAGAAAATTAGCGACCTGATCTGGAAGCCGAAGATACTGAAGGCGATTTACAGCGCCGAATTACAGTTTTGGATACCCCCAGAGTTGGCGCGAACGGAAACGCAGCAAGTTCTACTGACACGCAGGAGGAAGTAGCAAGTTATTCCCTGCATTCGACGTTTCCGCCTCATGAGTTCACCCTTTCCCGCTTTTGTCATTGGTTGGACCTCTGCAAGTGACCGTGCCAGCGGTTATTTTTAATCGAGGAGCCGTCCCATGAAAACACGGTTTTAACTTCCCCAGAGATCCGTGAATAGTTGCGTTAGAAATAACAAAAGCTCAACGCCTTGAATACGCTTCAAAACTATCCAATATCGAACACATAAAAATCAAAACAAAGACAACTACTAAAAAAAGCAAAAAGAAGCCTATTCGGATAAAAATGTTGAACTAAACTTCTATATTATTTGTTATAACCGATGCTCTTGAAACTCAATTGCAACAATTCCATCGCGTGCATTGAATGTAAGAAAAACGTTCACTTGAAGTGTGTTAAACTCTCAAAAAGTTATTTTGTATGCCAAAATTTCAATTCTGGTTAATGTCCCAATGAAGATGTCTCATGGAGATTATGTCAAATTGAGAGAAAAACAATAAAAAATTTCAAATTATTCTAGTTTACTATATATTTCATCGATATTCACTAGTGGCTCAACATAGACTGCAAAGGCCCAATCTAGACTACTTTTTCTTCGTTTTGCTAATAAATTTTTTTTATAATGCGCAAGAATCTGTCCTAATTAGAAGCTTCTTATGACTGTCCAACCTATAAAATAAGACGTCAATATGGAGAATATTCGAATGTAAACAATAGATATAGGGCAAAGTTAAAAACTGGACCACGCTTGAAAACTATCATTAAATTGAATGAAACCAAATATTTCAGTAGTTCTTTAAAAGATCATTATATTTTTTAAGTTTTAATAAAATTTACTTAAGTTGTAGCCTTTCAATTTCCTTCGATGATGACAATTAAATAGGGCTTTTCCGCTACATCGGCTTTTCACCGAATCAGACACTGCACTTTGGATTGGTCTTCTCCAAATTTTCAGGTAAGATGAATAAAAACAAAAAATTTGAGATTCCACCGAGTTCATTACTTTAGCAATGTTGAGACAAAATGTTGGTTTTTCTTTCAAGCGATGAGTTTAGTTACTGTCCAATGTTAATAAGGTTATCTTGTTTCCGCTTCTTCAGTAATGCTTCTTTTTTTCAGTTGACTACGAGGTGTGACAATTAAATAATGAGAAAACCGTATATTTAAAAAATATTCTACAATTCTGCCATCCCCTTCAAAGTAGTCCCCTTGGGAGGCTATACAACGATTCCAACGTGTTTTCCCTATTTCGTAATATTTATGGAACGCGTCGACTGGGATGTCCGCGAGTACCCTCATTACAGCCGCCTGGATGTCCGTAATCGACTCAAAATGGGTTCCTTTGACCACCGACTTTCTTCCAGAGAGCAAAACAAAGTCACAGCGTAGCATATCAGTCCAATAAGGTGGCTGTTGCAACACAGCGATTCCTTTAGAGGCCAAATACTGGGACATGGTGAGAGCAGTGTGGTAAGGTGCGTTGTCGTGATGAAGGATCCAGTTACGAGCGATGTCTGGGCGCAACCTATTAACTCATTTTCGCTATCTTTTGAGTACTTGGCGATAGTACGCTTAATTTACGGTTTGCAATAATCATCGTTTTTCGGGCGGGGGCGTACGTAGACAACCATTGTGAGCTTTGACGTTTGGTTTCCAGTTCGTATGGGAAAAAGCAACTCTTATTGCCTGTAATAACTCGATCAAGCAGCATGGAATCGTTTTCCACTTGTTCCAAACAGTCTTCTGCGACGGACATTTGATGCTGCTTTTGCTCCTCAGAAAGGTTCTTTGGAACCATCTTCGCGCACAACTTTTTCATCTCAAAATCATCGGTTGAAATTCTGCCAAATTAGGGCGTGCACACGCTGCACATTTTCATCAGTCCGCACCTCAACTGGTCTCCCGCTCTGCGCCTCATCTTCCACGCTTTCATGCCCCTCCTTAAACTCTTTATGCCATCAAAATTTTAGTGTACATTTCCGAAGCTGTTTCGCCTAATCTGGCGCAAAATTTTATCGCGACGTGTTGCTCTTGATTTTGTTTCTCCATTTTCGTGACGAGCACCACCAACACACGTCTACTCAACACGACAATAGAGACGGAAAGGATGCCAAGAAGGAAAACAGAATTTCAAGGTCGCAGGGTTACCTCAAGCGCGGCAATAAAATCAGTCTCATTACTTAATTGTCACACCTCGTATAGTACTGTGTTAAATTCTTGTGCGTTGATTATAACACATCCCTCATTTCATTTTTAGGGTTTTTAAAATAATTTTACAAAAACCTACTAAAATCGCGTCCTGTCTGTCCGTCTGTCCGTCCGTCCGTGTGTCACAGCAGTTTTCCTCGGAAACTACTTAAGCTAGAAGCATCAAATTTTGTATGTAGGTGTAAAGTGGTGCTCTCTTCAAAGTTCACAAAAAATTGTATAAGGTATTTAAGGGAGGTCTCCCCATATAGGAGAGTGACCCCTCGAAAAAAAATTTCATTAAAAGTAGCCGATATGGGTATCAAATGAAAGGTCTTGATGAGAACTTTTCAAAACAGGTCTTAGTTTGGCAAAGCTTGGTTCGGGGGGCGCACAGGGAGAGGAAATATACGAAAAATTTGTGTCCCCCCCTCGCGGTTGGACACATGTGATCCGAAAAATCTGAAAATAATCAAGAATGTAAGCCTTACTGAGTACAACAACAACAAATATGTGAGAAGTCGTAATTCACTCAACTTTGTTAATAATAGTATAATTTATCGATTTTATGTTTTCTTGAATAAAATCTTCACGGTACCCTTAAATTGAATGAAAGTACACAGATGACTATTTATAAGATTAATCTATCCTGAAAGTTTCATAAAGATTCAATCATATTTAGCGAAGTTATAACGGTTTGAATTTTTCTGTATTACTATGGAACAATATGCACTGCATTTATTACTATGGCAACATATTTTTATGGAACAACATGCACTTTTTACCGACTCAGACACTACAGTTTTGCTAGGATTTGTATGAAAATTTCAGGAATGATAGGTATCATGAATATCTTTGAGAATCAGTTCAGTTAGTGGTATCAGTAATCGTAAAACAAAAAAGTGGTTGTTTTAAATGCGAAGATTGAATAATTTTGAGTTATTTTTCCCAACTTCAACGTTTAAGATGCATGCTTTCAACACTTGGTTCAATTTAATGAATGACTGAAGATTAGTACCTACAATTAATACTCATAAGTGAAACAAGTCAAGGAGGCGCGAGAGAGCTCCTAGCAAGAGGGCTTTGTAACCATTCTAGGATTCGAAAAAAATTGGCGATGAATCGATGATATCGGTACAAGAGAGAGGCCCTTGACAAAAAAAATTCATCAAACGTAGCCGATATGAGTATGAAATAAAAGTTTTCAAGGGAGCTTTTCAAAACAACTCTTAAACTGTCAGTTTTTGCTTCAGTGGGGGCACAGGGGGCAAATACATGAAAAATGTGTTTCCTCCCTCGCAAATGGACATCTGAAATAATTAACAAGGGAGATATATATGAGTATAACAATAACAAAGACCTCAGAAGTTGAAATTCGTTCAACTTTGCTAATAACAGTATGATCTTCGAATTTCATATTTTCTCCAATAAAATCGTCTTTGACATGTTTCTTGATTTGATTCGATCTGGTGACTGCATTTTGTAAAATGATTACAAAACCCTTCTGACATGAGCGTAGGTCTGTTTACCCAACTTGTTTTATCTGCGTAGCGTACGTCAATTATTATAATGTTATATTTATCAGACGTCACTCTCTTGGTGATGAAATTGGTTGTATTTTGTTCATACATTGCTGTGCCTCCACTTCTTCCAGGCCTGTAGAAGAATACCGTATTATATCCTTCAATATTATAAAATTGCTGGGTAAACCCATATTTTATTGAGAATAATCAAATCATTGAGCTTGTGTCTTAAGCTCTTATATTAGCGTATAAGAGTGAGAATTTCGTTTCACTTGATTTATTTTTATGATTAACAATCATCGAAGTTGTAGTCGGTGCTCCTGTTGCTAATCAAAATTCTACAATGAAATTCCAGACACTCTATGCGGTCAGCTCTATGAGAATGATCAGCCTTATTATTGTTTTCCGTACAGTTGCAGTACTCCTCAGGCGTGATTTTGCAGCCCTTAAGCTCATGCTTTCCTCCACATTCTACACAGATTTGCTTTCCTTCCATTTTCATAGTTTGTGGTAGTGCTTTTGGCATTTAAAACATTTTGTTACGTTATAGTCTTCCTTCACAAAATATGATCCATAATCGTTATTGATCTATCTTTTTACTTACAAGCTTTTTATACATGCTCCCAATTATCTGGATGATATGCAACCACCTTCCGTTTTTTACCTACCTAGCATGTAAAAGTTCAATTTTATCCCGCTTTCCCTATATTGGCATGATATGATTGGATTCCATTCGTCAGTTCCGCATATACTCGTATAAATTGGGTTTCTAGACCATTGATGATAAGTCTAGATTGTCGCAATCTAGTTTCAGTGATATCATACTCATCCTTGATTGCGTTCATTGCCAAATTATAGAGCAATGTTGCATTTCCACTGGTGGACGTTTTAATAACATCCCCACCATTGCAAATAGGCAACGTTAGTTGAAAAGGATGCTAGCCTCCTCGTAGAGGGAATTCCGGCTGGGAGCCTTCGGTCTCGGATAGCCCCCCGAAAGATGGGCGTGAGCGCCCCTCGCTTGGCCAGTGGGCCCCAAAGCCGTCAAGCGAGAATGCGGCCGCCATAATATCGGATCAAATCACCTTTTTCGTACCCATCCACACCTTCGCACCTAATTTTTACTGAAAACGAAGCGCAGTTGCGAAGGAAACCTAAAGAGGAACAAAAAGGAAACTGCCGCCAACTGCCGTCGGATCAACAGGTTTGACTCGTACCGTTTCCTCCTCCCGAGTCAAAGTACCGCCGGAAATTATGAATCGAAAACAAACAGAAGAAAAATCAATATAAAACAAGTTGGGTAATAGACCTACTCTGATGTCAGAAGGGTTTTGTACTCAACTTACAAAATGCAGTAACGAATAAAATCAAGAAACATGTCAAAGACGATTTGGTCAGAGAAAATGTGAAAATAATTTTTTTAGATTTTTTAGATCACCAGTGTCTATTCGCGAGGGAGGAAACACACTTTTCATATATTTCCCCCCTGTGCCCACACTGAAGCAAACACTGTCAGTTTAAGAACTGAAGAAGAGCTGTTATAAAGAACTTTCATTTGATACTCATATCGGCTACGTTTGATGAAATTTTTTTTCAGGCCCCACTCCCCTTTACTGTAATAATCGATTCATGGCCTATTTTTTGAATCTTAGAATGGTTACAAAGCCCTTTTGCTAGGAATTCTCTCTTCCTCGGCTTGTTTCACGTATGAGTATTAATTTTAGGTACTCATCTTGTCATTCATTAAATTGAATCAAGCGTTCAAAGCATGCACCTTAAACGTTTAAGTTTGGGAAAATTAATTCAATCTTCATATTTCAAATAGCCACTTTTTTATTTTATGCTTACTGATACCACTTACTGAACAAATTCTAAAAGATATTCATGATACCTATCATCCCTGAAATTTTCATGCTAATCCTAGCAAATCTGTAGTGTCTAAGTCGGTAAAAAGCGCATATTGTTCCATAGCCACATGTTTCCATAGAAATACAGCCCAAATTGTTCCATAGTAATTCAGGAAAATTTAAATCGCTATGACTTCATTAAATACCATTCGATCATGAAACTTCCAGGGCAGATTAACCTTATGAATAGTCATCTGCGGGCTGAGTTTTATTGAATTTAAGGGTACCGTTAACAGTTGATTCAAGAAAACATAAAATCGATAAATCATACTATTACTAACAAAGTTGAGTGAATTTCAACTTCTCATGTATTTGTTGTTGTTGTACTCATTAAGGCCTACATTCATGATTCTTTTAAGATTTTTCGAATAAAAGATGTCCAATCACGAGGAGGGGTACGCGAAAAGTTCGTACATTTCCTCTTTCCCTGCCCCCTCGGTACAGATAAGGCAATTTTAAGACTTTTGAAAAGATCTCATTGAGACCTTTCCAACCACACCCTACGCGACTACCAATGGTGAAAATTTTTTAAAGCGTCACCTCCCTAAATGGCGAGACCCGCTTAAGCCCCTTTGAAAAATTTTTCCACCCTTGAACTTTCAAAAAGTCACCACTTTTGACCTTTCTGCAAAGTTTCATGGCGGTAGCCCCTATACGCGCGGAGAAAATGTGCTGTGACCTACAGTCGGACGGACGGACACAGGTCGTGATTGTTATAGGGTTTTGTATTTTAGTACAAAACCCTACAAACCACATAACAAGAAATGATTCGAGTAAAAATTAAAACATGTATACTCATTAAGGCCTACATTCATGATTCTTTTAAGATTTTTCGAATAAAAGATGTCCAATCACGAGGAGGGGTACGCGAAAAGTTCGTACATTTCCTCTTTCCCTGCCCCCTCGGTACAGATAAGGCAATTTTAAGACTTTTTTTGAAAAGATCTCATTGAGACCTTTCCAACCACACCCTACGCGACTACCAATGGTGAAAATTTTTTAAAGCGTCACCTCCCTAAATGGCGAGACCCGCTTAAGCCCCTTTGAAAAATTTTTCCACCCTTGAACTTTCAAAAAGTCACCACTTTTGACCTTTCTGCAAAGTTTCATGGCTGTAGCCCCTATACGCGCGGAGAAAATGTGCTGTGACCTACAGTCGGACGGACGGACACAGGTCGTGATTGTTATAGGGTTTTGTATTTTAGTACAAAACCCTATAAACCACATAACAAGAAATGATTCGAGTAAAAATTAAAACATGTATTCCAATCAACAATCAGAAAAATTATTATACAAGATCTTTTTAGCGATACCGTTGGGGGGCCATTTCTGCTACCACTCGTCCACTTTTTCGTGACGGACTCCCCAAAATCTGCCCTTCAAAATACGTTCTCAAGGGCTTTCAATCTCTTTGGTTCGCGACCCCATATGTGGGTAACCCGGAAATTTCCCCTTACTCAACGCTTATCTTCGAAGCTTATCTTTACTTCTTAGTTCACCGGATTTCTTTCAGTAGTCTTTCAGTCACTCACTCACTAAGTTTCCAGTTTACACTTATGCCTTAATTTATTTCACGTCTGCAGCTATAATCTCTTCGCGATCAATTTATTCTCCTGATATTCAATTCGACAGACGATCTTTATCTGAATACTTTTGCGAACACTTTGCGCGTAAGTCAGCCACCAACAATCACATTCTTAAAATCACTACGTTCTTCTTATATCCAATTTGACGGAAGATCTGTACCTAAATACTTGTGCTATCACATCGCGCACGAGTGAACCACCAACAAACACTTTCGCGGTACCGAGTATTATCCAAAAAAGGGACCCACTTACTTGTCTCGCTCCTTTAAATACTCGTAGATGTTTACAACGAGGGTTGTCCATCCACCGTTCTTTTTCAACACCCAATTAGCAATATAGTCTTTTTTGTTGCACTTTCCCAAACTAAAACTACTTAGACTGAGCATAACTTCGAGCCAATCTCGAATCAATATATGGAATATCGCAATTTGTTCGAGTCTCGATCAATTCTTGAACTGGTTCGCTGCAACAAGACAAAAATGACGTTCGGACTGATTGTTTATGTTTACAAACGTGTCGTGCTCGCGAGATATAATTTGAATAAGAAGTTTATGGAAGTTTGGTCACGTAAATCAGTTTAAAACAGGAATTATTGAAAATTTGTTCACGTATAATACGTCTAAAGTTATTTCTCCGCATATACGGTTGAGTGATGGGTGAAATGCGCTGCCAGCGCCTATACTGATAGGGTGCTTCCAAACATGATGTCGAATTCATCCGCGAAAGGTAATACAAATTTAATATTTAGAGTGTTTACATCACCCAAATTCATTGACGTGATGAAGGCTCCCTGTAGAGTTTTAGCTGCAAAACAGAACGCTTTTGTCCTTGATATGGGAGAGTGTTCATTTTGCGAAAGTAGTTCCGTTTACGAGCTCAGCCATCTGTCATAGTGTTGCGTGAGTGACAGTGCTGCCTTCAACCTTTCCGAGTACGAGTAGAGTCATTTTTGGTCTTCACCCATATTGCTGAAAGCGAGGATAATTGGGGCCCGGTATGCTTTACGCTGTTGCTGTCAGGGTCCATTACTTTCCACAACGTCTCTTTGCTCCAACAATGGGCTATGAATTCATAGACTTAGAAGTAAAGTTTATAATAGTGATGGTATCTAGGTATTGATTACGTTACCTTGTAGACATTTTGCAAAGCGATGGCCTCGGCTCGGAAAGGAACTTTTTCTTCTTTTTAACCGACTTCCAAAAGAAAGAAGGTTATCAATTCATCGCGTATATTTTTTTTTGCTTTTTTTTTGTATGTTCACGCATAACTTTTAAACGGAGATAGATAGAAGAGTCCTGTTTTTGGCAAATGATGCGTCTTTCTTCCAGTTAGGTCCCATTTAAAGTATAAGAAATTCAAGTAACGGTAAAGGACTTTTATCTTTAAAACAAAAAATTTCTGACTTTCACCCGGATTTTTCAGCATAGCTGATCGACGGGTGTAAGGATTTTGATTGTGGAGGTTTCAAATGGAGGATAACATATTGATCTAAAATGTTTCGGAACAGAATTGTAATCCTTCCAAGGACTCTGTAGATACAAACAGTTCAATATGATAGTGATATATATATATATACACACAGACACATATATATATATATATATATATATATATATATATATATATATATATATATATATATATATATATATACGAGGTGTGTTCAAAAAATATCGCGAATTTTGTTTTTTTTCAAAAATTATTTATTTATTCATGAATATCTATTTTGTCCCCTTCAAAGTAATCCCCATGAGATATTATACACTTGTGCCAACGGTTTTTCCAATCTTCGAAGCACTTCAAAAAATCATTTTTTTTAATCTTGTTCAGCTCCTCCTTCGATGCCGTCTTTATCTCGTCAAGCGTAGCGTAACGTCGTCCTTCCATGGGCCTCTTCAGTTTAGGAAACAAGAAAAAGTCACAAGGAGCCAGATCTGGGGAATACGGTGGCTGCGGCATCATTAGTGTGTTGTTTTTGGCCAAAAAGTCGCGCACAAGCAACGATGTGTGAGCAGGGGCGTTATCGTGGTGCAAAAGCCAATTTTTGTTCTCCCACAAATCCGGGCGTTTCTGGTGGATTGCTTCGCGCAAATTGCGCATAACTTGCAGGTAATATTCCTTTTTGACCGTTCTTCCCTGTGGCAAGAACTCATGATGCACCACGCCCCTGCAATCGAAGAAAACTGTCAGCAAAACTTTCACATTCGACCGAACTTGGCGCGCTTTTTTCGGTCTTGGTTCATGCGGCAGCTTCCATTGAGATGATTGAGCTTTGGTTTCCACGTCGTAACCATAAACCCACGATTCGTCACCAGTTATGACCCTCTGGAGCAACTTTGGTTCGTCGCGGACAGAGTTTAACATCTCATTAGCAATGTTCTTGCGTTGCTGTTTTTGGTCGCAATTGAGCAATTTTGGTACGAATTTCGCGGCGACCCGTCTCATGCCCAAATCGTTGATAAAAATCGAATGGCACGAGCCAATCGATATGTTTAGGTCCTCAGCAACTTCTCTAACGGTGATTCGACGATTGGCCAATACCATTTTCTCCACTTCATTAATTTTTTCGTCTGTTGTTGAAGTGCTCGGGCGTCCGGCACGCTCTTCGTCGTTCACATCTTCTCGGCCTTCTAAAAACATTTTGTACCACCGATAAACGTTGCTTCGGTCCAAGGTAGCTTCTCCATATGCCACAGTCAACATTCGGAATGCATTCGCGCACTTAATTTCGTTTTTCACACAAAATTTGATACACGTTCTTTGATCCATTTTTTTGAATAAGTAAAAACCGAAGACGATTGACAACACGTGCAAGTAAAGCAGCTATCACCAATTAAGTGAACATTCAAAATGGCCGAGCTTGTCGGCATAAGTGACAGACATGAGTACCAACATAACGCCACAAAAAAATCGAAATTCGAATATACGTAACCCGCGAAAATTCAAAATTCGCGATACTTTTTGAACACGCCTCGTATATATATATATATATATATATATATATATATATATATATATATATATATATAAAGATGTGTCTGTGTGTATATATATATATCACTATCATATTATCACTATCATATTGAACTGTAAAGATGTGTCTGTGTGTGTGGTTGGTTATATGTAGATAGGATATAAAACAAGTTGAGTAAGCAGGAGAGTGCTCCTACCAGAAGGTCTTTGTAAACATCCTAGGGTTAGAAATCGTTCAAATTTATACAAAAGATGCACAGTTTCTTTCATAAGCGCAGTGCAGCCGCCATTTTAATCTAGCTTAAATGATTTTTCTGAATGCTCGGCCGATTGAACATGTTCAAGTTAAACACTATTCCCTAAATTTTCATGACAATTGAAAGAAAATAAAAGTGCCTAGGTCAATTTTAAATATATATAGGGTTTTCCAATAAGAGGTGTTATTTTGAATAGATCTTTTGATTTAACACCTTGAGACTTCTTCCTTTGGAGCCACGTGATAGAGAAGGCCTATGCCAATAGTCCAGCGTCGATTCAAGATCTCAAAGATAAAATTCGTGAGGCTATCGAGGACATAGGGCAGCCACTTTGCGATTTGGTTATGGAAAATTTCATGAAGAGGATATGGTCCTGTAAGCGTGTCGTAGTAGTTATTTGCCCAATATTAGTTATTGCTATTAACGGCATATCTTCTTCTTTATAATGAAATAAACATCCAATCATTTGTATGAAAAATGGCATTTTTCTTTTAATATCAAAATAACACCTCTTATTGGAAAACCCTATATCAACCATAAACACGTGTTATTGTTGTTGTAAGTCCATACAATTGAAATGGCTATTACTCACTTGATTATGATTCGATCTCAACTAAATTTTGTGAACATATATATCTTATGTCAGTCTATATAAATAAATTTCAAGAAGTTTAAAGGTACTGTTTTTATTTTATGGGCAAAAATGTAAAATCTACAAATCATACTATTATTAACAAAGTTGAGCGAATTTCGATTTCTAAGGTATTTGTTGCCCTTGTACTCATAAAAGTCCACGTTCGTGATAATTTTCAGATTTTTCGGCTGAAAGGTGTCCAATTGCGAGGAGAGGGGGACACAAATTTTGGGTACATTTTGCCTTCCCCTCGACCCCCTAATTCATGAAATGATTTTTTTATTTCAGACTCTAAAAGTTCTAATCAAGACCTTACATTTGGTACCCCACTCGACTACCTTTGATGAAAAAAAAATTTTAAGGGCCAATTCGTTATTAGAAGAGACCCCCCTTAAACATTTTTTAAATTTTTGTTAAGGCCTTAACTTTTGAGAGACCATCATTTTTGACCTTTTCAGAAAGTTTGAGCATTCTAGCTTCTATAGTTTCTGAGGAAATTAGCTGTGACGCACGGATAGACGAACAGACGGATGGACGGACAGACGGACGGACAGACGGACAGACAGATCGTGAAACTAGTAGGTCTTTGTACAAAAATTTTTTTACAAAGACCTAAAAATGTGTGCCTGAAGGTCGCCACTTTACTTAGATTTTCGCCGAATTTTCAGAAATATTTCTGTTCTGACCATAGTACTCGTATAGCTCCAGATTGTACCAAAACTGGTACAAGAATTTATTCAATTGTGTGATAAAGCTCACAATGAAAAATCCAAACTCGAACAATTTGAAACGAAATGGCGGCCGCTTAAAGGTCGAAAAAAGTTGAACGATAAAAAAGCACCTGAGAGTCAGGTCAGAATATAATGTCGCGTGTTATCGGTTCGCGGAAAGTGAAAACGCAATGTCTCTTAATTTAAGTTAAAAGAGTTTATTTAATTAAAAATGCACAATCATTTATTTAACTATTTCACCTCATTTTAATGATCACTATTAAAATTCTAACACTTGTCCATAAATTTATTATCGCAATTGTCTTCTAAATCACTTCACTATCACGAAAATCACTTTTCTACTACTCGAATAATATCGCTTCCCACACACAATCGCAGTTCTTATCGCGGTCGAATTAATCCCCCCATTCATTCAGCTCGCCTTTATATAGTGTCTCTAATCATTCAACTCAGTTCTCGTACATTAGTGAATAAGCGGGAACGTTCCAGCATGAATGGGCAGTGACTCACTTTCAGATGTTGATAATGCTTGTTGGGTTCTCGTGGGTTCGAGTAAATTCAGTTGTTGATGTTATTAATGATTGTGAAAACAATTGCGACAGTAGCTCGCAGAATTATTTGTACATGTAATTATTTGTACATGTAACAATAAAAATGGCGGCTGGGCAAAGTTATAAATTCGAAAATTTCTCAAAGCTACAATCCACATTGGATTTTTATGAAGTCTAAAATGAAGGTAGACGTTGATGAGATCATGTATTAAATGTACCAGAATTAAATTCGATTCCAATGAACGCTGCAGATTTTAGCCGTAGTGGTTTTTGCATTGCAGTAAAAAATTATATTTTAATATACGAGTACATGAAACAATGTATTCAAGAAACTGAGTTTTAAGATTTTTGAAATGGAAAAATTTGCCACTAAAAAGGGTGAAATAAAAAACTTTTAGAAAAAAAAGAAAACCGACTTCATAGTGCCCTAAAAAGGATGAAATAAATTTCATGGAAGCGGTGCCAAATCAATTTCCCCATTTGAACATAAATACTTCCAACATCTGCACTATCATAAAAGAATGGGGAAAATATGATATGGCACCGCTTCCATTAAATTTATTTCATCCTTTTTAGGGCATTTTGAAGTCGGTTTTCTTTTTTTTTATTATTATTTAGTGCAAGCTATGTATATCGACTGGCAGCCTGATGCTGAAAAAGAGGCAGTTTCACTGGTAACAAGGAATTTTATATTTTGATGGCCTGACCTCCGACTTAAAATCGATTATCGTTTTTTTCTGGGGAAGAGTGATTAGATAACTATCCTTCAAAGTAGATCCTTCTCTGAGTATTCTTTATACTACGTAACAGATTTCTCATTATCACCAACACATTCCCTAACAAATATTCACTAAAAGAGGAAAGTGACACTGATGTTCTAATCATTAGCAAAGTTAAAATTTAATTTTCAACTGTAACAACTTCACTTTGTGCAAAAAGTTCTTACAGCCTAAACTTTACACATAAAACTGCTCGACAAATAAGATTCCGTAGTCGTCGTTAATCCTGTCGCAAGGTTTTAGTGGAGCATTAAATGTTCGACTGTAGGCGAGAAAATGTTTTCCCTCTCAAAGCGTCGTAGTCTTTCTACTCTTGTTATTTTTTCGTAAACCGAGCGAATACTTGCTCGTCGTCGTCCTTGTCTGATTGAATGGCAACATAGTGAGATGCTGCACGTTCTTTAAAGCAAGAACGGATTTAACTAAATTCCTTCAGGCTTAATTATGTGGGTCTTTAATTAATCCATTTCATTTAATGCGGGCTCGTTTCAGTTTATTTCCTAGGATAGAGTGATGGCAGTGGAATAAGACATTTTCGAAACATCATTCCACGTATCGACAAAAGGAAAACTACTTGCTGCAGGCATTGCTGTATTATTATATTGTCAAAGTTTGATAAACTTCAGATACTCGTAAGGCAAAATTGGATTTGATTTCCGTATATCTTGCTCCCTCGTGTCATATTAATAAATTAAACATACTTTAAGTAGAAATTTTGAATCTAACACCTGAAATATTTTTATACTTAAACTGTTGCAGCAAACCATCAATGTCACCAGTTTCAGCGATAAGTTTCACTTTTATTCCTGCATGAAACGCTTATTGACATTGCGAAAACAGTTTGATAATGCACCACCATTGAAACATGATTGGTGCATCAGTTTGTAATAAGAATGTTAAACTTCCTGAAAGTCATTGTTAAATGTTCCCAGAAAGGTGTAAGATCTGTTATAAAAGTACTTTACTTCCTAAGTGTACATCATTGGTAATCCGCCTTTGCGATAATAGCTCATTCTTAAAACAATCACCGAAAATTGTTGAGGAAATAATAAATTTCTTCTAAGAGAAAGAAATTATAGAGTGAGCTTAGAAATAAAGCAACACAAAAAACGACATTGGAGACGCTTTGCCGCCTCGCTGTTGTTTTTCTGACAGAGGAATTTAAGGCGAAGCTCTTAAAAAGAAAAATTCGAAGCACATCAAGGAATTACATTCTTAAATGGCTACTTTTCTTGCGGTTTGCAATAAAACTTCTAAGACTTCAGGATTGTCCCTTTCCCGTAAAATACCAGGAAAGGAAGCGAGAACGACACGCAAAACGAGTCCGAAACGGTCTGAGCCTGATAAAGGGAAAGAATTTTGTATATTGCCCATGACTACCCTTCGTGAAAGTTTTCACTGGTTTATTGAGAGAAAGAGGAGCAAAGCCACTTCATATTTGCATTTCATCGACATAAACTAGAAAAAAATGTTTCTTTTTGTTGGCCATCCATAAAGGCAAAACATTCTTTCATTTTGTATTCTTTTTGTTCTTGAAACTTAAAAGATAAATTTCTGGAATTCTTTTCCTAATGAAATTTTGTGCAAGATATATTATGGAATTTTTCTGCTCATCTTAGATCCTAACATAAGACAATGCTTGATCGGCTGTGGTTTTTGTAACCTACAGTGAAGAATTCCTTATTTGTAGAATGTTGCAGTGAAGGATGTTGACAACTTAAGTTTTCGTATGTGAAGTATAAATTGACATGGAAACTGAATATGCTGAGTGATTTTCTGTTGGTGGTCAGTAAAGCAGAATTGAATTTAAGGATGTGAAAGGGGAATACTATAGTAGTAATTTTATGAGCATTATCAAAATGCATAGAAATATTTGCTTATCACAGTGCAACGGCGAAAAAGGAAAAAAGCAAAAAACAAAACGAAACCGGAAGCACTACTGGTTAAACCGACAGACGCACGTACGTACACAGAAATATTGCGCGAAAGTTGGCATGGGATTAAGTCGGAACACATCGAGGTTGCTATGACATTGGTTCAGGCAACATGGTCTGGTTGTCAGCTTGTTGAGTTTGGAGGAACAATAATGGATCATATTATATTCACATAGTATCCACACTCAACCTAGTCTCCGGAAAAAACCGAACACAAGCCAAAGACCGAACCATAAATCTTCGGCAGCAGGTAGGTAAGGAAATACTGTCACAAGGATTGGCGCGAATATAAATATGTGCTCCGTTGAGAGATTTTAGGTTTACCAGATCTCAAAAAATTAATAACTTTGCACAAAAACCAATTCGTTCTATGTGATCTTTTAGTTTTTTATTAGGATCTGGTTACACTCCAATGCTTTGAAATGTGTGAAAGATCACGTGCGTCGAAAATTGTGTCTGCTTTTTTTTTTTTGAATACAACAGGCCTCGGATCAGCTGGCCGACCCCTGGGAAAATTCGGAAGTGAACACAGGGTAAATGATAGATGTGGATACTATGTGAATGTAATATACTACAGATAAAGATTCATTCTGTAGGGCAGCAAGAGGTATATTCGGGTCAAATGATGCTGCCTCCAATTTAAAGCTTAAAGTGACCCTAGCAAAAGGAACACTGATTCTATTCTTTAAGCGATTGAGGTGGCAGATGCTGCGCCAATTTTGTTACATAACCAGTATAACCTATGTATGCTGGTATGAGCTGGGAGCTCGATTTAATGTGTATCCTATGTACATCATCAGGGCTCCCGGGGAGAGATCTCGCTGTATGACACTTTCCTGCTACTCCATCCATCTAAACCAAACCAGCAAAGGCAAACGTCTATTTTATTCATTGTTCATTTTTTTTTTCAACATTACATTTCACACTTTAAATTATTCAAAACGTATATCAATATTGGGTGAAGCCCTTTTAACTCTTACCCTGACTTGTCGTGATTTGCAGGTGAGCGCGAGCCTGTAGAGGGAATCAACTTCACGTGCTAAAGGTTTAGAGTGACAATGCGACTGGAAAGCCAAAAAGTCAATTGCGGATCGCGGCGCAAGCCAACACCTCACCCCTCACCATTTCGTTGAACACTATTTCAATACCAGGTGTGCAGCATGTGAGCTCACATTCCATGGAAACTCTTACTTTCTGTCTCGTTTGTAGATTTTTACGATAAAATTGGGGAAATTGAGCGAGGGAGAGCTTTTGTTTCATTTTCGGCTCTCTCTCTCTCTTTCTTCAGCTTTACCTCGCTGGAAGCGCACCCCAAAGCTTATGTGCTTAATCAGAGTGAAGCTTATCATGTACGTCGTTCACAATGTGAAGGCTCGTATGAAGTGAATTGCGGATTAATCTTTGTGCATGACTATTGGCGAGAATTATATGCTTTAATAACAATGGGCGTATGTGCTTGCTTTTATAATTTCGTGAGTATATATGTGGTACTTGTTCGCTTGCAACAGCTTTTTCTGAAGTTCGTGAAATGAGTATTAGCCTGAATCCTGTAAACTGTAGGGAACAGAAAGTTGCGATCGTTGAAATGACAAAAGGAGATACAAATTATCTTCTAATCTAGAAAAATGCGGAAATTGGCTGCAGTGCTCGGAAAAAGCATTCTATATTCTCTGAAAGAACAATGATCCGACATCTGATGATCATAATTATCATAATTTCATATAAGAATCAATGCGTGAAAGTGAGTCCGACAGATGGTAGCCAGGATAGCGCTCGTCATGCAAGGTAATGGTGATAACCTGTAGATCTATTTCTCCGTTTAAAAAAAAAAAAACTTAAGAAGACGTGGGTCTTGCTTTGTTGCGCGAGCAGATAGATTTTGACTCTTTTGAGTCATCTTTAGTGTTTGAAGAACTCGGGGAAGGAAATGAATGTATTTAGGTTTCGTATGGGCTAACCAGGTAGGTACTAAATAAGGCCAGATGGGGGGATATTAGGTCTATGTTTCTTTGGGTTGCTAGATGTCCCTTTGTTCTGGTTTGTCTCACTTCAGTTTCCGTCAGAGAGTGTGGTCTAGTACTGAAAAAATTGCGTTGACATTTGTTATGTTTTCCAATAATAATGCTATCGTCTTCTTTTCTATGGAGGTATATTACAAGTTTTCCTTCGATGTCAAGTCTTGGTCCTTTGCTTTGTTTGTGTGGCAATGTCATAGCATTTTTCATAGTATTCAGCTCGTAGGAGTAGTTTTGTAGATAAGGTCAAAATCAAAAGAACGCCCTAAGATACTGGGCTCATAAAAGCAGAATTACAGGTCCACGCTTCAATCAGTCCTCATTAAATGCTCCCTTAGTCTTTTCTTAAATACCAAAAATGAATTTGCTTCCTTAACAATTTCTGGTAGATTGTTATATATGCACAGAGCATCAATCGTTGCATCGTTATTTAGATGATTCGTTCTGGCAAAAGGTATTACGAATTTATCTGCATTCCTCGCATTATATTTGGGGAAGGGTTGATCTGTGATACCTTAATTAATGGCGTTCGTTCTGATCCATTAGTTTTAAAATTTCTGTAGATAAACTTAGCTTTCTCCATTATAATCATTTGACTAAAGGTTAATGATTTTGCCAATTGGTAAACCAAACTAGTTTGAGTAAGCATTGGCAGCTTCAGAATGTTTTTATACGCTTTGGTCAGCAGCATAGATATACTGTTTAAATGTTATTTTGCTGATTAACTCCAAATAAGTACTCCATAATGTAATTTCGCCAGAACAAACGCATTTAGAACAAGTTTCTTGATGTGCATTGGAAAATCCTCATATCTTCTTAACAATCCTATTATTGAGGCTAATTGCCTCCTTAAGCTTTTTATGTGTGGTAACCAAGTCATACGATGGTCTATGATAACACCAAGATATTTCATTTCTAGCACTCTTTGCAATTTTTCGCCGTTCATATTTAGTTCGACATCTATGTCTCTTTTGTTCTTTTGCTTAAAAACAATATATTTTGTCTTTGAAGTGTTCAATACTAGTTTGTTTCCAATTAACCACTGATGGGATTTCCCTAGATCCTCGTTGATAGTGTTCTCAATGGTAGTTTTGTCTCGTCATGAATAAAGTAGAACTGTGTCATCAGCATATAATGCGAGATATCCTGTCAGCTCACATGTATTTAGATTATTTGTGTATAGCAGGAACAAAGTTGGGCCAAGTATTGAGCCTTGGGGAACTCCTGTTTTCGTAGGTGCTTGATCGCTCAAGACATTGTTGATTAAAGTTCTCTGCGATCTTCCCTCCAAGTAACTCTTAAACAACTGCTTAGGACTACCCTGAATACCATACGATTCAAGTGTACAAAGCAAGAGGTCATGATCAACTGTGTCAAATGCTTTTTTTAAATCCACAAAAGTTGCGATGACATAATCACCTCTGTCAAGTCCTAGATTGATGAAACGTGTGACAGAATGTAGGGCATCCAAAGTACTCTTGTTCTTTTGAAAACCAAACTGATGTTGGCTTATGATAGAGTTTTCAGCTAAGAATGATGTCAATCGATTGCTTAGTATTTTTTCAAATATCTTACTTAATTCCGTCAGCAGCGCTATCGGACGATAGTTATTCGGGTCGAGATGATAAAATATAGGAACTATTTTCGCAAGTTTTTCTTCTTCCGGAAATAACCCATTCCTAATATGCAGGTTTATAACATTTGCCATAATCTGGACTATGTCCTCCTTTATTATACTAATCTCATTCATGGTGATGCTATCGATGCCTGGCAAGTATTTTTTTCAATTAATTGATTACATTTAAGAATTCCCTTTTATTTGTTTGATGAATGTAAAGGATGGAATTTATCGAAATATTTGAAGTATTCAAATTGCTTGCTGAACTGGCAACGATTCCTTTAGTGATTCTTCCACCAATTGTTGAAAAAAAGTTAATTAATGAGTTCGCCGCGTCACGTGGACACGATGCATTAGAGAGCCCATCAGCATTCAGTTGAAAGTTTTGTGATATACCCTGGGTTGAAGAGTTATCCTTTTTACCTCATTTAATATTTTCCATATTTCACGGGAGTTGTCAGCCGCTGTTTCCATTCTTCTTGAGAAATATAAGAATTTAGCCGCTTTCATCAGTCGTTTTGATTCTTTTTTCGCTTGCATATATACAAACTTGAAAGCCTGGTTTCCATTGTTCTTCCTATAGTCCATGTATACCTTCGTTTTTTTAATACTTGCAACAATTACCTTTTTCGTTATCCAAGTCCGTTGTCGACTCCTGATATTTTTCTCAATTATAGAGCTTTGCTTACCAGATATGATGATTTTTTTGAGTTCAATAATACTATTTGGTTTCCGCTTTTCCAGTAACTCTCGTATGTTTGATTTAAAGAGCTCCTTGTCTAGATATCTGAACATTTTGTAGGTTGGCTTCTATTTGTTCAGGGTTTGGTCTTGAATAGCAATTTTTAACAAAGGGTGATCCAGCTCCGGCCAGTCCTAGAATATGTATGTCATGCTTTCAGTGACTTTTAAATCATTGGTTACTTTATGATTCAGACAGGTATTTGACACTGGGCTAGTAATTTGGTTGTTGTTTATGATTACCGTTCCATTCGTTTCTAGCGTATCCTTATAAATCCTTGTTTCTAGTGATTCAATGAGTACATCAATGTTTGTGTCCACTACTGTGATTAAATCTTTTTCAGTTGAGAATAATGTATCTAGTACTGTGCAAAAATCTTGCGCATTCATACGGTTGGGGTTGTGCTACGTCCCTAATTTTATTTTTTTACCTGCATGGCTTACTTCAATTATTATGACGTTATATTTAGCAGGCGTTACTCTCTTGGTAATGAAATTGATCGCAATTTTAGGGTTTTGTAAAATAATTTTACAAAACCCTACTAGTTTCGCGACCTGTCTGTCCTTCCGTCCGTCCGTGTGTCACAGCACTTTTTCTCGCAAACTACTTAAGCTAGAAACATCAAATTTTGTATGCAGGTGTAAAGTGGTGCTCTCTTCAAAACTCAACTACAAAAAAGTTTTATAAGGTATTTAAGTGGGGTCTCCCCATATAGGGGAGTGGCCCCCGAAAAAAAAATTTCATCAAAGGTAGCCGATATGGGTATCAAATGAAAGGTCTTGATGGGAACTTTTCAAAACAAGTCTTAATTTGATACTTTATGCTTCGAGGGACGCGCAGGGAGGAGAAATACATGAAAAATTTGTTGTGCACTCCCTCGCGATTGGACACCTGTGATCCGAAAAATCTGAAAAAAATTATGGTGGTAGGTGTTTATGAGTACAACAACAAAAAATTCCTTAGAAGTCGTAATTCACTCAATTTTGTTAATAATAGTATGATATTCGAATTTCACATTTTCCGCCATAAAATCGCATCGGCACCCTTAAACAGAAAAACTGGTAGTCCTACTAAGGTTTCTTAAACTTTGTAAGTTTGATGAAAATCGAATGATATACACGGAAGTTATAGCCGTTTGAAATTTCTCTAATTACAACAACAATAACACATGATTTTGGTATTTTATGGACTTTCCATCGAATCAGTCACTGCAGTTTTGACTTGATCTTCTTGAAATTTCCAAATAAGGTCAATAACATTAATATTTTTGAGAATTCATGATTTGAGTGATTTTTGTTGGTTTGCAACAAAATGGTGACCGTTGAAAGTAGAAAAACAATGGATTTTCTTTTGAACGCGCACATCTCTTTGACATATTTCTTGACGTTATTCATTGCTGGTGACTGCATTTCTGAGAAGTTGGGTACAAAACCCTTCTCAAATGAGCGTAGGTCTGTTTACCCAACTTGTTTTACGTACATTGCTGTACCTCCACCTCTTCCAGGTCTGCAGAAGAATACCGCATTATATCCTTCAATATCCTTCTTCTGGGTATCAGGATTTTGCTGCAGGTAAATCTGAATATCACTTAGCTTATGTCTTAAGCTTCTTATAGTAGCATACATGAGTGTTAAATTTGTTCCACTTGATTGATTTGAAAGATTAGCAACCATCAAAGTTGTAGTCGGTGCTCTTCCTGGCGATCAATAATCTGCATTGAAGCTCCGGACACTCTACAGAGTCAGCTCTGTGAGAATGATCAGCATTATTATTGTTACCATTACAGTTAGAGCCTTTTATCATTCATTTCCGTGTTGTCTTTCCTATGTATACCTTGTCACAATCCTTGCATGTCAGTTTGTATATTGATGTGCCATTCTCGTATATTGATGTGCCATTCAGTTTTGGTTTCAAATTAGTTCGAATATTGTCACAAGTTTTGAAAGCAGTTTTCAGTTTGTATTTCCCAAGAAAGTTTGAAAGTTTTAATGTCTCTACTAACGTATGTTAACAAGATCCACTGTTGGTCTTCTTATGTAAACATTTTAGTCAGTTTGTGTTCCGATTTTTGTTTGTACTGTCTAATAAGCTCTTCAATGTGACGATTTTTGTATCTGTTACTACAAGGTAATCTGTAAAAGTTGATTTGTTCTTTGGAGTAGTTAGTTGGAGTCATAGGGATTGAGTGGAGTCTCTGCATCATTGACATGTACTCGTACGCTGTTAGTTTATGTGATGTGAGAGGGTTAGAGGTTACTTGTATAGTATGATCAGTTGTGGTTTGTTTTCTGAATATTCCGTAGACTAGTCGTGTTTGTTCGCGTGCCACGGTTAAGTTAGTAGTTGAGTTATTTGTTTGCTTCTTTTACCAGGTAGGCAATATAGTAGTTTCTTTTTGAATCACATGTTATTTTGACACTGACAGCTGTTTGCCGTTTGAAATTGTGTTAATGAGTAAGTATTAACCTTCTGTGCAATGAAATGAATCGATTTACGCTTGAAAACGTTGGGAAATCAAACAGGATGCGAACAAACAAAACTGCCATATCTGGGGCTCGGAAAACCCAGACGTGATTGTCGACAAGCCAATGCATCTACAACGAGTGACAATGCGGTGTGGACTCTGGAGTAGTGGCATCATTCGACCATTTTTCTTTTAAAATGAGGCTGTAAATGCTGTTTCGGTCAATTGAGAGCGTTACAGAGGCATGATAGTCGACTTTTTGTGGCCGGAGATTGAAGATTTGGACTTAACTGATCTTTAGTTTGAACAAAATGGTGAGCCATGCCATACAGTACATCAAACAATTGATTTGTTAAGCAAAAAATTTGGAAATCATGTAATCAATCGCTTTGGCGATGTTGGTTAGCCGCCTTGAAGCTGTGTTTTGACATCGTTTGACTTCTTTGTATGAGGTGCTGTGAAAGGTCAACGTTATTCAAAAAATCGACAAAAGGTTTAAGCACTGAAATTGAATGTTCAACAAAAAACTGCTTAGTTAAGGCCCAAAACCATCAATGGCTTGAAAAATTGGGCTGACAGGATGGCCTACTCTCTCGCCAGCCATGGTAGCCATATGAATGAAGTTGTATTGCACAACTAACTGGAAGGTTGGTTCTTGCGAATGAACCCAAAATATTAGAACGAAATTTGATTTTTGTTCATTTTATTGCATTTTTAAAAGAAACGAATATTTGGCCCACCCTATACTGCTTTTGTAGCATAAAAGCTCCTTTCAAGCCTTCGATTTCTTGGTCTTGGTCCATTGTTCCAATTTTGAAATCCAAGCAGCGATGAACTCTCTTTATCGGCTGAGTCACACCAGCGTTTCCTCAGTTTTTCACTGGTCTCCGGCGTCGAATTTTCCAAACGAATACTTTTTTGGCTAACCGTTGTTCGCCCATATGATTCATGTGGTCAGCCTATTGTATCGTACGCACTCTCACAATCATTGAGACTTCTGGCTCGTCAAAAATTTCATACAGCTCATGGCTGTATCGAATTCATCATTGAGCCCCGTCTATTATTATATTACTATATTATTTCATACATACAGCATAACACGTTTTTATCACAGATTTGTATACTTGCAGTTTTGTTGTCCTGTGTATGCAGTTGGTCTTCGAAATCGTCAAAACCAAATAAGATATTTTATCAGCAAGCTGTTTTCTTCGGCGTATTTCGTTTCTTTCATTACTGATTCTCGTCATTTTGGCACCTAAATAAACGGATTCGATCACATTTTTGAAACTGTACTTGCCAAGTAAGATACTTTGTGTGCGTGAGGTATTTTTTCTCGGCTGCGCCATGTGGTTTGTTTTATTCTCATTGATTTGTAGCCTCAGTTATCGACACGTGGCTTTCTCATCACATACTCCAGAGCCAAATTGAATATCAGTAGGGCCAGCCCAAACCCTTGCTTAAGTCCGATATTTGTATCAAAGGCATCCGTGAGTTGGTTATTGATGCATTGATGTTATTGTCATTTCTGTGATACGAGTTATTTAGCATAATATGTTACGATTCAATACTGTCGTATGCTTGCTCAAAGTCAACCAAAATTTTGTTGTACGTGTATGTTGAACTCCCAACATTTCTTTGTCTGTAGTGAAATTTATATTCGGGTGTATCACATTCATATAAGCAAGTAGTTTACCTTGTTTATTTTTCTTGCCAGTCAATAATTATGAGACGGTCATCTACATATTGTTTGCAAAATATAACGTTGAATATTTTGACAACGTTAGATATAAAGACTTCATCTAAAGGTTGTAAGAATATCTCTGACATTATTTAGGAACATTGAATGTCCCATACCAAAACCATCCTTGCCAATATATGTGTCATTCTTCTTCTTCTCCACAGCACTCCAACCCCACGCAGAACTTAGCCTCCTGCAATATGCGCTATTAACTGCCTTGGTCGATTGAACATATCCTCCAATTTGGAAATCTGGGAAGCGATGTACCATTTTTATCGACCAAGTCACAGCACCATTTTCTCGACTTCCCCACTGGCCTACATTTTTCGGCTCTCCCAATGAATACCTTTTGGATTGTATATTGTTCGTCCATATGATTCAAGTGGCCAGCTTATTGCAGCTCTCGTAGTCTTATAACTGTTCAGACTTCCCGCTTGTTAAAAATTTCATGTAGGCCATGGTTTTATCGAATTCGCCATTATTACTCGTCTCGTTTCACTCCATTTGTCCGCCTCAGAATCAGGCTTTTGAAGTGGTTCAATATGTTTGCGTTTGCTTAAGCTGAGGTTCATGTTTCACCAGACATAGCGCAGGATACAGATTGGTATACTAAAAGCTTGTTTTCCTATTTATGCAGCTTGCTTTCAATATCGTAAATACTGGATAAAATATCGTATTTGCGAGCTGTATTCTTCAGCGTTATTTTGACGCTAAATACACAAATTTGTCCACATTTTGGATATTGTATTCCCCAAGTGTGATATTTTGGGATTTTAATTATTTTTCCTCCTTTTGCTTCACTGTCGAGTTTCAGAGAGATTTTTGGGCTGCTGACAATGACCGAGACAAAATGTTGATGTCGTCTTCATAGGCTACCACTTGGCTCGACTTGTTTAGTATTGTACCTCTTGTATTGACAGCTAGCATTCTTATGACATATTCCTGAGCCAACTTGAAAAGCAATGGAACCCGCCTTGTCCCACCTTGAGTCCGAAATTTTTGTCCAAGGTCTCGGTGAGTTGGTTCATGATGTAGACTTGGGAGGTCGTCGACGTCATTTTCATTTAAGTAGGATGGACTAATTTGGCTAAGATGACAAAGCAAAGCATTATTTGGTACAATACGTTAAGATCAATACTGTCATATGCTTGCTTAAAGTCAACGAAACTTTCGTGTACGTCTATGTTGAACTCCCAGCATTTCTCAAGTACCTACTTGACTGTGAACAATTGGTCTTTTGTTGATCTACCTGTTTTAAAACCACCTTGATACTCCCCAATAAAACTGTTGCCGTATGATACGATTTTACTTTTTAAGGTTTCAGAAAATATTTTGTACGCCGTACAAAGCAGTGATATGCCTCTATAATTTTCGCACTGTAGCTTGTCACCCTTTTTGTGGATAGGGAATATAATTGATTGGCTCTACTCTTTCAGCATATGTTTTTGTGGCCAAATGTACTGAATGACTTTGTAAATAGCTTGATGATCACTACTACTACCATATTTGATGAGCTCCACTGGAATCTCATCGATGCTCGGAGCTTCATTATTCTTTTGGTCTTTGATAGCTCCGAAACAAATTTTCCAAGCTAAGTGCACCACAACAATTTCCGAAAATTGTTGCATGGTCACCTGAAATAGTGTAATTACCTAAGATATCATAAGTAACATTATTGGTGGCGCATTGACCCATTTCACCGATTAGTCTACGTTTAGCACACACTCAAAGACTTATTTGCCACATCTCTCCACACGTCAACCAAACTAATTTTTAGCCAGTTAAAAGCACGTGCATCCCTCAACATTACGTTCCTCAGCTGTGATAACCTCGATTCCGCGAATCGATATTCTGCAGAGATCTGTCACCCCTCAGTATAAATGTCCCAACCAGTTGATAAGGTTGTTTGACAGGTCTTTGTGGCAGAACGCCACTCACTTCGACAGGTGGGGAGAGAACTAAACAAAAACTGAGTAACCGCGTGGGGAAAACAAACATTAAGTGCAAATTTTCATTTAATTTGAACCCATTTTGGCGGTAATCCGAGCGGAAGGGTTCGTGGGCTCGCAATGGACCCAAATACGAATCCTTCACTAAAAGAAAGCAAGAAGGAAATCCAAAGTTCTGATATAGAATCAAAACTATACAAAAGATAAAATTAGTTATTGTAACCTTCCGCAACTTCCAAGAAAGTGGCGTTACCAACATTTTGTGTAATCATGAAACTTTGGGTGTATAAATTTGTTTGGTGCGAATAATAAATATATTTATCCGTGACAGTGTTGAGTGCATTAAGCTTTTTTACGAATATTAAAGCATTGTACTCCGATGAGGGTCATTGTAAATTGCATGGAATTTCCCGACGCGTAAGACATAAGCATAACCTCCAATTGACGTCCAAAGTGCAACTGTGCGTCAATGGGCATTCACCTCCCTACCACAAAAAAAGTGCAACAGGAGAGATTAGTTTGTGTCCAAGACCTTAAGTTCGCATGCGCAGGGTCATTTATTTATTGGATTATTGCACATAGAATACTAAGAGTCTGTGCTATGAAGATTATATTATTTATTACTTTAATTTGTGTAGACTTGTGTATTCTGTTCTCATCGCCAATATTCTAAGCCTTATACGAATACCTTACCTTTACGCATGCACTTCCATTCATGTTTTTTTTAGAATCTCAGAAATTCTTTTTCTCGCACCCATTGTTTAAATTTTCTGGCTAAATACTTCGATTGTCGTCAGCTCTCGGGACGACCGTAGTTGAGGATTCACCGAAGCCACTAACCCAGAGGATCACCAAAGGCCTGATGTCAAAAAACCTTTGCAACATTTTGAGTGATATTTGAATGCTGATTGTTTCGCAAACGTAGCATTTTGTACAAACGTTATGTCCTCGCGAACGGAAAAATCATTTAACACTTCTGCTGCAGAAATTAAACGATTTTTCGGGTACAACATGGTCATCGCACTTTTGAGGATGCCAAGAATAAAACAGTATTGGGCCTTAATAATCAAATGCCATTTAGTGGTATCTGCAATGGTTAGAAATCGTTATACTGAAATTCGTTCACATTTAAAAGCTGTCATCGATGATGATGTTTCCAAATCCACACGATCTCGTGACTGTTTCTGGAAATACGCTCAATCGTTGCAGAAATTGAAAGAGCGTGCCAGGAAAATGTTCGAGCCAAAAATGTCTCCATCGATGAACAAGTTTTACCCTACACAGGAAGTTGCATGAAAAAACAGTCGGTGAAAAGAAAGCCAAATCTTGAAGGTATAAAAATAGTTATCGCAGCCAATCCCGTAGTTTACCACCAAACTTGTATTTGTATGAAGGGGAAGGGTCTTCGATGGAATCAGCTTTGCATCCAATACCTGAAAATTTAAACGTAGGTGGAAGAATAGTACTGAAATTCCAGGACATCCTCCCTGTTAGAAGTCCAATTTACCTGGACCATTATTTTACCTCCATACTACTTTGTAACGGAATGGGAATTTTGATGAAAAACAAGGTCCCAATGAAGGAAAAACTGAGAAAAAGAACGGCAGATCAGTTAAAATTAAAACAAATTATTTTAAATAAGAAAGCGTCCTCAGAAAACAGCGGCGTGGTGCTTTTGATTACATTGTGCGTGTTGATGAACGAGTGGCCATAGTAAAATGGTTTGATGATAAACCAATCTTTATCGCATCAACACAAATCGCTATACACCCCGAGGATACCTGTCAACATTGGAATAAGGAGCAAAATAGTCACATTCATGTAACAAGGCCGGTCTCGATCAAATTTTGCAACTTTTACATGGGAGGGATAGACTTGCTAGATAGGGTTCTTGGCAAGTATGCGATGAGAAGTCAGACTGGAAAATGGGCTGTGAGGATTTTGTAGATTCACAGTCACTGCTTCTTGGATAGAGTATCGTCGGGACGTTAAAGCCAAAGGGGAAACTGCGTGTTAATACTTCCATTTTAAAACGGAGCTGGCAAAAAATTTAATTTATATATCTCAAAATAAGAACCCTCAATACCCACACCCTGAACGACTAAGTCCAAGGTTTACCTCAACGTCTTCATGCACTCGGTCCCAGAAAAGACGCATTGTCACAGCCCTTCCACATGAAGAAAAAACAACAAGCATCTCATCTGGCAGAAGACAGGATAAATGTCGATAAAAATCGGTCCAAATGCAGATTACCTGGTTGCAAAGCATTAACTTATGTAAAATGTCAGGTATGCTATGTATATTTGTGTTTTAATCCGACTAGAAATCGTTATAAATGTTTTCATGTACCGTAACAGATCAATGTAATCGAATAAAAAAAAAGATTAATAGTATTCAAATCGTATGGTTTTTTTCTTGTTTTTCCCGAAGTATTATATATGATATTATCTCCAAATCCTCAAATAGACATCAATGAAACATCTTATCTATAGATTTGATTTAGTCAAATCTCAAATAGCTCAGAAAATAAAAATTTTTTGTCTAAATTCAATTATTTACCCTATGGGTTCCAGGAGGATATATCAACCATATCATGTTGGAAATATGTTATCCGCGATATGATTGAAAATCCTTTTTTTCTTATTTATGAAATTGTTGCGATATAATTACGAAACCGTGAATAGGATTGATAAGAGAAGATTATTTAACATTTATACATAGTAAGTGTTTAAAACGAAATCTATGTTATTTTGAAAAAAAAAACATAATTAACATAATTTTCCTTAATTTAGTTGAATTATCTTTCACTTCATATCCACATAAATATTTCAATAAATCTTCGATCATACTAATTTAATCTTTTCTTTTTGATTTTGCTTCTATGAAAAAAGAAACGAAATATGTCTTGGTTGTCATGTATAATTACAAGATGAAAATTTAATGTTAAAATTTTTCACCATTATAGCATCGTTTAAAAAGAAAAGAAATATTAAAATGATTTGTTGAATTGATACTCACATCCTTTCTCTCCACTAAGCTTGTTCCCTTTCAGCAGGATAATACAGGCGAAAGGTAAGTTTGCCGCTGAAAGTGTAGAATTCCAGTAATCCGCGAATGGTCGATTTCGCGTCGCGGTCGGTATGCAGTGCTATATATTGAAATTGCGTTTTTTTCTTTAGAGTAAATTTCCTTGGTTTGAATTCGAGTAGGTTATTTTGAGCACCGCGTTGGTAATATGCAGGAGTGCGTACTATTTTCCTTTTCCTTGGAACGAAGTACCGTAATTTGAAGTAGAGTCATTGTAAGTTGTTTGACGTGTTTAAAATCGGACATTTAAACCGGTGGCTGATTTTTGTAATTTGGACTTAGTCTGTTCGCGTAAGACCTACAAAAAAACTCCTCTCCAAATTACTTTGCTAGCCAGCAGCCACTTTCGAGTAGAATAAGAATATTCGGACCTGTCAACCTGATGGGCACAATCCATTGTCACATTCCAAGACTTCACATCTAGAACCGATGAGAGGTTGATTGAGATTTCCTTAAGGAAATCTCTCTCAAATGCATGAACGAGACGTGGTAAATCATTACACAGCACTATCCGTCACTTAATATTCGCAGTCAAAGCCCACAGCTAGACACTCCATTCCGAGCAGTGAGCACAAGCAGTCATCATGAACAGAGACACACTAAACGAACGAACTATTTTGACGAATTTGAATTACTTGTGTTTGTTGTCAATCATGTAATTAAAATTTGATTTGATTATAAAAACGGTTAGTGTATTATTTCATCTACACTATAAACGCAAAAGATCTTTGACCCTGTTTGGATTCTGATCATCAATTAATTTTACTTAGGTTATAGCTCACTTCATCTGCCATCACATACTTACTATCAGTCTGCATATAGCTAAGTACCCATGCATGATAACCAAAAAAAGGACAAAGCTGCAAAAATCATTTTATAGTTCCTATTTGACAAAGGAAGCCATCATTCGTCAAGCAGCTTTTGGCATTTTCTTTACTAGTAATGACCGCTGTTAATATCTGTGCGGTGACTGTCGACAACTTGGTAAATGTCAAGAGTATCATATCAGTATATTGCTGGTAACCTCTTCAATAGGCTAGGTTTTCTCCAAAACTGAGGTTTTGATGAAACTTCCACGAGATTAACCAGCTCAAGATATTCTACCAAACCCTGATTAGAGAAAGAGATTAACCCAAAGTAGTGGTAACAATTTCCATTAGCTTTATTTATTCAGTTTAATGTCCTTCGGTCTACAAAATGCAGCACACTCAATATAGTGTTTCATACACCATGTGTTACAATGTCAAAATTGTTGTATGTTTCTTGGCCTCACCAAGGTCTAAGCTCAGCTTTGGCGCTTTTCAGGAATTTGGTTTTGCGATCAAAATAGCCTAGTGCATTATTTGGTGAGTAGGAAGGGTAAATATAAATTCGTAATTCAAAAAAAAAAATTTGAAGAAGATGAGGTTTTCTAATTCCTTGAAGCTGTTAACTTTTCTTTTCTTCTTCTTAGCACTACAGCCCCTCTCGGGCCTTCGCTTCCTGCAAATAACGTCTCCAACTGTCTCGGTCCATTGATCGCGTCCTACAGTTTTGAAACCGGAGCAGCGATAAACTGTTTTCATCGACCGAGTCAGACCAGCGTTTCCTCGGTTTCCCCACTGGTCTCCGGCCTTCAGTTCTCCCAACGAATACCTTTTTGTGTATCCAATGTTCATCCATACAATTCATGTGGCCAGCCCATTGCAGCTTTCGCAGTCTTACAATCGTCCATTTAGGACTGCAGCGATGGTCTGCTGCCTCAGCGAAAGAGGATGTTGAGATCCGCCAAAATTGGCCTTGTCTGGGAATGTGTGAATGCGCTGATAGGCTAGCGTTGCAGTGACGTGGGGCGGATTCTTTCCCTCTAGCACAAGGACCCACAACAAAGATATTTCGCATGCACGAATTAAAAGGGTCGGTTGCTGATCGACTAGTGTCGGGGCCGAGGTAACCTACTAAGGGTTGCTATGTTTGTTCAAAGAACAAGTTGTGTCGGGCAAAAACGGACGGACTTAATAACGGACGAAATAAGAGTGGGGCATCCAGATAGAAGCGGTGCACCCTCGCACCCTCTCAATCGGATCAAGACCCAAACGTAGACGTAACCGTGCACTTCCCATTTGAGTGAAAAACCCATACAAAAGTACTTTGCAAGACTCTTTCCCTTAAATAAGAAATACAAACGCAACCAATTTATGCTATAGCGTTATGCAGTGGAATCACATAACCCTATATCATAAAAGGGCACGCGAACGGAAGGCCACTCTACCCGGCAAGAGCCCCTGTTAACGAAAGAAACGGAGGAGCGTGCCCGATGGCTAGCCTATACTAGTGGAGGAGCCTGCCATCGATGCGGGTCCTATACCCGGTCAGGTCGAAAAACATGGAAAGACCGTCGGTTAACGTTCAACAATCAGTTTATTCTTTTTACTTCCGTATTAGTGCCTTTATTTCTATTCACAATCATTGAGGCATATGTAAGTATTTTATCATAATTAAACCAATTTATAGATTCAAGCAAATTTTATTATTTCATGACAAGTCCGAAAGCGTAATGTACTCAAAACCACTACTTCACATTTCATCGGAAACCTCAGCATCACATTCTATTACCATATTCAGATTTTGGAGGTTATTGTTGCTTTTATACTCAAAAAGTGAGTGTCTTTTCAGATTTTCATGTCAATCGTAAATGATCCGAAAAAAAGAAAAACTATTGTACTATTCTAGTCTCCGTTTCGAAAATTCTCATGAACAATTGACTGCTATTGACGAATTGATGAAAAGAATCTTTCGAGACTTCACCATATCTGATTTTATAACACTGAAAAGAGAAAACTGCAATAATAAACAACCGGACACCTGACCTCATGGACACAGTTGAGTTGAAGTAGTTACGCAAAAAAATTAAGAGAATTTGGATAAAATAATAAATTGGTCAAATGATACGTATCGTTTAGATTGCTTAAATTTTAATCCCAACATAACGAATTTTCATGCGTTCAAGCAACCTATAGTAAAAGCTTACATGCTTAGTAATACGAGTATACAAGGTAAACTGAGAGGAAAGAAGCTATTGCATCTAAGCTTAAAAACTTATAAGTTCAATCTGTAAAGAATGGTCAAAATATTTTATAACCTGATCAACCAAAATAAGGAACGTTAATTTACGTAAGCTTGAGAACATAAACAAATATATATCCTATTTTTGCTTGTTTTATCTTTCTAATGCATGTAATAGTTTTTAAGGGAAATTTTTAAGTAGTCTTTTTAGGTCTTTGTAAAAAAATTTTTTTACAAAGACCTACTAGTTTCGCGACCTGTCTGTCCGTCTGTCCGTCCGTCTGTCCGTCCGTCCGTCCGTCCGTCTGTCCGTCTGTCCGTGCGTCACAGCTAATTTCCTCAGAAACTATAGAAGCTAGAATGCTCAAACTTTGTGAACAGGTCAGAAGTGATGGTCTCTCAAAAGTTAAGGCCTTGACAAAAATTTATAAAATGTTTAAGGGGGGTCCCCCCTAATAACGAATTTGCCCTTAAAAAATTGTGGGGTATCAAATGAAAGGTCTTAATTAGATCTTTTAGAATCTGAAATAAAAAAATCATTTGATGAATTAGGGGGTCCACGGGAAGGCAAAATGTACCCAAAATTTGTGTCCCTCCCCCCTCGCAATTGGACACCTTTCAGCCGAAAAATCTGAAAATTATCACGAATGTGGACTTTTATGAGTACAAGGGCAACAAATACCTTAGAAATCGAAATTCACTCAACTTTGTTAATAATAGTATGATTTATAGATTTTACATTTTTGCCCATAAAATCAAAACGGTACCCTTAAACTTCTTGAAATTTTGCAATTATATAGACTGACATAAGATATATATGTTCACAAAATTTAATTGAGATCGAATCATAATCAAGTAAGTTATAGCCATTTCAATTATATGGAATTACAACAACGATAACACGTGTTTATGGTTCATATAGGGTTTTCCAATAAGAGGTGTTATTTTGATATTAAAAGAAAAATGCCATTTTTTAAAATAAATGATCGGATCTTTAGTTCATTATAAAGAAGAAGATATGTCGTTAATATTAATAACTAACATTGGGCAAATAACCACTACGACACGCTTACAGGACCATATACTCTTCATGAAATTTTCCATAACCAAATCGCAAAGTGGCTGCCCTATGTCCCCGATAGCCTCACGAATTTCATCTTTGAGATCTTTAATTGACGCTGGGCTATTTGCATAGGCCTTCTCTATCACGTGGCTCCAAAGGAAGCAGTCGCAAGGTGTTAAATCACAAGATCTATTCAAAATAACACCTCTCATTGGAAAACCCTATATATATTTAAAATTGACTTAGGTTCTTTTATTTTCTTTCAATTTTCATGAAAATTTAAGGAAGAGTGTTTAACTTGAACATGTTCAATCG
Organism: Odontomyia ornata; assembly: GCA_963969285.1. Taxonomy (NCBI): domain Eukaryota; kingdom Metazoa; phylum Arthropoda; class Insecta; order Diptera; family Stratiomyidae; genus Odontomyia; species Odontomyia ornata. Next base: position 330,985,237 of record OZ017739.1, read on the forward strand.
GCCGAGCATTCAGAAAAATCATTTAAGCTAGATCAAAATGGCGGCTGCACTGTGCTTATGGAAGAAACTGTGCATCTTTTGCATAAATTTGAACGATTTCATATCCAAGTATTGGACGAATAATTCTAATTATCGATTCACGCAATTAGAAAACTTGTTTCTAACCCTAGGATATTTACAAAGACCTTCTGGTAGGAGCACCCTCCTGCTTACTCAACTTGTTTTGTAATATTTTAGTCAATTACTTAAAATTTTAATTTTTGCTTACTCCTACTAATTGAGCTAAAACTTTTATGTGGACATAATTCGCAAAATTCTCGAGATTAATACTCTACTTCATAATAATCAACTTGCAATTATAAATTTTTCCCGGCAAGTAACCAGGCGGGTTATTGCCTATTGATAGCATAAATCCGTTATCACCACGCCTTCCTCGACCATGAGGCACATCAGTCGGGGCACGTGGACATCCAAACTTAAAATTGCGATGAGCACAGAAAATTTCACTATGGCGAATTTCATTCTCAATCATGATTTTATAAATACTCCTTGTTATGAATCTTCCAATAACTTTTTTATATAGACATGCTTGGAATTTGGATGGGATTGCAGTTATAACTGATTTTAATATCCAATTAATTGGTGATATGACCAATCAACACAAATGTTTATAAAAGCAATTGTTCTAATTATTCCGAAATACTTATCATGGACATCGAAATTTGCCTGTCAAAACTGACCATGGAATAACTCACAACCTGCACTTTATTTACACCCATAATTTTCACTGGGAGATGATTTAGAATTCCTCTTAAATTAGCAATTAATAAATCAGTCAAATAAATGATTCCACAAAGTTCTGTTTGCTTATAATGTGCCTTCCGCTCTTCTAGTCCAAACGCTACTCACATTTCGGACAATCATCATGCAAAGTAAATTTATTTTAAGTTCGAAATAACGCGTATATTCATGGCAAAAGAAAATACAAAACGAGAGGCTAATTCACTAAAACAATTTTGACAAGGCGTTCCTCAGTATTTTCTGTAATTTGCTACTACACCGGCACTTGTTAAAGATCCTTCGGGGAAAATATTTACAAACTCACAACACGCTTTACACATAGACTCAGTGGAGTTTTTCAATGTCTTCCCGATCAAGCGCGAGCACTCTTCCAATGCGGCCGTTCTTTGCGTGCTTGGCGGGAGAAGGTCGTAAGTAGACTCCCCGATCCATTCCAGACTTGTCTTTCTCTTCTAGTGTACATGCCTAATCACATCAGCTGAGTTCGATTGCCTTCGGTAATGTAATACACCGTTAGGGTGCACTAAATCAGTATTCCCATGATCTAAATTATAATTGGCAGATTTAAAATTTTTCCAGAAAAATCAACTGAGGTAAAGGAAAATGAAAAAGGTTCTAAATAAATAGTAATAAAAGTTAAACCTCATGAAGAATATAATTAAAAGGAAACATTTAAATTTAATACAAAGGAAAATTGGTAAAAAAATACATTTAATAATAATAATAATAAGAAAGAAATCTATTTTACAAATTACGATTATCAATGGAAGTAATTTAATGTTTTTCTAGATATGTCATTTTTGAGCAGTCTGCTTGTGTGACTGCTCGATTACTACATCCGGTTTGTCAAAAATTTCATTCAACTCATGGTTCTATCAAATTCGCCATTGGTCCCCGTCTAGCTTCGCTCCGATTATTCGCCTCAGGACCCGTCGCTCAAAGGCGTTGACTATATTTACGGATGCTTGGGTTAGGGTCCATGTTTCGCACATATAGCATAACACAGGTCTTATCACAGATTTGTATACTAAGAGCTTTGTTTTCCTGTGTATGAAGCTGGTTTTCAAGAAAATCAATACTGAATAGAATATTTTATTTGCGAGCTGTATTCTTCGGCGTATTGCGTCTCTTTCATTGCCCGTTTTCGTTATTTTGGCGTCTAAATACACAAATTTGCTAACTTTTTCGATAATGTATTCGCCAAGTATACCTGTATTATTTTGCGTATTTAAGGTATTTCCCCTCGACCGCGTCATGAGTTTTGCTTTATTTTCATTGATTACTCGCTGTCGTGTTTCAGCAAGAGTTCTTTGGCAGTTGTTAGTGACCGTGATAAAATGTTGATATCATCTGCATAGGCTACTACTTTACTTGACTTCTATAGTAATGTACCTCGTGTATCGACAGGTAGCTTCCTTATTACGTTCTCCAGAGCCAAATTGAATAGCAATGGGGCCAGACCATTTCCCTGCTTTAGTCCGATATTTGTGTCAAAGGCATCGCTGAGTGGGTATTGATGGGGGCTTGGGAGATCGTCAACGTCATTGTAATTTCGGTTAGATGGACTAATTTAGCTGGGATGCCAAAGCAAAGCATTAGTTGGTACGGTACGTTACGATCAATACTGTCGTATGCTTGCTTAAAGTCAACGAAAATTAGGTGTACGTCTATGTTGAACTCCCAGCATTTTTCAAATACCTGCTTGAGAGTGAACAATTGGTCTATTGTCGATCTACCTGTTCTAAAACCACCTTGATACTCCCCAATAATACTGTTGGTGTATGATCCGACTTTATTTGCTAAGATTTTAGAAAATATTTTGTACGCCGTACAAAGAAGTGATATGCCTCTATAGTTTTCGCACTGCAGCTTGTCACCTTTTTTTGTGAACAGGGAATATAATTGATTGGCTTCACTCTTTTGGCATATGTTCCTGTTGCCAAATATGCTGGATGACTTCGGAAAAGCTTCATGAACACTACCGCCACCATATTTGATGACCTCCACTGGAATCAGATCGATGCCTGGCGCTGTTGCAAACCCCGGCGTACCGACATTTTCCCATTTGCAACTTCAAATTACCACCGTCATCTCTTCACCTTCCTATGGGCATTTATACCTTTTCTCCTGTATATTTAATTTTTCATTTTAAGTTTTACTAATTTCCCTATAATTTCAATTTCCACATCATCACAATCATACCCTTTTCCCTTATTTTCAATTAAAAAAAAAAGTATATAATAATAACTTTAATTTTCCCACTAACAACATTCCATTCATTAATTCCCACTAATAAAACTTCATTCAATACATTTTCCTTAACAAAACCTAATTCCTTCCTTCATACTAACTTATTCTATTCACTAGCTCCCACTAACAAATTTTATTTTTTTTACTAACGAAAACTCGTTCCCGTTTCCCTAATAACAAAATTCAATTTCATACCCAGATGCATAGTTGAAGTAGCTGATTAGATGAATGGGAAATCGGCAAAACATGGCTGCATTGGTAGCGTCGCAAATTCTCGACCGGAGGTCTGCTTGGACCCTAGGTTCAAGTTCCCCCGAGCGCAGGGAAGCACTCTTTTTGGAGTATCGGCAAAATCAATAGTTCCCGTATTTGTATATGTGACACTTTGCATCTAATCAAACGCTTATTTGATTATGCAAATCGCTATACTCGTATATGAAAAAATGGAAATGATTGCGTTTGTCGGTACGAAAAGATGTGTGGGTAGCGGAATCGAACTGTAATGAACTTCGATTACGTTACCCAGATGCAGTAATGAAAGATGAACAAGTTGGGTAAACAGACCTACGCTCATGTCAGAAGGGTTTTGTATTCAATTTTCAAAATGCAGTCACCAGATTGAATAAAGTCAAGAAGCATGTCAATGACGATTTTATTGGAGAAACTATGAAATTCGAAGATCATACTATTATTAACAAAGTTGAAAGAATTTAGACTTCTGAGGTTTTTGTTATTGTTATACTCATAAATATCTCCCTTGATGATTATTTCAGATGTCCATTCGCGAGGGAGGAAACACATTTTTCATGTATTTCCCTCCTGTGCCCCCACTGAAGCAAAAACTGACAGTTTAAGAACTGGTTTGAAAAGCTCCCATGAAAACTTTCATTTCATACTCATATCGGCTACGTTTGAAGAATTTTTTTTCAGGGGCCACTCTCCTGTACTGTTATCATCGATTAATAGCCAATTTTTTCGAATCCTAGAGTTGTTACAAAGCCCTTTTGTTAGAAGCTCCCTCCCACCTCCTTGACTTGTTTCACTTATGAGTATTAATTGTAGGTAATTAGCTTTAGTCATTCATTAAATTGAATCAAGTGTTCAAAGCATGTACCTTAAACGTTGAAGTTGGGAAAAAATAACTCAAAATTATTCAATCTTCGCATTTAAAACAGCCACTATTTTGTTTTACGATTACTGATACCACTAGCTGAACTGATTCTCAAAGTTATTCATGATACCTATCATTCCTGAAATTTGCATGCAAATCCTAGCAAAACTGTAGTGTCTGAGTCGGTAAAAAGCGCATGTTGTTCCAAAGCCATATGTTGCCATAGTAATATATGCAGCGCATATTGTTCCATAGTAATACAGGAAAATTCAAACCGCTATAACTTCGCTAAATATGATCCAATCTTTATGAAACTTGCAGAGTTAATCAATCTTATAAATAAACATCTGTGTACTGAATTTGATTGAATTTAAGGGTACCGTTAAGATTTTATTCAAGAAAACATAAAATCGATAAATCATACTATTACTAACAAAGTTGAGTGAATTGCGACTTCTCACGTATTTGTTGTTGTTGTACTCATCAAGGCCTACGTTCTTGATTTTTTTCAGATTTTTCGGATGGAAGGTGTCCAACCGCGAGGGGGGGGGACACAAATTTTTCGTGTATTTCCCCTCCCTGTGCGCCCCTCGAAGCAAACTTTGCCAAACTAAGACCTGTTTTGAAAGGTTCTCTTCAAGACCTTTCATTTGATACCCATATCGGCTACCTTCAATGAATTTTTTTTTCGGGGGGTCACTCCCCTACATGGAGAGACCCCCTTAAATACTTTATAAAAATTTTTAGCAGTTGAACTTTGAAGAGATCACCACTTTACACCTACGTACAAAATTTGATGCTTCTAGCTTAAGTAGTTTCCGAGAAAAACTGCTGTGACACACGGACGGACGGACGGACAGACAGACAGACGGACAGACAGGACGCGATTTTAGAAGGGTTTTGTAAAATTATTTTACAAAACCCTAAAAAGATTGCGGGATCGGATTCGATCGAGGTGAAATGTGAGATTGAGTTCTTGAAATTGGGGAGTTGGTATTTGACTGGCAGTCAATATTGGACTTTGTGAATAAAAGGGATTTGATTTTGTGCGGTGTTAGAAAAAAAAGGCTTTGTTAATTTGGAGTGCGGGGAGAAGAGGATTGTATTAGAAAAAAGATTCTGGGAGAAGAAAATTGTGATTTGGGAAAAAGATTTTATCCAACTGGAGTGCGGGAACAAGAAAACTCTTGATTTGAGTTGTGAGATGGAAGTGGGATCATGAGTGGCCGAACATTTTTGAATGGAATTTTTAGTGATGGAAGTTTTGGGTTGGAATTCAGTGGTACAAAAAAAACAAAAAAATCAGAAGTTAAAGGAGTGAAGTTAGAAAAACATTAATAACTAGCAATTAGAATTTAAATATACTCTTGTAAGCTCACCAAACACATTGTGGTGTAAGAAAAAGAAAAATTTACCGCTAGTAGACGGAACAGAGGAAACGAATAGTGCTGATGAAAGTGGCCGTTACGTTTTTTTTGTTTTAGTGATTTTAAAGTACAATCTAATTTTCAGCGAACCCATGCTCCTTTTGTTGTATTTCACCGGGCGCTCGGAGTTCTACAATGAAAAAAGTGAGTACCAATTCGGTTTCTTTCTTTTTTTAAATATTTTATGAATTAGAATATTGTTACATGTACAAAGAATTCTGCGAGCTACTGTCGCAATCGTTTTCACAACCATTAAGACCATCAACAAAATGAATTTACTCGAAACCACGAGAACCCACCAAGCATGATCAACATCTGAAAGTGACGTCAGTCCATTCATTAAATCTACTCGAATATACCAGATACCTCTCGGCAGAACATTCGCCAATGTACGAGAAATGCATTGAACGGATGGAGACCCTATTTAAAGGCGAGCTGGAGGAAGGGGGGATAGTAAAAACGGCGATAGTGTGTTGAAAGCGATATTGATCGAGTACTAGTGCAGTGATTTTAGAAGACAATTGCGATAAGAAATTTATGGACAAGTGTTAGACTTTTAATAGTGAAAATTAAAATTGTGAAATCGTTAAATAAGTGATTGTGCATTTTTTTTGTAATTAAATAAAATATTTTAACTTAAATTAAAAAACATTGTGTTTTCACTTTCCCGGAACATTAAAATTATTGGCCGCGAACCATAACACGCAACAGTGGTGTGGAGAAGTGAGAAAGAAAATTTCGAAAAGTAAAAACATTTAAACATTTTTAAACTGCACAGTTGTGAAATATAACGTGGAAACTGGTGGAAAAATAACCGAAACAATAAAAATGCCAGGAAATCTTTCATCTAAAAATTGATCAATTGACCAAATCGGAGCTCAAGGACGAGCTGGAACAGCGGAATCTGGCCACACAAGGTACAAGGGCCATACTGATTGCACGCTTGTGTGACGCGATTGAATCGGAATGTGCGTATCTGGATTCGGGTGAGCCTTCAGATGAAGAAAAAGGCGCAGAAGGTGTTGAAGCTGAAACACCAAAACCATAGGAACCAGAAAATGCGCTGATGCAAATGTTGATGCTGATGCAGCAAGAGCAGTGACAACAGTCATCCAATTTAAACAGTTGTCCAATTTAACTACGAAGTAAGATTAACAATCAGCGAAGTTAAATGAACAATCAGCGAAGCTGGACCAACAAGTGATCGAAATCAACAAAGTCCAAAAACAGTCAACCGAAATAAAAGCGGAGCTCGGTAGCCTGAACAATTAAATTAAATGCGTTGAGGAAAAGGTTTACCAGGTCGAGAAGAAGGTCAGCCAGGTTGAGGAGAAAATTAACTATGAGATCCGCCAGGTCGAAGCGAGAATGAACCATGAGATGGAAAAAGTGAAAAAAGAATTGGAAGTAGCAAAGGCAGTAGTAACCGCCCCACCAGCCCCGCTTATAACCGCAGCGCAAAGCACATCCAGAAATGTGCAAGCACTAATATTCGATGCGCAACCGGTCTGAAGTATTTACAAGACCCAGATTGAAGCTGCCACAAGAGCAAATCACTGGAATGAGCAGGAACGAGCAACTGCACTGATTCTTGCTCTAAGAGGCCCAGCTGCCGAGCTTTTGCAGACGATTCCCGTTGAATTGCACTCAAACCCGAATGCTAGAATGAATGCGCTCGACATGCGTTATGGAGACGATCAATTAAGGCAGATTTAACGGTCAAAGTTAAGGTATCAGGTGCAGAAGTCTGGTGAAACCCTACAGCAGATAGCCCAAGACATTGAGCGACTAGCAGTTTTGGCTTACCCAGCCTACGACCCAGAACATCGAGATGATGCAGCGACAGAAGCATTCATCAGCGCACTAAAGGACCCGGAATTGCAACAAGCCGTGCATTTAGCTCAAAAGCAAACGGTTAAGGACGCATTGCCTTACAGTCTGGACTTTGAGGCAGTGAGAAATGTGACTCGTACCACTGCCCGGGTTCGTGAAGTAGTGACAGACGAGTGCAGTTGTGAGCGGGTGGAAATTGAGCGAGACCCGCATGTAAATGGTGCGCCTAGATGCTGGAACTGCGGAGAGAAGGGGCACCTGCAAAGAGACTGCAAGAAGTGAAGAAAACCGAGCTATTGTCCAGGGTGTGCAGCTAGGAGGAGACCCAGACCGAGTCAGGTGCGCAGAATGGAAGCCCTTCAAACGGAGGGGTCGGGAAACATGTAAGAGCCAACTTCGTGGGGCAGAGGTTGGCTAGGAAGATCGACGTTCCCAGCACCACCATCACCGTGTCAAGACTACATCGTGGAGAAGCGGACTTATGCCTTCCGCGTCAAGTTGACGGAGAACACTGCACCATAACAATCGACACTGGTGCAACCCAATCGATTATCCGACCAGACCTAGTTAGACAGCAACAACTTCACAAGGGCAGAATTTTCTCACTATAGACAGCTACGGGAGAAACTGCACCTGTTCATGGAGAGGTCAACCTCCAAATACAGTTGGGAGAACTTGTGTTCCGACATAATTTTCTGGTCGCGAACATTATGGATGACTGCATTCTCGGAATGGATTTTCTGCGACCACATGGAATCACGTTGGATTTGAGCAAACGTGTATTGAAATGGCAGAATGTCGAAGTACTGATGGAGGATCCCAGCGTCCAAATTCCCAAAATGAATGTAGTGGTATGTACCGACACTGATGTACCAAATTCTTCCGAAAGCATTGTATGGGCCAAGCTTGATGTTGATTCTGGAGACCACCGACCTAACCTGATAGAGCCAACGAAGACGTCCGCACTGCGCAGTTTGATTGTAGGACGAAGCCTTGTAAGATCTTTAAGGAACGGATATGTGCCGGTTAGAGTCCTTAACACCACAGACTCAACCGCGTGCATCAAAGCGGGAGAAGTCATCGGCAGCTGCCAGCCTGTTTTCACCATCATCTCTTTAAAAGCTACTCACGAACATCATTGGAAAAGGAGGCAAGACACAGACAAAGCCCGGGAATCCACGTCTGCAATATTGAAGCAGGTCAAATTGCCAGTGCAGCTATTCAAGCGAACCTCTGATCTGATCACCAAGTACAGTGACATCTTCTCAACAAGCCCGGATGACCAAGGCCGAACGAGTCTGGTAACTCACGTCATGGATACACAGGGAGCCAAGCCGATTAAACAAGCACGGAGACGTCTTCCTATAGCCAAACAAGGAGAAGTGAGCGCGCTGGTCTCGGACATGGAAAACAAGGCGTTATTGAGCCTTCTGTCAGTCCATGGGCCGCGCCTTTGGTTCTAGTAAAGAAAGAGGATGGTAACACTCGCTTTTGTGTCGACTATAGGCAGCTTAACGACGTCACTAACAAAGATAGTTACCCGCTCCCACGCATCGATGACATCATGGACACTTTAGCCGACGCAAAATGGTTTTCTACACTCGATCTCAAGAGTGGCTACTGGCAGGTAGATATCGACAAGAAGGACCGAGAGAAGACCGCATTTTTCAGTTGGGACCGGTTTGTGGCAGTTTGTGGTGATGCCATTTGGGCTTTGCAATGCTCCAGCCATTTTCGAATGCCTGATGGAGTACATGCTGCGTGGCCTCACCTGGAAAACCTGCTTGGTGTACCTAGATGACATCATTGTCATCGGGAGAACGTTCGAAGAGCATGTGTGGAACTTAGAAGAGGTTTTCTCCCGATATCAACTGGCGAATTTGAAACTCGGTCCCAACAAGTGTAACCTTTTCGCAGCTGAAGTAAAATATCTGGGACACGTCGTATCAGCAGAAGGGGTCAAAACAGACCCTGAGAAAATTGAAGCCGTGAAAAGCTGGCCAACACCAAACAACAAGCGCCAACTGCGAAGTTTTTTAAGTCTGGCAACCTACTATCGAAGATTCGTCAAAGAATTCGCCAAAATAGCTAAGTGTTTCCATCAGTTAACCGAGAAAAATCGTCCGTATGTCTGGAACAATGCCAGGTAGCCTTTGAGACCTTGGAGGAGAAGCTATGTGAATCACCTGTGCTGGCATATCCGAAACCCGGAAAAATGTTTGTAGTTGACACCGATGCAAGCAACTGCGATATTCGGGCTGTAATCTCCCAGCAGATCAATGGCGAAGACAGAGTCCTCTCTTATTACAGTCGAGTTCTTTCGAAAAGTGAGAGGAACTACTGCGTGACCAGGAAGGAGCTTTCGGCTATAATAGCGGCCACCAAGCAGTTCGACAAGTACCTATATGGCCAGAAATTTGTTCTTCGAACGGACCATGCATCGCTGAGATGGCTGCTCAACTTCAAAAACCCCGAGGGACAAGTTGCGAGATGGATCGAAAGATTCCAGTCTTGCGTCTACGAAATCGTTCATCGGAAAAGCGGAGCTCATGGAAATGCTGACGCCCTATCCCGCCGTCCATGTGCAGCTAACTGCAAGCATTGCCGACGGATTGAGGAAAAGGAACCACCCGTTGATTTACGATTGATAACGACCGAATTCGATGAAGGTTGGTCACCGGAGGAGATTCCAAATGCCCTGTTAGCCGATGAAGACATCGGACCATTGCTCGTATGGAAGGAGACGACTGGGCGACTTGAGTGGAAAGACGTTTCAATGCATGGCGCAACCCTGAAAAGCTATTGGGCACAATGGAACTCCCTTCAGGTGGAGGGTGGCGTACTCTAGCGGAAATGGGAAACGGCGGATGGTAGCTCCTATAGGATGCAAACTATACGACCCAAAAGCCGAATCCACGATGTGGTTAAAGAAATGCATGAAGGACCCTCGGAAGGCCACCTTGGTGTTAACAAGACCTTAGCGAAAATGCGGGAAAGGTTTTACTGGCTCCAAGCTCGAGAAGACGTAGAGGACTGATGTCACAGATGCACAATTTGCGCTTCCGTCAAAAGCAAGTGGTCCAAGGTCTACCCCATTCCCAACCAGGAAGCAACTGCTGTAGCTGAACAGCTAGTGTTAAATTGGGTCAGTAGGTACGGCGTACCTTGCGAATTACATTCAAATCAAGGTCGAAACCTCGAATCACTAGTTTTTGGCGAAATGTGCGAGCTTCTGGGAATACGGAAAACGAGGACAACACCACTGCATCCCCAATCCGATGGAATGGTCGAACGTTTCAACGTCACTCTCATTAAACACCTGGCCAAGATAGTTGACGAGAACCAAAGGGACTGGGACCGACACATTCCACTATTTTTGATGGCATACCGAGCTGCCGAACATGCATCGACGGGCCAAGCCCCAGCCAAAGTCATTTTTGGAAAGACTATTCGTCTGCCAGCTGGTATAAAGTTCGGAACACCCCCCGAGAAACCCCAAACCATCTCGGAGTACGCAAGTCAGCTAGACAACGGTTGAACTAGATACATCGGACAGTGCGAAAACACCTCAAATCGGCTACTGACCGCATGAAGACCAGGTATGATCTAAACGCAAATTCTACTAGCTTCCAGCAAGATGACTTTATGTTTCTATATAACCCACAACGGCGAAAGGATAGGTCTCCAAAGTTGCAACATGATTAAAAGGCACCATACCGAGTTACAAAGCGAATCAATGGCGTCGTATACCGAATACAGGAGCATCGTAAGCCAAGAGCCAAAATGAAAATCGTGCACCTGGACCGTCTTGCCCCATGTTACATCCAGGGAGAATTGACTTCAACTGGCGACACATCTTTTCGGGGCGAAAAGAACTGAGGTGGGGGCAGTGTTACATGTACAAAGAATTCTGCGAGCTACTGTCGCAATAGTTTAGGACATCAAAATGAATTTACTCGAAACCACGAGAACCCACCAAGCATGATCAACATCTGAAAGTGACGTGAGTCCATTCATTAAATCTGCTCAAATATACCAGATACCTCTCGGCAGAACATTTGCCAATGTACGAGAAATACATTGAATGGATGGAGACCCTATTTAAAGGCGAGCTGAATGAATGGGGAGATCATTCATTCAACCGCGATAGTAAAAACGGCGATAGTGTGTGGAAAGCGATATTGATCGAGTAAAAGTGAAGTGATTTTAGAAGACAATTGCGATAAGAAATTTATGGACAAGTGTTAGACTTTTAATAGTGAAAATTAAAATTGCGAAATAGTTAAATAAGTGATTGTGTATTTTTTTGTAATTAAATAAACCCTTTCAACTTAAATTAGAAGACATTGCGTTTTCACTTTCCCGGAACATTAAAATTATTGGCCGCGAACCGTAACACGCAACAATATTTTCTAGTAGTTTGTTTATTATATGCTTTATAATATTGAATTGGTTTATGTTGGTATATTTCAGCTTATTTTTTTTATGTTGTTTTAAATTTCGAAAGAGGTTTTTAGTATTTTTTTACATGGTTATTCTTCGTATAATTTGATTTGGAATTATAATTTATGAATTGAATAAAACGGTCATGTCGCTTTAAGGCGATCATCTTCCATTTCTCAAGATGACCTCCCCTTTCCCGTCCTTTTCCCTTTGTGTTAGTTATTATATGTAATGTGGCTCAGCACGAGCAGAGGGTGTCCCGGAAGATCCATGACATGAATGAGCGCTAGCCGGCCTCAGTATGCCACCCCGGGTTACTCACCCTTCTGCTAATACTTAATGTCTGCAACTGCGGTGGCTTCCGCGGTTGCAACAGCGCTTTATTATTCTTTTGGGCTTTGATGATGGAACAAACTTCATCCAGAGTTGGTGGGGCCAATAGAAGCTCTCCGTAGATATCTACATATAGGCTTCGATGTTCTGGAGCCGTGCGGAGGATTAAGGAGGTTCTTGAAATATGATGCCCATCATTCCTTAATCTTGGTTTCGTCAGCGATGATATTGCCGATGTTATCACGATAGAGCGTGGTTTTGAGTTTATAGCCAGGTTATAGGCTTTTCACATCTTTGTTTGTTTGTCTTGTGTTGTTGCTCGCTAAGGTTGCATCTATACTTCTCAAATGTTCATCATGGTATTTTTTTTTTCTTAATCCTAATCATCTTATTCGCTACTCTTCTGAGATTTTCATAGTATTCTCCCTTCGTCCTGGTTTTCCTACCTACGTTTTCTTTGTACGTCTGAGGCTTTTTGTCTAACGCATTATGGCACTCATCATCAAACCAATCATTCCTGTTGCGCCGGGCTTGTTCTCCAATTATCGGTTCTGCCACAGTCTTAATAGCCATTCTCACTTCCATCCAGAGCTCGTTGCTTGTCTTTAACGATGCGTCTAATAACATGGGAACCAGCTGCTTGTCGAGGGTCTCCGTGAAATTTTTGGCCACAGACGCCGTTTGGAGTCTTTCGATGTCCAATTTTTGTAGCGAGATGGTCTTTTCCGAATATGCCGTTGACATACGACATTGATAGGTTAATTTGATCAAGCAATGATCTGAGTTACAATTGGGTCGTCGGTATGTACGGACGTCAAGTATGCTCGAGGCCCAACGTTGTTGGATCACCACATGATCGATCTGGTTTTGTGCATTGTCATCCGGTGATACCCAGGTCATTTTATGAATGCGTCGACATGGGAAGCAAGTCGAACGTATGACTAGATTTCTGCTACATGCAAAGTCAATCAGGCGCTGGTCGTTGTCATTTGTTTCATCGTGGAGGCTATATCCTCCAGTCTTTCTCCGATGCGATAGCTCATCGCCAACGTTAGCGTTGAAATGTAAACTTTCACTATCAGATCATTCCCAAAACAGGAAATCTGCCAGCACTAACTTCAAAAAAAATAACTAGGCTTCAATCAACTGGACCTCACATCAATCAACTGGAATCCAGAAGCATTTCCTTTATTTCAATTAATAATTACATGATATGATTCTTAGTAATTTTTGGAAACAATATTTTATCACCTCAAAACTAATTAAGTTGAATTTTTTTAATCAATGTCTGCTAGTAAGCCAATTTTTTCTTTGGAATCTTGCTGCGCTTGGCATAGCTGCAATAAAAACTGTTACTTAACAATCTTTTTTGACCAAACTGTTTACGTCTTACGTGGTTGTATCCTTTATTTTCTTAATATGCCATATGGAGCAGGAAATGATCTCATACTCTTTTTTAACCTTTAATTTCCCAAATACCTCAAGTATATTCTCTATCGACACTTTAAATGAACGATTGTAAATCCGAATGGCTCAGCAAAGCTCCCCATTGAATTCAAGCACATCCTTGCAGAGTAAAGAACAATGCTAAGGCAAAATCCCAAGCACTTGCACGCACTGACAGAAAAACACAAAAGTCATCTCAAAACATCACGTACAGAACGTCTTTCAGCAGCCTTGAGAATATTCAAGCTTGCTTACCTGAAATCAATAACATTCCTGAGTATGGAGATTGAATGTTGGGGTTATGGCACGATACATGGATTTTCACCTGCCGTGCATGAAGAACAGTATTCATCCCTCATACATTTCAACCCGAGCACACTCGCTTCTACATCCCCATTATCCTTGAGATTTCCCAAGTTCTGGTTACTTCAAGTACTACCGACACGTATATATACATAGATACAGGGAGTGGTTTCCGTTTATAGATTGACTTATTGAAAATGACTTTAAAAATGTTACTCATGTCTCCAGAAATGGGAAATTCGTCTCCATAGAACTTCGAAAATAGAAATACATCATTCTATTGTTAACGTGGAAACAATAAATCTTCCTTCTCACCCCTCGAATTTGAGTCAGGCGTGAGTTTTCCAGCACAAGCACAATAGCTTTAATATTTTCCTTACTGGAGGACTCCTATGTCACACATTTCCCTTGACCAGTTTTTGCCCGATAACAAATGGGCGAAATTAGGACACGACCAGAGAAAACTCACGAGGAAATCTCGCGCCAAAATTCATGTTCGCCCTACAAATAGATAGCGCGCAGGTTGCTTGCCAGGTTCTCCTGCAATTGAAACCAGGCTTGAAACGTGTTGAAGGGGGAGTCCCTTTTCAATTATTGCTTATGAATTGCGGAATTAGGGGAACGTCGCGATTGAGTGATTCCTCTGTTCACCTTAACCACGGTCGACCGTAAACGGAGGGATGGCAGGCGCTTTTAGAGTGCTTGCCTTCAGATGCGCAAAATCCACCCCTGAATTATTGGTGATGAGGAACTTTCGCGGAAGCAATTTCCCTGAACTTTTCAGGCCCATATCAGCAACAAACTTTAGTTCCGTGTTCATTGTACACGCGATAAGACGGCTAACGGTCCGACGATAGCTACGTTCGGTTGCGTCTCCGGTGTAAGGATAGTATGACTGTAAACTGATTATCACCTAGTGTGAAAAGATAACGGCATGTCCACCTTGTGAGTCCTCGCCAATCGTTGATGCAGGTCAAGGCGTCTAGACACGCGATGCGTTCCCTTCAAGACATTGGCCGAATGGGCAATGTATTGGATGTCCTTTGTAATAAATTGCAATTGCTAACAATTAAAAGTACTGCTGAATTAAATCACTGTGGACATTGAGTCAGTGCTTGCCTGGTGTCAGAGTATATTTACAATATAAACGCAACATTATGTAACTACTTGTGTTTTACCAGATATAAGTTTGGCGGGTATCCGCCAAAAGTGCACAACCGACAGTTTTCTGGCTCCGTTCCGATTGCGATGGCAGATTTCCGAGAATGGAAGATACGATTTCACCTTTCAGAAGTTCTTTGGAGCCGTTTATTATAGCTTCCAGTTTTACGCGATTCAGTTTGGTGCATGTTTTTACATAAAAGGATATGCAAGCGGATATCCGATGCCATTTAAATGAAGTGCTTGGTTTACTGGAGCCCCATTCCATTCGTGTTTCCGTTCTCGATGATTTCAGTTTTGCACCTTTGTGGGTTGAGATCGAGTGAAGGTGGAAGTTGCATGTGAACCAAAGTTTTCGGGGTGGGTCAGAGCCTTTAACCGCGCTAAGTGCAAAAAGATGTTGGCAGGTTTCGTACGAGTGGAATTTTAATTCTATCAACAATGCCCTGTTTTGTGAGCAAGCAGATTTTTTCCCAAAGTGCATACAGTGTAAAATTCCTATGAATCGTGAAGTGAGGAAACTAAGTTTTGAAGGATTAAGTGGTGGAAGTTCAGGACGCAGTGATGTGTGTACACATAAGTGATTTAATTAAATTAAATATTACTCAATAAGTGGCGTTCAGTGCACGTTCTAGTGGAGTAAGGTGTGAAAGTAGTTTACACAATTGTACGACAAATCTTCATCATCACAAATGGTCCCATCAGTGTGGAACACTACGCAAAGATGAAAATGTTACGATTTTTGGTGAAATATAATCACCTAGGATTAATCGTTTATGGATTACTATTTGCTACATGCTGCAGTGCCGGCAGGATATTCGGTGAGCATCAACTACTTTTTGAATTTCAAACTATTTGCCTGTAAGGTGGATTTACATTTCCTTTAGTGTATAAACTTTCCCAACTTTTTACTCTTCTCACACTTATTTTCCTTGAATCGCGGAAGTTTTTCTTCCCTTGCTTTAACGACATATCCTTAGCTTCACTTCATTAATATGCAATGCATGCAACAAGTAGATAATCACAGAAGAGCTGAACTACTGGTGTGTGTGCACAGTAACGACGTGATGTCCTGTTTACTTTTCTACGGCAATTCAACACCCGTACCCTCGCCCATGTTGGTTACAAGGCTTGCATCATATTCTGGAATCGCCTTTGGTTTTATCGGCTGCCTTCCCTTTTGATCCCCAACCGCCAACGCCACTCGGAATAAACTTGTTGCGCTGTTGCCTTTGATTGCACATTGCTCAAAAGGTAGAATCACTCGCTGAGTAAATGGAAAAATAGTCATGAATCATTCCTGCATTTTTTTTCCTGGGGAGTGCTTTAAATAAAGTGCCAGCTATGAAATCAGTGAGAGATGCAAAGCTAAAAAATTTGCAATTGGTTGAACTCAACTTGATTGGCTGTGATTTGATGGTGAATTTATGCGTGGTTAGTGAATAGTAAATTCAAAAATGAAAGCATTGCCAATTAACAAGGAATTTTGAGGTGTATTGTCATTAATTTCATAAATCGTTTTTTATCCGAGCTTATGGATGTTTTCTTCCTTGCACAATACTCATACTTTAAAAATATATTAACATGAATTGTTTAAACGGACTTTGAAAATTTCAGTATACTCTAAGAGCTCATTTTTCAATTCTTTTCAAAAGCTTCATAATGTGGTAATATTTTGAGGGGTTTCTTTTTTGTAAGCCATTTAACATAAATGCTTGGAATTGGAAAATCATCTCGATGCATTACCCTGACAAAAATACATTAAAAAAAATTAATTTCTAATAAATCCTGCAATGAAGAGCTACTATTTTGATAATTGTTGAAACCCCAATTAGGACACAGATCCCAATTAGGACACAAACCCGGCCTTCAGAATATAGACCCTGCTACTAAGAAAAAGAAGCGTCAATTTGATAGTTGTATGATTATATTTCTGATCAAATTTGATTCATTTACTGTGATTAGCTTAATAAAATTGAAATTTTGAGAATATTCTCTTCTGCCGTTTTGATTGTGGCAGCCTGGTAACTGAATGTTGGTAACATTTTTGGTTGCTAATCATCCCAGACAGCACACGGAGCCAAATTATGTCAAAAATGTTAACTAAATTAACCAAACCGAAAGATCTATGAAAATCTTTTATTATTCCTTTAGAATCATTTTTTAGGGTTTTGTACTAAAATACAAAACCCTATTGCAATCACGACCTGTGTCCGTCTGTCCGTCTGTCAGTCCGTCCGTCCGTCCGTCCGTCTGTATGTCACAGCACTTTATCTCCGAAACTATAAGGGCTACAGCCATGAAACTTTGTAGAAAGGTCAGAAGTGGTAACCTCTTGAAAGTTCAAGGGTGGAAAAATTTTTCAAAGGCGTTTAAGGGGGGTCTCCCCATATAAGGGGGTGACCCCTCAAAAAAAAATTTTCACCATTGGTAGTCGAGTAGGGTGTCATTAGAAAGGTCTCAATAAGATCTTTTCAAAACAAGTCTTAAAATTGTCTGATAAGTACCAGGGGGGCAGGGGAAGGGGAAATGTACGAACTTTTCGCGTACCCCCCCCCCCCTCGCGATTGGACACCTTCCATCCGAAAAATCTGAAAAAAATCATGAATGTAGGCCTTAATTAGTACAACAACAACAAATACATGAGAAGTCGAAATTCACTCAACTTTGTTAGTAATAGTATGATTTATCGATTTTGTGTTTTCTTGAATAAAATCTAAACGGTACCTTTAAACTCAATGAAATTTAGCAAAGAGATGACTTTTAATAAGATTGATCTTTTCGGAAAGTTTCATATAGATCGAATAGTATTTACCGAAGTTATAGCAATTTGAATTTTCATGTATTACTATGGAGCAATATGCCCTGTATTACTATGGAAACATATTGCTGTGGAGCCATATGCGCTTTTTATCGACTTAGACACTACAGCTTTGCTAGAATTTGCATGAAAATTTCAGGAGTGATAGGTATCATGAAGATGAGTACATACAATTGAAACAAGTCGAAGAGGCAGGAGAGAGCTCCTAGCAAAAGGGCTTTATAACCATTCTAGGATTCGAAAAATAGGCCATGAATCGATGCTTACAGTACAGAGGAGTGGCCCCTGAAAAAAAAAATTTCATGGAAGGTAGCCGATATGAGTATCAACTGAAAGTTCTCTATGAGAGCTTTTCAAAACAGCTCTTAAACTGACAGTTTTTGCTTCAGTGGGAGCACAGGGGGGGAAATACATGAAAAATGTGTTTCCTCCCTCGCGAATGGACACCAGTAATCTAAAAAATCTGAAAAAATACCAAAAGAGATATTTATGGGTATAACTATAACAAATACCTCAGAAGTCAAAATTCGTTCAACTTTGTTAATAATAGTATGATCCTCGAATTTCACATTTTCTCCAATTAAATCGTCTTTGGCATGTTTCTTGATTTTATTCGTCGCTGGTTACTGCATTTTGTAAGTTGAGTACAAAACCCTTCTGACATGAGCATAGGTCTGTCTACCCAACTTGTTTAACATTTGGGTCACATCTCGAATCTCGTGTGTGTGGGTTTTAGATCGTATATTCATACTTAATATATTTTATTCCTCCATAAAGATTTAAGCCCGCAAAAGTCCATAATTTAGGAGGCTAAAAATCCTATTTTCAAGCGATTGCCGCTTATTTCGATAACGGTGCATCGCACAGAAAATTTTATTAGGGCCATACTGAATTTAGAGTCAGTTTTTAGAACTTAGTACTTAAATACAAAAACCTATTAAAACCGGTACCTGTGTCCTCTGTCCGCCCGTATGTTCGCGCGTCCGTCTGTATGTCACAGCAGTTTTTCTCCGAAACTGTAGAGGCGTGACCCTCGGAAAAACTTATTCGTCATACGTGGTCAAGTGGGGTATCTTCTTAAAGGTCTTAATGAGATCTTTACAGAATAGGTCCTAAAATTACTTTATCAGTATCGAGGGAGGCAGGAGAAGGGGAAATCCATGAAATTTATGCATACGCCCCCCCCCCCCCCCTTTTGAATGGAAAACTTTCATCCAAAAAATCAGAAAAAAATCATGAGTATAGGCCTTTACGAGCGCTACACCAACAAATACGTCAGAAGACGTAATTCACTCAACATTTTTAGTAATAGTATGATTTATCAATTTTACATGTTCTTGAATAAAATCGTAAAGGCACCCTCAAATTCAATAAAATTCAATGTGTAAATGTCGACTAATCATTAGGGTTTCTGAATTCCCGGCCTTTTCTTCTTCCGGGGAAATCCCGGGAAAGTAAAAGTCATTCCAGAGATTCCCGGAATTCTCGGGAAAGTAGAAAATTTGAAAATAATAGCTACCAGTAACCCGGAAACCGGAAATATATCGAAATTGAAAAACAAAGTCATTCATTTTCATAAATTTAATTTTCTGAAGATTATAAAACTACAATATTATATTATGTACATATGTATGTGTGTATATTTATGCATAAAATTATGAAAATTTAAATTAAAATAAGCTATACACAGTGCTATGAATGATAATATTTTAAATAAAAATATTTAAAACATGTAATGTTTTTCATATGTATGTATATTTAATGACGTTAAAGCAAATAAAATGAAAATAATTAGACATTTTGCAAATACGCCTTCAGGAAACATAAGCGATCTATACTTTTATCACTAAGTCTCGTTCTAAGTTTTGATACAAACAATCTTGCCGCAGAAAAGGCTCTTTCAGCTTCTATTGATGTTGGCGGTGTAGTTTTCAGAGCTTATGTTAGAGGATTGATTTTCGGTAGCATCAAACAACAGAAATTCTTGCTTTATAATCTTGCTGAAGCTGGAGCTACTTTTGATATTGCCAGAACGTTGAATTCATGTTTTTGACTGAATAGCCTTCTCCAATCTTTCGCTCAGAGTTAGTGTTACTTCATTTTCTGAGCTCTCTTCTTCGGAAAATGAAGAGTTTGACGATGGTTCACCCTCCACGCAAAAAAAGCCTCGTTATTATTTTTTTACCTTGTTGAATCAACGCGCTTTTAGTTGGTAAACATGGCAGATCAACAATTGCAGTAGCATTGTATTTTTTGCCACAATTTAGATACTGCATTAACCCAACTAAGCTTTTCGGGCGCCTTTCATTTATTTGTTGGATCCGAGAGCATTTCATGTGCTTGGAAAATTCTGTATTTTGTTGATTTAACTCATCTAAAATAAAAGAAAACACTCCTTCCGCAGTTGACAAAGTTGCACTTCGATTACCCAGTTTTTCTAACCCAATTTTGAAAGGCTTTAAGCAAGTTGCAATGGCACTCAACGTTTCTAATTCTTCAGGAGTCAAAGTCATGGGCACTTTGATATCAATTAACGCCTTAGAAATTGCTGATATTATATCTAAAAATCGTTCAAGCATATCTAACAAGCTATTCCAACGTATTTTAGTATCTAAGTAAACCATCTTTTCATGCTCAAACAGTGCTTTGACATAATTTTGTAAAATATCATTCTTCAGAGGCGATTTTCGAAAAAATTTTACAATAACTCTTACTTTATTTACAGCTTCATTAATATCAATTTTAGAAGTTATTTCTTTATAAGCTATATTACATATGCCTTCCATTGATAGACCCACGTCAAATTCTATATTAATGACCTTATCTAAATCTTCAATTAGCTCATCGCTTTCATCCCCATCTTCTTCTATCTGTGATATATTTATTTCATTAGGAGTCTCTTGAAAATCTACTCTTTTTTTATAAAGAACATCACACACAGCCAGATGTATAGCGTGAGCATAGCATAAGTGATACTCGCAGTTCATAATTTTTCCGAATTTCACCATCATGCTTGCACCATCAGTAACACATGCAACTATATGGGTTTCAATAGAAATTTTGAATTCCTTCAACTTATTCCTCACCATATCAACACAATTTTCCGACGAAAAGGATCCACTTATTCTCATCATTCCCAAATTAAAGAACTTTAGATCATTAAAATGAACGTTTACATTTAAATATCGTCGGTTTTTGAGCGATGTATATTCGTCCAGCGTCAAACTACAACGTTGTCCTGCGTTTAGTTTTGAACAAATTTCGATTATTACTTGACTTTTCATTAGGTCATATTGTTTGTATATAAGCTTCATTACGTCGCTAGGGTTTTGAAGTAATGCAAATCCTTTGTCACGTAACAAATTCCTTATGAAGTTACTTTTTGTAATTGCATTCACCGTGAATCCATCGAGGCAAACGAGCTTACTAACTATTTCCCCCAGTGTTTCTCTATGAGCGGGAAGGAAATATGTACTTATAAGGAGTTACTTTTTTTGTTTAGTGCATTTAGTTTTATCATCACTACCTTTCTTTCTTTTGTTGGTTTCACTGCAACCTGATGTTGACAAATCAGATTGAGTACCTTTTGTTACATTATGTTTTACATGTAAATATCGAAGCAAGCCACTTCTTGACCAACCTCTACACTTTAATATGCACTTGCATTTAATACATTTTGCAGTTTCATCGTTTTCTTTTATGAAATGCTGCCAAACGAAGGACTTCGAAGTAGAGTCAGACATGGCTATATTTATAATTTACACCTGAAATAATATTGAAATACAAACAAAGAGAACTATTTTATTTGAAAAATGTCAATTTGAAAAGGTGGAGCTTTGAAACAATAGTAACTCAATTCATCCTCAATAAGTTGTAAGTCTTCTTCGTCTGATTGGCTTGAATTACACGACGGCGAAAATGCACAAACTGACGACAGTTTCACTTACCAAAATAATTTTTTAAAGTATCTGATCCAAGAACAAATTGACCACAGATCACACAACTATCCTTATTGAAGAACACTTTTGGACCCCACGCAAAACAAGCAAACCATATCACACTTTTTACTAAAAAGAATGTAGTGACTGATTTTTCTACAGAAGGTAGTGTTTATATATATTAAAATGTTTACATTCTAAGTTCTTTTTCAACGTATTAAACATTGGACAGAAGGTCCATTAAGGCAAAGAGAAATTTTGCCATAGGGTGAAAAAATATTTTTTTGATTATGGATTCTAATAGCAATAATAAATTGTCAAGTGGGACTGATGGGATGATATATTATGGCCATCATTTAGTCGTCTGGTTGCACTGTATTAACTAAAACAAAGGTCTGAAGTTAGTTCATATATGTAACCATTTGATACATTTTTCTTACAACTAGAAGTCAACAAAAAAGTATTTTTTACAACATACCCACCCTATTCCATATACATATCATGGTACAAAGGGCCACGCGCGCCTGCAATTTTATTCCTTTAGCATGGCATTATGTAAACAATAAATATAAGAAGTTTGACTCGCAAACAGTGCATCCATTGGGCAAGTTTAGACGATTCAGCCTGCTGCCGGCCGCAAACAGGTTAATCAAGTTTTCTTGGACAAGAAGGACGCGACGTCGAGAGAAGGCAATCTCGACGTCGCGTCCTTCGTGTCCAAAAAAACTTGATTAACCTGTTTGCGGCCGGCAGCAGCTGAATCGTCTGAACTCACCCATTGAATTCATAAAAAAGGTGCACGGTTTTTACGAACCTGACGAAATGGCACGACGCACAGTGGGGCAAAATGGTCGAAAGCGGAAATCTTGAGAATGGATGGTCGTATCAACACGAAATTGGGTTCATTGGATTTAGAATGAAAAATTACATTAGAAAATGTTACTCAGTTTATTAATGAATAGTGAATTAAGAATTTTTCAATGTTGATACATTTAAATCCATTAGTTGTAAGGTAAGGCACTTCAATATTTCTATTTAATGACAATTTTTAAATGCAAAACATGAATAAAGGAACATTCCACATTACAAATTATTTAGAGCTAAAGGATTTTCAAACAATAAGTACACTTCGTATGAATGAACATTAAAATTTTTATTAAATTAACAATTGATTTGCTTCTTCGCTTAAAGATAGTGTTTTAGTATTTGGTTCTGGTCGGCAAAAGTTAATATAAGGATCAGAAGAAATTAAAATTGCATGAAAAACATCTTCATTTGTTGCCACTCGGGAGCACTTTCTGGAGTGATGGGTCCTGCAAAATAATTTATAACAATCATTAAAATTTCCTCTAAGCTATAAATAAAAATCGTTGCATACATATAATATTTATAATCTTTGTTTCGACTTTCTTGTGCTTCTTCTGATAATGATCCTATTGGGAGTACTGCACATTTTATAATTTCTTTTCCATGAATTAAAATTTTGTGCACAGAAGACGGCATATAATACCAAGGGTATAAGGACACGGCCATTTCTGCCGTCTGCTGAGCATATTTTCCAAATTTCGATTCATCAATCTGGGCACTGCATGTAATCACCTCCGAAATGACAGCAAGCCGTTTGATTAGAGATTCGTCAACCTTTGTGATTTCGGCAGCCAGTTTTGCATCGCTGAAAAATCTCCTTGAAGTGTTTCCGTCATTTGTCGTTCCTGAACCTTGTTTTACAACATCGACATTGATGCCCAATCGTTCTTTAAATTCTTTTTGAATTCTTTTTTTATTCTCCTCTTTTATTGGTTTAGTGTCTGGATTTGTTTTCCATGATTTAAAAGAAAGGTTGTATCCTAAGTGTAAAACATACTCCATAAATCTAATTCGAGCATGTAAGGTGGACATTCCCAATTTTAAAGCTTCGTCGTTGATATTCTTCCAGCTTATGGACTCTAACTCATTCATCTCGGATGGCTTCGCACCGCAAATGACGCAGTTCATAGATGAGGCTGTTCCGGTTACAACTTGGGCAACCTTGCCATCTATCATGGTAAAAAATAGGTCATGTTTTACCAATATCTCTTGTCCCTTAATAATGATTTTGGTTTCCCTGAGTTTTTGAATTTCACTTTCAACGCGGTTTTTTTCTTCTAGAATTAAAGCTGGAGTTTCTTTTGCAAATTGGAATTTGATGGCTCTGCAAAACCTTGTTGATGAAGGCCGTGTATTTTCCCAGAAAGTACGCGAAGAATTTTTTTTACTAATAAGTCTGAGGGTGACCATTGATGTCATAAATAAATGTGAGTCAGATATGTCGGTCGTATCAGAGCTATGAAATTTTTGTGCGTACTCACTTTGACCAGATGCACCATCGCAGTCCCATTTGGTCTGCAGCACGAAATCAGTTTCGGTTATGTCATCTTCAGGAATCGTTTTAAATATTCTTTGAATAGTGTGGTCTAGGAGTTTTTGCAGTGGCACATAAGCAGAGGTTTCTGTCACTGAATTGTCTTCAGGATAGCAGTCTTTTTTTGCTGTGATGACTTCTTTATATCCCGGGAATATATCATGGCCTATTGATTTACTGGCTTGTCGAATTACCTCATATTGGTATTTCGAAAGTTTGGCCTGAGTGATTAAAGGTAAAGCGGAATCCGAAGAAAAACTGTCTTTTTTGCGTACCACAGGTGCTGATGCAGCCTCAATAATATCTTGAGAATAGTTCTGTTATAATTCTTTGACATTGTATCGCTTTGCTCGGTCACTGCAGAATTCAAAGTCTTTTTTTGGTCTTCCACTTGTACTTGTTGAAGTTGATGAACCTTCACCAAAATCTTCAATTGTGCACTTGAAATCGTTTTCAAGCCAGTCTTTATATTTTTTGAAAAACTTTTCCCGATTTCGACATACGGAATTTAATTTCTGTCTAAAATGAGGCAAAAATCGTTTTTGTATTGCTGATGCAACAAAAGAAACACTATCATCTTTAAATAAGGGAAAATTAATTTTGATTAAGTTTACCAGGCCCTCGAAATCATTGCCTGAACTCAAAAAAAAGTCGCACAATAGAGAATAAGGAATCACAATATTAAACATTATTATTTTTTTACACGGACCGTTAACATTGAACAGATTTAAAATTTGTCTAGTAACAATTAAGATACACGAGAACTCAACTGAACTCTTATCAACCTAACAATCCTCTTTATACCTTACGAACTATTCTTAACTATATGTATCTTACCAACTTTAATTACATAACATACATTCATAATTTTCGAGGATTTTATGGCTTGAGGATTTTCCCTATCCGAGACATAAAATCTTAACTCTATCTCATCATAAAATGTATGATTCGAATGTCCCGGGTTTTGCCGAGAGTTATTTAAAAAGCGAAAACGCGTGTTTTTTCGATTTATTGCTCTACCAAAAATTTGGGTTGAGATGTACGTGTAGATGAGATGTACGTCTACTTGCATAACTAATTACTTACGCCTTAACTGTAACATCCTATTGAACATTTGTAAGCGAAATTGCATTGAGATACAGTCAGAATCATCATTAAGGGAATTTACTCTAGTTATTATTAGCTATTTTTGCTCGACTAATATGTAAAAAACTGCCAGAGTCGCATGTAGTCGCAGCTAAAAACTGTTTGAACAGTTAGATTAGAGTTTTATTTTTTCAGTTTTACTATCAACTACGCGGAGGTAAGCGGAGCTTTTTTTGTTTCACTAAGTTAAGAAAATTTTCTAATGCAACTTTTTACTATTTTTATATTTAATTATAAACATACCAATATAATTCATTTATTACTCAATATTGGGAAAATCACTCAAAAAACGTCAGAAATGCAAGGTCAAAGTTTTCAATTAAATTAATTTCACTTATATTTCACGAGGAGAACAATTATAACAACAAGTACAGTGAAGCAATAAATACCACCACTGTAAGATTCATGGAAATATCAGTTTGTATAGGCTACGCAAATTGAAATATTGCAGCTTTTTCTGCTGAATGTGACAAATTAAACCTTCAGGTACTAGGTTTTAATGAGTTCGAACTGAAATCAAGCATTTCAATTTTTGGGGTTTTTTCCGCATTTGCACCACTGTGCGACGCTTGAACCGGGATACTGAATATTATTCATACAAACCTCTCCAACATTGAATGCTTAGGGAATTATGACTGAAATTCATTTTTAAATAATCTGTTTACATGCTGTGACGGAAAAAAGTCTGAAAGTTGAATTGCTTCGATTGAAATGTGATCGAAGTCATTAAAATTCTGAATTTAATTTTTTCCCGGGAAATCCCGGGAACTAAGAAAATTTCCCGGGATTACGAAAAAGGGGAATATTGCGCCATTTCCCGGGATCCTGGGAAAGAGACCCTACTAATCATAACTGAAAATTTCAAAAAGCGAATCGTATTATAGCTGCAACTATACATGGCTATGGAACAATAAGCACTTCCAATCAACTCATACACTACGGGTTTGCTTGGATTTGCATGAAACATTCAGGAATTATATTCATGATGAATATCTTTGAGAATTTGCTCAACGAGTGACATCCGTAATCGTAAAACAAAATGGCGGCAGCTTTCTATCAAACCAGGCACTACACTTTTGATTGTATTGTCTCCAAATACGTAATATAACAAAAAGATGGTGAAAAGTATCTAAAGCGCATCTACACCAGATTAGATGTTAGCTAAAAAACTTAATTTTTCTAAGTTTTTTAGCACTAAGAAAATTGGAATAGGAATGGAAATAATAATACTGTCGTGGTTCTTGTTGAACTGGGCTCTATTATTATTCTTATTCATTTTTAATACTTTCTAAAATATTCTTACATCTAAAATACATAGAATTTCTTTCCGTTAATGGTAACATTTTAAATGTCGCTTAATGCTGCACGTGTATTATTGATTAGATTATTGGCATTAAGCGTCATGTAAAAATGCTTATGCGTAATGGCACTACTGTACAAAATGATCATTGAATACAAATTTACAATAAGTGAATGAACTAGAGTTGAATGATCTTTAAGCAATGGAAAATTATTAATTACGGATGTAGTTAGATCATTAATGTTAAAGAATTTAACATATTGGGGGGCCGAAAATAACATGATGGAATCGTTCTGCTAGTTCTGCTGCTCTTCTTCATCTGATTGTGCTGTATGTGATGTTGCTGTAGCTTTACGTGAGTTATATGGTTTCGTAGATGCTAATTGCACTCGATCATTAAGGCTATTGGAGCTTCGTTTCTTAATTAAAACGAAAGCTATGATGATGAAGATGATCACAATGATAACCGTGGGGGCTACCCATAAGGCCTGATGCTTAACCGTTTTCAGATGCGTAGCCGTGAGAGTTGAATCCTTGAATGTGGGTTGAAAGATTTGATTTTGTTCTGCGATCATGTGCAAAGCCAGTGCTCAGCGCAGTGAAAGTAACTAATTTGTGGAAGTTGGGGTACCTCTCTAAGAGGTCGAAATGTCGCATGATACAAGTAAAACAGTTTGTTTCCTGAGAGTTTTTGTCTTGCGATAGCAAATCTGGGCAAGTCCACCAGAAGCTGTTCTCCTTAAGTTCTAGAGGGCTTATTCCTCTTGAAGCACAGTCAGCAAGATTCTCTCTGGATTTTATGTAATTCCAGGATCAAGCTTGTTTGCTTATACTGTGGATTTTAGAGACCCTATTTCCAACGTATTTGTCTATAGCTGATGGATTTTTTTGTAGCCAAGCTAAAACTATTGTTGAATCGCATCACACAAAGATTGGAATATCGTCAATTTTGATGGCTGTTGATGTTTGCACCAGTAGTTCGGCTAGTAACAATGCTCCACTTAGCTCTAATCTCGGAAGCGTCAGTCACACAAAGATTGGAATATCGTCAATTTTGATGGCTGTTGATGTTTGCACCAGTAGTTCGGCTAGTAACAATGCTCCACTTAGCTCTAATCTCGGAAGCGTCAGTTTTGCTTTAAGGGGTATCACTTTTGTCTTGGCACAAAGAAGTGTCGTCATGATTTTTCCAGAACAGTCTGTCATCTTGCAGTAAACTACTGCAGCGTAGGCGGCTTCCGAAGCATCGCAAAACCCATGCAATTGTATTGCATGCTGACTTGTATAGTGAATCCAACATGGAATTTTAACTTATTCTGTAATTGGCAGCTGATTTTGTAACCGCTTCTATTCAGCTGTAATCTCATCGGATGGGTTTTCATCCCAATCGATCCCAGACTGCCAAACTTTCTGCATCAACATTCTTGCTCTAACTATTACTGGGGCCAACCATTGAAGTGGATCGTATAATGTCGCTATGTTGGAAAGCAACTGCCATTTAGTGGTATTTTGCGTGTCATAAACGTCGAGAATTTTGAACTGAAACTCGTTCTTGGCTGGATCCTAGGGTATGCCTAGCGTTTTTATAGTGGAGTCTTCAGTAAATTCATGGAGTCCGACTTCTTTGAAATTTTCGGGAATACCTTTAAGCAGATGTTATTTATTGCTAGTCCATTTGCGTAAGGTGAACCCGTCTTTTTGTAAAAAGTCACTTATATCTTTCTGGAGAATTTTCGCTTCACTCAAAGTATCAGCTTCACCCAGCATGTCGTCAATATAAAAATTTTGCCTCAGTATTCGCGAGGCAAGTGTAAAATTGCTTCTATCATCCGCGTCTAACTGGAAAAGAGTCCTTACTGCCAGAAATGTCGCTGGAGTAGTGCCATAGGTAATGGTTTTTACCTGATACTCTTTTATACGACCAGATCTTCTAGGTCTCCATAGAATTCTTTGATGGTTTTTACAGCCTTTTGCCATATTCACTTGGCAAAACATCTTTTAAATATCAGCTGTGTATACATAGTTTTGCTTCCTCCATCTAAGCATGATTTGTCCTAGGTCTTGCTGTAGTTTAGGACTGATGTTAAGTTTTTCATTCAAAGTTCGACCATACAGTGTTTTTGCGAAAGCATCAAAAACCACTCGAACTTTTGTTGTGGTGCTGATTTCCTTTATGACTGGATGATGTGGAAGGTAGTAAAGAAGTCATTCATCACCAATGTAAGGAGTCACCTTCTCCATATGGCCTGGGTCCAGATATTCCTGAAGAAATTCCTGGTATGCCTCTCTCAAGTCTTCGTTTTTACTCAAATGCTTCTCGAGCTGTTTAAAACGAATGAGCGCTCTGTTCCGCGATTCTCCAAGCGCTTGAATTGGAGCTTCATTTTTGAAGGGAAGCGTGACGGTTGATCAACCACTGGCATCTCTTGTGGTTATGGCTTCATAGATGATTTCACAATTCTACTGTAATATAGAGTTTTCACCATCTTTGGCATCCATTTCGAAGAACTATTGCATGGACCTGTGGAATTCAACCATAGAGATATTAGATGATATCCGTATGTTTGGTGGATTTGACTGCTCGCTCAGAATTTTGCCACATAAAATCCATACCAGTTTGGTTTTTTGCGCTAAAAGAGGATTTCCTTTTTTTATTTTACCTTCGATTATTTCTTCAAACACATCTGCACCAAGTATCATGTCTATAGAGCTTGATATATTGAATTGCGGATCTGCGAGCTGCAGATCTCGCGTCTACTTTGGCTTAACAGCATGTGTGTTCGTGTGGCATCATGGTCAGAAGTGAGAGCATAATAAAAGCCTCTTTTGAAAGTTTAAAGGTGGATGCAAATCTTGGTGATATATTGAAGGTAATTTTTTTTCAGATTGTTGCAGCTTTCACACCACCAATACCTGTTATGGTAAAAAGTACGTTTTCGGAGGGTATACATAGCTTCTTTGCTGCCTTGGCTGAGGTAAATGTTTTTTGAAAACCTGGATTAATTAATGCTCGCAAGGATATATATTCTTCAGAATATGTTGTTGCATTTATTAATGCTGTGGCTAACATCAGATTTGTGCGGCATGAAATGTACGTTGTTTCGTTTTTAGTAGCCAAGTTGGTTTTAATTGTGCTATCCATGCGCAAGAGTGTATGGTGCTCCTGTTCACATACAAAGTACGGTAGCATACTTTTGCATTTAGCTCCACTGCTGTGGGCCAGACAGTTTGTAATGATTTTCGAAATGTTCGTGTAGAGCACGGGTGCCGGTGGTCTGGCACAAGTGTCAGCGAGCTATAAATAACACCAAGCTCAGCTAACTAGCTTCGCTTAATGATCGCGTACGCGTGCTTGATGACTAGCGTTTGCGGGATCATATGAGGCGGGTTCTTGTCGAGCCATGAAGCTGCACTACAAAATACTGTTGCGAATTCCAGCGTACCGACTTTCTCCCATTCGCAACTTCAAATTGCCGCCGTACTATTTCCACCTTCCTTTGGGCACTTCTACCTTTTCCTCTGTAAATTTATTTATTTTATTAACATTTTTCCATTTTCCCTTTAATTTTTATTTCCCCATAATCACAATCCTGCCCTTTCCCTTATTTCCAACTACAAAAAAAAAATAATACATACTAATAATTTCAATTTTCCCACTAACAACATTTCATTCATTAATTTCCACTAACAAAATTATATTCAATACCTTTTTTCTAACAAAACATAATTCCTTTCCTTCATACTAACTAATTCCATTCCAACTAACAAATTTCATTTTTTATACTAACAAAAAATTAATTCACGTTCCCCTACTAACAAAATTCAATCCCATGCCCAAATGCAACGTTCAAGTTGCTTATGAGATGAATGGGAGATCGACAATCCATGGCACCATTAGCTGCGTCGTGAGTCCTCGATCGAGGGTCTGCTGGAACCCTGAGTTCAAGTTCTCCCGGGCGCACGGAAGCACTCTTTTTGGGGTATCGGCAAACCCAATAGCTTCCGAAATGTGTATATGTGACACTTTGAATTCAACCAAGCGCTTCTTGGATTGGGCAAAGTGCCATATGTAAAACAATGGATACTATTGAGTTTGTCGATATAGAACAAAAGATGTGTGGCTAGCGGAATCGAAGTGTAATTAACTTCGATTACGTTACCCAGATACGGCAGCGGTTATTGGAAAAAGGATTGCGGAATCGGATTTGGAAAGGTGAAATGCGGGATTAAGGTTTGAGGATTGGGGCAGTCAAATTTTGATTTTGGAAAGAAGAAGGGTGTTTTCTGTGCGCGTTAAAATTGATTTTTGGAGGTGTTAAAATTGGGGAAAAAAGGAGTTGGTATTTTGACTGGGAGTGAGGATTGGAAAAAAAAGAGTAATTGCTTTGAGTGAAAGTGACGTGAATTTTTTTGGATTTGAGAATTTCAGCAGAAGTTACAAAAAATAGAGGAATCAGAATTTGAAGTGAGCGGGGATTAATTTTTTTGTGACGGAAGAAGAAATAGAATAATTTAATTGCGAAGTTGAGTGGCGAAAGTTTTGGTGTGAGGCAGGGCAAAATAAATTACATTCGTTGTAGAATAACTTATGATCCATGTGGAAATATTAGTGAATGAGAAGAATTTTTGGTTTTTGGCCTCCAGGATTAAAGTTGGTGCGAGCTTGAAGTCAAACTAGTTGAAATAAAAATTAAGTGCCAAGACTGATTCTTTCTCAATAAAAAAAAAAAAAAAAAAAACAGAAAAAACAACAAAAAATCTTTTTTTTGTTGGACTTCGAAGAGGGCCAGGTTCCAGAATTAAAGTTTTCGTTTCTGCAAGTGAGCCAGAACGACGGGTCGGAGAGGGCGATAAGAGTGCTGCTTGGTTTTCTAGTATTGATTGAATTTTCGAGTTAATTTAAAGTTAAATTTTCAGTGGACCCACAATTTTTTTTTGTCATCGCCAAGCGCTTGGAGATCAACAAGGAAAAGAGTGAGTATTTATTTGGTTTATTCTCCTATTCTAGTAACAACATCTCATCATCAAGCTCGTTTCTTTTCCTTGTGTTTTCCTTCATATAAAAGATTGTAGTTGATTTTTTTCTTCTGTACGTTAAATCTTAAAGGAGTCCTTTGTTTTTTCTTGTTTTTATTGAAAGTGATAATTTGCAGATTTTGTTGTGATATAAATTTGTTTATTTTTTTTGCGAATAAAAAAACGGCAATGTCACAGTAAAAGGCATATTTTTCATTTCTCAGAATGACCTTCCCTTTCCCATGCATTTCCCTTTGTACTAGTTATTTTATGTAAGGTGGCTCAGCACAAGCAGAGGGTGTCCCGGGAAACCCACGACACGACTGAGCGCTAGCCGGCCTCAGTATGCCACCCCGGGCTACACACCCCTCTGCCAGAATATAATGTCTGCAACTGCGGTGACTTCCGTGGTTGCTACAATACTTATCACGCGTACTCTACTCTACAAGACGTACCGATCAATTTTTTTTATGTTTAGAAATGCTCTATTAGGTGTCAATTAAGCTACTCTACAGTAATTCAAAAATTTTTTGCCTCGTTAAAGTTAGCGGACAAGGAGGCTTGAGACAAACGCAAACATTACATTAAAAGCAACCGTTACTTTCTCCGAAGAAGGTCGTTGCATTACAAGGGGAATGTCAAACCTAAAGATTTTAAAGTGGCTGAAGTGAACCACTCATCTCTGCTTAAAGGATGAAAACTTGACGGATGTAGCATATTTTACACTAGTAAAACAACAAACTAAGCAGTTTCGATTCAACGGGGTGACCACCTTATCTCTTCACAAGTAGCCACTCTTGATCACCACGGGGCTGCTCGACTGCTTATGTTTATTACAATTTTTTGCACAATTTTTTGTCTATGACAAATTGGAGTCAATCCGCAGGTGATGAGCTTTCAAACTTTTTGCAATGATATAGAATGTGATTTCCTCGACAATATGCACAATTTAAGTTTGTTGTCACTAGTGCTTTCTTTTTCAACGGTTGAGCTGATTTTGGCTGGGTCTTGATGGTAGATAGGAGCTGATATCGTTGCATCAAAAATTCGTAGAGCTTCTGAATCTATGGAAACTCTTTGCCGTTATCTAGTCTATCCTTACACATACGCAACGTTTCATTGTCAAATTTTCTAATCGTAATTCGTACGATGATCGGGCCCCAATGTTGGGTCTCATAGCCCATGTTTTTAAGCCCCGCCATACAATTTCGAATTTTGTTGTATGAATCGATTATATCTGTAGCAACTCGATATTCCATCTTCTTGACATCAAGTGTTGAATCAATGTATATTGTTGCCAGTTTTCTATTGTTGCAAAATCTATCTTCTAACATATAAAGCGCAATTTCGTAATTATTTGCATCTGATTGCAGATAATTCACTGCCTCTTTAGCTGTTCCTTGAAGATAACCTAGCAAATATTTCATTTCTGAATGGATCCCAATGTAGGATTGCAGTGGATAACTGCTTTAAAAAGCTCGTAAAAACGTTGCCAATCCTTACTATCTCCGTTGAAAGTTGGTATTTGGACTTTTAGAAGCTTTGGCAGCTTGAAGTGGAATCCGCTATCTAATGGCTACTTATCATGTTTTACAACTGGATTGAATATTTGTACGCCAGGGTTTGTTAGTTGAGATGCTTGAAGTTCTTGAGTCACGAGTTTGGATCTTATCTGCTCCTTTCCTTGTTGGAAAAGTGACTTCATTGCATCAAGTTTAAACTTTGCAGCTTTAAACAGGCCGTTTGTAAAATATGGCTCTTCTGAAGATAAATTCTCCATAAGTAGCCTCTGATTTGCTTGCAAATTCCGAAATATTTCGTCCAAATTGGATATCTTCTTTTCGAAATATTCTGTTGTTGCGCTATCCTTCCTAAAGTTCCGCTCCATAGTCTCCATTTGCATGACTAGCGCTTGCTGGTCTTCTAAAAGACTTAATTGCTGTAAAGTGTTTTAGCCCTTAGAAAATTGGGATGGGAATGGAAATAATAACACTGTCGTGGTTCTTGTTGAACTGGGCTCTTTTATTATTCTTATTCATTTTTATACTTTATAAAATATGCTTACATCTAAAACACATAGAATTTCTTTCCGTTAATGGTAGCATTTTACATGTCGCTTAATGCTGCACGTGAATTATTGACTGGGTTATTGGCATTAAGCGTCATGTAAAAATGTTTATGCGCATTATGCAAAAAATGGGACTACTCTGCAAAGTGATCATTGAATACAAATTTACAATAAGTGAATGATCTTTAAGCAATTGAAAATTATTAATTACGTATGTAGTTAGATAATTAATGTTAAAAAATTTAACAGATGGCTTAGTCAATGGTTTTAGCAATATTGCGACAAAATGTTGGCTGGTTAAAATGAAGTCACACTAGATTTTCTTCTAAAGCAAAAATATATTTGTTGTACCTGTCATTAAAGTTTTTCTTGAATTAAATCATTCTATACTCATATGTCGGCATATTGTATGTTAAGTACAAAATTCTTTTGACACGAGCGTAGTTCTGTCTACACAACTTTTTGTTTATTTCTGCAGGGCAACTTGAATTCTCTATTTTTACTGTCCATCGGGCCTTAATTCCGTTTTTGACGAGAATGAGAACAAGCTGAAGTTTGATGAATATAGCTAAAACGTGTTCTCGTTTCAGATATCCTTACCCATCTTTAGCTCATTCTCTCTTGCCTGACGGTCAATAAGGATTGAAAATACCGAATTTACTTTTTGACACCTATCATTAACCCTACGAGTTAATGTCTTTGAAATGATAGCCCGAAAAGTTTTTGGATTTGCGTAAACTACAAAAAAATCGTTTACGACTCGAAAATATTACATCTTAGAGAAAATATAACTATAATCTAATTTTAGGTATGCCTTTGAAGCTAACGCCAGAATCTATTTACAATCGAAATCAAAAACTCTGTTGTTCCAAATTTGCATGCAACTACTACTTCAATAAGTGAAGATATTTTCATCAATTTTTAACAGTTCCCGCATAACTTAACTATCTCGATCATCAAATGGCTTTCCGCATCAAATTTTGATAATTTCGAAACAATCTAAGTAGAGTCGATGTAATACCTTGTAGTGAAATGTCCGTAAAGGACTGCAGCTATGGTCTGCTGCCTCGCGAGAGAGGATGGTGATGTTTGCCGAGATTGGCCTTGTCTGAGGGCGCGTGAATGCGGTGTGATGGGGCGGGTTCTTTTCCTCAGCACAAGGGCCCACTATTAAAAATTTCCCATCCGCGAATTTGCAGATAAAATACGGGTCGACAGGTGTCAAGGCCAAGGTAATCTACTAAGGGTTGAAATTACGAAATCAAACAATAAACGAGGACTGGAGAAAACAGACGAGACTTGGGAGTACTTCGTGTTTACCGACGATAACTATGGCCCCAAATAAGAGAGGCATCCAGGTGGAAGCAGTGCACCCTCGCACCCCCCTCTCTAGAACAAGATCCATCTTAGATATGGCAGGATATTTTCCATTTGAATGAAAAACTCATGCAGACATAGATTGAATGAACTTTCCCTCAGATGGAAATCATTGCCGTGGCAAGTTCAGGTTATAGTCTTATGTGATAGAAACACATAATACTATACTCTACCCTGCGAGAGCACCTGTGACCCGATGGCTAGCGCATTACAGTGGAGAGGCCAGCCAGCGTGGCGGGTCCCATACCCGGTCAGGTTCACAAGATTAAATGGAAAGACCGAGTTTTAAATTTAATAATTCAACATTATTATTTCTTTTATTTTTTGTTATTACAAGGTACTATTTCGAATGGAGGTTGACAATGTTTCAAAAAGAATTTCTTGCGTAAATAGTAATTCTTTGAAGGTAAATTCAAGCAAAGCAAAATTTTTCAATCCAGACCGAGTACACATCTAAACGAAACGTCGAAACAGAAATTTTTGTTTGGGAAGAAATTTTGAATTTCGTTTCAGAAGAACATTTTAAATATATATTGTAAAAACTCCAGTTCTGAGTGATAACAAGGAAAAAACTTATTGAGGAAACGCTTGGGCACAAAATCTGTGATGTTTCCATTGATTTCGTAGCTACACATTCGATCAAAGGCCTCAGTTTGCGACACTATCATGACAAAAGAGACTTAAAAATATACGGGTCATACATATAAATATCTGAGATGTGCACTTCCTCAATAAAATAGAATTTATCAAAATACGATTCAATTAAATAAATTTCAAATGATGTGCAGTTTGTTTTGTTTTAAATGCCACAATAAAAATTAACTATTATTGTACATTTATTTAATAGAAAAGGGTACTTACCCATCATCCTCAAGGAATGTTCGCAGATGGTGTGGGTGATCTACAATGAGGTCCGTGAGAGGTCAATGCTTTCGAAACTATGAACACTGAATATCTTATTTTAACCTTGACTTTATATTGGAAATAGTTATATGTGTGAACAGTTTGCGTTTAGAAAAGGATTGGAATTATACTTTAATGGATTTTTATCTTTTGTAATGATTTTCGTTTAAAAACACTCGATCCTCGAGATTTCCCAAAGGAAATCTGAACCGACCTCTCATTGGTTCTAGACGTGAAGTCTAAGTCGTGTCAACGAATGGTACCAATCAGTCCACCAAACCGTGCACTCGTAATCCATTTTGTGGTTGCTGCTTGTCGGCCAGCTAGTTCGGAGAGGATTTTGGCGGAGGTCTTTTAAATGGATTACGCTCGATTACTTTATTTCAACCAACACTGCGTTCCCGTTTCAAACGCACCTGAAATACAACCAAACGGAAACGAAACCTATCTCTACTTTATTCCGTATTTCTTCCATTCAGTCAAACAACAACAAAAAAAAACTGGATCTTATTTCGCGTTCCCAAATTTTCTTTTTCTCTCTTTTTCTCCTACTCTAACATGAGCTTCGAAATAGTCTACTCTAATAAGAAAACCGCAAAACAAACTGTGGTACCGCGTACCGAACGCACGCGAAATCGGCCCTACGCGGATTTCTAGAACCCTTTTCTGGAACCCTACCCTCGTAACGGCATACTTACCGTTCGCTGCCATTACTGCTGGCAAAGAAGGGTTTGCTGGAAAGGAAAGACGTTTTTTTTATGTTCAGCAATTCATATTATTCTATCGTAATTCCGATGAATTCAAATAAAAAAAAAATAAATTACGTCATAATTAACTTAACCTTAACCTGGCTCTAAAATTTTTTTTGTTTTCTTTATTTTAATACGACTTGTTTTTGCAAATACTCGACCAATTTACGCATATATGCTTAGATTTTATAGACTTTTTAAGTTAAAAATATCATCAAATGTATATATCTTTGGATAATGTTACGATTTTTGTGTTTGTCACTAATCACCTTTGCTTAGAAAGGAAAAAACTGTTTTAAATGCATTAATATTACATAAAAATTAAGAGAAAAAAATTTATCAGGAGAATTCTGTTTAAACTGCACTTGGAAACTTTGTGTATTGCTATTCGCGATAATTTCAATATTGCAAAACATTTTAGTACTTAAAAATTTAATCAAATTGCAGGCTTATTCCCTGGTTACGTTCAGCTTTAATTTAACGCTACATGGATGAGAATAGGAATATAAGAGCGAGAATGCATTCTCACCACAAGGGACAAACGAGCCCCTTATCAATTATACACGTTACTTTTACATATATCAATTCATCACCGTATACGCTAAGACACAGGATGAGAGCCTAGGAAATGACTGCCTATTGAAACTTCATCTTAGGAAAAGCAATAACTACACACTATCCATTTCCGAATTGAGGAAAAACCATTTCCTACAGTAAAGCCGTTTTGGTTGATTACGAAAATCTACAAGTCAATCTTAGCAGCGTCACTCTAAATTCACAACCTAAACATAATTTCTGCTGAGTATATCATCTTCTGCTCACTCTCCACTTCCTACAATATTCTTCTAGTATCTTAGTTCTTTCTTTTACTAGAGAAAGTCCTAAAAATCAATTTTTGGTAACGCCCGTTTTTTTTTTGAAATTTCAGTATGTTATACAGTTTTCATGCTGAAAAAGAATATATACATATAAGGTTTGAAAATTGGGAAATGTACACTATCGTGAAAAGTTGGTATTTTGCACATACTTGATGTTAGAAAGGATTGAGAGTGGGTGTGGGAAGAAGGGTGCCCTTCTAAAGAATAGAAGGGCACCTTTCTATTCTCAAGAGGAGCACCTTTCTATTCTATAGAAGGGTACTCTTCAAATGAATAGAAGGGTATCATAAAGTATAGAAGGGTTCCCTTCTATAGAGTAGAAGGAAGAGTAAAAGAATGCTTCCCTAGAGAATAGAAGGATGCCCTTCTATAGAATACACACCTAAAGAATAGAAGGTTGCTCCTCTGGACAATAGAAGTGTGCTCCTCTAGAGAATAGAAGGGTGCCCATCTAGAGAAAAGAAGGCTGCTCTTCTAGAACCCGTCCTTGCACAATATATTACAGCAGCACCGGGGATCTGCCATTTCAAATATTATAATTTAATGCCTTCAATTCTACCAAAATGTTGTTGAAATACAATTCCCATCCCATTTTCTTCAATTGTGTTGTATGACAACATCTGATCACAATTTAATAAATGTGTGAGTTGTCAATTGACGAATAATTATATTTAATGTTGGAGAGGATTGAGAGTGGGGGTGTGAGGGTGGGGTGTTAAAACGATGTTCTAAATGTTTAACACCCCCCCCCCCCCCTCTCAATCCTCTCCAACATCAAGTATGTGCAAAATACCAACTTGTGTGTACATTTCCCAATTTTCAAACCTTAAAAACATTGTAAAAGAATGTTTTCCGCGCCCAACATATATATATATATATATATATATATATATATATATATATATATATATATATATATGTATGTATATATATATATATATATATATATATATATATATATATATATATATATATTCTTTTTCAGCATGGAAAACTGTATAACATACTGAAATTTCAAAAAAATCGGGAGTAAGGCACCAATTTTTAATTAACAACTTTAACCACATCAAAAAGGAAGTGTATAAATGTGAAAAATTAGAAAATCCTTTTTTTTTAAAGAGATTCAAAGCAAGAGGTGAACAAACAAAACAAAAATATTTAAAAAAAAAAAAAGAATTCTCGCTATGTATTATCGCCATCTTCATCAATTCCGACCGCGAATATCAACTCTTAAAACTGATTTGCTTCTTCATCTACATTCACAATATATGTTTTGACTAACAAAACCATATATATAACCTACACTCGCATAGCAACATATAGTAAAAATGATTTAACAAAAATATTAAGATCCAAGAAAAATACAAAAGTGACTCGTTTTCATTAATTAAATATAAAAAAATCCCGATAAAGCTCGACTCTCAAAATCAGGTAAAAACTGATTCTTATTCATCTCCTCGTGTTTAGCTGTACCGCTGTACGAATTGCAGTGGAAGTGTCTTTTGTTGCATTTAATTCAAATGAAGATCTCTAACGCTTTCAAATAGGACTGCGCACACAATCTGTACTTACATTTACTCGTATCTACTATACTTAGCAATTCCATTTAATGATGAAGTTCTATGTCATCACACTACCAATCGTTACAATCGCAGCCCCAACTCATGCATTTATTGTTCACTACCAAAGTCGTCGATGCTGCCGAAGTCGCGCCAATCACCACATTATCATTTATTTTCATAATATTCCAATTATACCCTCACTGGAATCTCTTCCTCATTCACATAATGTTCATCACTGGACCAAGTCAATTGACTTTTAAATCTTAACCTGTTGCACTTTTACATTTTCCACCTTATTCCATTTGCACAATAATCTAGATCCCAAATGAATGTGTTTGGTGTAAGTCCCTCAAACTATCAACGGCGCATTGGTTCTTCTGCCAACTCCAACCTGTCTAGCATTTACAATTATTTGTCGCTGATGATGTTGCTAATGCTGCTGCAAATGATGTAACCGAGGCTCACTCCTCGTGTAGTAAGGGCAACTTTCATTTGTAGGTTTCTGCACTAAATATTTGAACATAAGACAGGCAAAGTCACGATGTAATCCTTCATCTCGTGAAATCAGTCCATTGGAGAAAGTCAAGCCAGGCATGATTCCACGTTTCTTCAGCCAAAATTTTGTAGCGAAGCTGCCACTAAACCAAATACCTTCAACCGCTGCAAATGCTATTATTCCTTCGGCGAATGTTTTCGGATTTACTAGAAATCCAAGACAATGCCCAATCGGCCTTCATGCAATTTCATGCAACCGCTGCCGGCTGAATCACCCACTTTTTGACAATCTTGGAACCAAAATGCACTGTCTTAAGGAAATCGATTGCAGCTTTCTTCCGTGCGGTAAATTTACTAGAGACAAATCAACTCACCGATTATGCCTTTAAATTAGTGTATGGCTGCCATCCGGCAGCATCGTAATCTGATGCATCCTTCCAAATTTCCAAGAACACCACTCACACTAAATTGTGGAATAATTTGGATGCGAAATATTGCACTTGAAAGTAAACAATACACTCGTTTAAAATAAACCTTAATCGAACTATTTAGTGAGCGAGTAATCCGCGTAACTATCAACTTAGATATTAACCCGAGATCCCCCGCTATTTCTATTTTCTTTGTTTCCTGATAACTGTCAAAATGCGGTTCTTGACAGCGAGTGATTAAAGGGAGTGATTAAAGGGCCGTCGACGTCAAGGGGAATCTGAGGTTCGGTGTCAGTGGCGTAGTGCTAATTGATTAAATTTTAAGTATTTCCGTTATTGATGAACTTAGAAAAAGTATTAGCAGGGTTTATTGCTACAGCCGATTCGTTGGTTTGACTGTTTCCTTCTAATTGGTGGAGACAAATGAGCTCTTTGGAGTACGAGCGCTCCGCT
The DNA here is from genome assembly GCA_963969285.1 of Odontomyia ornata. Lineage (NCBI taxonomy): Eukaryota > Metazoa > Arthropoda > Insecta > Diptera > Stratiomyidae > Odontomyia > Odontomyia ornata. Next base: position 331,025,880 of record OZ017739.1, read on the forward strand.
GATTCCGTCAAACCTCATAAGAAAACTGTCATTCTCCTCCGGGGGCAGTAAATTCCAAAAAATGATGTTCTTTTACATAGCGACCTCCTTTGGGGTCATTTGCTGATTTGAAAGCCACCAACAGCGGGTATTCAAAGCCAATTTGAATTATATGACAATTCACGTAGTAAGTAGATCCATCGGATGGTGAAAGAATACGGAACAAGAGTTTGCTGCAAATAGTGTATCGATTTTATAGTCTGTATGAAATGGTGAATTGTCGTGGCAACATTTCACTTTGGTTATTTTGATATTCAAAGTCCGTTTCATGAGAATGGTTTTCAATGTTTGCTGCGTAGTCGTCTTCCTTTAGGAAATTTAGTTAACAACAATAACATCCTTTTGATGATAAAATGAAGAATTCGTTGATTTCTTGTCTCGCCCCAAACTGGAGTAACAGCTCATATGATGGGAAATCTTTCAGAACTTTTGGTTCCTCCTGAATTGGTACACCGTGCTTAAAATGATGCTATTTGTTTTTTGAATGGAAAGTATGGTTTGGTTGTCGGTTGCTCATGAAATCCTTTCCCGAATCGAATGACTGAATAACCGAGACACCTTCTTTAAGACATTTTCTAATTTGATTTGTGCAAGAGCCACTATGAATTACAATATGTGACCAAACACAAGAAACAGAAACCTTTCAGGCAAACAACGGGAGCACCAACATCAAGTTGGCAGGCATCAGGGTAATATTTCCCTAAACCAAATTTCGTTTCAACTCTATGTACAGATTGGTTTTGAACTGTTAGCCTATTTCTTCGCAATGCACTTGTCCAACTTCTTTTTTTCCCGACGTCAACTTTCTCAAATAGCGCAGGTGCCCCAAAGTGCGATGGAAACTAGTTGCCGTAGGATGAAATGGATGCTGATAATTAATTTGGAGGCGTAAAAAATCTAAACTAAAACAAAACGACGAAATAAGATAAGAAAAGTTGTAAGAAAAGCCGTAGAAAAACTCCTCGTGCGATTTAAAGACTTCCGAACATTTTGTAATGATGTCATTTTCTGTTAAGTGCCCCGAGCTTCCAGCCTGACACTAGCCGAATTAACTCCCGAGAAAAGGAACATCGCAAACAGCTGTCGGCTCAACTAGACTACACCGCCAAATACTTGCAATGGGAAAAGTGGAAAATCACATTCCCTATCTTCTACTTTTGCTGCAATAATTCCGTTGACAGCTTTTCCGCACTTAAATTCACCGTAGTGGTCCTTTCATAGTCGTTGTTTTCTGACACACTTTTCCGTATAATCGGCACTTTTCACATTTCGTCGCCTGAGCTTAGGACGCTCGTCACTGTTTTTCACTATTAATTTCTCGGTTTTTCGTTCAAATTCACTGCCACCGCACGATGTTTTTCACCATTTCGATCCCTCTGCAAGTTTACTAAATTTCGCGTTCGCCACACGAAGTAAAGGCTTTCTTGTATTGGCTACTTCCAAGACGTCCACCACAATACAAGAGAACAAACCAGATTTTATTCGCGATGAAAACGGGCGAATAAACTTTCGATCAAATTGAAATGATTATTTTCGCGATTTCGAGCCAAAAACACAATTTTCCGCGTGCGTCCCGAAATTAGACCTTTTTTTCATTTCCCAGCGTGGTTCTCGCGATATGCGCCCTGTGTAGCGGTCCATAAAAGACTCCCGGATCCGCTCAGGAAGGCCTGCTCACTTTTCGCTATCAGCCACAGAACGGTTACTGTCGCGACGGAGTTCTTGCCGAGCCCACTCATCCATCCACTGTCGTTTGCATTCCAAGGCAATACAGTTTGTAAATAAGCTGCATTGTCGTGTCCAAATTTTAATTGTACATTTAAATAATAATTTTTTTTAAATTCACAATTAAAATTGGATCAGCATTATGATGGTTTTTCAGCAGTTTGCTTAGGCGACAGCGCGATTATTACAATCCCACTAAGAAATGGAAATAGATTAAAACTGAGTACGGACTTGATTTATGGAAATCATGAATTCGTTCTGATTTAGATTCTTAAATGTTTGTATGTGATGTGTCTCTATTATTATTTTTGAAGCGAGAACTCAATACAAACCTTGATTTTATGGAAATTAACTTGATAAAATTGTATTATCAGTTGGAGAACATAACATACATCGAATAGAAAATATTATTAGCAGTCGTTCACAATAGCGTGGAACACTTGATTGCGATAGTACAGGTCAAAGAGCGCAGAACACATGATTGCGACATTATGGTTCAAAATAGCGTGGACCACTTGATTGGAATTTACAGCCTCCTACGCTAATTTGAGAAAAGTCTTGAAGTCACAGGATAAAGTCTCGTTAAAGATATACTGGTAGCCGACGTTGCCTGTTGGATCGCCGTAGGGGTTGTGGATCTGGTGCAATCTCTCGATGTCCTTCCCCTTCAAAATCCATTGGCACATGGATTTCAAGTGGGGTCGGTTATTCGTCGTGTTTGGGATTTCCGGGACCAGGGATATTGACCAAATCACAAAAGTTAGGGTGATCAATCGATTCTAGTCCTGATTCGGTTTCTGCATTATCAGGAAGTTCAGGGATTCTTCCTAGGTTACCTGGAGGTTTTACCTTGAAAGTGTGCAGTTGGTCGATGTATCGTTTTAGCGTATATCCATCATAAAATCTGACTTGATATTGTATTTGACCGAATTTGACGATAATCATCCCTGGTTTCCACAGATTTTTATTGTGGCTGTAGCATCGTACCTGGACTCGTTCTCCCACGCTGAGTTGTCGAACTGCCTTGTCCGGAGTTAGCGTTTCTGGAAAACTTTCGGTTTCAGGGCGTCCATTTGGATTCTCATGGATCGATGCAAAAACATTTCGGCCGGTGATTGTCCCTTTTTCAATGATATTGCTCAGTAGCAAATTAAAATCTGATGAAGGTTATTATTTTTTGGCGCTGGGTCATCTTTCATGGCTACGATTCGATTTTTCAGTATCTGTACGTTACTGTTGGCTAATTCGCTCATCGCTGCGTGCTAAGGTGCTATGAGTTTTAGAAAAATGACGGATTTATTGCAACGTGTTTGGAAACATTCGCTGGTGAAAATTGTCGCCATGACGTCTGGAAAACTATGCCAACAAAAAATGTCTTTTGAGATTGTAGATATCGATTTGGAGCACAACGACATGATTCAATTTCTCCCCACTTACATTTAGCATCAATCACGATCAAAAATTGATGACCTTGGAGTCGGCCCGCGTAGTCGATATGAATTTGTTGCCAGGTTTATTTCTGGTTCGCGCCGTAAAGGCAAGGGTGCTTTTGAAGGACTACGTTGAATGCTGACACAGCTGGTAAAGGATCTAACGAGATGCTCGAAGTCCTTGTCGGTTCCCCTCCAAGATTTTTCATCTTCATAATGCTCAAGTGTGTAGTCCCTAGAGTACGGCTGACTGCAGATATATTGGAACCGTGACGCGCTGCCCTCTGAAGCGGATGCCGTTTTCTAGGTCAATCTGGTAATTGAAACCAGAAAGAAATGCTTCGTACCGTTGCAGTAAAGCGGCCATCATGGGTGGATATTTCGCATGTTGATGGAAAATACAGGTGAAAGGTTGATTATCTGTCAAGAACCTGAATTTGTGGCCAAACAGTATTAAAAAAAATGATTGACCGAGAAAAATAGAGCCAGAGCCTCACGATTGAGTTATGAGCAGCTTTTTTCTGTTGGTGTCAGAGATCTGGATGCAAAAGGAATTGGTCCCTGTTGAACTGGAAATGCACCAATACGCGCTTGCTGGAAATTTCTGCTTTGAGCTTGATGAAAGGGGCGTCGCGTTGGGTTGACTACTTAAATTTTGCATCGTTTTTTAAAAGTTTTCGAATCGGTGCTGTGATGGTTGATGCATTTTGGATAAAGTTTGCGTAGTAAGTCGTGAGTCCAAAAAAACTTTTGACCTCTAGTGCTGATTTTTTTTCTCGGCATTTTCAAAACTGCTTCGACTTTTGACAGTGCCTTGGAGACCTTGAAGTTTTTTATAACATGCCCCAAAAACTTCAAGCGTTTTGTAAAAATTCACATCTATTTTTATTTATATAAAGGTCATATTTGCGCAGTTAATTAAGGCATTTGATAAAATTGTCACAATATTCATTCTTGGACCTCCTCTGAATGCGAATGTCCCAAAATACCCCTTGATTTCTCGCAGATTTTGGTCCATAGTTCGATTGAATTCAGATGGCGCTGTTTCGATGCCAAGAGAAAGTCGGTTCACCTTGTGTATCCCGCGGTGAGTTGATATTGTCTGAATTTGGCTCGATGCTTCGCCTGCGGGATGTGTAGGTAGACCTTGTAGAGATCCAACTTGCAGAAGTACTTCGAGTTCCTGAGACTGTCGAGAATGTCGTTGATTTTTTGAATTGGACAATGCACTCCAATGAGCTTCTCGTTCGCCTCGGCTTCGTAGTCGACGCAGAGTTGCACCTGGATGTTGGCGTTGGGAATTACCACGAGGGGTGACCTCTAATCACTGGTTTTCAGTTTAGCGATGATTCCAGCTTTCTCGAGAGTCTGCATTTTTTGATCAACACGATCCCATAATTGGGAAGGAATTTCTCTTTCCCGGAAAAACACAGATTTGGCTCCTTCACGTAGTTTTAAGAGATCTTGAAATTTCGAATGCAACCAACCCCCTGTTCAAAAATGTCTGCGAATTCGGGAAAAATTTCGCCGTCGCCAATGCACTGAATTGAATGTCCTTGGTTTTTCGTGTAAGCGTTATCGATGGAATTGAATTCAATATTGAGGCGTCGAATCTGAATTCACCCCAAGAGTGCAAAAATATTCACCCGGAACAGTGTAAACTTCTTCTTCGGTTGTTGTGCCATTGAACTCGACATAGACCTTGACTTTATCATTAGGCACGAACACATCTCGGGTGCAGGAACGAAATCCCATCGATCCTGGTAACAGAGGAACCTTGAGGTCGAAATCTTCGAATTGGTTCAGGGTAGAAATGTATAGCCTGAACCGGAGTCCACCTCGAAGGTTTTCCTTCTATGTTTACCATGGTGGTAAATCGTTCGTTGTCCTCTGATAGGTGTTGAGATTTTGGAGGACGTCTTCGATGTGGAAAGGGCCGTAATCTCTGGGCTCCATTGTAGTCGAATTGTGATGAGTTGATTGCTGATTCTTCTTTTTTCACTCAAAGAACATATGGATGCAGACCTTCTCGATGTGTCCTTGTTTTTTGTAGCTTGCGCATTTGAGGATCCTAGAATCAGTCCTGCAATCGTTCACCAGATGGTTGGACGCCCACATTGAAGGCAGATTTCATCGATGCCCAAAGCAGAGAAGTTGATCCTTTATTATTGTTGGGGTTTTTTCTTCTGGAGCTCGTGATTTTGAGTCTTATTTTCGCGGTTATAGTTGTTCAAGATCTTATTGTCGATTTTGTTGATGTCCGTAGATGTTGATGGCGTGGTCATCGAGGTGGTTGAGTATTTCTAAGAAAACTCTCTCGAGTTAAGTTTTGATGCCTCTAGCGCTATTGCTTTGTCGATGGCCACGCCGAAATCGACTGCTCCAGATTGCAGAATTTTCCCCCTGATTGAATTATCACGAAGTCTTTGGATGAACTGCGCACGTAGAAAAATGTCTGCAACGGACGCTTTGTATGAGCAAAAGAACTCACAATCTCCAATATTTGATCTTAATAGAGCGACAAAATCTGCTATTGATTGATTTTCCCCTCGATATTCTGAGAGAAATTAATGTTGAGCCACGAACGAATTTATCGGAAACAAGTGTTTTTCGTGAATTTTCATTAGATTTTTATAATCTTCTCCTGAAAGATTTAAAGCTGCTTATGCCACGAATATGTTGAAATTTTTTGCACTGATTAAATTGAGCAGGAGTTTTACAGAACATTCCTGATTTGTATCAACTGTCTTCATTTCGATGCAATTTTCAAACCTCAATTTAAAATTTTGAAAGGATTCTTTTTTGCAGCATAATTTCAAAATAAGGTAGGAAAACTTAGTATTCCAACCTCGCGGGAGTTTCTTTTCGTTGATCAATGGTGAGAGCCTTCTGGGCTGCTAACGTGTCCTGCTGTTGGTTGATAATCACCTTTAATGGTTGAGTTGGGATTTCATGAAATGGTTCAATTGAGTAGGATTCATGTTTAATTTTGGTGATGTTTGCTCGCGTTGTTTAAGGTTTCTACTTGATGTTGACAATTTCGCTTCGTCGATTCCAGGTTCCACGTATGTCAAGAGAAGAATCGATAAACTGTGTGATTTTGATGTGTCGGTCGGAGCAGGAGGTCGATTTTGAGGGTATGTGTTCAGGATTTGTCATCACCGCTTCGGGTTGACTTTTGAGAAACTCCGGCTTCCCTGTTCCTCAAGCGCGCTCAGACGTGTGGATGGTTGAATTTTCTTCAAGTCAAGTCAAAAGCGCTTTATTCAATACTGTTATAGATTTTAAAAGAGCATAAAGCCAATTTCATACAATAAGACTATGAAAAACTTAATGGCCCGAATGGCTCTCTAAATTTATACGTTATCAATGAAACACATTTAATGAAGAAAAAACACTAGCAAATTTAAATGAATTAAGAGTATTACATATTTTTTGATTTAATTGGAAAAAGTAGAAAAAACCAACCAGCATTATTCAAAAATTACTTATATTACTAACACAACAGTGAACTTTGATCCTATACCTAATATGTTACACCTTTATTCTTAATAAGTTCAATCAAAAAGAACGTTACCTTAAACCGAAATCTATCCCTAATTTATAATACAAATAAACAACAACACTAGATGTGGCAATAATGAGATGAAACTAAAATCTAAGTAACAAGAAAAAACACAAAAATAGAAAATAAACACGAATAATTTAGACATTGTCATCAGCCACCAATATCTAGATTGCGCCATCTCAGCTCAACCAGCCTCAACAAATCTAGCAAATGAGTATCTCCATTGGAATGGTTGGTCTTATGAACTCAGATTTGGAGGATATTTTATCTTCTTATCGGTGACCCGTCTATACATATATGTGAAATACGGTTGGGACACCGTCAGAATCAAAAACGTATCGATTCATGTCCAAATATATGAATGCTTCTGAGCAGCGAAGCCAGTAGTGAGGCAAGTCACAATATACCTGTCTGTAGGTTGGAACGGCTGTGGAATCCAAGGGTTTTCACTCACAGTTACAGATCTTGCGATATGATTCCGAAAAAGTTTCAGTATGAAGATATCGGGTCTTGTCACTTTAGCGGTTTGATAAATTTTTCTATTCGATATATAGTGCTTCTAATCCGTCTCAGGTTTTCTGTACAAACCAGTACATGCACTAAGACATTTCCTTTCGAAAACTCTTAATCGTTCAATTGCACTAGCACTCTGGTTGTACCAGATCTGACATCAATATGGCAAAACTGGCCAAACCCGGGTCTTGTAACAAATAATTTTGACCTTTTAATCAATGTATCTGGAATGAAAGAGTCGTCAAAGCGCCATGCCTCTTTTTTGTGATTTACTGAGCATGATTTTGACATGTTCAGTATAATACAGATCCTGATCGAGATGAACGCCAAGGTATCGAACACAGGATTTATATGGAACCCGTTCTGAACTACCTTCACCAACCATAATGAGGAAATCCTTCCAATTACGTTTCAGATCTTGACTGGCCTCCTACAGGGTTGTCCGAAACAAAATTGTTTCGCAATTCTGCGCATTGAATTTCATTTGCCAATTGTAGGTGTGAAGTAGCACATCATTGAACATTTTTTGAAGATTGCTCTGAATTATTGTAGCTTTTCGGTTCGCCATATAGATGATCAGATCAACAGCAAACGCTATCAATGATCGCGTTGGCGAGACTTAAAGCCATTCAATAGCTTCCGAATGAATATTGAGGAGAGCAGTGGCGCAGTAACTGTTCCCTGGTGTAGACCACTCAAGAGCTTGAACTCGCGCATTGTTGTCAGATTTCCATCAGTTACAACAAATGATTTCCCGTATAACATATTGCACATTATGGCGACAAGGTGTCTGGGGAACCTGTCCTGAAGAAGTTTGAAAACTAGTCCATCTAACCACACTGTATTGAAGGCTTTCTCCAGATAAATGAGACATGCTCCAACACATTCTTTATTGTTTAGTTTCCAACAGATGTCTGAGGTTACTTTCATTATCGCATGCATGGTCGATTGCCTGGCATGAAAACCAAACTGGCAATTCAGCATCAACTCATATTCCTCAATGTGGGCGTTTAATGCTCTGTTGAGTATCACTTCAAACACCTTACTGATGTTAGGCAGCAAGCTGATTGGGCGATAGCTTTTGGGGCATGAAGATTATTTTCCTTTCTTCAAGATCGGTAATACCTTCGCCTTTTTCCACTCATTTGGGAAATATGAATTGTTCAACATGTTGTTGAACAATATGCAATAATTCCTAATAGCAACCTCAAGTAAATATCGGAGAAGTATATTTGGAATACCGTCAGTACCACATGATTTATTGTTGTTTATTCTGCGAAATATGAGACACAAGTCTTCATAGCTGACAAAATAATCAATAAGATTCAAGCTCGGTATGAGGTCAGATGTTAATGTTTTATGGTAATGAAGAATGGATTGGCCGTTTAGGCTTGATTTGAAGTGGGAAACTTTTGCTTCAACTACTTCTGTAAAGATTTCATTTCTCCTCAGGGGTTTTTGTAGATAAACCAATTCAAAATGTGTTTCAATCAAGGCAAATTCATGCAAGCACTCACAAATAACCCTGTTTCCATTTCTATCTGGATTCGTACTATCAATTTCGATACCAGCCCTATCGAGAAGATTTATCTCATCACTAGTGACTTCAAGATTCGATACCTTCACTCGAGCCTTCTTACGGAATAAGTTATTCACTTTCATGAAAACGCCATCTGGACCCTGTGGACTAATACCCCTCAGTTTTTTTGCCCATTATTTGCTGGCCTCACTTCTGAAGTATGAACGGATTAAGTTCTCGACATTCTATAGGTGTAATTTCAACAAAGCCAAGGAATGGTCGTAGTCCAAAAATCTTCGATAAATATTGCTGACGCGCGTGAGAAGAAGGCTTTTTGATCTTTTCAACCTAGCGATGGTCGGTATTACATATCCTTTCATATTGTTTTGATGTTTAATCTTGGGAACAAGTTTCTCAATTGTTTCCAACGTTAGCTTCTCTAACTTCGACAAATAAAGATCTATTTCATCGTCAGTTAGATTCCTGTTATTAGAAACCATTGATCAAGCGTTGCCATTACCAGAAGCTGGACATTGCTTCTGCTACTCCGGATTAAACTTCTTTTGAAACATTCCCCAGTCTGCTTTTTTTTAATTCGGCCGATGGAATGAGGAAGACATCATTCCTTTGATGATTGATTTCCATTATGATTGCGTTATAGTCGCTAGCGTAAGGAAGCACCTGCAGTTCCCTTGAGGACTTTTAAAGCTGAATTTAAGTCTTGCGCCTGCAATTCAGAGGTGCTAATATGAATTTTTCCTAGGGTATGTTGGGAACTCCGACCCATATAAGTTGAACCTGTATTCAATTTGGTTCTTTGTTATCCAGGAATACACCTCTTGAATTATTGGTGGCGTTTAGCCATGATGTACGCTTGGCATTCAGGTCACCGGCAAAAACATTATAACTATGCAGCCTGTTCAATTCGAGTATTTCGAACAAGGAATCGAGTTCCTCCTTGAGCTTGAGAACATTTTGACCTGTTGCATAGGCAGAGATAACGAAGAGGTTATCCCCACCTGGCAGTGAAATTTTGAAGACGGACACTTCAAGAAATTCAAAGCTTTTGAATTTGACTTTTTCAATATTTTGGAAACAACAGGGTCTTCTAACTAATATCCCGGTCCCACCTCCCGCATCACCTATTACCCTATCGTTTCTTACGAATGCAAAATTTTTGAGTTCCATGGAATGCCATGAATTGAGGTGGGTTTCAGTGAGAAGTATGATGTCAGGCTGTTGCTTGACAATAAATTCAATGAGATAATCACGTCAATGTATAGCAACGATAAAGCTGACGTTGATCGATATGAAGGGAAGGCTATCCATGGATATATGACTGGATGACAAGTTATTATTAGGCATTTTAAAGACCTAAACGCTGAAGTGCAAAGTTAATTTTTGCATCTTGTTTGACGATTTTCTCCGATCAAGAATTAAGTTGCTGGTAAATTTTGAGAAGCAGCTCATTATTGCCACTTACATTATTTACATTATTTCCAGCATTTTCTGCTGGTCCTCTAGCGGCGAGTGCAAATGATACTCCGGGCTTGTCGAAGTTGGAAGGTATGATATTACGGTGTACTTTTGTTTGCTTTGGAGCAAATTTAAATTTTGCATCTTGATATCGGGAGCATTCTCAACATGATGCTGAGTGACCAAAAATACCGCAGTTAACGCAGTATATTTTTTATTTTGGCTCCGTCTGTACCAATTTGCACTCACCGTGAGCATGAACGTCTTTTCATTTGACGTACCGGTAGTGCATGGCACAATTGGCAGCCACAGGTCAAAATCTTTGACACCGGTAATACTGGTTGACTTCTCTTTTCTGGAGGCGTTCACACGTCACCGGTCTGAAATTCAAGTACCTTATTTGTTGAAGGGCACTTGGACTGCTCTTATTTGCAATTTGTACCAGGTAAAGTGGTAATTTCCTCCTGTCTACGGTCGACTTTTTTGTCGCGAAGGCTTTGACTGAAACAAAATCAATATCTGGTGCAGCTTCCTGGAGCATCTGAAGAAGATCGATCATATTCTCACCGCAGTCCAAACCCTTCAACGAAAAAGTCTGATTCTTCTCATTTTTAGGGGTATAGGTGAAGTTTGGAACCTCCCCAGAATTTAGCGCGTCTTTGGCTGATTTGTTATCAACCAGTGATATCGTTCTGATAGTTAATTTTTCGGCATTAACTCTTTTGATTTCGAAATTGACTAGTTTATTTTCGGCTGCCAATAGCCGAACCATATCTTTCTCTCTTTGTCCGAACACGTTGATTGGTGGAACTTTTTCTGTCTTGTTGGAAGTTTTTTCAGAGGAACCAGCAGAACTGCGGCCTGGTTTTTTCCCCTTATTTTTGTTCTTTAAATACTGAATAAAATTTCGATATTTTCTTCAATTTCCATTTCTTCAGTTAATCCCTCCAGCACTGCAAAATAGTTTTTGCTCTCGTTGGTGTCACCAGCACTTAGAGCTTTCTTCGTTATATTTTCTCTTGGTGACTATCACCAGTTTCGTATTCGTTGTTTTCCCAGGTTGCCCCAACGGTGGAGAGGCGTCGGGCTCCTCCATACCAGCGGCAAAGTTTTCTTCGGTAATTTGCTTTTCATTACCGATCGAAGTAAACAATATTCTATAGAAATTTCCTGAGTCGATTACTTCGACAATGTAAGTTTTTTTCCGATAAAAATTAACTTCGGACTAACGTTTTTTAAAATAATAATTTAATTTTTGAAAAATTTTGACTGGAGCGATTTAAAAGATGTCTATACGCAAAGACTACTACGATCCATCTTCGTCAAATTATCTTGACCTCGTCCCCAATTTGCTGTTTCTCAATTATTATTTTTGATTTTATGAAACTCAATTTGATTAAAAATGTATTTTAAATCCGAAATATAAAATAATATAAAAATTAAAAAAATTATTTTTAGCGCAGAATACTTGATTGAGATATTACAGTATACAAAGCCGTAGCCAGGGAAAAATTTCAAATTTTTTTGTAGACTCATTGATTAGGTATCGGAAACACTTTTCATCGATAATGGTAGTGGTAATAGTGGAGAGATTTATTTCGGGTCAGCAATAATAATATTGATAAGTTACATATCAAATTGTTCCGCACTTATTGCGTTATTATTATTATGAAATTGCTCTTTTTGTGAAGATCCCTCGAGCTGTTTGCCTAGGTGGGCTGCTCGATTACTACAGAAATTCATTATAAACAATCTTATTGCCACCACTACCGAAGGAACAAGTTTTGTTTAGATATTGGAACCGACCTTTAAATATTCAAGAAGCACGTAACCGTACCTGAGCCATTGAGATTGAATTGTACAGCAAATAAAGCCAACGATTCCTTGGGAAAAACTTGACCAACATTTTCCTGATCAAAAGTTCTTATTTATGGAAATTTTTCTTGACAATGATACGAAAAGTTTCCAGCAAGAACAGTTATACAGCGAATTTTATTTGTTTTTATAATTAATTTCATTTCTTTTGCTTTCATATGGTACTCTGAGTTGACTGTTTTCCTTGGAAATTCAATATTCCTCAATCACAAATTGATTGTATTAAGTATATCAATTTTTCCGTAATTTAATCAACATCCTAGTCATACCAACAAACATATTTCTTTACCTGAACAACTCATCCCATTGACGATGAAAATGTCAAAGGCAGCGTGAACATCATTCATTTTTCCAGGCGATATGAATCCTTATAAAGTTTTGGACTATTTAAAGACATTTTATGTGGGCGAGGTTGATTGACAACGTACCGGGGGAATTCGTTACTTTATTCAATTCAAATACGTTCTCTGACCCGACGGAAGATGCGCAATTTTTTTTCAGATTTTGCGTGGCGCTGTAATTTATTTTCTTCGTTTTTCCTTCAAAAGAGCTCTTAAAACATCTTTCACCAGACGACAAGTAATTTGACATATTTCTCCAGTATGGAGTACATTTCGTTGAAATAGGTCATTCGAAAGGTGTTAAAATGCATTTGCACTGACAAAGATATGAGAAGACAAGCGGACAAAGACTGTCTCAGACTTCAGCCTCTTATACTCTCCTGTCTGCTCATTCATTTTTCATTAAGCTTTTTACGTCTTCTCGGACACTTTAACAACGGACATAAGTTCTGTGTTTATTCCGACTCTTATTTCTTCCCTGACCTATTTCCATCACTCACAAACGAAAAAGCGATTTTTACAGCGTAAACTTGATGACTCTGGAAATACTACTTGGCAGTAATAGTGAAATATAGCAAAAAGATGTTTGCTGGCCAGGCTCGCCCCAGCCCAGCGGCCATGGAGGAAAATAGGAAATAGCGAGACATCAAAACGTTTTATTGACAGGTCCTTAAAGTGTTATTACCACACTGCTCAGTCTCTTTTCTATAGTATATAAACTGCTGAAAGTGTGCTAAATATATTTGTACCGTGTTCGCGCCCGAGTCCTGCCAGCCGGAAAAGTATGTTCATAAAACGTTCACGTGCAGCAGTTCCAAACGAGAAGTTCTGAGGAAGGGAAGACGAGTATGGGAAAGGACAACGTCCTCATAGCGAAGATGACTTTGCAGAGAGGCGTAATCATATCAAGGGTTGCACAGCGGATTTTCTTACTTACACATATTTTTCATTATCGCGACATTTTTATTAAGTCGTTCATTTCTGAGAATGAAAGTGACGAAGACATAAATTTGTAATAAGCGAAAATGCAAGTCACGGACCCTGAAACGAGCGTCGGTTTCCGAATAGCCTCGTAAAGTGATTTCATCCCATTTCACTTTATCACTATAGCAGAAGGACTCGCATTTACTAGCCTCTAATATTTTAATGGAACTTTGATATTTGTATGCACTTAATTTTATTTCGTGAGTCACATTTGGATGATGAGTGGCCGAGTCGTAAACCACATGTTGCATTAACAAGCGTAGTATTTGTAAGATGTATTTGACGCGGATTTTACTGGAAGATTAATAGTCGCAAATATTGTTAGTAGACTTTATGAGGACGTTGGCATCTGCACTCTGATTTTGACATCTGACACAAAGCTGAAATCATATCGTGAGGAGAAAAGGTCGGTTTAGTTTAATCAATTAATTTGTTTCATGTATTAGCTGTTGATATAAAAGAATTCTGTCTTATAACGTAACAAAGTCGTAACTGGAAAGAATCACAGCTCGTCAAAATTTAAAGTTAATTGACTTTCAAATTTTAGATTCATTGAATCATCAACTAATTGTGTGTAATTCTTGCATTAAAATAAATACATGGCATAAGTAGGGAATCCTTCTTACGGTATCTGCTATGACGTTGTATTAATGCGAGACACTCAATACGACCGAACAACTGAAAAATATATATTCACTTAGCAATAATTATTATAAAGCGTCTATGCATGCATATCTTCTTCTTCGTAGCACTGTAGCCTCTCTCGGGCCTTCCCTTCTTGAAAATAGCGCCTCCAACTGTCTCGGTCTATTGACCGCGTCCTCCAATTTCGAAATCCGAGCAGCAAAAACTGTCTTCGTCAACCGAGTCGAACCAGCGTTTCCTTGGCTTTTGCACTGCTCTCCAGCCTTCAGTTCTCCCAATGAATACCGTCGTTCGTTCATACGATTCATGTGTCCAGATCATTGCAGCTTCTGCTGTCCTACAATCGTTGAGACCTCTGGCTCGCCAAAAATTTCATACATCTTACGGTTGTATCGAATTCGCCATTGATCCCCGTCTATTTTGTACTTTTAGCCCGGTCAATCCTTGAGTATGCCTCCCAAGTATGGTTTCCTCACAATACCAATCCGTCGGATGCTGTTGAGACTGTACAGCATAAACTCACCTTCTCTATTCTACAAATATAATCTCCTTTAGAGCTCCTACGATGAGCGGTTACAGATCATCAACATCGAATCAGACAGAAAAAGACAGAAGTCTTAGACTTTTTTGTTGCTTATTTAAAATATATCACGATTTCCTTTCATCCAAAGCTTTGGGAAAGGCTTTATATACGTCTCACCTCGAAACGCGTTCAGCTGACATAATCATTGTGCCCTTTGCTCGAACCAGTATTTATTTTTGTTCGTTTTTAGTGGGCGTATCACGTCGCTACAACAAATTCCAGTTGGGTCCCCTGCCATATTCCTTAAAAACTTTTAAAAGTATATTACACCACAACATTCTCCTTAACTCCTAGTAGTTTATTACTATTTCAAATTCTTTTTTTTTTCTATTCAAGTTGCTCACTTTATTTTTGTTGCATATATTATATTTCATTACCTATTTTGTAATTGAATTCATAGATCTGTAAAATAGCGAAAATAAATAAATTCGCCTCAGTTTCCGTCAGCTAAAGGCGTTCAATATATTTGCGTATGCTTAGTTTAGGGTCCATGTTTCTCACCTATTGCATAACACAGGTCTTATCACATATTTGTATACTTGGAGCTTTGTTTTCCTGTGTCTGCAGCTGGTCTTCAAGGTCGCCAAAACATAATAAAACATTTTATTTACCAGCTATATTCTTCGGCTTATTTCATCTCCTTCATTACCGGTTCTCATTATTTTGGCACCTAAACACACAAATTTGCTCACAATTTTGATACTGTATTCGTCGAGTGTGATATTTTGGGTGTTTGAGATGTTTTTCCTCGACTGCTACATGAACTTTGTTTTATTTCCATTTATTTGTAGCCCTAATAGCTTTGCTTTGCTGTCGATTTTCAAGAAGAGTTCTTTGGCAGTTGTCAATGACCGTGACAAAATGTTGATGTCGTCCGTATAGGCTTCTACTTTGCTCGGCTTGTATAGTTATGTACCTCGCATATCGACAGGTAGCTTCCGTATAACGTACTCCAGAGCCAAATTGAATAGCAATGGGGCCAGCCTATCTCCCTGTTTTAGTCCGATATTTGTGTCAAAGGCATTGGTGAGTTGCTTATTGATTCGAACTTGGGAGGTCGTCGACGTCATTGTCATTTTGGTAAGACGGACTAATTTGGCTGGGATGTGGAAGCATATACCAGGGCGGTATTCCAAGTTAGAGGAAGTAGCAGCATCGAAGGAAGTGTTGCCCAAATCAGAAAGGCAGAAGGCTCTGCAGCGTTGCCATGACCACCCAACGTGGGGCAAATTGACGTTTTCTTTTCTTGGCGGTTGATTTGGGGGCAAGTAAAGTTAAGTTTACGTTTGCGAGGAGTCTAAAGTGAATGTGTTTAAAGTGAAAAGTGTATTGATTGCGGGAGTGTTAACACAGTGACGTGTAGGTCGCCAAGTGCTGCGGTGACTCTGTTGGAAAATAAAGGGCACCTTCATTTGGGAGACGGGAACTCGGACTAATTATAAGCGATTAGATTTCCAAGCAAGACGGAGTAGAGTTCTAGCCCTTCACTGCTGAAGCTCAGATTGTTTTTTGCGAGGAGTTGTCGGAACCATTTAGGAATTAAGATTGAAGTGTAATATTAATATTTTCTGTGAGGGGTGTTTGGCGGCCGCGTTCTTGCTAGTTGGCAATTTAGGACCAGGTGATAAGCGAGTGGCGCCTCCTATGACCGTCTCTGATGGTAAGCCGAGTTCGAGGTCCTTAGCCGGAGGAACTCTCACACCGAGGGTAACTATAGCGTAACATAACTTTACCCGCGGACCTGGTTGTCTTCGCTTTGACTGGTGCCCCTTCCTCCTTCTTCCTCCCCTCTTTAGACGACATCTTGCTTCTGGGAGTGAAATAGTGTACCCATGTCTCGCCTGTAGCGAAGATTCACATTAAAAAAAAAATTTACGTGGAAACTCTCAAGTCATAACAGAATAAAGGAACAAGTTCGGTTAACAGACCTACGCTCTTGTCAGAAGGGTTTTGCACCCAACTTCTCAGAGATGCAGTCACCAGCAATGAAAAATGTCAAGAAATATGTCAAAGAGATGTGCACGTTCAAAGGAAAATCCATTGTTTTTCGACTTTCAACGTTCGCCATTTTGTTGCAAACCGACGAAAATCACTCAAATCATGAATTCTTCAAAAAAAATATTATTGACCTTATTGGAAAATTTCAAGAAGATCAAGTCAAAACTGCAGTAACTGATTCGATGGAAAGTCCATAAAATACAAAAATCATGTATTATTGTTGTTGTAATTGGAGAAATTTCAAACGGCTATAACTTCCGTGTTTATCATTAGATTTTCATCAAACTTACAAAGTTTAAGAACCCTTAGTAGGACTACGTAAATGGTACCAATGCGATTTTATTGGGGAAAATGTGAAATTCGAATATCATACTATTATTAACAAAATTGAGCGAATTTCGACTTCTAAGGTATTTGCTGTTGTTGTACTCATGAACACCTACCACCATAATTTTTTTCAGATTTTTCGGATCACAGGTGTCCGATCGCGAGGGGGGGCGCGTCCCTCGAAGCAAAAAGAATCAAATTAAGACCTGTTTTGAAAAGTCCTCATCAAGACCTTTCATTTGATACCCGTACTCGACTACGACTGAGGGGTCACCTCTCTATATGGGGAGACCCCCTTAAACCCCTTTGAAAAATTTTTCCACCCTTGAAATTTCAAGAAGTCACCACTTCTGACCTTTCTACAAAGTTTCATGGCTGTAGCCTCTATGGTTTCGGAGAAAAAGTGCTGTGACATATAGACGGACGGAAAGACGGACACAGGTCGTGATTGCAATAAGGTTTTGAATTTTAGTACAAAACCCTAAAAATAAAAAAAAATCAATTATAACAAGCACAATCGTTGCATAAATATACTCGATGCTCGTTACACATCAGTCGGCTGCAGGATGGGCACGCATCACTTGTTGGTCCTGCTGACGACTGTACAAAGAACACCTTGCTCTTTTTTTCTCAGGTGGGATATTTATTCCTAAAATATTTTCAACCCCTTTTCTAATATCTGTACCCATACAAAGATTTTTAATTTTTTCTCGTAAGTATGGGTGAACCACAACATCTTTTTGGTACCGTCATTGGCATATTTACACATATATAAGATTCTGGCATTTACGATCGCTTGATCCAGCATACCAAAAAAGTATCGCACTGGCCAACGCTTTCTTGCTCGGGAAGTTGTATAAGCGTGGCACAGTTTATCGAACACATCAGTTCCACCTTTGGTTTTATTGTAATACGAGATAACCTCTGGTTTATCTCTTTCTCAAATATTTCCAGCTGTGATTTTTGTACTAAAAACTAGTACAATTTTATTAATTTTTTGGCGTGAAATTGGCTAAAGGGATATCGCCATGGTAGCAAAATTTAGTGGAAGGTATTTCCATGCCAGCAAACTTCATTTCAATAGAAATGTCGGGCTTGTTTTTCCAGATTGTGCCAGTTACATACATATTGTACTTTTCTTCCAACATATCTTTCAGAAGAAGAACGGTTGTAAACCAATTATGGGAAGTAACAGATCTAATAGAAACACGACTAGGTTCGGTTACTTTTTTGAAAAAATATTCTCCGGAAGATTGATTACATGGGTAACCCGTTTTTCCTAAATAAGGAATGCCATTTATCTGTAAATAAAATAACTAATTTTATTATTTATGAAAAAATAATAGCAAATAAATAATAAAAATATTACCAAATAAAAGTTTAAGCATCGTTCATTGTAATAATTTTCCAGCCATATTTATCAGGCTTCGATTTTATGTACATTCGAAATTTGCAGCGCCCTCTGGATGAAAGAAACTGCTCATCCAGAGTAATTTGATTGCTGGGATTGTAATAAAATTCACAATTTTTAATGAATTTATCCCACAATTCTCGAATAGGTGATAATCTATCATCCTGAGATCGATTATCTCTAGCATCAAAACGTAAGCTATGAGCAAGGAAAGCGAATCTTGATTTCGGCATAACGCAACGATAAAAAGATGTTGCATGAAAGTTGGTCTATAACTCCTTGACATCAACATGATTAGATTTCCACATTCCTACATAATAAATAATTCCAATGAATGCGTTCATCTCCAGTATATCAGTAGTGCGGTGATATGTCTGCAACGGCACGTCATCAACCATCATTTTGGAACAAACATCTTCAATTTCAATATTAGTATATTCTACTATCTCCTTTCTTATATCCTCATCGAAAAGAATATCCCAAAATTCAACAATGTTTTTAAAGTTTCCTGCTTCGTTTTGTGGTCGAGGTACTCTTTCTGGTACAATCGACAATCGATCTGTAACATAGAAACAATATATATTTATACTAAAAGTTTTATTGAAATATGATAATAGTATGCATATGTTACTGTTGCAAAAAATGTGTTGGTAAGAATGAAGAGAATTAGAAAATGTACGAAATATATTCCAATCTGATAATCTTTCACGAGCTCCCATTTTCCACTTTGTCTTATCTTTACTAATCAATGTTCATGTTGGTCTCCCTCGTGCGGCTGAATTTTCACGCTGTTGAAAAAGGCGTTCACTGAGAATTGCATTCTCCACATCATCGTTTTCTGAACATTCAGAAAGTTCATAACCAGATACTCATTGCTAAGAGACGTGGTCGTCTTCGGAGTAACCACTGCCGCCAAAATCATCACCGCTGTCTTCAGCCAACAAATGATTACGCACACTAGATCGCAAATTATATTCCATATTGCTTTAAAAAAAAATAAAAATACTTTCAAATTTTTTTTTTGTCTTTTTGAATTAATCTATCCATTTATAAAGCAAAAAAAAATCAATTTTTACCTCAAAATTGACGTTGAGTACACAATGGGGTCAAATAGACCCCAGGTTAATTTCAAAGGTTTCTCAACAATAACTAACGTCTCTGAAAGGTAAACAAACTATGTAAACTTATCGTCAAGACGCTAAAATATACTAAGAAGCCAATAATACCCCCACTCTCCCGCAGGCCTAGGCGCTGCAATCGGTCAAAGTAGGGTCTGGGGTCAAATTTACCCCATGTTAACTCGGAGGGTTAACAGTTCGGGAACCCATCGCGTAGTTATTTTGCGATATTGAAAGTATTCGTTGATGAAAGACTCTACAATTTCCATATTTATGCCGAGTTCAGCTGAAATGGATCGAACATTCATCCTACGGTCCTCCAAAATGAGTAGTTCTACGCGGCAAACGTTGTCTGGTGTGATGCTGGTTCGCGGTCGATGATCATGCGGCCCATTCTCAACGGTTTCGTGACCATTCTTGAATGCTTGGTCGCATTTAAACACAGCAGCCCTACTCAGACACTCACTACCGAACTGATTTTGCAAACGCAGAAACATTTCTGCGTTTTTAACGCCTTCCCACACGAGAAAACGAATGACAATACGTTGCACAACGGTGGTCAGCACTTGACGTTCACTCATGGTCGTAGCGTAAAACATGCGCTCCCGACGAAAACTATGCCACACTGTTTGTAAGGGGCCGAGCTATCAAATACTTTTAGCCAAAATATACGTGCGCGCCACTTACAGCGTTTGTCTCCATCATATTTGAACCGCCCTCGTACAAATGATGTTAAATTATTGTTTACTTCAAAAGTCGAAAGGTGTTGTATCGAAATAAAAATTATATGAAAAGCCAAAGTACAGTTATGAATGACAAGTATAACAATATTGCAAAAAGCTCTTGTAACAACTACATATGTACTCATCTCGAGTCAATCTCTAGCAATAAAGCATACGGTATACAACACATAAGGCTATCGACTGGACTTTCCAACACGACAACGCTCCGTTTCATAATGGAAGACATTTTACAAATTTTCAACGCTTTAAACTGGCCACCGCAACGTATTAATTTAAGTATAATTTGGCTTTTTCAGATGCAGCGTTAAAAGTGAGCGTAAAACAGGTTATATGGACAAGAAGAGTGATAGGCGTTGAGGGAACCTGATGGTAAAACACGCAAAAATGTAGCGCACATGCACAAATGCATTTTGTTGATCATTTGGTGGGGCAAATTTTATACAAACGCCGGTAATCATTCCGAATTGAATATTCGGTGAAGAAGGTATTCGTCCAGCGTGTCCAGAATATCCACCCATCTAGCGGAGTTGAAGGCATTCCTGACGTCGAGTGTCACCAACAGGACGATCCGTCGCTTGGTGCGACTATATGCCTCTGCCTTTTGGACCGCGTTCACCACCTCTGCAATCGCATCAATGGTAGAACATCCTGCTCCAAAGCCACACTGCCGAGGAGATAGGTCCCCAGCAGCACGAATCGCGCCAGTGAGTCTTCCCTTGATGAGTTTCTCTAGCACTTTCCCTTCCCCTTGCTGATCAGCACGAGCCTCGCCACCTTCCATCGTACCGGGAAAACCCCATCCCGTAGGCAAGCGTTGCATGTGCGGAGCAGCAAGTCAGGACAATGGTGATAGACGAGCCGCAACACCTCAGCTGGAACACCATCTGGACCTGGACCCTTCCTCGCTTTCAAGGAGATGACTGCCTCCTCCAGTTCCAGCTGTGTAAAGAGTGGACCCTCTACTGCTGTTTCACCATGGACAGCGTCAACACTTACGGGATGGGTGGGGAAGAGTCCCCGCACTATCACGTCCATTTTTTCCGCGTCATGTATACAAGGCTTCTGTAGGGAACCAAGTTTCCCCATGACCAGCTTGTAGCCAAGGACCCACGGATCCTTGTTCACATTGTCCACTAGGCCTTGCCAGCAATGAGCCTTGCTACTGTTGATCAGTTTGCGAAGGCATTTCCTGGCCGACTTATATGCTGCCACCCAGTTGCATGCCTCGTCACGGTTCCGCGCCCATTGAGCCTCACGCCGAAGCTTGTGACACTCCCTCCGCTTTTCAGCGATTTCAGTAGACCACCAGTACACTGGCGGCTTGCCGTGCCGGGGTCTTCGACGGATCATAGAAGCGCAGCAAGCAGTCGTAATTATGCTCATGGTAGAGTTCACCACGTCTTGAGCTGCCAGTTCTTCCGTCCCCTCCGAAGCTCCCTACAGCGGCTCACCTGCTGTGAGAACCTTGACGAACCTCTCGACGTCCATTCTTCCGATGTTCCATCCAGTTGTAGAAGGGCGAGAACACGGACGTCGGGAGACAGCATCACTTATTTCAAGCAGAATGCACTGATGATCACTGGCTTAGTAGTCCCCTAATACTTTCCAGTTGTGTATCCTCCGTACTAAGGACTCCGAGGCGAATGTCACGTCCGGTATGGTTCCCTCACAGCCAATACGGCGGAAAGTCGACGTGTTTCCGGGGTTTAGTACGACGAGGGCCGTCCTGGCCGCAATTTCCAGGATTCGTTTTCCCGCGGATCCGTCTGAGGCATGCCCCATTCGATTGCTTTAGAATTGAAGTCGCCCCCAACAAACACTTTGCCCTCTGCATTCGAGACAGCGCCCTCGAAAGCATTAAGCTTGGCTTGGAAAGATGATATCGACTCGTTAGGCGTTAGGTACACACTAAAGAAGGTGATCCCTGAGCACTGAACCCACACGAAACTATCCCCCCGTCCACAACTCTCCGCTTGAAAGTCACTGTTCCGAACCCAGATAGCGGCAGTACCAGTTTCATCAGAGTACCATAATGCAGGACTTTTATTATGGTGTTGCCCACTAAGCAGCAAGAAGTCAGCTTTCATGTCCCTCGCAAACTGCTCAAGCAGATTTTGGGCGGTTAAACTGCAGTGTAGGTTTAGCTGCAGGATGCGGGTCATCGGAGCTCTGATTTCGCCTTGGCTAGGGCTTCCTGGAACACCCGGCATTTTCCTGATCCCAAGACGTGTCCAAAATCAAGTTTTGGATCAACATCCTTGCAAAGAATACAGTGTGCCTCCTTCGTACACTGTTTTCTTTTATGTCCCATTTCACCGCATTTGTAACACAGGGAACTCCTATCGGGTCCTTTGCATACTTGTGTGGTGTGACCATAACCAAGGCATTTGAAACATTGACGAGGGGTCGCTCTTTGCCGTATCCTACAGACAACCCACCCAATTCGTACTTTGCCCTTGTTCAGGAATTGTTCGGCGTCCTTTTCGGTCAAGTCAACTATGGCCATGCGTTGTCCCCTGTTGTTTTCTGGTGTCAGTCTCGCTTTGATCCTTCCCACGCTAGGGAACTCCTTTTTGATGGCCTCTTCTACCTCGGCCAGATCCGTCACGCAGTCTATGTCTCGTATTTCGATCGTTGCCATCGGCTCGAGCGGGGTTATAGTTGCGCTTTTGCCGAGGACTTTCCTTACTGCATCATAGAATGCATCTTTATTGCCGGCCTCTGCTCCGAATTCGACCAGTATGTGGCCCGACCGCGTTGGTCGTACTACTTGAATGGTAGTATTGGCGTCTTCGGGCCTTACGTTTCCCCTGATGTCCCGCAGTACCTCCACGTAGGATCGGCCATCTTGGGGCTTTTAAGCAGTGCCTGCTGCCGGGGTCTTCTTCGGGGCTTCTGCCTCTCTTGTTTTGCATCAGGTCCTTTTTGTAATTGGGCGTCCGTACGAACTTTACTTTCTGGCTTTTTTTGAAGGAGTTTTTTGCGGCTTTCTTCGTTCCTTCTGTAAGCACTGTCTGGAACCCCAGATCTAGTGCTCTACGCCCTTCAAGTGCCTCTTCCTTCCTTCTTATATCCCGATCTCCTTTGATTGGGCTAGACGCCATTCTTTTATTGACTTTTAATGATGGAGCTATCTGCGTGTCGCCTTTAGATTTCGCCCCAAGCGCCTCTTTAGCCTTCTCTTCGTCTTTGGCCCTTAACCAGCTTCTCCGATAGTGCCCCATGTGATCCTCTAGTTCAAGGAGCCCTTCCTTTGCTGCTTTGCTGATTTTTGGGGAGTCGCATGCAGCTTGTATTCTTTTCAGAACATCTCCCGCTTTTCGGAGTAGTCTTTTTTCTTGATATCGCTGGGCCACAATTGTACCTTGCAACCATCCTTGGGAGAGGTTATCGCGTTCCGTTTCCGAGTGCAGTACTTCCACCACATTTTCAACTTTGGCGGTGAAATCACGCGGTGTCTGGTCACTTGTTGCTTTTCGTGCCGTAATCTCCTCGTTGGCTTCTGGATTTTTCGTTGCAACGTCGGGATTTGCGACCCTTGCATCGGTCGCTTCGGTAACGATCGCAACAGTGACAATCGAATTTTCGGTGCTCTTTACGTTATCTCCCACCGCTCGAACACCTGAAGTGTCCTGCAGAGTTTCCCGTTTCTCTTTAATAGGACGCTCGGGCATTCGCATCATTTTTTTGCTGCGCCCGAACGCCGCAGGAATCTCAGTCTGCATTCTCCGTTTTTCGTCCGTCTTCACTGTCGTTGTGTTAGTCTTCGTTTTTGTCGTTGTTAGCACCGCTCGCGATGTACTGTTGACATCGTGGCTGCAACCGCTGGTTGCGTCGTCGTTATTATTTTTCGTTTCTTTTTCTGGGTATTTTTGGTCTTTTAATTTTGTTTGCTCCAGTTTTGTTGGGTCCCCCCTCGGAGCCGCTATCTCCGTTCGTGTGTGTAGTCGCCTTTTTGGTCCCATGGTTATCTTTGCAGAGCAAGGAGGCCATGTGAGGGTTGGCACAAGCCCTTGTGGGGACAAGTGTTCAGAACCAGACCAGCGCTAATCGAGAGTCCGTCTCTTCCGAACCTACGCCACCAACTCAATGGTGCAAACTTCGAACGTACTCCAAGGCCTGCCAAGGTTTTACCGGGATGGACACGGTATGATAGTTGAATTGGAGCCGTTCACAAACGAGTTTCACCTCAGCGCTACTGTGCAAAGCAACTAGGTCCAAACCATCACATCCGCCAGCCAAAAGCGTCACTTCTAGTTCGTTGTCCAAAGCGTAGTCCAGATCCAATCAGAGTCGTTACCTATCATCCCAGGCGGGAACCTCACGGTGACCCCCATATCCTCGGGTCCGTGGGGGCGGCGCTCCCCAAAGAATGCCAGCCTTCAAGAGTGCTCTTGTCGACCGGCATTCTCCCTGCGGGAATTTCCTCGGGTACGTGGGGCGGAACTCCCCAAAGAATGCTAGCCTCCAAGAGTGCTCTTGTCAACCGGCATTCCCGCTGCGGACTTCTCGGGTACGTGGGGGTGGAACTCCCCAAAGAATGCTAGCCTCCAAGAGTGGTCTTGTCGACCAGCATTCCCCCTGCGGATATAATTGATTGGCTCCACTCTTTCGGCATATGCTCTTGTTGCCAAATGTACTGGATGACTTTGTGAATAGCTTGATGAACACTACTGCCACCATATTTGATGAGCTTCACTGGAATCTCATCAATGCCCGGCACTTTATTATTCTTTTGGGCTTTCATGATGCAACAAACTTCATCCAGAGTTGGTGGGGCCAATGGAAGCTCTTGGCAGACATCTATAGGCTCCGATGGTTTGGAGCTGTGCGGAGGATTAAGGATTATATTGCCGATGTCATCACGACAGAGTGAGAGTTTTTCTATATTGATGTTATGTTTTATGATTTCTTCATCTGTTAAAAGTCCAGGATGTAAAATTGGCAGAAACTACATTACCTTGAATTATTTCAATTTTACTTTTAAGAATTTGTATTTTAAATAACTGGTCAAAATATATGTTTTCCATAAATGCGGTGCTTGAAGGATTGTTTATTCTGTCTAAAAATATTTGTCTGTCTCTTTTGGCTATATTTTTATGTTGCTTGAAGGGTTCGTTAAAGCTATGATTTATATCAACTTGTTGATTGATTGTTTCTAGTGTTCCGTTCTAGAATATCGAGATGTTCGTCAATGTCACCACGGTCTTGGTCATCCATTGTACCAAAAAGTCATTTTTGCGTACTTCCTACCAAATTTATAAAATTTATGAGTCCTCGTTTGGTCCTGTTTGTTTGCGGGATAAGGGTCTTAATCTTGCTATACAGATGATCCAGTTCGTTAAATATAAGCTCTCTATGGGGTCCGTTTAATTTGTCCGCGATGGTTTTGAAATCAATTATCCTGTCGAAAATTTCGTTGGTGTTAATGAGGTGAATTATAATGTTAGCTTCAGATACTATTTGAACTTCATCATGCTTAATTTGGGTGAATCCTGATAGTTCCTTAATGTGGTAAATATTTTAAAGACCTTGAACTTGATTGATTGCGAAAAGTAAGGATATAACCAATGCCATAATCTGGGAAAAAAAATATTTTCGAATGTAAGAATGAGTTTCTGTCTCCCATCAGAGGTATCTCATGAAAACAATTTAGCCTTGACAATCTCTAAAATCATTCGGGTTCCAAATATTTTGACTTGGTTTTGGGTAAAAGTTGTTCAATATCTTTAAAAAGGTGTTCTGCCACCATGCAACTAAGTTCTCAACAGTCAATTCCGTTTTCTTGTCGTGGCGCGTTAGCTACATTTTCTTTCACA
Organism: Odontomyia ornata; assembly: GCA_963969285.1. Taxonomy (NCBI): domain Eukaryota; kingdom Metazoa; phylum Arthropoda; class Insecta; order Diptera; family Stratiomyidae; genus Odontomyia; species Odontomyia ornata. The sequence continues at coordinate 331,051,994 of OZ017739.1, forward strand.
AAATTAATGCTAAGAACCTTCTTGTTGAGAGCCTCGTCATTGGGTTTTCCTAAAGGATCATAGTATTTAATAGATTTGTTTCTAAAATCGATTACCGCGATAGTCCAATGAGAATTATTTACATAAACAGGAATCAGCAAATATATCGACGGTGCGTGTCCACCTCCAAACTGCTATGTAGCCAGATTTAGAAAGGATCGGAACAAAAAAGGTATTCATAGGATAGAACCTGGACAATTCCGCAGAATTTTGATCACTGCAATCAAAATAAGGTTAAAAATTTTTAACATTATCGTTGAACCAATTGTTTTCATCTAAAGTCCTAATTTCCTTTCGGGTAGTATTTAAATTAAACTATGTAATAAGTATATCCTCCTTTGCGCCATTATGAATGGCCTGAATAATTTCTCCTTAAACTAATTTTTTACATCGAAATCACATAGTGAAGGGTCTGCCAATTTAGGTCTTGTTAGGGTTTTGTACTATAATACAAAACCCTATTGCAATCACGACCTGTCTCCGTCTGTCCGTCCGTCCGTCCGTCTGTATGTCACAGCACTTTTTCTCCGAAACTATAGAGACTACAGCCATGAAACTTTGTGGAAAGGTCAGAAGTGGTGACTTCTTGAAAAATTTTTCAAAGGGGTTTAAGGGGGGTCTCCAATATAGGGAGGTGACCCCTCAAAAAAAAATTTTCACCATTGGTAGTCGAGTAGGGTGTCATTGGAAAGGTCTTAATGAGATCTTTTCAAAACGAGTCTTAAAATTGCCTTATTAGTACCGAGGGGGCCAGGGGAAGGGGAACTGTACGAACTTTTCGCGTACCCCCCCCCCCCTCGCAATTGGACACTTTCCATCCGAAAAATCTGAAAAAAATCATGAACGTAGGCCTTAATGAGTGCAACAACAATAAATACCTGAGAAGTCGAAATTCACTCAACTTTGTTAGTAATAGTATGATTTATTGATTTTATGTTTTCTTGAATAAAATCTAAACGTTACCCTTAAATTCAATAAAAACAGATAACAAACAGATGACTATTTATAGGATTGATCTTTTCTGAAAGTTTCATAAAGAGCGAATAGTATTTGACGAAGTTATAGCGATTTGAATTTTTCCGTATTACTATGGAACAATATGCCCTGTATTACTATGGAAACATATGGCTATGAAGCCATATGCGCTTTTTACCGACATAGGCACTACAGCTTTGCTAGGATTTGCATGAAAATTGCAGGAATGATAGGTATCATGAAGATGAGTATATATAATTGAAACAAGTCAAAGAGGCAGGACAGCTTTGTAACCATTCTAAGATTCGAAAAAATAGGCCATGAATCGATGATTACAGTACAGAGAAGATGCCCCTGGAAAAAAATTTCATGAAAGGTAGCCGATATGAGTATCAACTGAAAGTTCTCTATGAGAGCTTTTCAAAACAGTTCTTAAACTGACAGTTTTTGTTTCAGTGGGGGCACAGGGGTGGGGGGGTGAAATACATGAAAAATGTGTTTCCTCCCTCGCGATCTAAAAAATCTGAAAAAATTATCAAGCGAGAAATTTATGGGAATAACTTTAACAAATACCTCAGAAGTCAAAATTCTTTCAACTTTGTTAATAATAGTATGATCCTCGAATTTCACATTTTCTCCAATAAAATCGTCTTTGACATGTTTCTTGATTTTATTCGTTGCTGGTTACTGCATTTTGTAAGTTGAGTACAAAACCCTTCTGACATGAGCATAGGTCTGTCTACCCAACTTGTTTTTAAATTGATTGGATGTACATTTTCCAGCTTTGCCTTTCTGAATTTGGGTAACTGTTTTAGCCTGGTTGCTTTGTGGTTTTTATGAAGCCTGTTGACCGAGTTTCTTCGTATTCTTCTTTATTTTCGTTTTGTTTTTGAAGGTATTTTTCTTTAGCATTCTCTAAATGTTTTCTTATTTGTTCAGGTGATAATTTACGGAATTGCACATCAGCTGGAGTAGCTTAAATTGTTGAATGGAATCGATCATTGTAGTTCCTAACAAATTTTTGAAGGATTCGTCTCGGATATAGCTTTGATTTGTTGCTAATAAAGCACATGATGGCCAAAAATTCTTTGTCCGTTGCAGAATAGTTTTGCTGATGCGAGTTCAAGGTTCTTGATGCAAAACAAACAAGGTGACCATCTTGCGACAAGACGGCTCCTATTGCAAAGTTAGAGGCATATGTAGTTAGTTGAAATTGCTTAGAAAAATCAGGAAAACAGAGTATAGGGTGTGAGCTTTTACGATTTTTAAGTTTTTCAAATGCATTGATGTAATTTGGATCTTGCGTATTGATTTTTTCGTTCTTCTTCAAATATTTGGTAATGGGTTGTGCGACTTTCGCATAATCCTTAATAAATTTGCAATAAAAGCCATTAATACCCAAAAAAACTTTTGATTTCTTTTTTGATTTTTGGTAATTTTAAATTTTCAATAAATTGAATTTTAACAGGGTTTGGCTTCAAACCTTCCTGGGTTATGACATGGCCCAAAAATGAAATGAAATCTACATTTATCAATTTGAATCTTCAATTGGTATTGTTCCAAAATTTTTAAAATGTGTGTAATTGCCTTAATGCGCTCTTCAAGGGAGGTACTGAAAATAAGTGCATCATCTATGTATACCACACAGGTTTTATTTATATGATCCCTCAAGACGTCGTTCATCAACCTCTGAAACGTTAGAGGGGCGTTTTTTAGGCCAAACGGCATCCTGAAAGATTCATAAAGACCATGTGGGGTCACGAATAGTGTCTTTTTCCGATCCTCTTCTCGGATCAGAATCTGGTGGGAACCTTTGGCCAAGTCAATTGTCGAGAAATATTGGGCTCTGCTCAATTCGTCTAAAATGGAATCTTTAATGGGCAATGGCAATTTATCATCCGCCGTTACGTCATTCAATTTACGATAATCAATGACGATTCTGAATTTCTTTTCGCCAGATTTATCACATTTTTTTCAGTACGACAATAAGCGGACCAGAATATTTGGAATTACTTTTCCGTATAATTTCTTGCTCTTCTATTTCCGCGATTTGCCTTTTTACTTCTTGCTCGTGTTTAGGGGAGTATCTGTAAAGCTTTGAATTGATCTGTCTATCGATTGTGATCATAATCTCATGTTGGACACTTGGGGTACTTGTGAGCTTATCACCTTTTTTAGAAAATAAATGTTCAATTTTTTTAATGAGGTCTGTTCTTGGACATTAGGTGTCCCAGATCAAGACGTTCAAAATATCCTTTTTCAATTGTTTCAAGAGCACATACTTCTCTCGTGGAAATGGGATTATTAAAAAAGGTGATTCTTTGGTTGTTGAGTGTTAGAATTTTATTGTGGATATCTATAACCGCTCCTAATTTGTTTAAAAGGTCGATACCAATAATAAAATCATATCTTCTATTGGCAAGATTTCTTGCCTTCCAACGCATTTTTGATTCCGGTGGAAGTTTGATTTCTAATGGGACGGGAGTATCAACTTCATACTTTATAGTATCCTTTCCAGTTATAGTCACAAAATATAAGGGTTTTATTTTAATTTTTGGAAATTTGGAAATATTTTCGTTTATTATGCTGTATCTACTGATGCTAAGTATTTTTCAAGACCGATAGTTATATGAATCAGTGGTAGTTCGTCCGAGGCTAGTTTATAAAAAACTGGTTTCGTTCTTCAAAACCACCAACATGGTTCAATTCATCTTCAACATGTCTATTTTCATCCACTATATTCTCGGGATCAAAATTTTCTAATATCTTATTTTGGCACGAAACACAACAAGTGTTTGCTTGCACGTTATCGACTTCCATAGGTGTATTTTGTTGCTTACGGAAACCAGAAGTGGCATTCGAAGTTTTCTGAAAATCATTCTTTTGCTGTCGAGAACTATAGAAATTATTTTTACGATAATTTTTTTTGTATTTTTGAACTGATTTTGACCTGAAAACACATTTTGTAGGGGGTGAGTACTTGAGTTTTGATTCTGTCCTGTATGTTTGTATTTTTTTGATTGTCGTATTGATTCTGATAGTGGCTTGTGATCAGTTTGGGTCTGATAGTATGTATGTTGTAGCGTATTTGTGATTATTTGTCGTTTCTCATGATTTGTTTGAAATTTCGTTCTATTGTGATTGACAAAACTTTTGGTACTGGATAAAAATTTAACTTTTTATATTCTTTCCGAATGCACAAATCTTCATAGCGTCTTTCACGAATCATATCTATGATATCTAAAATTTTATTAATTTTAAATATTTTTTCTAACAACATCCCTTGCGTCATTTCCTTCGCCGTGTTTGTGAGAAGAGAATCAACATTACTTAAATCAATTGTTGGTTTTGACTAAAGTACAAAATCACTTTATCGTTTTTAAACTAAATTTTCTACGATTGTATTGCTAATTCACTTACAGTATTCACCTTCATTCCGGATATACGAAGATCGATTTCTCCTGTTTCGACATCTGGTTTATAACGTAGGTTTAAAGCTGTTTTTAATGCCTGCCAATCCCCTTTTCGAGGAATATCATTCTCGTTGCTTCAATTTATATTCCTGCATCTTCGATGGTGTTTAGGAAAAATTCCATACTCGTTAAAAAATGAGTTTATGGATACATCGCCTGTCCCTGTAAACGTACTCATGTGTCAAAGCTTCTTATATATACTATCTCTAGGATTCGCTCCATCTCGTAGGAACATCCGTTCGATTGCAGTTGCTAGTCTCCCAACTTGATCCTGGGAATTCTGAGCTGTAACAAGTTGTTGTTCATTTAGTTGTGCTTCCATTTCGTGATTTATTATATCTCTTTGCTGATTAGAAGCAAAATTTTTTCGCTTCTTCCTATCAGTCATCCACCACACAAGTCACTTTTGTATTTTTTTTTATGTAGAACAAGATGAGGAGTAGCCTCACAACCTCTTTTAAGCAACGTTTTAGGCTTAATTGTTGCTCTTGCTCAAAAATTTTTCTTTTATTTGCACACACGTCGTTGCCGATTATTTATCGGGGTGAAATTGCCTATTACGGACTTACTTTCACACTTTTCCGATTTGGTTCGAAAGAAAACCGACTGCGCCAGAAACGTAGTGTTTTAACGGGGATGTTTGAAAAATAGAACAAGCTGGGTAAACAGACCTACGCTCATGTCAGAAGGGTTTTGTTTTCAATTTGCAAAATGCAGTCACTAGATCGAATCAAATCAAGAAACATATCAAAGACAATTTTATTGGAGAAAATATGAAATACGAAGATCATACTATTATTAACAAAGTTGAACGAACTTCGACTCCTGAGGTCTTTGTTATTGTTATACTCATAAATATCTCCCTTGATAATTATTTCAGATGTCCATTCGCGGGGGAGGAAACACACAAACCTCCTGTGCCCCCACTGAAGCAAAAACTGACAGTTTAAGAACTGTTTTCAAAAGCTCCCATGAAAACTTTCATTTCATACTCATATCGGCTACGTTTGGTGAATTTTTTTTTAGGGGCCGCTCTCCTGTACTGTTATCATCGATTAATGGCCAATTTTTCGAATCCTAGAATGGTTACAAAGCCCTTTTGCCAGGAGCTATCTCCCACCTCCTTGATTTGTTTCACATATGAGCATTAATTGTAGGTACTCATCTTCACTCATTCATTAAATTGAATCAAGTGTTCAAAGCATGCACCTTAAACGTTGAATCCTCGGCAAAAGCGCAACTATAGCCCCGCTCGAGCCGATGGCAACGATCGAAATACGAGACACAGACTGCGTGACGGATCTGGCCGAGGTAGAAGAGGCCATCAAAAAGAAGTTCCCTAGCGTGGGAAGGATCAAAGCGAGACTGACACCAGAAAATAACAGGGGACAACGCATGGCCATAGTTGACTTGACCGAAAAGGACGCCGAACAATTCCTGAACAAGGGCAAAGTACAAATAGGATGGGTTGTCTGTAGGATACGGCGAAGAGCAACCCCTCTTCAATGTTTCAAATGCCTTGATTATGGTCACACCATACAAGTATGAAAAGGACCCGATAGGAGTTCTCTATGTTACAAATGCGGTGAAACGGGTCACAAAAGAAAAGAGTGTACGAAGAAGGCACACTGTATTCTTTGCAAAGATGTTGATCCAAAGCCTGATTTTGGACACGTCTTGGGATCAGGAAAATGCCGGGTGTTCCAGGAAGCCCTAGCCAAGGCCAAATCAGAGCTTCGATGCTTGAGCAATTTGCGAGGGACATGAAAGCCGACTTCTTGCTGCTGAGTGAGGAACACCATAATAAAAGTCCTGCATTATGGTATTCTGATGGAACTGGTACTGCCGCCATCTGGGTTCGGAACAGTGACTTTCAAGAGGAGAGTTGTGGATGGGGGGATGGTTTCGTGTGGGTTCGGTGCTCAGGGATCACCTTCTTTAGTGTGTACCTAACGCCTAACGAGTCGATATCATCTTTCCAAGCCAAGCTTAATGCTTTGGAGGGCGCTGTCTCGAACACAGAGGGCAAAGTGCTCGTTTGGGGCGACTTCAACGCTAAAGCAATCGAATGGGGCATGCCTCAGACGTATCCGCGGGGAAAACGAATCCTGGAAATGGCGGCCAGGACGGCCTTCGTCGTACTAAACTCGGGAAATACGCCGACTTTCCGCCGTATTGGCTGTGAGGGAACCATACCGGACGTGACATTCGCCTCGGAGTCCTTAGTCCGGAGGATACACAACTGGAAAGTATTAGAGGACTACTCAGCCAGTGATCACCAGTGCATTCTGCTTGAGATAAGTGATACTATCTCCTGACGTCCGTGCTTTCGGCCTTCTACAACTGGATCGAACATTGGAAGAATGGACGTCGAGAGTTTCGTCAAGGTTCCCCCGCAGGGGGAATGCCGGTCGACAAGAGCTCTCTTGGAGGCTAGCATTCTTTGGGGAGTTCCGCCCCCACGTACCCGAGGAAACTCCGCAGGGGGAATGCCGGTCGACAAGACCACTCTTGGAGGCTAGCATTGTTTGGGGAGTTCCGCCCCCACGTACCCGAGGAAATTCCCGCAGGGAGAAAGCCGGTCGACAAGAACATTCTTGGAGGCTAGCATTCTTTGGGGAGTGCCGCCCCCACGGACCCGAGGATATGGGGGGTGCCGTGAGGTTCCCTCTTATTGTATCTGGACTACGCTTTGGACAACGAACTGGAATTAACGCTTTGGGCTGGCGGATGTGATGGTTTGGACCTAGTTGCTTTGCACAGTAGCGCCGAGGTGAAACTCGTGTGTGAACGGCTCCAATTCAACTATCATACCGTCTCCGTCCCGGTAAAATCTTGGCAGGCCTCGGAGTACGTTCGAAGTTCGCACCATTGAGTTGGTGGTGTAGGTTCGGTTGAGACGGACTCCCGATTAGTGCTGGTCTGGCTCTGAGCACTTGTCCCCATAAGGGCTTGTGCCAACCCTCGCATGGCCTCCCTGCTCTGCAAGGATAACCATGGGACCAAAAAGGCGACTACACACACGAACGGAGATAGCGGCTCCGAGGGGGGACTCAATAAAATGGAGCAAACAAATGAAACCACAAGCAAACAGGACGCTAGCACGGAGAACCCTTTCAGGCAAAAACCGCTGTTGGCAAGAACACCGATTAAACAAGTCACCGATTGCGGGGGGAGGCAGTAAACCCCAGAAACACTGTCAAAGTCAACATCACAGGTTAAATCATCGGAGACAGACCACAGACGGACTAACGAACGAAAGAAGGCAGAGTGCGTTGTGCAACCTGGCATCATTGCGGCCTTTGGGCGCAGTAGAAGGACTATGCGCACCCCGGAGCGCCCAGTGCAAGATGTACACAATCCGGATCAAGCTGCGACACCAACGGAGGCCAGTGTAAGAATGGGGGAGGGAGAAGTTTTGCCGTTGGCCGACGCCACTTCAAACGCGACCCAAGCGATAGAAGCAAAAGGGCTAGGAAACGGGGGCCTCTCCCAAGAGGTGGCGCCAAATAACACAATCGCCCTTGACCGCGCCGAAGAGGAGCGGCTTACTCGGAAAGCGGGGAATATCGTCAAACAACTGAGGGCTGCCTGCGAAGTGCAGAAAAACATAGGCAAGACCACCGAAAAGCACCAAAAAGACACGCTCTCCCTCGAGGCATCAGTGGGTCCTAGCAGCAGCAAAAGAATGGCCGGTAGCCCAATTGAAGGCGACTGTGAGAAAAGGAGGAAGGACGAGACCATAAACGGAGCTGACACTCCAGGCGAGGAGTTTCATGTGGTGCGAAACAAGGCAGCGAAAAAAGCGGCCAAAAAGCTGCTCCTAGAAAAAACAGACAAAGAGCTCAACCACGAAAAGAACAAAGAACCCCCCGATATACCGCAGAAAACAAAAAGCAAACCACGGCGCAAACCCTTGCGAGAGGCACTGCTTATTAAACCCACTAAGGGCCGAACCTACGCAGATGTCCTCCGTGAAATTAAAGGAGCGGTCAAGCCAGACGACACCAAAACTGCCATCGAAGCAGTTCGACCAACCCGGACCGGTGGCTTGCTGGTGAAATTCGGGCCAGAGGCCACAAACAAAGATGCATTCCGTGACGCGGTTCAAAAGGTTCTTGGAGATGCGGCAACGGTTGCCTCGCTCGAACCAATGGCCACCCTGGAAATCAGGGACCTCGACTGCGTCACGGACAAAGCTGAAGTAGAGGATGCCATTAGGAGGGAGTTCCCCAGCTTAAGTGAAGTCAAGGCAAGATTGACACGTGAAAACACAAGGGGGCAACACATGGCTATTGTCGAACTAGCTGATAAAGACGCCCAGCAAATCCTGGCGAAGGGCAAAATTAAGATAGGTTGGGTAATCTGCAGGATACGGAGAAGAGCGATCCCTATCCGCTGCTTCAGACACACCGCGTATGGCTGTAGGGGACCCGACAGGAGATCTCTGTGCTACAAATGTGGTGAAATGGGGCGCAAAAGGAAGGAGTGCACGAACGAGGCAAAATGCATTCTTTGCAAGGATGCTAAGCTAGCACCCGGTGACCTCAAACATGAGCCGGGGACAGGGAGATTCCGGGTTTTCAAGGAGGCCCTAACTAAAGCCAAATCGATACTCAAATGATCCGTATCCTGCAGGTCGATTTGCACCGAAGCACAAACGCCCAGGACCTACTTGAGCAGTTTGCGAGGGATAAGAAAGCTGACCTCCTGTTGCTGAGCGAGCAACATCATAACAAGGACTTGCAAGCGTGGTACCCTGACAAATCTAGTACCTCGGCCATCTGGGTTCGAGACAGCGCCCGCCTTCAGGTGCAGGGCCATGGACGCGGGGATGGTTTTGTGTGGGTGCGGTGTTCAGGGATAACATATTTCAGTGTTTATATGACGCCTAACGAGGCAATGCGATCCTTTCGAACCAAACTCGATGCCCTGGAGGATGCTGTCTCGAAGACAGAGGGCCACATGCTGGTCGGGGGAGACTTCAACGCTAGAGCCATCGAATGGGGTATGCCACAATCCGACCCAAGGGGAAAGCAAATCTTGGACATGGCGGCCAGAACAGCGCTTTTTGTCCTAAATACTGGTAACACCCCTACTTTCCACCGCTGGGATTGCGTAGGAACCATACCCGATGTGACACTCGCTTCGGAGTCCCTGGTACCTAGAGTACACAACTGGCGAGTACTAGAGGACTACTCGGCTAGTGATCACCAGTATATAGCTGTTGAGCTTCACGACGGTGCCACTCTGCGTGCATATGCCCAAACTTCAATCCTCGGATGGAGGACTGGGAGGATGGACGTCGAGAGGTTCACTGACGCGCTTACGGCAGGCGCACCGTTGCTGGGAGCTCCGCCAGGGAGTGGAGGGCCTACAGCCAAGGACTTGGTGAACTCAACTATGAGTACCATCATAGCTGCTTGCGAGTCTTCCATGCCCCGTCGGAGACCCCGAAACGGTAAGCCTCCAGTATACTGGTGGTCAAACGAGATCGCCGAACAAAGAAGCGAGTGTCACAAACTTCGGGGAGAGGCCCAGCGGGCGCGAACACGGGAGGAAGCAGACACTAGGCTAGCAGCATACAGGCCGGCAGGATATATCTTCGCAGGCTTATTCACAAGAGCAAGGCCCGATGCTGGCAAGATCTCGTGGACGATGTAAATAGGGATCCGTGGGGCCTTGGCTACAAGCTGGTCATGGGGAAACTTGGTGCCCTACGGAAGCCTTGTATACATGACGCGGAAAAGATGAACGCGATAGTGCGGGGACTCTTCCCCGCCCATTCCGTCCGTGTTGACGCTGTCCATGGTGAAACAGCAGTCGAGTGCCTACTCTTCACACAGCTAGAACTGGAGGAGGCAGTCCTCTCCCTGAAAGCGAGGAAGGCTCCAGGTCCAGATGGTGTTCCAGCTGAGGTTTTGCAGCTCGTCTATCACCATTGTCCTGACTTGCTGCTCAGCACATTCAACGCTTGCCTACGGGACGGGGTTTTCCCGGTTCGATGGAAGGTGGCGAGGCTCGTGCTGATCAGCAAGGGGAAGGGAAATCCCGAATCGCCGTCTGCATACCGCCCGTTATGCATGCTAGACACGGTTGGGAAAGTGCTAGAGAAACTCATCAAGGGAAGACTCACTGACGCGATTCGTGCTGCTGGGGACCTATCTCCTCGGCAGTACGGCTTTAGAGCAGGACGTTCTACCATTGATGCGATTGCAGAGGTGGTGAACGCGGTCCAAAAGTCAGAGGCATATAGTCGCACCAAGCGACGGATCGTCCTGTTGGCGACACTCGATGTCAGGAATGCCTTCAACTCCGCTAGATGGGTGGATATTCTGGATACGCTGGAAAACTCTTTTCAAGTTCCAGAATATCTAATGCGGCTTTTGAGGAACTACCTAAAGGACTGAAGCCTGCTCTACGACACGACACAGGGCCAACGAAGGATGGCGGTTACATCGGGTGTTGCCCAGGGATCTATCCTTGGTCCGGACCTGTGGAACGTGTCTTACGACGGGCTACTGAGACTTGAGATGCCAGATGAGTCGCGCTTGGTCGGCTATGCGGATGATGTTGCGGCTCTGGTCGCCGGACGCACCGTTGAACAAGCGCAACTTAGGCTAGGTATGCTAATGCGCCGAGTGAGGGACTGGATGACTGCTCGCGGGCTCAGTTAGCACTGGAGAAAACCGAAGTGGTCATCTTGACAAAAAAGAGAATCCCTAGAGTAAGGATGATCAGTATTGGAGATATACAGATCGAATCGAAGCCAGCGGTGAAGTACCTGGGACTACTGATCGACTCGAAGATGAGTTTCTCTGAGCAAATCAGGGCGACGGCTTAGAAGGCTGCTTCGGGAATATCGGCCCTGAGTCGACTTATGGCTAACGTAGGGGGACCCAGCCCATCAAGAAGACGCCTCTTGATGAGTGCTGTAGGGTCAGTGCTACTGTACGGAGCAGAGGTATGGGTTGACGCTCTCAGCAAGGAGGTATACCGAAAACGATTGGCACAGGTACAGAGAAGAGGAGCACTGAGAATTGCATCTTCGTATCCAACAGTCTCCGACTCGGCGGTGAGAGTGATTGTAGGCGTGATACCTGTCGCCCTCCTTGCTAGAGAGCGCCGCGCTATTTACCTGCGCCGAAACGAGGATGCGAGGGAGATGGTTGTCCGCGAGGAGAGACAACGCTCACTCAACGATTGGCAGCAGTCTTGGAGGAATTGCACGAAGGGAAGGTGGACTGCGCGCCTCATCCCGGATGTGAGACCGTGGCTAAATCGAAGGCATGGTGAGACTGGCTTCTATCTGACCCAGCTTTTGAGCGGGCACGGGTGTTTTCAGTCTTACCTGCACAAGATCGGCAAGTCACGGTCTCCCGATTGTCGGTTTTGCCCAGGAGAGGAGGACAATGCCTGTCACACATTTTTTGCGTGTACCAAATGGGCCAGGCTGCGAAGGGAACTCTACAGGGAGACGGGAGAGCTCATCCCGGATAATAAAGTTGCGGTGATGCCCGAATCGGTTGACAAATGGAACCAGGTGGCACATTATGCTCGGGCAGTCCTAAAATATAAAAGGGACTCACAGCAGCCGGAGGCACTGGGGCTGGGGGATCGCTCTTCTGGCAATTCCTCTTCCCCTCTCCCCTCCCGCTAGGAAAGGGACTCCCCGGCTTGAAGGCGCCCCACGGCGTAACAAAACGAGACCTGGCCCGAAGTAATGTGTCAAACGGTTCCAGGCTAGGTTCTCAGATTGACAGGGGAGGTGTTTAGTGGGTAGTCCAAAGGTATCCTCCATGGGAGTCCCACACTGCCAGACTCGGCGGGCATAAATGCCTTCACCTCCCTACCACAAAAAAAAAAGGTTCTCAAAGCAGGTGAGGCGCTGCAGGGAGCTCCGGTGGGGAAGGAAGAACTAGCAGCTCAAGACGTGGTGAACTCTACTATGAGCATAATCACGACTGCTTGCTGCGCTTCTATGCCACGTCGAAGACCCCGGCACGGCAAGCCCCCAGTGTACTGGTGGTCTACTGAAATCGCTGAAAAGCGGAGGGAGTATTACAAGCTTCGGCGTGAGGCTCAACGGGCGCGGAACCGTGACGAGGCAAGCAACCAGGTGGCAGCATATAAGTCGGCCAGAAAATGCCTTCGCAAACTGATCAACAGTAGCAAGGCTCGCTGCTGGCAAGACATAGTGGACAATGTGAACAAGGATCCGTGGGGCCTTGGCTACAAGCTGGTCATGAGGAAACCTGGTGCCTTAGGGAAGCCTTGTATACATGACGCGGAAAAGATGGACGCGATAGTGCGGGGACTCTTCCCGCCCATCCCGTCCGTGTTGACGCTGTTCATGGTGAAACAGCAACCGAGTGCCCACTCTTCACACAGCTGGAACTGGAGGAGGCAGTCCTCTCCTTGAAAGTGAGGAAGGCTCCAAGTCCAGATGGTGTTCCAGCTGAGGTGTTGCGGCTTGTCTATCACCATTGTCCTGACTTGCTGCTCAGCACATTCAACGCTTGCCTACGGGACGGGGTTTTCCCGGTACGATGGAAGATGGCGAGGCTCGTGCTGATCAGCAAGGGGAAGGGAAATCCCGAATCGCCGTCTGCATACCGCCCGTTATGCATGCTAGACACGGCTGGGAAAGTGCTAGAGAAACTCATCAAGGGAAGACTCACTGACGCGATTCGTGCTGCTGGGGACCTATCTCCTCGGCAGTACGGCTTTAGAGCAGGACGTTCTACCATTGATGCGATTGCAGAGATGGTGAACGCGGTCAGAAAGGCAGAGGCAAATAGTCGCACCAAGCGACGGATCGTCCTGTTGGTGACACTCGACGTCAGGAATGCCTTCAACTCCGCTAGATGGGTGGATATTCTGGACATGCTGGAAAACTCTTTTCAAGTTCCAGAATATCTAATGCGGCTTTTGAGGAACTACCTAAAGGACCAAAGCCTGCTCTACGACACGACACAGGACCAACGAAGGATGGAAATTACATCGGCTGTTGCCCAGGGATCTATCCTTGGTCCGGACCTGTGGAACGAGTCTTACGACGGGCTACTGAGACTTGAGATGCCAGATGAGTTGCGCTTGGTCGGCTATGCGGATGATGTTGCATTGAACAAGCGCAACTTAGGCTAGGTATGCTAATGCGCCGAGTGATGAGTGCTGTAGGGTCAGTGCTACTGTACGGAGCAGAGGTATGGGGCGACGCTCTCAGCAAGGAGGTATACCGGAAACGTTTGGCACGGGTGCAGAAAAGAGGAGCTATGAGAATTGCATCTTCGTATCCAACACTCTCCGACTCGGCCGTGAGGGTGATTGCAGGCGTGATACCTATCGCCCTCCTTGCAAGAGAGTGCCGCGCTATATACCTGCACCGAAACGAGGATGCGAGGGAGATGGTTGTCCGCGAGGAGAGACAACGTTCGCTCAACGATTGGCAGTCTTGGGTGAATTGCGCGAAGGGAAGGTGGACTGCGCGCCTCATCCCGGATGTGAGACAGTGGCTAAATCGAAGGCATGGTGAGACTGACTTCTTACTGACCCAGCTTTTGAGCGGGCATGAGTGTTTTCAGTCTTACCTGCACAAGATCGATAAGTCACGGTCTCCCGATTGTCGGTTTTGCCCAGGAAAGGAGGACAATGCCTGTCACACATTTTTTGAGTGTACGAAATGGGTCAGGCTGCGAAGGAAACTCTACAGGGAGACGGGAGAGCTCATCCCGGATAATATGGTTGCGGTGATGCTCAAATCGGTTGACAAATGGAACCAGGTGGCACATACGTTCGGGCAGTCCTAAAATATAAAAGAGACTCACAGCAGCCAGGGGCGCTAAGCTGGGGGATCGCTCTACTGGCATTTCCTCCCCTCTCCCCTCCCGCTAGAAAAGGGGCTCCTCAGCTTGAAGGCGCCCCACGGCGTAACAAAACGAGACCTGGCCCGAAATAATGTGTCAAACGGTTCCAGGCTAGGTTCTCAGATTGACAGGGGAGGTGTTTAGTGGGTAGTCCAAGGGTATCCTCCATGGGAGTCCCACACTGCCAGACTCGGCGGGCGTAAATGCCTTCACCTCTCTACCGCAACAAAAAAAAAAAAGTTGAAGTTGGGAAAAAATAATTCAAAATTATTCAATCTTCGCATTTAAAACAGCCGCTATTTTATTTAACGGTTACTGATACCACTAACGATTCTCAAAGATATACATGACACCTATCATTCCTGAAATTTTCATGCAAATCCTAGCAAAACTGTAGTTTCTGAGTTGGTAAAAAGCGCATGTTGTTCCTTAGTCATATGTTGCCGTAGTAATAAATGCAGCGCCTATTGTTCCGTAGTAATACAGGAAAATTCAAACCGCTATAACTTTGCTAAATATGATTCAATCTTTATGAAAGAGGATAGATTAATTTTATAAACAGTCATCTGTGTACTGAATTTCATTGAATTTAAGGGAACCGTTAAGATTTTACTCAAGAAAACATAAAATCGATAAATCATACTATTACTAACAAAGTTGAGTGAATTGCGACTTCTCACGTATTTGTTGTTGTTGTACTCACCAAGGTCTACATTCCTGATTTTTTTCAGATTTTTCGGATCACAGGTGTCCAATCGCGAGGGGGGGGGGACACACAAATTTTTCGTGTATTTCCCCTCTCTGTGCGCCCCTCGAAGCAAACTTTGCCAAACTAAGACCTTTTTTGAAAAGTTCTCTCAATGATATTTTTTTTCGGGGGGTCAACCCCCTCTATGGGGAGACCCCCCTTAAATACCTTATAAGATATTTTTGTAGTTCAACATTGAAGAGAACACCACTTTACACCTACATACAAAATTTGATGTTTCTAGCTTAAGTAGTTTCCGAGAAAAACTGCTGTGACACACGGACGGACGGACGGACAGACAGACGGACAGACAGGACGCGATTTTAGTAGGGTTCTGTAAAATTATTTTACAAAACCCTAAAAAGGGTGGGACCAGGTCCCGGCGGAATAACACTCAAGAAATAACAAGTTGTTTTACCAAAAAGTTAATTTTAGTTTTCTGACAAGATTCTTACAATAATACACTAAACGTGTCTTGTCTATACAACGGCCGGCTTAGAACTACTCTGTTTTTAGGGTTTTGTACTAAGATACAAAACCCTATTGCAATCACGACCTGTGTCCGTCTGTCCGTCCGTCCGTCCGTCCGTCCGTCCGTCCGTCCGTCCGTCCGTCCGTCCGTCTGTATGTCACAGCACTTTTTCTCCGAAACTATAAGGGCTACAGCCATGAAACTTTGTAGAAAGGCCAGAAGTGGTGACCTCTTGAAAGTTCAAGGGTGGAAAAATTTTTCAAAGGCGTTTAAGGGGGGTCTCCCCATATGAGGGGGTGACCCCTCAAAAAAAAATTTTCACCATTGGTAGTTGAGTGGGGTGTCATTGGAAAGGTCTCAATGAGATCTTTTCGAAACAAGTCTTAAAATTGTCTTATAAGTACCAAGGGGGGCAGGGGAAGGGGAAATGTACGAACTTTTCGCGTACCCCCCCCTCGCGATTGGACACCTTCCATCCGAAAAATCTGAAAAAAATCATGGATGTAGGCCTTAATGAGTACAACAACAACAAATACATGAGAAGTCGAAATTCACTCAACTTTGTTAGTAATAGTATGATTTATCGATTTTGTGTTTTCTTGAATAAAATCTAAACGGTACCCTTAAACTCAATAAAATTTAGCAAAGAGATGACTATTTATAAGATTAATCTTTTCGGAAAGTTTCATAAAGATCAAATCGTATTTACCGAAGTTATAGCGATTTGAATTTTCGTGTATTACTATGGAGCAATATGCCCTGTATTACTATGGAAACATATTGCTATGGAGCCATATGCGCTTTTTACCGACTTAGACACTACAGCTTTATTAGGATTTGCATGAAAATTTCAGGAATGATAGGTATCATGAAGATGAGTACATACAATTGAAACAAGTCGAAGAGGCAGGAGAGAGCTCCTAGCAAAAGGGCTTTGTAACCATTCTAGGATTCGAAAAAATAGGCCATGAAGCGATGATTACAGTACAGAGGAGTGGCCCCTGAAAAAAAATTCATGAAAGGTAGCCGATATGAGTATCAACTGAAAGTTTTCTATGAGAGCTTTTCAAAACAGTTCTTAAACTGACAGTTTTTGTTTCAGTGGGAGCACAGGGGGGAAAATACATGAAAAATGTGTTTCCTCCCTCGCGAATGGACACCAGTGATCTAAAAAATCTGAAAAAAAATATCAAAGGAGATATTTATGGGTATAACTATAACAAATACCTCAGAAGTCAAAATTCGATCAACTTTGTTAATAATAGTATGATCCTCGAATTTCACATTTTCTCCAATTAAATCGTCTTTGACATGTTTCTTGATTTTATTTGTTGCTGGTTACTGCATTTTGTAAGTTGAGTACAAAACCCTTCTGACATGAGCATAGGTCTGTCTACCCAACTTGTTTAATAACAGAAAACTGCAAGAAGAGTTATGCTAAGTCAGCGTCTGGGTTTTCGCATTCCGGAAAACTTGCAACAAATTTTCTCACGTCTTGCAACGCGCATACGTATTGCATTGAAGATTCATTTTTCATTGACTGTTCATTTTTTGTGGGAACAGGCGTTGACTTCTACATAACTAGCTAGTTAGGATGCAGTTATATCCTGTCTATCTTATGATTTTTAACGATATTAGGATGCCTTCAACTTTCCTGCATTACAGTAATCTACATCTACCCAGAGACAAAAAATTGATTTGGGATTTCCATCAACGTTTAAGACAGAACGTATAGCCTAAATAAATTTAGGGATTTGTTTAATTCGTTCAGTATTGCGGGATCTTAACAGTAGCTTTTCGCAGCTTTTATTTTGTATCCGAGTAATATTCTTTGTTGGATTCATTCAAAAAAAGCTAAAAACAAATGTCTACATATCATGGGATACTTTCTGTTAGAGGCACGTGTCTGTCTATTGCATCCCTTTTTTAACATTTGATAGACAATTGCAAAGTCCTTCTGGTAGCAGCATACTCCTGCTCGATGAACTTGTCCTTGATTTAGTGGTCAGTCCCGGAACTTTGTGCTGTTGGGACTCTCCTAGTCAAAACAGGGCGTAAGTAGCCTTTTTCTCCTTGCCATAAAAAAAGTTAAATTGTCTTACGCGTACAATCTAGTCATCAGAAACAGTTTAATATCCTTTTGGGAGAGGAGCTTCTTAGAAAACCGAAATATTTGAAAGAAATTAAAATTTAATGTTTGCTTTTTGCAGTATTACTTTGTATCAGATTGATGCAGGCAAGATTTCAAATTTGTACAGAAAAGTTTCCGTCACTTCCATTGAAAGCTTGCTTTATTGAAAGAGTTCACTGCTACATTGTTCCTAATCTAAAGAATTATCACTAAAGTTAATCCTTCGGAGAGTACTGATAACTTCTTTGCGGTTCTTAAACTTTTAACACCCTGCACAGTTTGTTGCATAACCCTTGCAGTCAGTAACTAGAACTCTCAAAAGCTCCTGATCATACACAATATAAGGACTTCTATCGTCACTTACAATAATTGCTTGTTTACGTTAAAATGAAAATTCACTGCACTTTGCATATTTGCTAGAGGAAATTTTTATGGCCGCTCATAAAGCTCTGAAGTTTTCAATGCTCTTGAGTGTGTGTACACAGTTTTTAACTATTTTCCCATCACATTCTCTTTAGTCACATTTTCTTTTGATTTTCTGGCCGCCACTCGCTGTTTGCTTCTCTTCTAATATATATAATACATCCAGGACTCATATAACCACGGACATGATGGTGGTTTGCATGCATGAAGTAAGTCAGGATGATTTTTCACAATTTTTCCCCGCAAGCATGTGAAATAGGAATGGTAGTATACGAGTAGTAGCAGGAAAACGTTGGCATACTAAAGATGGTGTATGCTTAAAGTTTAAGTATGATGGTCTTTTGCCAAGCGCCAGTGTCTGTGGTTGAACTGAAATGTGGTGGGAAATTAAAGTTTCTGGTGATATGCAAGTTGGTTGGGTTTTTTTTTTCAAAACATTTCTCATATGCAGTAGAAGCGCCGCAATTTGATAAAATTTTCAGAAGAGAAGTATTATTTTTTTCATGAGAATCTTTCATGCATGCATTTTGACTCAAGTAAGTAAAATGGGATATCTTGAGTGGAAGGCTCTGGTGGATACTTCAAATGTTTGTTTTGTATGTTTGTACCTGTGAGCAGGATTTTTTGATGAAACAGTGTTT
Source organism: Odontomyia ornata (assembly GCA_963969285.1). NCBI lineage: Eukaryota > Metazoa > Arthropoda > Insecta > Diptera > Stratiomyidae > Odontomyia > Odontomyia ornata. The sequence continues at coordinate 331,070,762 of OZ017739.1, forward strand.
GAGGTGTGAAGGGAGCGCAAAGTGGTGAAGCAAAAAACAGTAGAATTTTAAATAATAGGCATTCATGTCAGGACGTCAGAAAATACTCAATATCATCAAGGAGCAAAGAAATTTTTTGAATTTTTACCGCACTGTTAGACAAGTTGTATGATTTGTTGTAAGACTTCATGAAGTGTTATTTGTCATGACTCTTTAAATGAACTGTAAGCTATGTTGCTAAAAAAGTGCGTCAAATTCTTAGAACGATTTCTCTTTAAATTTAATATTTCCGATTTTCACTACCAAGATTGCGTCAATCACTCTGACATATTGATCACAAACTCATGTGCATTCCCAAGAAATTGTTTTCCTAAATTATTCATTTTTCTATCTACATAAAGGATACAGCCATTTCTTACCAGAAGTTATGTGATGTTTACTAAAATTCACCCGAAAATGCTTCGTGACTTCTTGCAAGGAGTAATGGACGGACCGGCCTCCTTACAATATCAAGCCATCCCTCCTGGAATCTTAGAAAAACACTCCCATTTCGTGTATAGGATCATAAAATACACAAAATAGCAAATGTGAGTCATTTTCTTGCATATTCCATGCTCCCAGGGTAGATTTTATCTCGAACGTTTAATGCTGTTGCGATACGGCAATTTTTTGAAATATGCTTTATTGCTTTATTTACCAAAACATAATAGCAACCGAATGAAATGCCGCGTTGTCTTCCCTCTAATGTAGTCTGTCTGTTACAGCAGTGTGGGAATAATAAGTCACTTCTATGCCGCTTCCTGCATCTGTTGTGGCGTGGAACTAGATATTAGGTTTGTACGTGCTACAGAAAGGATGAATGGAAAAGTTACGTTATTCAAGACATGCTTTTCCGTCTTAGGACAATGACATTTCAATGGCTCTTTCAGATATCATATACAATTTTAATGGCCCTATTCGAACTTGTCGAGCCTATTTTCCTCCGCTAAAGGTAAACCTCGTTGTAATTTCCTTTGAATAATGTCCTTCGTTTTGTTTAACGGCACAATAGACATTTTTATTATTCAACAGGAACCAATTCAATTCAAAGGTATAATAAATAATTTATACAAATTATCTAATGGTATATTTAAAGAAGCAAAAATATAGGCTCGATATAGCTGATTTTAATTAATTCTTCTTTTAACGTGATCACACTATCAAATTCAAGAAAAAGAGGAAGTACTTCAAGTCAAAGTATTGAATAACCTCACAAGAATTAAATTAGTAAAGAATATGAAGTGACAATTTAGGTTTGAGAAAATATTTGTAGCTTTTAGTTGAAAATATTCTAGCAGTTTATTTAGCCAGTGGTCTAAATGAGAGGCCAAGACCAGAAACCTCATCAAAAATTACCAACAATAGTGAACGCAAGCCAATCAATGGGCGTAAGCAATCACTCTTCGAAAAGCGGTAAGCCGGAACCACCATTGGGGCTTTTTAGGCATGGCGTGAAATGTAACCGCGAAACAAGAAAAATGTTGAATTGCGCTTTGTATTCATTAGAAAATTACAATTGAAGAATGGCTTTATCACTCTGTCATATCATTGTAATACATGTGCACATACACAGAGGCATTTAGTTTAACTGTAAAATATCAGCAGTTTTTCATTCCAAGAAAGAATGTTGTAGAATCAACATCACATTTTCGATTCTTTACAGTTTATTTTGTTCAATAATTTTATTGCTCACAATAATTCACAAGAGGTAATGGACCCAGATCTTGCAAAAAGTTAAAATTTGTCTCGCTGCTGGCTTCGTTCCTCCGGAAGCACTCGTATATTTGGACATAAATCTATTTGTTTTTGATTTTCACGGTGCCCCAATTTTATTTCATATACATACATACGAGGTGTGTTCAAAAAGTATCACGAATTTTTAATTTTCGCGGGTTACGTATATTCGAATTTCGATTTTTTTTTGTGGCGGTATGTTGGTACTCATGTCTGTCACTTCTGCCGACAAGCTCGGCCATTTTGAATGTTCACTTGATTGGTGATAGCTGCTTTACTTGCACGTGTTTTCAATCGTCTTCGATTTTCACTTATTCAAAAAAATGGATCAAAGGACGAGTATCAAATTTTGTGTGAAAAACGAAATTAAGTGCGCGGATGCATTCCGAATGTTGACTGTGGCATACGGAGAAGCTACCTTGGACCGAAGCAACGTTTATCGGTGGTACAAAATGTTTTTAGAAGGCTGAGAAGATGTGAACGACGAAGAGCGTGCCGGACGCCCGAGCACTTCAACAACAGACGAAAAAATTAATGAAGTGGAGAAAATGGTATTGGCCAATCGTCGAATCACCGTTAGAGAGGTTGCTGAGGACCTGAACATATCGATTGGCTCGTGCCATTCGATTTTTATCAACGATTTGGGCATGAGACGGGTCGCCGCGAAATTCGTACCAAAATTGCTCAATTGCGACCAAAAACAGCAACGCATGAACATTGCTAATGAGATGTTAAACTCTGTCCGCGACGAACCAAATTTGCTCCAGAGGGTCATAACTGGTGACGAATCGTGGGTTTATGGTTATGACGTGGAAACCAAAGCTCAATCATCTCAATGGAAGCTGCCGCATGAACCAAGACCGAAAAAAACGCGCCAAGTTCGGTCGAATGTGAAAGTTTTGCTGACAGTTTTCTTCGATTGCAGGGGCGTGGTGCATCATGAGTTCTTGCCACAAGTTGCAAGTTATGCGCAATTTGCGCGAAGCAATCCGCCAGAAACGGCCGGATTTGTGGGAGAACAAAAATTGGCTTTTGCACCACGATAACGCCCCTGCTCACACATCGTTGCTTGTGCGCGACTTTTTGGCCAAAAACAACACACTAATGATGCCGCAGCCACCGTATTCCCCAGATCTGGCCCCCTGTGACTTTTTCTTGTTTCCTAAACTGAAGAGGCCCATGAAAGGACGACGTTACGCTACGCTTGACGAGATAAAGACGGCATCGAAGGAGGAGCTGAACAAGATTTAAAAAAAATGCTTTTTTGAAGTGCTTCGAAGATTGGAAAAACCGTTGGCACAAGTGTATAGTATCTCATGGGAATTACTTTGAAGGGGACAAAATAGATATTCATGAATAAATAAATAATTTTTGAAAAAAAACAATACTCGCGCTATTTTTTGAACACACCTCGTATATTGGCCGGTCGCTGATATTTGCTAGATTCATTGAGGCTGATCAAATTGGGATGGAGCAATCTAGGTATTGGTGGTGAATGACAACGCATGAATTATTTGTGGTTATTATTATTATTTTTTGTGTTTTTCGTTACTTAGCTATGAGTTTGAGCTCATTATTGCTACATTTAATGTTACTGTTGTTTGTTTGTGCCAAAAAGTAATGTTATGTTTCAATATTTAGGATGGGTATATGTGATGTTTATTGTATTGGATTTAAAAATAATGTTTAACGTTTAGGTTGGGAAGGTTGTGATAGCCTTGTATTAATATAAGATAAAGTTTTTGATTGAATTTCATTAGAACTATATTATAACATATACGGTGTAGGATAAAATTTCACTGTTTTGTTAACATTATAATTAATTTTTGAAAAGTGTTGGTTGGTTTTTATCTCTTTTTCCAATTAAATCATAAAATATGCTATAGTTTTAGTTATTTGTTGCTGAATTAATTATTTGTCGCTGAAAAGCAAATGGAGTGTCATAAGCTTCGACGCGAGGCTCAACGGGCACGGAACGGTGACGAGGCATGCAACTGGGGGGCAGCATATAAGTCGGCCAGGAAATGCCTTCGCGAACTGATCAACAGTAGCAAGGCTCGCTGCTGGCAAGACCTAGTGGGCAATGTGAACAAGGATTTGTGGGGCCTTGGCTTCAAGCTGGTCATGCGGAAGCTTGGTGCCCTAGGGAAGCCTTGTATACATGACGCGGAAAAGATGGACGCGATAGTGCGGGGACTCTTCCCCGCCCATCTCGTCCATGTTGACGCTGTCCATGGTGAAACAGCAATTGAGTGCCCACTCTTCACACAGCTGGAATTGGAGGATGTCACCTCATTGAAAACGAGGAAAGCTCCAGGTCCAGATGGTGTTCCAGCTGAGGTGTTGCGGCTCGTCTATCACCATTGTCCTGACTTGCTGCTCAGCACATTCAACGCTTGCCTATGGGACGGGGCTTTCCCGGTACGATGGAAGGTGGCGAGGCTCGTGCTGATCAGCAAGGGGAAGGAAAATACTGAATTGCCGTCTGCATACCGCCCGTTATGCATGCTAGACACGGCTGGGAAAGTGCTAGAGAAACTCATCAAAGGAAGACTCACTGACACGATTCGTGCAACTGGGGACCTATCTCCTCGGCAGTACGGCCTTAGAGAAGGACGTTCTATCATTGGTGGTGAACGCGGTCCAAAAGTCAGAGGCATACAGTCGCAACCAAGTGACGGATCGTCCTGTTGGTGACATTTGACGTCTGGAATGCCTTCAACTCCGCTAGATGGGTGGATATTCTGAATACGCTGGAAAACTCTTTTCAAGTTCCAGAATATCTGATGCGGCTTTTGAAGAACTACCTAAAGGACCGAAGCCTGCTCTATGACACGACACAGGGCCAACGAAGGATGGAAATTACATCGGCTGTTGCCCAGGGATCTATTCTTGGTCCGGACCTGTGGAACGTGTCTTACGACGGGCTACTGAGACTTGAGATGCCAGATGAGTCGCGCTTGGTCGGCTATGCGGATGATGTTGCGGCTCTGGTCGCTGGACGCACCGTTGAACAAGTGCAACTTAGGCTAGGTATGCTAATGCGCCGAGTGAGGGACTGGATGACTGCTCGCGGGATCACTTTAGCACTGGAGAAAACTGTAGTGGTCATCTTGACAAAAAAGAGAATCCCTAGAGTAAGGATGATCAGTATTGGCGACTTACGAATCGAATTGAAGCCAGCGGTGAAGTACCTGGGGCTACTGATCGACTCGAGAAGGCTTCTACGGGCATATCGGCTCTGAGTCGACTTACGGCCAACGTAGGGGGACCCAGCCCATCAAGAAGACGCCTCTTGATGAGTGCTGTAGGGTCACTGCTACTGTAGGGAGCAGAGGTATGGGACGACGCTCTCAGCAAAGAGGTATACTGAAAACCTTTGGCGCAGGTACAGAGAAGAGGAGCATTGAAAATTGCATCTTCGTATCCAACAGTCTCTGACTCGACGGTGAGAATTATTGCAGGAGTGAAACCTGTCACCCTCTTTGCTAGAGAGCGCCGTGCTATTAACCTGCGCCGAAACGAGGATGCAAGGAAGATGGTTGTCCACGAAGAGAGCCAGCGCTCGCTCAACGATTGGCAGTAGTCTTGGGTCAGTTGCACGAAGGGCAGGTGGACTGTGCGCCTCATCCCGGATGTGAGACCGTGGCTAAATTGAAGGCGTGGTGAGACTGACTTCTATCTGACCCAGCTTTTGATCGGGCATGGGTATTTTCAGTCTTACCTGCACAAGATCGGTAAGTCACGGTCTCTCGATTGTCGGTTTTGCCCAGAAGAGGAGGACAATGCCTGTCACACATTTTTTGCATGTACAAAATGGGTCAGGTTGTGAAGAGAACTCAACAGGGAGACGGGAGAGCTCACCCCGGATAATATGGTTGCGGTGATGCTCGAATCGGTTGACAAATGGAACCAGGTGGCACATTATGCTCGGGCAGTCCTTAAATATTAAAGGGACTCACAGCAACCGGTGGCGCTGGGGCTGGGAACCGCTCTTCTGGCAATTCGTCTTCCTCTCTCCCGTCCCGCTAGGAAAGGGACTCCCCAGCTTGAAGGCGCCCCACAGCGTAACAAAACGAGACCTAGCCCGAAGTAATGTGTCAAACGGTTCCAGGCTGGGATATCAGGTTGAGAGAGGAGGTGTTTAGTGGCTAGTGCAGTCGCGCATGGGAGTCCCACAGTCTGTGCATAAATAGCATTCACCATCCCACCACAAAAAAATTATTAGGAATTTGTTTTATGTTCTTTTAAAATTTATAACAATTAGCATTGAATAAAGTGCTTTTGATTTTGAATTTGATCATTCAAAAAGTTAAGTAAATTGAAAATCGAATGAAATAAAAGAAAACTAGGATTTTAGTTCGAGAATCGCGGTGGCTTCATGTCATTGTAAAATTTGAAGGCAAAGCAGCAAAAACAACAAGTATGTAGAAACAACGTTTCTTTTTCTGGTAGATTTTTTGCATTGAAACAAGCAAGCATTGTTTGTAATTGTTATGCCAATTTTGCGGAAAGTCATCAGTGGCAGTATGCAGCGTATAGAATTTTGTTTGTTTTTAATTATTCATTAAAATTGAAATCAGAAATATTGTAAATTGAGAAATTACGAAATGCGACGCAAGTAATGAGCTGGAAATCGATATGGTTGGTTATATCAAAAAGAAACCAGAGCAAAAGCTGTCCATAGCAAAAACAACAAATACAGCAGGTACAGTCAAAACCATCTCAGACTGGAACAAAAAGTCACAATAGCACAAAGTATTATTGTATTGGCTCTTGGATCAAAGGATATTATTCACTTAACCAATCGTTCGAGCTAATGTGATATGGGTAAAAAGTTAAACTCAATCATTGATTTCTATATCCACATTTATGTCCTTATCACTGACATCGGTACAAGAAAATTCGCAGCATTGTAGGCATAAACATAGGCTTCGTGACTCAACATATATGGCAACGTTTTTCTTTTTTCATATTTTTGATTGCTACAGACACAATTGGTTCCACCCTTCCGGGAAACAGCTCCTAAAGTCTGAAAGCGATTATCCTAGATAGACGGGGAAGTTTCAAACAATTTACTAACACTGAAGATGTCTCGAAGTAGTCGAAACGCGTCTGCACACACAACAAAGCAAGACCCGACGGCTTTTAAAGAAAAAAAATTTATTAACTGGTCACTTATAAGTTCTTTACCAGATTACGAAGAAAGATACGGTCAAGAAGTTACGTCACTTAAATTCCCCTTACAAATAACTTGGCTTATACCTGTGACATTTGGCATACAATAAAAAAAACACCGTCAGCCACCTCCTTGTGTTCCAGAACGTTTTAGGCTGAGAATATTGTATCCACTACATCAACCCTGATTTTATTGCCAATTATATGTTATAACTCAATAGATAAATAAACTTCACTAAATCGATTGTGAGGCATGCCAAATTCATCCAATTCTGGCCACAGATAATCTTCCAACATAACACCATAGCGCTCTCCATTGACGGTAACATGACGGGCGTTTTCATCCACAAAAAATACGGCCCAATCGCACCTCCAGCATGAAAACTGCACCAAACAGTAATTTTTTTGCAGATGAAACAGCGCCTCAAGAAGCACTTGTGGGTTCGTTGCTGATCAATAACGCATATTTTGCTTATTAACAAAACCATTGAGCCGGAAATGAGCTTCATTGGTGATAATAGTAACTAATAGTGATTTTTAATAACTCTTTCTTCGTCGCACAATGCTCGTACAATTTGCATTCACATTTCATCGCTTCGTCAAATGGACCACCGAGACAACGTTGAATACATCGGTATAAGGGGGCACACAAAAAGTTAATTAATCCTTTTATGAATATCTAGTTCAATTCATGATGATCAGCTTTCAAAGGTTATATAATAATAATGCGACGCATTACAAAATAAACTCTGAGTAATTGTCTTTTCAAGTATTTCGTGAATAGGGTCAAAAATGCCCTAAAACACTGAGCTGGAAGAAAGTCTTCAGGTCCACGCTTCAATAGTATTATCAAACCTTAACCGAAGAAGCAAAAATTAATTTCCTAATTGAAAAACATCGCACAGTCGAATTATGCCAACAATTACCGAATGCTTGAACTTTCACTTTTGAAAAAGTCTCCAGAAGCGGAAAGACATTCAAGGGCAGTCCCAGCTGATGAATATTGCCTCGAATCTCGCTGCAAACGTAACGATATGGAGGAGTCCGATGGCTTCACCCATAATGTCCACCGTCACCAATAATGTGGACGAAAAAGTTAAAATGTAGATTGAAAAGGGAAAATAATGAGAAAAAGACAAATTGAAAATTTTATGTGTCGACGAAATTGAACAACTAGTCAAAACCAATGACAAAGTAGAAAATTTTGAGAGAGAAAATGAAGATCTCAGACTAAGGTTCCATTTGCTCGAAGAGATAGTTGGCAAATTAACTTTCAACAAAGAAAAACGAACGAAGAAGAAAGGAAAAGAAGTAAAATCAAAAGCAACCGATGACAAAAACCAAGGTAATCACAACCGGAACCTAATCAAGAAGATGTCTCCAGTGCAGGCGGAACAAACGTCAATACAAGTTATTATGCAGCGCTAGCTCCGTTAAACGATTCATTGAACATCAAAGAGGATGAAAGTAACAAAACTTCTGAAAATTGCTTTACTAAAACTGATAATACATTCTTCGAATATTTAAAAATAAAAATAGGGAAAAACAACCAACAAGAAAAAAAAAAGGACAAACTCCCATCAATAAATCGATTTGGGCAAAGTAGCAAAGAAATGGTTCAGCTTATAGCTGCCAAAAATTAACTAAATTAAATCAAAAGAGTGTATACTGACAAATTGACGATCAAAACGAAGTCACTGGTTGACTTTGAGACAGCAAAAAGTACGTTGAATTCTTAAAAAGCTCTGCACCTTAGGTATAACTCCAAGAGCGAGAAAAACTTGACCTATTTGTTGAAAGGTCTGGACTGTGGAGATGATAAAGCCGATTTCCTTCAGATACTTAAAGAAGCTCGACGAGAAATAAAATTTATTGTAGTTAAAAACTTCGCAACAAGACGATCAATTGTCAAACGTGAAAATTTGTCTTCTTACTTATTCCGAATTTCGAGCAAAAGCATGCCAAAGTAGCGCTTCAAAAAATAAGGTACTTGAGTGGTGAGGTAGGAATGCCTCCAGAAGAGCGAGGTCAACCAGAGCTATAGGTGTCAAAGATTCGGTCACTCAGTTCCCAATTGTACCATGAAATACAGATTTGTAAAGTGTAAAGATGTAGTCTGTGTGGCCTAGAGGATAGAGCATGAACCCATAAGCCGAAGGTCCCAGGTTCAAGTCACGTTGGGAGCAACGTGATTTAGTTCAGGGGATTTTTCGGACAGACTACGAGGATTCAGTCAGTGGTGATATGTACTGATTTAATCAGATCATATCATAGCTGAGCAAGTACATGGGAGCATGGTACTGACCAAACCAACTTCCGAAAAAATCAATACGGTAATGAAAATGAGATACTCTAACTATCTCTAAGCCAAGGCCCGAGAGGGGCTGTAGTGCTACAAAGAGAAGAAGAGAAAGATGTTCATGCCCCCGCCAAGTGCGAATTGCCTCAGACAGAGCCAGAAGAAAAACTATGTTGTGTGAATCGCAGTGTCTTTGGACATCCAGAATCATATCGAGGGTGTCCCTAGTATCAAGATGCAAAACAAAAATTTTCTCCAAGACAAACACAGGTACACCGCCAAATACAGGTACATCGCAGTGGGATACTTCCCAGCTTTGTCAAGCCCGGAGTATTATTTGCACTTGCCGCTAGAGGACCAGCAGAAAATGTTGCAAATAATGCAAATAATGTAAGAAGCAATAATAAGCTGCTTCTAAAATTTATCAGATTTGTTGTGCCAAATCTGGCACCCATATGCAAAATTGAGTGCTAGTACTATGGAAAAGTTAAGAGTTTTCGAAACGAAATATCTTCGTACATTTACTGGTTTGTGTAGAAAGCCTGTAATGGATTGGAGACACTATATTTCGAATAGAAAAATTCATCAAACTGCTAAGTAACGAGAGTCGATATGTTCATATTGAAGCTTCCTTGAAATCGTACCACAAAATCTGTAACTGTGAGCATGATTTCCTAGATTTCACAGCCGCTCATCACTCCAGAAACATTTGTGTATTTAGACATAAATTGAATTGACAGCGTCCTAATTATATATCACATATTTAGACGGGCCACCACTAAGATGATACAATATCCTCCGAATTTGTGTTGACGAGACCAACAATTCAAATGAAGATAATCAGTTGCTAGATTTTTTGAGGCTGGTCGAACTGAGATGAAGCAATGTAGGTATTGGTAGCCGAATGATAATGTCTAAATTATTCGTGTTTATTTTCTAGTTTTTGTGTTTTTCATCAGTTCTTTCCTTGAGTTGCAGCTCATTATTGCTACATTTCATTTTGTTTATTTTTGTTAAGAGTCAAGGGTATGTTTCAATATATAGAATAGGTGTATCTTACGTTTATTTTATTAGGTTTAGAGATAAAGTTTAACGCTTACACTAAGAACATTGTGTCTGTGCTTTATTATTATAAAATAAAGTTTTTTATTGAATTTGATTAGAATTAGGTTATAACATATTAGGTATAGGATAAAAGTTCATTATTGTGTTGTAATCATTACTTATTTTTGAATTATGCTAGTTGATTTTTTTCTCCTTTTTCCAATTGAATCAAAAATTATGCAAGAATTTGAATTAAATTGAATTTGATATTGTTACATGTACAAATAATTACATGTACAAATAATTCTGCGAGCTGCTGTCGCAATTGTTTTCATAATCATTAAGAACGTCAACAAATGAATTTACTCGAACCCACGAGAACCCAACAAGCATGATCAACATCTGCAAGTGACGTCACTCCATTCATTAATTTGCTCGAATCTACCAGGTACCTCTTGGTAGAACATTCGCCAATCTACGAGAAATGGGTGAATAGGTAGAGACCCTATATAAAGGCGAGCTGAATGAATGGGGGCATCATTCATTACAACCGCAATAGAAAAAACTGCGATATAGTGGAACGCGAAGTGTTTGAGTACGAAGTGATTTTAAGTGGACAGTTGAATGACAAATTTATAGACTTAGTGAAAATTAAAATTGTGAAATACTAAAATAAGTAATTGTGCATTTTTGTGATTAATTGAATAAACTCTTTTAAGTTAATTTAAAAGACATTGCGTTTTCACTTCCCCGGAACATTAAAATTATTGGCCACGAACCGAAAACACGCGACAATATTGATTTGTTAATTAAATATTTTTTTTAAATTGATAATATATATATATATATATATATATATATATATATATATATATATAAATGTATATATATAAATATATATATATATATATATATATATATATATATATATATATATATATATATATATATATATATATATATATATATATATATATATTCCAGCCAGATATGGCATACAATAAAAAAATCCCCATTGGCCACCTCTTTGTACCTCTTTGAACATTTATAACTGAGAACATTTTATTCACTACGTCGACCCTGATTTTATGCCGATTATAATATGCTATTATTTCAGGCTTCTTCCTGAATCCTGTTGTTTTTTCATCTATTATTGGGTCTGTATGCATGCTGGATGTACCTATGTTTATTCTAATTTTTGGAGCATATGGGACCAAAGTACCCTCTTTCGGAATGCAAAAAGCCATGAGAATGGCTGCCTGTGTATTATATCCTTTAATTCATTAAGAATCTGCTATTAATGTTATTTCAACGTTCCCACATATGACAAATTATTGTACATTTCACCGGCGATGTTTAAGGAAGTGTAACGTCACTAAATCAGTTGTTTGTCGTAATACTCCTGCCAGAGTTTTGAAGTACTGCAATTAGGCTTTCAACTACGCCAACAGGTTTATCACTTATTTGATAAGGACTATCAGATTGTCTTCCTGCGTAACTTTCTGAATCGTAAGTAAAGTACACACGTGAATCTACTTTCACAAATATTTTATTCCACATTTTGCAGGTTTGAACAGAATATACTCTAAAAAGTCCACATTCCTACGATGCGTTCAAGTTTTTTATCAATATCTGAGTCTTCTGTAACGTAATAGTGTTGTTGGCCGTTTCTTAAAAAATTCTGAAAAACTTAAATAGGCACAAAATAGTCTATACTTTTCCGCTCTCTTATGCTTACCCTATCACCGAACATAAATCGACAAAGCAAAAAACGGAATCGCTGGAGACTCATAGTGAGTTGAAAAATCTCTATTCGAAAGCCATTATTTACCGATAGATCCCCTTAATTTAGTTTTCCGGGTTTGCAGTTTTTAGCTTAAAATAAAATTCAAAATGATGGCGCCTGTCCAGTCAGCCATATGTTCCATTTTACGCTTGGGAAAGTAAAGCTAAAGAAATCACATAAAATATTCAGCTGAAAACGAAATTTTTTATTCAATGTAAATATATTTTTTATTCAATATAAAGATTGCCATTATACATGATACACAACATCATTCAAATGTCCTCCACGGGACCTCTTACAGGCCTCACTCCTTTTGAGGTAATTTTCAATGACGTTTCGGCACATTTCCGGCAATATCTCGGCCATAACTTCACGAATATTGGCTTTCAATTGCTCAAGATTTTGAGGATTGTTTGCGTAAACATGATCTTTCGCATAGCTCCATAAAAAGAAATCCAAAGGTGTTAGGTCGCAAGATCTTGCGGGCCAATTGACATCACTCAATCTCGAAATTACGTGTCCTGGAAATTTCTCTTGCAAAAGTGCTCGATTAGTCTGTGTTGTGTGGCTTGTGGCTCGGTCCTGTTGAAACCACATGTTCTCCAGATCATAATCTTCAATTTCTCTCCAAAAAAAATCGGTTAACATCCGTCCATAGTGGTCAGAATTGACTTTAATGGTTCTTCCTTGATCGTTTTCAAAAAAATACGGGCCAATAACACGACCAGACCATAATGCACACCAAACGGTTACTTTTTCCGGATGCAAAGGCCTTTCTGCGATCACCTGAGGATTTTGAGAGCCCCATATGTGGCAAGTCTGTTTATTTACGTAACCACTGAGCAAAAAATGAGCCTCATCATCAAAGAAAATTTTGTACGAAAAATCGTTATCAATGGCTTGTTGTTCAATCACCCAATTCCGTTACATTCTGCGTTGAGGGTTAAGTTCTTGAGTGAGTTGAACTTTGTTTGGGTGGAGATGGAAATCCAAATACAAAATCCTTCACAATGAGCCGTAAGACAAGCCCAAATGTTGAGCACGTCGGGGAATCGACGAATTCGGGTCTTCCTCCACACTTTGAGCAGCGACAGCGATATTTTCAGCAGAACGAATTGTGCGATGTTGCACAGGTCTTGCAGTATCAATAAGCGATCCAATCTCTTCAAATTTTCTCACTGTGCTCGAAATTGTTTGCTGTGTAGGTCAAAATCAAATTCTCACTGTGCTCGAAATTGTTTTCTGTGTAAAGCCGTAAACTGCTTGTAAAGCCCTAAATGTTGATACAGCTGAATCACCATTTTTATAATAAAAATTTAATAATTTTAACGCGTTCTTCGACTGTTAAATGATCCATATTTCTAAATGGCAAACCTTCAACTAAAAAAACAGGCTTTGGATGACATTTAATTCTGACAGATGTCAAATGGCAGGGTTATACTTTGCTATCACGAAATGGCACAGGTAAATTCAGCCTTTGAAGTTTGCCAAAAAACCGACTGTCGCCCGTTCAGTGGAAAGCGTATTCATGAACAGACAAGCAGCTTTACATGCTCGTGCTTGTGCTCGTGCTCGCACCCGTCGAATGTGCGTTTCAAAGTGAGCGTGTGAATGCAATGTTAGATTTGATAGACAAAAAGGTCAAATTCAGAAAAGGGTGTCCAATCGTCAGGGTAAGAGGAGGCATAAATTTCACCCTGCGCCCTTCCATAGAAATGCTGCTAATTAAAGATCTGTTTTGAAAAGTTCTCATCAAAAACTTTTATTTGATGTCCAGATTGGCTATCTCTAGCAAAAGATAAATTTTTCAGGGCCACTTTCTGATGTGGGGAGATCCCCTTAAAAATTTGTTTGTACTTAAACTTTAAGCAGATTTACAAAACAAATTTCATCACTCTAACTTATACAGCTCGCGAGGGAACTTACTGTGACACTCGGATAGACAGGTCACAAGTTTAGTAGGGTATCGCAGAATCATTCCACAATTCTCTTAAAAATTAAAAACCCCATTAAAACAAATTCTTGAAACTTATTTTTCTCTTAAAAATAATAAATTAAAAAATATTTGCCCAGCCTTGTTTCCGCCAGACTATCTTGTTTTAGCATATGTGCAATTGCATTATCAAAATTTTGCTAATAATGATCTCCAATACTATATATGCTTCCAAAATAATTTACCCTCGCGAATGAAACATATTTGCGATTAATCAGAAAACGAAATGAAAAAGCATGGAAAAACCTAGAGCCAAAAATTAATTTTTATAAAAATGATAATCAATTTCATTTTGCTAAACGAAGTATTTATTGAAGTGTTCGTTTGAATTTCAATAATAAAATCAAAAACAGATTCGTTTCGTGTTTATAATTTGCAACCAGCGCACTCTTTTTTTGGTTTACAACAAAAACTGACGGTATAGACGCTAACAAGTGAATTGTCAAAAGCATTGCAGTTTTTCACTAGTGTGTGTACAAATGTATGTATGTACATATATTGTATTTAGGATATGTTCGTATTCCAAGAGATTCTTTTTTGTGCCATATTTTTCAGTTTAAAGCCTATGACCTATTTTTTGCTGCTATTTGGAAAAGAGTTCCCTGTGTTCAACGATTTTATGCAATATTCAATGGTGAATAGTGAATGCAACGCCCAAATCCACTCACTGAGAGGTAACTTGAAAATGAAAAAAAATTGGTGTCTGCACTTTTCTATGGTTTCCGTGTGTTGGCTTTCAATTTTGGTTCAAGTCTATAGGATGCACACTATTTGTTAGGATTGAATTTGAAGAGCTTAGGTAGTGGAATCTCTTTGGTGACATTGAGGATTCCAAACATTTTCAATCTGCAGTATGCTTTCGTTTCATAATATTTGTTTAATTTCAGGGATTGTTGGAGATGTTGGTTTCAGAACCACATGAATTGAAATTCCGACTTTCTACTCCATACAAATGCACATCTGTTAAGTAAAAATTAGTTTGTTTTATATTACTGGCTCTTCTTCTTGTCGCAGGTGACAGTTAAGAAAGAAATCTTATAATATCGCCATCTGCTGACTAGATATTGTTTCAGCATATATTTAAATTCATACTCATATGCCGAAACTATGGATTTACATGAAAATGAAAGTTTTACAGCATATAAATGAGAACTATTCAAACCACTATATTATTTTTCAGTAAATACCATCCTATTGAACTTTTATTTCCTGATTTGAGGTTCCTTCATCTAGTTATATAATATGGGAATTAAGTTTTTAGCACATGGAAAATGCATAAATGTGTCTCTACAAAAAAAAGATCCAAGTCAGTGAGCCAGTTTGTCCGCTTTTTGCCCAAAAGAAAATTGCAAATAACACTGTATGTCACAATTTGGCTTCGATTTGCATCAAATTTTCAGAAAAGGTACATTAGGCTAAAATCTCGACAAGTTATTTATGCAGCCAAATCGGCCAAGCGAAAATTAATGCTTAATTTCTACTTCAGTGCAAAAGTGTTTTTTAAGCGTATGTATGAATTTTGCAATAAAATATTCAATGTTAATCTATTCTAAGGTCAATCAAGTTGGGTAGACAGAACTACCCTCATTTCTGCAGGGTTGTGTACTTAACCAGCAATATGCAGGCGAACAAATTACATAATCTCAAGAACAACTTTAACGCCATCTATCATAAACAGAAAAACCATTGTTACTTATGTGGGTACTGGAAAGTATTGCCGAATGGTTCAATTAAAGTTCAGTTTAAAGGATAGACACACTTTTTATTGTTTAAACAATGGGTTAATTTCATTTTTATTAATTATGACACTCGGTGAAGTAACTGAGGTCTACCACCGACAATGAGCAAGAACGAAACTCAAAATATTAACGGTATCGAGGAAAATATTAAATCTACTGTCTTGTATTAGTTGAAACTTCAAAAAACAGAATTCTTCAAGGTTTGCTGATTTAATCACAGTTATGTCGGAGAATTTCACAAATTAAATTTTCGCAGTGCTCTACTAATCAAATTATATTTTTTCATAGATTGACGCCACACTAAAATTTAACCAGCAACCCATGTTACAAATAACGATTGAAATGATGAAATTTCAAAAGGACCTTTGTTATTTGTTTTACCTGAAAACTTGGTGAAGGTCCAATCAGATTGTTTACTTTTTTTGCAACCTCGAAAAATCCAGACAGCTACAACTTCAGTATATATATATATATATATATATATATATATATATATATATATATATATATATATATATATATATATATATATATATATATATGATTCGGTGTTATTGAAACTTACAGTTTTTATGAACCTTATACAGGACTATTTTAATACCAAATTTCTGTAAATTCAAGTCTACTTTGGAAAAATCCTATTATCACAAATTCTATTCATCATCATCATCATCGATGGTGGGATAGCCCGAGGCAGGCCATGGTCCCCTAGATAAATCTTCTCCAATAATCGTGTCTTCCCATGGAGTCTTCGGTCTTCCTGCTGGACGGATACCTTGTGCTCTAATCTATAATATTCTTTTGGGTAGCCGATTTTCTTACATTTTTTACGTGACCCAAGCATTCCAATTGGTATGACTTGATGCAACCAGATAAAGGTGATTCATAAAACAGTTCATACAACTCATTGGTTTGCCGTAGTCTCTTTCTTGCTTCACTGAGCTGCAGATTCACCAAAGCACTTTGAGTTAAAATATATCTACTATCTTTTCGGATTCACTTGTCAGGGTCCACATTTCCCTTCCATATAACGGCACTGGTTTGAACAATGATCGATGAAAATGAAGCTTATTTTGCTTGGGTATGACGTTTGATCTTAGGTTGGAGGTACAGAGTAGTAAGCTTTGTTTGTATTTGATATCCAGCTCTGTCCTTTTCAGCACCTTTTCTATTCAGGGTGGCTTTAACAAAAATAATATCTACACTTTTAATTTTACAGCCTCCTATGGTCAGGTTTTGTTGGACCGAAAATTATTTCCTTATTGAGTTATGAATTCAATTTTCGTTTCATTTACTTGTAGGCCAACCTGGTTTGTTGCAGATTCTAGGCTCAAAGATGCTCTTTTAGTATCTGAAGTTGATTGTGCGTATGAGTTATATTGACTTTAACCATGTGGACTAGTTTTTTTAGGACACTAAAGTCAAGTATTATTTTGTACAGGGTTTTTCTGTCGATACTTTTATACACTTGGTTGATGTCTTCAAACTGTTGGTGCACATCAATGTTATATTCCCAGCACTTTTCGAGCACATACTTAGCTTATAACATCAATGTTATATTCCCAGCACTTTTCGAGCACATACTAAACTGAGAATATATCGTCTTTCGTAGACCGCTAACTTCAAAAGCCTCCCTGACACTCTCTTCTAATACATTCATAATAACGCTGTAATTTTCTTGCTTTAATTTGGAAGAGCACTTTGTAAGACGTTTACAGTAGAGCGACGACTCTATCATTTTCATACCTTAGCTGGGCTCCCTTTTTGTATATAGAATATACGAGTATTATATATACTATACTTATACTTTTTCGCCAGTCCTCTGGCAACTATTTCCTTAACAATATTCATCATATAACTTGACTTAGAAGGGCACTAACCTAAGATGCGAGTACCCGTCTGGAGCAGTTATGATTGTATTATATCTACGTCAGGAGTTTTGCCTCTTCTGAGATCACGTACTGCAGCCTGTACTCATATTTGGGGTGGTGATGGAATTGCGACCTTTGGCTCTGTTTCTGGCATGTTCACAGCTGCAGTAGATCTTGGGGATGCTGTGTATAGCTTCTGGGAATGTTGCAGCCATCTGTTTTTAATTTGGAATATGTTACCTACAATTGCTCCTAGTTTAGTTTTGCAAAGATATGTTTATGGATTGAAGCCATCTCTTTGTTATGTAATAAAGGCATACGTCGATCTGATTTCCTGCATGGTCATCTTTTCGTTTATCTGTTGAATCTTGATGTTGATTGTCAGTCAATTGGCATATTTTTAACTTTGTCATTGGCAGGTATCGAATTGTTCTTCTTTGACCCGAGTTGACCACTGGATGTATTCTTTGTACGACTGGTTCCTTTTTCAACTGCTTCCTTACATTTTTCGTCATACCAGTCATTTTGGTACCCAAAACTTCTTCGGGCGCTACTATTACCGCATCTTTTATTGTCTCCTACATGGCTTTAATCTCATCATTACTTCTTCTCGTCTTGCGATGCTATGTTGATGCGATTTTCCAGCGAAGACAGGTACTCATATGTGGGCATTTAGCCTGTGTATATGGTACGTTGGGATAACTAATCTTCCTTGTCTACAGCTTGGGACTTAACCCTTATAAGGTAGTATTCTGAAATACAGAAAGCACCGCTCAAAATCCGACCAGTGATGAAGTGTCTTCGTCGACCGAGTCAGACCAGCGTTTCCTCGATTTCCCCACTGGTCAGCGCCCTTCAGTTCTCCCAGCGAATACCTTTTTGGATATCTGTATTTCGTCCAAATGATTCATGTGGCCATACGATTTGATCATTTGGAAATTTTTATGGTTTATCAATTTTATAGATAATCGTGGGGGAATTGTATTTTATTGAATTTAAAGGTGCTCTCTCGATTTCATTCAAAAAATTTTAAATTCAAAAATCAAACTACCGCTAACAAAGTTTAGTGAATTTCGACTTCTGAGATATTTTTCTCCGTTGTTCTGACTAAGAACCACCACAACAATTTTTTTAGCCCTTTTGGTCCACACATATCTAACCACAAGGGAGGGAGAGGAAATTTTTTTGTATTCTATTACAAGTGTTTGCTACAAAAGACCCTTATTTCATTTATTTTAGATAGTGCAAGCAATATTAGACGACATCAATATTTTCTCGTGTTCGTTAACAACCACCAAAGAACTTTTCCTGAAACTCGTCAGCGAAGCAAAGCTAGTAGGGCCTAAAAACAAATGAAAAGAAAACAAAGCTCATGGCGCCATCGAAGAAAACATACCTCAAATGCCCAAACTATCACACTTTGCGAATACAGTATCAAAAATATTAGCGAATTCGTGTATTTGGGCGCCAAAATAACGAAAACGGGTAATGAAAGAGATAAAATACGCCGAAGAATATAGCTCGCAAATAAAATGTTTTATTCAGTTTTGACGGTTTTGAAGACTAGCCGAGCACGCAGGAAAACAAAGCTCCAAATATACAAACCTGTGATAAGAACTATGTTATATTATTGGTGTGAACCATGGACTCTATCCGAAGCATCCACGAACACATTGAGCGCCTTTGAGCAACGCGTCCTGAGGTGAATATTCGGAGCGAGGTTGGATGGGGATCAATAGCCAATCCGATAAAACCACGAGCTGTATGAAATTTTTGCCCAGCCAGAGGTGTCAACGATTGTAAGACTACGGAAGCTGCAATTGGCTAGCCACATGAATCGCATGAACGAACAACGGATACCCAAAAATGTATCCGTTGAGAAAACTGAGGTGCTGAAACCAGTGGGGAAACCGATGAAACGCTGGTCTGACTCGGCCGATGAAGACAGTTTATCGCTGCTTAGTTTTCGAAATTGGAACATGCGATCAATGGACCGAGAAAGTTGGAGGAAATTTTTGCAGGAAGCAAAGGCCCGAGAGGGGTTGAAGCGCTACATAGAAGAAGCATTATTTAAAATATCGTTGACACCAATAGCTGTAATATGAATGCACCTGATTAATAACCTCCAGATAATGTCAATGATTATGGCAGTATTACTGTCAGTGGATCCTTCCTATTTTTAACTTGAGATACTTTTTACTTGACCATAAACTCTCTTCACACAGACTCCATTGAAATCGTGCCAGTTCTGATTCAAATTTAGACTTCTCCACTAGATTTGAAAGGTTACGTGGCAACACACTCCAGTATTTTACATTGAGCGATGGCAAGGAACCACTCCAGGTGATGAACGACTGGTAAGGTGAATTGATTGAATGAGTAAATTAATTGAATAAATTGTTTCATGCAAATATGTAATTGTTAATATTAAGGAAGGATAGGGTTAGGGGGTTGAAATGATGGAGTTCAAGGTAGCCAATATAAATTGTCTATCACCATCAAAGTTCACATATTGCTCGCATCACAATCGCTAAACTTGTTGCAGCTAAGGCCTATGAACTTAACAAAAACCAAAATGATGCCGGGTTGGACCAATACCTAAAAAATTAGAAGAAATAGCAAATGAATGGGCAGCATGAAGGCTAAGTGATAAGTATCGAGAAGCACAAGTTGGATCGGAAACACTAAAAGATTAAAACGAGGTTTGATTACTTGCATTTACATACATGCAGATTCTTGCCCGGATACATTTTTCCCCTTGTGACACATTCTTCGTTTGTAAAAGTGTTTTGTCACGTTTGTGTGACCGCATACTTGTTAAATCTTCTACTGCTTTATTTAAAAAAAGCAGTCAATTAATTCCAATATCTCCATCCCTAGAACGCTCAGATTATTATTACAATCTGAATTGCTATCGGAATATACCATAAATTGCATCCTTTAAATCCCGACGAAGAGTAATGGTTTCATGCATCAGACACCCTCAGTACCATCTTCCTGATATGACGGGCTAATCGGCTCAACGCTATCCTTTTCGTATGATGTGAATTTAATTAGGAGGCAATTCAAGGCGAAAACAATAAAAAAGTAAGCGATTTCACATTGATATCAAGATAATAGTTGCAGGAGCAACCGAGTATTTGCAAACTACATAGCAGAAACTGAGACAAAACAAAAATTGAATGCAATTTTGGCACGTATAAAGAAGTAAGTGATAATTTTAAACTTGACGGAGCTGACAGCAACAAAATGACAAATGCGATGAACATAATCGGACATTATTTTCAGAGTTAATGCAAACAATTTACACGAAACAAATATGGCCACCATGGTTTGGGATACCATTGTAAAGTGGCCGTGGTGGCTGCTGCAGCCTTGAACTTGGGTTCTTCCAATGCCTCCTCACACAAGCCCAAAAGCGGAGGCATGACGTCACAATGCGCACCAGGTTTTAAGACCTATTGACCTGTTCTTTTAGGACCAATTGAACAACTTTTGACAATTCCCGCTATGACGTCGTGCTCGTTAATTGCTTTCCTTCTGGGCCTGAGTAAGCAGGCGTTGGTTCTTCACCACAAGAAAAGATCCGTTGTTGGCAGAGAAAATAAAAAGCCATCGATTGTCATAATCATCTTTTGTGGCGTTTTCTTCTTTCGACGCGAACGACAATCGTCGTTTGATTTGTCGTTTTTCGATTCAAGACAGCAGATAGCGTGAGAAGAGCTAAAATAGCGTTGAAATAGCTAAGACAGCATTGGAGGAGAGCTCAAACAGCGCAGGAGTTTTCGCCAAAATTAGGAAAGTTTTTATGGGGCAGAAGCGTTGCAGAAGCTGAGCAGGACGGCCTTGGTGGCTTTTGGTGGAAGAATCGGAAGACGATAAAGATCACATCTGGTTGTGGTTTGAACAACAATAGAGGCCCCCAATATTAGTAAAAACAAAAAAAAACAAGTACCTGCACAAGGTCGGCAAGTCACGGTCTCCCGATTGTCGGTTTTGCCCAGGAAAGGAGGACAATGCCTGTCACACATTTTTTGCGTGTACCAAATGGGCCAGGCTGCAAAGGGAACTCTACAGGGAGACGGGAGAGCTCACCCCGGATAATATAGTTGCGGTGATGCTCGAATCGGTTGACAAATGGAACCAGGTGGCACATTATGCTCGGGCAGTCCTAAAATATAAAAGGGACTCACAGCAGCCGGAGGCACTGGGGCTGGGGGATTGCTCTTCTGGCTATTCCTCTTCCCCTCCTGCTAGGAAAGGGACTCCCCAGCTTGAAGGCGCCCCACGGCGTAACAAAACGAGACCTGGCCCGAAGTAATGTGTCAAACGGTTCCAGGCTAGGTTCTCAGATTGACAGGGGAGGTGTTTAGTGGGTAGTCCAAAGGTATCCTCCATGGGAGTCCCACACTGCCAGGCTCGGTGGGCATAAATGCCTTCACCTCCCTACTAAAAAAAAAAAAAAAAAAACAATATTAGTAAAAATAAATTTGGAATTTAGCATATTGTAGTTTTTTTTTGCTTATTGAATGGAATTGGAGTGAAACTCCCACCCCCAAATTTTGATGATTGTATTTAACTATACTTTCAGCCAGTTATATAATCATGCATGAAATGGTTATCAGAAGAACCCAAATTAAATCGCGCCTGGTGTGGCAGGAATCCTTCCTAACGGAGTTTTCGCAGTGTGAAGTTTGTAATTGCATGGGGTATATTCGGCGTAGTTTGAGTCGAAGGCTGTTTATTTGGATTCAGCTAGTGCAAGAATAACCAGCGGTTGTATAGAGAAAGATTAATTGCTATTTGGGACCAATTCCCTAAATTCCATAAATTTTATTAGTAATTTGAGTATAAGGAAGTAGACGCAATCATAGCGTGTGACATAAACTCGATTCCATAAAGTGTTTGAACGAACAATTGGCTTTTGAGGGTATTTAAAGGGTTCGCGAGTCGCGCAAGCCTACCCTGTCTAAACGGGTTAGCCGGAACCTTCAGTCGAAATCAGTTGGAAGATCGATATAGAGCGAAATTTTGTTACATGCTATTAAACGATCTTATCAAAACAAAAAATAAAAATTTTACAGTTTAGAGCTTTTTGAAGCATTTTACATCACAGCAACCAATCGCCAACCATTTCTCAGAAGAACTTCCAAAGAGGCGAAAAATTCACTCAAGAAAGGCAGATAAGAACGGTCCTCGATTCTATTTGTACCCAAGGCACCCATCTCTGTAGCCTATGACTACAACACAAGCAGTTGCATCAAATCGTCAAAACTTACGTAGCGTAAAACCGATAATATAACAAATGTGAAGTGAGATACATCACAGATGCCCAATCCCTGCAACCAGCTAACAGATGACTGGCGAAAAGTCAACATATACCCCATACAAAAAGGGAGTTAGGCTACGCTATGAAAATTACAGAGAGATTGCTCCATTGAGCGCATCATATGAAGTGCTGTCTAAACTAATTGAATGAAAACTGAAGCCCTTATATTGTGAAAAAAATACCATTACGGTATACCAACATAGTTTCCAGAGTTGGTATATGATTAACTAGATGTTTTCAGTAAAATTGGTACTCGAAAAAAGCTGACAATATAAAACCGATGTACAACAGTTCTTTCTATATTACAAGCAAGCATAGGATAGAAATATTCTACACAAAATAATACTAAGCTTTGGCGTTCGAGCTTAACTCATCCTCTTAACCAAGGTTACAATGCTAAACACCAAGACTCAGATCAAAGTTAAGGGAGATTCGACCGAAAGCTTCCCAACAAACTCACACCTTAAAAAAAGGGATAGGCTTGTCTCAAAGTTGCTCAATATTTCTCTGGAAGAGGTGGTCAGAAAAATGCCAGCAGACACCATAAGAACGCTACTTTACGAGCTCAATCAACTAGTATTATACGTAACGGATGCAAACATTATGTCCAGAGCGATTCCAGATGCGAAGGAAGTTTTCATACGGCTGGAACTAGAATCGAAAAAACCAGTTTCCTGGTCGATGAAACCAAAAGTAAATTCATTACTTTAACAAGGAAAGACATGCCTGTACGACAAAACCTGACCTTAGCAGGCTGCTACCTGGAAAATGTGGATAGCTTTCCACACTTAAGAGTTAAATAGAAAGAGCACAGAAAAGAATGAAATTTAGAAAAAGGCAAATAAAGTCTATTTCTCAGTACTTTTCATGCCAAAATCCGGAGGGAAAATAAAATTCTATTTTCTTGAACAGCCGTCGGGCCTTGCTTTGTTGAGTGAGCGGATTCGGTTTGACTCTATTTTTTTCGCTGTCTGAGACACCGAAAATAACTCAAAGGAGTCAAAATGCATCTGCTCATTCAACAAAACAAAGCATGACGGCTTTTCAAGAAAAAAGAGAATTGGCTTGCAGACGTCAAATAAACAGAATAATTGATTAAAATAAAATTCCCTTTAACTAGTCACTTATAAGACCTGTCCTTCTATAAAGATGTCAAACCTGGACTTTTACATATGTTTCCGATGTTTTCGAAAGGATTCTGGATGTATTTGGATGGAAAGTTCTCAGGAAGGTATATGGTGAAATAAAGTGTGGAGTAGAGTAGAGACTTTGTTACAATCAGGGGTTGTATAATGTTTATGATGACCAACCCATATCCGCATGAGTAAGGTTGTGCAAATTAAAATGGGTACATAATTTGAGGAGTTGGTATTTTGGAATCGCTAACAGATTACGATCAATTTCTCTCAACTTACTTGAAAGATAATGTAAAAAAAATGGTCAGGTCAGTTATCTTTTGTCTACAATCTGTAAGGACCTGATCACTTTGGTGGGAGAAGGAATCTTCAATTAGGTTGTAGTAAGTAGTAAAAAACTTAAAATATTATTCAATGTCAGTAAATTTTACACCTGATAAAGCACACATTGATCAACTCTTAGTTGGGGTCGTAAGTGTTCGGAGTAAGGGCGTTAGTCGAGTATAGTCAGTCACGTGTCTCTAGTTCACGATAGGTTACTTCAACCCCGACACCGTCAAACCGGTGTAGTGGGCCCTTGTGCTGGAAAAAAGAACCCGTCCCACCATATCACGACGCTAGCCTGCAAGCGCATTCACGCGTCCTCAGACAAAGCCAATTCCGGTAAGCACTAAAGCCTTGTTCGCACTATGCTAGTATTTAGTCGAGTGGAGAGTATTAAAGTAGCTAAAATACTCGCTACTGCCCAAAAATTGTTCGCACTTTAGTCGAGTACAGTTAACAAGTGAGTTTAGTTTGTTATGATGAACAACGTGCATCGCGATAAAATAAATAAGCTGATTAATCTTATCGCAATCACTATTTTAGAAGAAGTGGATGAGGAAATATGTGCAATAAAAAAAAAAGAAGGATTGGTGGATAAATAGAAGAGACAAATTAGGAGCTACAAATTGTCTTTTGTAGGAACTGGCATTGGAAGACCCCAAACAATATTTTGATTGTTTGAGGATGTCAGAAAGCTGCGTAAATCTCTTATTAATGAAAATTCAATCTCATATTCAAGGAAAAGACTTGCTATTCCAGCAATCACTAAATTACAAGTAGTTCTCTACTTTGTTGCCACTGGATGTAGTTTGAAGACACTGACGCACATGTTTTGACTTGGGAAATCGACCATATCCGAATTCATCTCAGAAGTTTGTGAGGCAATATATGAATCAGTAAAGGAATTCATCAAGGTAAGAATAAATACACCAGATATTAAGAAGCATCGATTTATTAATAAAATATTGTTGTTTAAATTTTCAACGTGGTTTTTTATAAGCCATGATTACATTTTGTTATTTTTCCAATGAAGTTTAATTGAAGAAAATACAATTAATGTTACTTCATGCTTTGGATCTATTATTGTGTCTCCGTTATAACGCCATTTTCAACTGCCCTATTCAATTTCCTTCACTACTTGCACAATACAGTACTACAAATGATGAATCACAGTCGAAAACGGCGTTCAATCGAATAAATGATGGTGTATGTAATAAGTAAAGAAATGTAAATTGTATTTTTGATACATTTACAATGTGTTTTATTGTTACCCCGATAACTTTTGCTGATCAAGTTGAGTGTTTTCCAATACTATTAAAATTATATTGCTAGACGGTAAAATATTAGAGGAAATATTGCAGTTCGTAGCATGTTCATATTCTTGAGTGGCTAAAATACGAAACGAAGTACATGCAGTGTCTTGCAAAAACTCCTCTTCAAAATTACCGATGCTGGCGTTATTAAAATGTTGAGTATCATTGCTATACGACGAATCTGTTGCACATGGTGACTCTGGCCTTAACAGTGGAGTCCTGGTCATTCTGTTTTCCTCAGATTCCTTTTGTAGGTACTGTCATCGAATTTTATTCAAATCAATTTGAATGTGCTCTAGCGCTTCTAATGCCAATAGTAAAGGCAAAGATTTAAGTTGGAGACCGACGTGTTTACCAAAGACTTGAAACTCATTTTCGTCGGCAGTAGAGTTAGTAGCTTGGTAATTTCCTGCAGTTGAGTCACCATGCTCGAAAGCTGGGAAAGTTTTCTCTTTTTTACTGATGGTGTAGATTTTGGTGAGCGAATATTGTCCACTGCAGTACTGTTTTCCTCTGCAGTTGTACTTAAGTCGCTATCTGTTGCGTCATTTTGTGGACTTTTGGAATCCTGAAAACAAACCCCCCCTCGCGATTGGACACCTTCCATCCGAAAAATCTGAAAAAAATCATGAATGTAGGCCTTAATGAGTACAACAACATCAAATACATGAGAAGTCGAAATTCACTCAACTTTGTTAGTAATAGTATGATTTATCGATTTTACGTTTTCTTGAATAAAATCTAAACGGTACTCTTAAATTCAATAAAAAGGGCTTTGTAATCATTCTAGGATTCGAAAAAACAGGCTATGAATCGATGATTACAGTACAGAGGAGTGGCCCCTGAAAAAAATTTCATGAAAAGTAGCCGATATGAGTATCAAATGAAAGTTCTCTATGAGAGCTTTTCAAAATAGTTCTAAACGACAGTTTTTGCTTCAGTGGGGGCACAGGGGGGGAAATACATGAAAAATGTGTTTCCTTCCTCGCGAATGGACACCCGTGATCTAAAAAATCTGAAAAAATTATCAAGCGAGATATTTATGGGTTTAACTTTAACAAATACCTCAGAAGTCAAAATTCGTTCAACTTTGTTAATAATAGTATGATCCTCGAATTTCACATTTGCTCCAATAAAATCGTCTTTGACATGTTTCTTGATTTTATTCGTTGCTGGTTACTGCATTTTGTAAGTTGAGTACAAAACCCTTCTGAGATGAGCATAGGTCTGTCTACCCAACTTGTTCTAGGTCCCTGACACTATGAACTGGAAAGCAATTGAGAATGGTTTTTGAAGCGAATGGAACTTTCCTGGATGCTGTGGAGCTATTGACGGTAAACATGTCATAATGAAAGCAACTCTGGGATCAGGAAATTTGTATTACAATTACAAAGGGACAAACATCATTGTCTTAATGGCTGTTGTAGATCATAATTATTGCTTTAGTTATCTAGATGTAGGGTGTAATGGAAGACCTTCTGATGGAGGCGTATTTCGAAATTGTACTTTGTATTAAGCATTAGAAAACGGTGTAATACCAAAAGGTCATGTCTTAGTAGGTGACAATGCATTTCCCTTGAAAGAGTATTTATTAAAACCTTTCCAGGAAATCACATTACATTAAAGCAGAAAATTTTTAATTATCGTTTATCACGGGTTAGAAGAATAGTTGAAAACGCTTTCGGTATATTAGCTGCTAGATTCAGAGTTTTTGAGAAACGGATGCCCTATAGTCCTGAGAAAGTTGTAAACTTAGTAGAGGCGTGTTGTGTTTTACTCAATTGGCTCTGACAAACGAAATTACAGAACAAACAATATGAATAAACAGTAGACATAGAAAATTATGAAGCAGGAACTATCATTTCTGGTAATTGGAGAGACGAGCCAGAGCGTCTTCGATTGCAACCGCTACCAGTATTTTCAAGCAATCGTTCATCCCAAAGGTCTGCAGATCTTCGGGAGAGATATGCAAATATTTTTGTCGGAAACGGATCAGTCCCTTGGCAGGCAAGAATGATACATTAAAAATTGTCGGCTCATCCACACAACAGTATAATAGAAAGGCTGACAAGCATTGTCTTATTTTGCTAAAAACTTATTATATCGACAAAATTTCGTTTTATTATGAAGAGCGTTATAACGAAATTTCATTCTCATAATTCGTGATTAATTAATTAATTTCTGTAGGTTGGTGCAAGCTTACCAAATTACTTTCGCTTTGCGTGAGTGTTGAATTTAAGTCGTGAAGCGATGCATATAATAAATTGAACCACTTAACAGATGGAATGTAAACTGATTCAGCCCCTGCGCCTGAATTTTTCAACTCCTTAATTTTTTCAGCCCTAAGAGAAGGTCAATCTACAAAAATTTGTATTGCATTAGATGCTACATTTTTCGATAACAATAGTAATAATCAATAAATAATAAATAGCGATTAAGGATGTTATGGAATTACAACAAAAAAAGTGCGAACTAACCTGATGTTTTTAATTTTCGTTTTGTTTTCTTTTACACGCGATCCTGGTATATTCATGCTTTTTTCAACGCCCTAGTAAGCACATTCCTTCATTGCTTTGTTCTTATAGTGCGGAGACGATATATTCCATAAACACTCGTTTTCAACGCATTTAGAAATAAATTTAAGCGTACTGTCTTCATTCCAGCGGAACGACATTCTCACCCCAAATATCTATATTTGACTGATTTTACACTATATACACTACTAAACTCGGTAAACAATTGAGCAGTGAATAGCAGTTCTCGCTCCAAAAAAAACAGAATGAAATGGATTGACTCGACTAAACTACTTACTAAACTACTCAACAAAATTTTTAGTGATCGGACACATTTAATTACTAAATTACTTGCCACTCGACTTAAATACTAGCCTAGTGGGAACAACGCTTAATATATTCACTTGCTGCGGCAGCAAACCATCGCTGCAGTCCTTTACGAACCATTTGAACATCCAAGTAAACACTGCATTATCCGTCGTATAATTTTCAAAACATAAAATCTCTCTGGTTTCGACTTGAAATTTATTTAGTTCAGTTCCGAAGCTCACAACAGGAAAACTCTGTTAATCAATAAACCATATTTTTGTTATATTTGTTGCCTAAAATTCATATATGAATTTTTCCACAATAAAACTTAATGACTCCTTAAAATTCAATACTCGTAAATAGTAAAAAAAAGTTGGGTTAAACAGACCTAAGCTCATGTCAGAAGGGTTTTGTATCAAACTTCTCAGAAATCCAGTCACCAGCAATGAATAACATCAAGAAATATGTCAAAGAGATGTGCACGTTCAAAGGAAAATCTGTACGAACTTGAGGCGCGTGGATTCAAAATCCTTATTGTGCGCCCGGCGTTACATTAAAATATAAAATCACGGCTAAATACAACGTAATGTCTTTATTCACGGATTACAACTAACAAAACATAAAATAGAATTCACATTGATTTCGATATTCGCATCGGAATGATCGCGTATGTAAAATAATGCTCTGCTGCTTAATGGCGTCGTCAGTCGAAGCGTTGTTGAAAAGCACGCGATACAGTTGGCGTCTCGGACAGGACTGTATAGAATGAAACTTCCTTTGTTCCTTTTTCGATTTTTTGCGATGTCCCGAGCGAAAAGATCTCTCTTGGGACAAGTGTTTGTTTGCGCGGTTTTCTCGTCATTTTTGGATGACGCGGTAGAGGCGCCATAAATCCATTGTTTTTCTACTTTCAATGGTCGCCATTTTGTTGCAAACCGACAAAAATCACTCAAATCATGAATTCTCAAAAATATTAATGTTATTGACCTTATTGGAAAATTTCAAGAAGATCAAATCAAAACTGCAGTGACTGATTGGATGGAAAGTCCATAAAATACCAAAATCATGTGTTATTGTTGTTGTAATTGGAGAAATTTCAAACGGCTATAACTTCCGTGTATATCATTCGATTTTCATCAAACTTACAAAGTTTAAGAACCCTTAGAAGGACTACGTAAATATTTCGTTCAGTTTAAGGGTACCTATACGATTTTATTGGGGAAAATGTGAAATTCGAATATCATGCTATTATTAACAAAGTTGAGCGAATTTCAACTTCTTAGGTATTTTTTGTTGTTGTACTCATATACACCTACCACCATAATTTTTTTCAGATTTTTGTGATCACAAGTGTCCAATTGCGAGTGGGGGACACACACATTTTTCGTGTATTTCCCCTCTCTACGCGTCCCTCGAAGCAGAAAGTATCAAATTTAGACCTGTTTTGAAAAGTCCTCAGCAAGAACTTTCATTTGATACCCATATCGGCTGGCTTTGATGAAATTTTTTTTCGGTAGTCACTCTCCTATATGGGGAGAACCCACCTTAAATACCTTATAATATTTTTTGTAGTTGAAATTTGAAGAAAGCACCACTTTACACCAGTATACAAAATTTGATGTTTCTAGCTTAAGTAGTTTGCGAGAAAAAGTGCTGTGACACACGGACGGACAGACAGGTCGCGAAACTAGAAGGGGTTTTGTAAAATTATTTTACAAAACCCTAACAACGTTCGAATCTAAGAACTGATTGAATATTAGAATAATTCATCACAAGTTACTTTACAAATCTATTTTTACACAAACTTAGCTATGCCTTCAATGTTCAGTGTTATTACGCCTAATCTGTGTAAAATTAGATTAACCCTATGTCTGTTTTTAGTGGTAAGCAATTTGCTATTCATTAATGTCTTACACAACTTAACATAAAGATATGGAGGTGAAAACGAGCAAAACCCCTTTCCTCCATTCATTTGGTTCAACTGAAGCGAATCGAAGTTTCCTTGTTCGTATTGAATCGAGTCATGCTTGTGTGCGTCGTTATGTCAAAGCGTTCAAGGATTTTGTTACTTTTTGGTAATTACCCTATAATTACTCGTTTTCTACGGAATGCAGTGATTAAAGCTGAAACGAGGCAGCAATGTGAAAAGGAAGGCATTTGAACGTAGCACAATCGGCTGTGGTGAGGATGATTCATTCCAAAGTCTACTTGTACATGCTCCCTCTAGTATTGGAAGTTCTCTGCTGCAGGATCCACTAATTTCTTTTTAATATTCCTCTCCATGGTAGCTTCAATCGTTGTTTGGTTTTCTATCACGCGCTTCCTGATTGTGGCCGGAGGGTGGCGAAGGACGATTGATTGGTGGTAATGTCCTAATGCTCTCGTCTATTATTCAGTATAGGCAAAATCCATACGTATTTACGTATTCTCGACGTGTGTGCTTGATGTGTCAATGCAAAGAAAGAAAACTTTCCCAAATTGGCACAAACCGAGGGTGAAGTTGTTTCTTTTGATTTATTCACACACAGTAGGTGGCGTGGGAGACCGTGCAACGTGCCACGTCTCCGATCATCTCAGCCACGACGGGAAGTTGGAGTACGGGGTAAAAGACATTTCTTTTATCTTTTCCGTTACACAGGACTTACCTATCAGCATCACCCTCTCGGCATGAGAGTTTCTGCGTTTTTCCTATTGATATGGATGGAACTCCAAAAACCAGGAGCGTGATACGTGAGTTCTACGTCGCTCTGATTGTGGATTGTGGGGTTGGTTCACTCTGTACCTGTGCAAAAGGAACTTTATTTTTATTGACAAGTCTGGCACATAGTCATTTGTCATTTTTCAGGATCTAGTGCTTGTCTATTTATATGCAAGGTTGGTTTGTGAGGCGAAAGGCTCGTATCACTATGCACCAATTTGACGAACAAACAAATAAACCATTGTTTGATTTTGTTTTCGTTGCCATTCTCAGAGGGGAGTTCAATTTCGCAAACTTTGTCGTCGTATTTTATGCTCTCCCCGCAAAAAAGCGACGACCTTATCAATTTATGTTTCCTGAATTGATTTACTTTAGTGAGTGTACTTAACATGTTTCTTTGGAATTGAAATGTAGTGGGTACTTGAAATAAAAGATTCTTGGGAGACTAATGAACCGATTAGATCGGTTTTCTGATGTAATAAAGTATTCAAATGGATTGGTTTATTACGGGAGGTTGCCATGTAGGTTTTATAATGCTGGGTGTGATGAGTAAATACATTTCGTGGTAATCAGATAAATGAAGAACATTTTCTGGGGAAGCTTTTCCTTTCGTTCATTGTGTTGGCATAATTAGAAAAAATTGATTATCATTCTTCGATTATGCTAAGATTTTTAATACATTATAACATAAACAAAGAAACAAAACATTCAAGCTATTTTTGATTATCAATCGATTGAATTGAATGAAAGGAAGAAATGCGTCCTCTTCGAAATGGTGGTGCCATCATAAAAACTTCCACAAATGACAATACAACCTCGCTCTACAACATTGCAAAGGATACCCTGAAGGATGAATATGATGTCATGGAGACAAAATCTCGTCAACCCAGGCTAGTAATTAGTGGACTAGAAAAACAATTTTCGTATGAGGAGTTAATTAACGAAATTCACTCACTGAACCCTAATATTGGAGAAAATGATAAACTGGAATTGGTTCATGCCAGACGAACAAAATATGGTAAATGGTTGCATATTCTGCAGGTAAATGGGAGTATGTACCAAAGACTGGTGAATAGGTACATCAATATTGATTATGGGTCTTACCTTGTGAAGGAAGACTACAATATAACGAGGTGTTATAAGTGCCAGAAATACAACCACAAGACATCAAAATGTGAAGGAGAGCAAACATGTGCTAAGTGTGGAGGAAAGCACGAAACGAAGGATTGCAAGAGCTCGTGCGAGAAATGCTGTAACTGTGCAGGAAATAGTAAGAACGTAGATTATTCCCACAGAGCAGACTCTACGGAGTGCGCAGAATACCAGCGAAGGATCACAATTGCTAGGAGGAGCATTGACTACGAGTTCAAATGATTTTTAACAACGCAAATCGATTAATTGGGACGAAATTAACGCTCTTATATGCCAATATAAGAAGTTTACGGCAAAAACTAAATGACATGCAGATTTATTTGAAGCAAAATCCTGAGATAGATGTGGTGATACTGAACGAAGTATGGATTTATCCTGAGGAATCGAAATATTTTAATATTGAGGGTTATAACTCGGTATTCTCCTGCAGACCTGGAAGAGGTGGTGGGACAGCTATTTTTGTAAAAGATAAAATAAACTTCATCATTAAACGCGATACACCTGATAAATATAATATTATAATAATCGAATTAAACCTCGTAGGCAAAAAAATTAAAATCGGTACCTTCTATAACCCGAACCGTCTGAATGCGCAAGATCTCTGCTCGGTATTCGACAACCTATATTCCTCAGAAAATAATTTATTTACAGTAGCTGACACAAACATTGATGTAATAACCGATTCCTCAGAAGCAAGGCTTTACAATGATGTACTGGATACTAATGGTGCTGTTATCATCAACAACGAAACAATTACTCGTCCTGTTTCGCATACGTGCCTCGATCATATCGTTACAAACGATAAGTCAACTGCGGGAAAAATCAATTTCATATTTGAGGATTGGCCAGAGCTGGATCATCGTGTCTTCAAAATAAGCATCCAGGGCATAAGCGCACAAAAACAAAAACCTGTATACAAAACATTCCAACACTTGAACAAAGAACTCTTCAAATCACATTTGCAAAGGTCATTAGAAGTCCGGAGTCCCCTAAACCTAATGGAACTTACGAATATGATCACAGAGTCCAAACGTTACTCCATCGTCGAGAAAAAGCTTAGATGCCGCCAGCAGACATGGATAACAAAGCGAGTAATCGAAGCCAGTATTAAAAAGAGAAAGGCTTACATAAGATTTAGAAGGAACATGGAAGATCGTGTGCTAAAAAACATGTACATACAAGCGAAAAAGGAATCAAAACGTCTTGTGAAGGAAGCTAAATTCTCTTACTTCGCTAAAGTTGGAGACAGCGGCAGATAACAATCATGAAATATGGAAGATAATAAATGAAGTAAAAGACAACTCTCCCCCCCCCGAATTTTAATACCGGATTCGCAGTTTTCTCCAGTGACCCCTAATATTTTATCACAACCAGATGGAGCAGCAACTTTCTTGAACAACTTTTTCTCAACTGTGGGCGAAAAAATTACAAAAGAGCTTGGTGATGTCCCAACAAGTAGGCTAGATCACGCTAACATCTCACCCGATTCCATGTTTCGTATTCATCCAACCAATAAAAACGAAGTTCTTAAGACTATTGAGGCAATGAAGAAAAATACGGCTCCAGGTATTGATCAGATCACGATGGAGGAAATTGCGCTTGTAAAAAATGAAATAGCAGAACTCGTGGCTAATTATTTAAATGAGCATATCAGAAACGGAACTTTTCCTGAAGAGGGGAAGCTTGCAAAAATTGTACCTATATTCAAAGGAGGAGATCGATCGGACCCCAATAATTATCGCCCAATTGCACTCTTGACCGGATTTAGTAAAATATTTGAAAAAGTAATTAACTCTCGCTTAACATCCTTCATATTAGATAACTCTATCCTAAACTCCCGCCAATATGGCTTTCAGAAAAACAAGGGAACGTTTGACGCTCTACTCTCGGTAACGCGATTCATCAACGAGAGACTTGATGTAGGGGATTATGTTGTTGCCATTTTTGTGGATCTAAGGAAAGCGTTTGATACGGTCGATCATGACCTCTTACTTCGAAAACTAGAAGCATATGGTGTTCAAGGCACAGCAAATAAACTATTTCAAAATTACCTAAAAGGCAGACTGCAGAAAACAGCATTTAATAATGTTCTGAGTGACCCGGCACCAATGAAATCAGGTGTTCCACAAGGCTCAATACTTGGCCCAACCTTGTTCCTGCTATACACTAATAATTTAAATACATGCAGGCTAAGTGGTAATTACTTTTTATATGCTGATGATACAGTGCTTCTTTACTCGGGACGCGATAAAAATGACATCGGAGACGCTATCAACGAGGATCTAAATTCATATAATTTATGGTTGAAAGAGAATAAATTAGCGTTGAATATTTCAAAGACAAAATATATTATCTTTAAGCAAAAAAACAGGGAAGACATAGATGTTGATATAAAAATTAATGGTGAAAAGCTGCAAAGAGTGCTCGAACTTAAATATCTTGGCCTTACTATCGATCACCGTCTGACCTGGCTCCCGCATATAAACAACTTAAGGAGGCAATTAGCACCAATAATTGGATTGTTACGAAGATATGAGGAATTTCCAAAAAACATCAAGCATCTTGTTCTGAATGCCTTCGTACTGTCAAAAGTACATTACGGAGTGGTAATTTGGAGTCAGTCCTCAAAGCAACACCTAAATATAATTTCCAGGATATTAACCAAGGCGTATAAAAATATACATAATCTCCCAAGGCTCACACCAACAAACATAGTGTATCAATCATGTAACGCATTAACTTTTAACCAAATCATTAAAATGGAGAAAGCCAAGTTTATCTTCAAAAGTTTAAATCTCAGCTTGTCGTCACAAACACCATTTATTAAAGTCTCACAAAAGAATCAATACAGTACTAGGAACGCAAACCAATTTGTAATTCCTTTTGCAAGGACAGATCGCCTGAAGAACGATGCTACAAATGACGCCCTTCGTATATACAACAATCTTCCAGGATCAGTTAAAGAAGCGAATTCTCTTATGGTTTTCAAGAAAAGACTTAGGAACTATTTAATGAATAACGATTGAAGTTCAGTGCAGAAACTTTCAACATAGCATCTTAGGTCAATTATTGATCCTATCTTCCAGTAATTTCAACATAGCATCTTAGGGCATTGTTGACCCTATCGTCGAGATGCTTGAAGAGACAGCTATTCTTTTAACTCAGAGTTTTTTTTTTACTGCGTCGAATTTATAAATTTTTTTTTATCTCTGAGAGCTGATCACGATATGGACAATACAAGATTAACCGGAGGACTTCACATATTTTTGTGTGCCCCCTTATACCGATGTGTTATACATTGCCTGGGTGGCACACCTGAGGAAACGACGAAATGTGAAGTGCAGATCGCACGAGCTTAGTGCGACGAAGAAAGTGTGATGGAGAGAGTGGAAGGGAATGGAGGTAAAAAAAAAAAAAAAAAAAAAAAAAACTATTGTTGGTATCTATATCCTTTCATAAAAGCAAAAATTATCTTGCATTAGGATAAGGACAACAAGCTTCATCTATTTTCATCACAAGCTCAACTCATTCTCTGCTCAGCTCGAATTAGTATTGTTTGTTTAGGGTATTTAAATAGCTGAACCTTTAATTTCGAAATGAGGACTTGACTAATATACAGATTCCATAAAATGAGTTCTAAAAATTATTATGGTTATTATGATTTTCAACTCGCCACTATTTTGTTTCAAGTGTTTTGACCCCGTCGCTTGATTAGTCATGATAACACATGAATATTATAAACCATTTTTACAATTTTTATCAAAATTCCTACATATTTGTAGTGTCTAGGTCCGTTGCAAGCGTGTATCTCCCTAGTATCACGTGTTAATGTTGTTGTAATTGTTAGATATTCAATCGGCTATAACTTAGCAGTTTATTGTTCAGAAAACTTAGATTTTAGATTTTGGGAAATTTAAGGGTCCCATCTAAATTCAAAGAAAAATTGTCAGTTCAAGTACTGTTTTGAGAAGCTCTTATAAAGAAATTTAATTTGATACTCATATCGGCTACCTTTGATGAAATTTTTTGTTCAGCAGCCACTCCCCCGTACTGTAATCATCGATTCATGGTAAACTTTTTGAATCCTAGAATGGTGACAATACCCATTTGCTAGGAGCTCTGTCCTGCCTCCTCGACTTGTTCAGGCATTCATTAAATTGAATCAAGTGTTAAAATCATGCGCCTTAAACGTTGAAGTTACCTATCATTCCTGAAATTTTCATGCAAATCCTAGCAAAGCTGTAGTATCTGAGTCGGTAAAAAGCGCATATTGTTCCATAGCCTATGTTTCCATAGTAAAACAGCGCATATTGTTCCATAGTAATACGGGAAAATTCAAATCGCTATAACTTCATAAAATACCATTCGATCTTTATGCAATTTTTAGGATAGAATAATCTTATAAATAGCTATCTGTGTACTGAGTTTCATTAAATTTAAGGGTATCGTTAAGATTTTATTCAAGAAAACATAAAATCGATAAATCATACTATTACTAACAAAGTTGAGTGAATTTCGACTCCTCATGTATTTGTTGTTGTTGTACTCATAAAGGCCTATATCCATGATTTTTTTCAGATTTTTCGAGTCAAAGGTGGGCGGGGGGACACAAAATTTTCGTACATTTCCCCTTCCCCTGCACCCCATGAAGAAAAATGACCTGTTTTGAAAAGTTCGCATTAAGACCTTTCATTTGATACCCATATTGCCTACATGCGATGAAAACTTTTTTTCAGGGGCAACTCCCCTATATAGAGAGACCCCCCTTAAAGACCTTATAAATTTTTTTTCGTGTTGAAAATTTGAAGAGGGCATCACTTCGCACCTACTTACAAAATCTTATGCTTCTAGCTTATGTAGTTTGCGAGAAAAAGTCGGTTGACACACGGACGGACAGACGGATGGACAGACGGACAGACAGGACGCGATTTTAGTAGGGTATTGTAAAATGATTTTACAATACCCTAAAAAAAGAGGTGCGAATGTGAAAAAATAAGTTTAAGCAAACTAATATCGCATTAAAAATTATTTTAATCAAAAATGAAAAGTTGCAAATAAAATGGAAGGTGCAAGTGTGAAAAGGAACATTAAACCCTTTGATGGGGAGAAATATAGTGTGTGGAAGCTCAGAGTGCGTGCTTTATTGACGGAATTAGACGTTATCAAAGTGATTGATGATGTGGCGCCAACAGATGGAACGGAGGAATGGAAGAAAGCTGAGCGCATAGCAAAGAGCATTGTAGTAGAATATTTAGCAGATACTTTTCTTGGCTTTGCGAAAGCCACAAATACGGCAAAAGATATTCTGAACAGCCTAGATGCTATTTATGAGAGAAAAAGTCTTACCACCCAGTTGGCTTTGAGAAAGAGACTATTAGGATTGAAATTACAATCTGAGTGTACCCTGTTAAAACATTTCAATGCCTTCGACAATTTAATCAGCGAACTACTAGCAGCCGGTGCAAAGTTAGATGAGACAGATAAAGTCGCACATTTATTGCTGACACTTCCAAATTCATACGACGGTGTTGTAACAGCTATAGAGACGCTATCAAATGAAAATATAAGCTTGGCATTTGTTAAATCGAGATTACTAGACTAAGAAACTAAATTAAAAAATGAAAATCGTGATACGAGCATGAAAATGCTAAATGTGGAGTGTAGAAGTGACAATAATATTGAAAGTTTAAGAGCAAAGGACAGTCGTGATGTGAAAAATGATAAATTTAAATCGACTAGAAACAATTTATTCAAATCTAATAAAAGGTTTAAATTAAAATGCCATCAATGTGGAAGAAAAGGACATAAGAAGATTAACTGCTTCTATTATAAAAAGAACCTCGATTATAGAGGTACCGAAAGGAAAAGAACAGTGCAGACAGTTGAGTTGGTAGATACATCAGTGCCAAGATCAAATGGGGACACAACAGCTTTTGCTTTTATGGCTGGATATCATCATGAAGAAACAGATATAGAGGAGGCAATCAATTTTATATTAGATTCTGGAGCACCGGACCACATAATACACAGGAAAGACCTGACAAAGAATTTTGAGAAGCTGGAAATACCTGCTAGAATTGCTGTTGCAAAGAATGGCACATTCGTTGCAGCGACAATGAAAGGCAAAATAGATGTTATCAGCAACCTAGGAATAGGAGGAACTTTAGAAGATGTTCTCTTCTGTCCAGATGTGTCATATAATCTGCTGTCTGTGTCAAAAATGCAAAGTTCAGGAATGACAATCGTTTTCAATAAGAAAAGAGTACAAATATATAAAGGTGGTAAGATAATAATGATTGGTAAGTTCTTAAACAATCTTATTTCAGTAGACTTTAAAATTGTTTTAAAATTGAAAATTCAATTCAAATATTTAATAGGGTGAAAATAAATTACGAAATATAGCACCAAAGACTGGGTCATATTAGTAAAAATAAATTTCAGGAACTAAAGAACAAAAGAATGATTGCAGATTTGAGGGAAATTGAACAAATCAAACCAAATGATGGTTTATGTGAGCCTTGTATTAAGGGCAAACAATCGTGTCTTCCATTTAATAGAAGTAAAGACAAAAGTTATATAAAACGTCCATTGTTGAATATACATTCAGACGTTTGCAGTCCAATCACCCCTACTGCAATAAACAATAAAAATTATTTTGTTCTATTTGTTGACGAATATACTCACTATTGTGTTACGTATTTATTAACACATAAATCAGATGTATTCTCTTCTTTCAAAGATTTTGTAAATAAAAGTGAGACACATTTCAACTCCTAAATAGTGAGACTGTATTGTGACAATGGGGGAGAATATTTGTCTAAGGAAATGAAGGAGTTTTTCGTTCAAAATGGTATTAGTTATCACTTGACAGTTCCACGATCCCCACAGTTAAATGGTGTATTAAAGCGCATGGTAAGAACAATAACTGAAAAAGCCCGTGCAATGATAGTTGGTGCTAATTTAAGTAAAGTTTTCTGGGGCGATGCTGTTCTTACTGCTACATATTTGATTAACATAACACATACAAAAGCTCTGAAACAATGTAAAGCACCATATGAATTGTGGAAAGGTAAAAAGCCACAAATTAAAAACTTGAAAATTTTTGGTTCTACAGTCTATGTTCATAACAAGACCAGTAAAACGAAGTTTGAAGAGAAATCTTGGAAAGGTATACTGGTAGGGTATGAACCAAACGGCTATAAACTGTGGGGTGTGGAAACTGGAAAATATGTGATTGTAAGAGATGTGAGAGTAGATGAAGTTAATTTTAAAGCATCAAAACCTGTTTCAAAAATTGAGAGGGTTAATATGGATGGCTCTTCTGAGAAAACTGACCCATATTCAAAGTCAGTAACAAACTCAGAAAAATCTATTGATGATAATCGTAGAGATACTTCACATATGGAAAATACTCGAAACGAAATTGATAATGCTCCTACACAGAGTAAAGAAAGCACACAAAGTGATAATATTCCATCCCAAGGCAAAGAAGATAGGAAAAGAAAAATCCCAGAACTTAGAAGAAGTGAAAGGATCAAACAAATTCCTTCTGTGTCTTATAATCAAGAAAATATTATAGACACTGAAGATTATTTGATGTGTGCTCAGTCAGTTGTCTGTAATATTCCTACTTCGTATCAAGATATTCAAAATAGTGACGAAAAAGATAAATGGGAGAAAGCTATTAAAGAAGAAATAAATTCTCTTTTGGAAAATGAAACCTGGACCTTAGTAACAAGACCGGAAGGTATAAACATTGTTGATTGTAAATGGGTATTTAATATTAAAAATGATGAATTTGGCAAACCCATTAGATACAAAGCCCGTCTTGTTGCAAAAGGATTTAGTCAAACACATTTAAAAGATTATAACGAAACATTTGCTCCTGTTGCACGAATTGGCAGCATTAGGCTTTTAATAGCTTTTGCCAATCAATTTAATTTATTGGTTCATCATATGGATGTGAAAACTGCATTTTTAAATGGTAAATTAAAAGAAGATGTATACATGAAAGTTCCTGAAGGAATAGATGTTAAAGAAAAATACCAAGTCTGCAAATTAAATAAAGCTTTATATGGCTTAAAACAGGCTGCAAGGTGTTGGTTTGAAGAATTTGAGAAAACTCTAAGAGAAAAGTCTTTTCGAAACTCCCCTGTCGATCACTGTATTTTTATATTAGATAGGGGTAACATGTTTGAAAATATTTATGTAGTTCTGTATGTTGACGACCTTGTAATTATATCTTTGTAGAATAGATAGAATGAAAAGCTTTAAGAATTATCTCACCAATAAATTTAGAATGGTTGACTTGAAAAGTATTAAGCATTTTCTTGGAATTAAAGTAACAAGATATGAAAATGAAATAACGTTAGACCAAAGTGCATATATAAGGACAATTTTGAGCAAATATAATAAGCATGATTGTAAGACTATTAATACGCCTTTGGAAAGTAAATTGAACTTTACAGCCTTGAATTCAGATGAAAAGTGTAATGCACCATGCCGAAATTTAATTGGTTGTTTGATGTACTTAATGGTATGCACAAGGCCGGATTTGAGTATTGTGGTTAACATTTTGAGTAGGTATATGAATAAAAACAATACAGAATTATGGACATCTCTGAAAAGAGTCCTAAGGTATTTAAAAGGTTCAATGGACATTAAATTAACCTATTAAAGAAGTAATTATAGCAATGCTTTGATTGGTTTTGTGGATTCTGATTGGAGTGGAAATGATATCAACGATAGGAAAAGCACAACAGGATATTTATTTAAATTATATGAGACGAATACAATCTGCTGGAATACAAGACGGCAATTGTCAGTTGCAGCTTCGCCCAAGGAAGCTGAATACATGGCTCTTTTTGAGGCAGTAAAAAAGCATTATGGTTAAGATCATTAGCAATAAGTATGAATATAAATATGTCTAAGCCCATAGTAATTTATGAAGATAATAATGGTTGTATCGCCATTGCTGATCATCCAACAAGCCATAAAAGATCAAAGCATATTGATATTAAGTATCATTTTTTAAGAGAGCAAATAGAGAAAAACGTAATAAAATTAAATTATATTCCAACAGATATACAACTAGCAGATGCGCCGCAAGATTTCAACAGCTCAGAAGTGGAATGAGTCTACAGTAAATGGAGTGATATCAATAATTTAATGTTAAATTTGGTAATTTAAGGAAAAGTCTGATTAGGTTTTTCTGGGTTTTCCCTAATCCTATGCAGCGGATGCTGGACTTTATGTAACCTCCCAGAAAGTACAAATTAGATGTGTCTATTTTGTAAGAAGTTAAATAATGTATATGTTTGAATACTAATGTGTATTATCCGAATACTAGACAA
Source organism: Odontomyia ornata (assembly GCA_963969285.1). Taxonomy (NCBI): domain Eukaryota; kingdom Metazoa; phylum Arthropoda; class Insecta; order Diptera; family Stratiomyidae; genus Odontomyia; species Odontomyia ornata. The sequence goes on from OZ017739.1 coordinate 331,112,551, forward strand.
TTTTCGATGGCTAATTTTTGAGAGGGCGTGTTGGTATCTATATCCTTTCATAAAAGCAAAAATTATCTTGCATTAGGATAAGAACAACAAGCTTCATCTATTTTTATTGCAAGCTCAACTCATTCTCTGCTCAGCTCGAATTACTATTGTTTATTTAGGATATTTAAACAGCTGAACCCTTAATTTCGAAATGAGGATTTGTGTGCACAGATGTTGAGTTTCGCGTCCTTATGATAGTTTTTCTTGTTGAAAAAGAAAATATGTTAAGAAACATCTAATGCGTGCTATTTTAAAAGGAAATATATTCGGTTATAAACTTGAACAAGAGCAAGACGTGTTTTTCTGAACGTGGACGTTTTCGATATCCTACAACTATCTTTCTTAAGCATGTTATATATTCTATTAAATTTCTACGAAAAGGAATCATAATGGAGCTTGCATCTAAATGTAAAATTTTTGATCACGAGTTGATGTCTTGAAACGCCAGTAATTATGCATTAATAAAGGGTGATTCATTATGAGGTTTGATTTTCAATAGGCTTTTTCGACAGATCACGGGTGACTTCCGTCAAACTGTAATATAATTTTCATTCAGTGTTGTTTAACAAATCATCATGGAAAGACTAACACTGCAACAACGTATCCAAATTGTTCAGCTGTATAACGAAAATCAGCATTCTGTGAGAAATGTTTTCCGTGCTCTTAGAGCAAGCTATGGTATGCATCGTCAACCTACTGAAACCATTATAGCCAATACTATCCGCAAATTTGAAACCCAGGATACATTATTGGATGATGCTCGACCAATAAGACCACATCCAGCATATGGTGAAAAGAATATAGCGGCTGTAGCTGAGAGTGTGGCTGAAGGCCGTGGCGAATCGTTTTGGCGTCGCTGTCAACAGCTTGATTGATCGTACGCAACGTATTTTACGTAAAGATCTTGATTTTAAGGCATACGAAGTTCAACCTATGCAAGAATTGTAGCCGTGCGACTAAGGTTTGCGTCGTGTTTTTGCTGAATGGGCTCTAAATCAGCTCAATGAAAATCTGCTGTTTTATAGTGAAATTTTGTTCGGTGATGAGGCGCATTTTTGCCTCAATGGATACATCAATAAACAAAATTGCCATATTTGAACTGATTAACAATCTAAAAAGCTTCAACAGCCGCAGAAATATACAGTTTGGTGTAGCTTAGGAACCGATGGAATCATCGGTCCATATTTCTTTAAAAATGAGTCCGGTCAGAACGCAACCGTCAATGGCGACCGCTATCGTACCATAATAACGGATTTTTTAACTACCTGAAGTTGAAACCCATGGTATCGGTTAACATTGGTTTCAACAAGACGGCATTATTCCGCATGCAGCGTGAAAATCAATGGACTTATTGAGAAATCATTTTGGTGAGAACCTGATTTTACGTTTTCGATCAGTAAATTGCCTAGATCGCATGATATCAGACCTTGAGATTCTTTCCTTTGGGGTTACACGAAATCTCTGGTCTTCAAGGATAAAACAGCTTCAATCGACGCGTTCGAAGCCAACATTATTCGTGTCATTCGCGAGATACTGGTCGCTATGCTGGAACATGTTATCCAAAATTGAACTCTCAGGATGGACCATTTACGGCGTAGTCGCGATCAATATCTAAGCATGATAATATTTAAAAAGTAGATGTTATAGATTGTTCTTTCGACACACAATAAAATTTTTACTATAGAATCCAACTTTATGCCGTTTGTTTGAGAATAAAAACCAAACCTTATAATGAATCCCCTTTATATTTTATCAAAATGGACTTAGAGCTTATTCAATGAGGCAAAGAAAAATATTTGTATATATTTTACGCAAAACTCAAGGTAAGAGCTTTTAAATTGCTTTGGACACTAGCATATGCACGCTTGTATATTACGTGAATACTTCCATAAGCCAACCGAGATTTTCGTTTAAAATGAATTATAGCTAATCATTTTATTCATTTGATACCCGCAGATCAATTCTCTTCTTCATTGAAAAGCCTTTGGGCCTTGTTTTTTCGAGTGAGCAGACATTTTACAACTCCTATGAGTTATCTTCAGATTTCAAAGACTTTGTGTGGAAAGAAATGACTTAATATAGATTGAGGTTGGTTTAAGCAGGTCATTCCTAGGTTATGCCAGATAGAAGCATATTAAGTTTTTATATTTTAGGGTTGTTGGATGTTCATTTGTTCTGGAGTTTCTCACATCCGTTTACAATGGAGGCTGTGGTCTGATATTGAGAAAATTGCAACAGAACTCGTAATGTAGTTTGTTGACAACATTACCGTCTGTCTATCTGTGTTTATATATTTAAACTCCTTCTGGGATGTCAAGTCTCGGTTCATTGCTTTGTTTGTGTAATAATTTCATATCTTCAGGTTCAAAAACGTGGTTGCGTAGGTACATCGCGTAGTTATAGTTCACCTGGTTGCGTTAGAATGATTGTAAGTGTTACCATGTCGCAGTCCTTGCATGTCAGTTTGTATATGCAGCTGTTCTCCTATATTGATGTGTCAAACAAGTTTATTTTCAGTTTGTTTCCAATGTTATTATATACGAGTATAAGCCGGTCGGGAAATGCTTTCGGAAAATAATTGGCAGCAGTAAGACTCGTTGCTGGCAAGATCAAGTCGACTATGTGAATAGGGATCCGTGGAGCCTTGCCCACGGGATAATTATGCTAAAGCTTAGTGGCCCACCCTAATCCTGCATATATGAATCAAAAAATATTGACGCTGTCCACAGCAAAATAATAGTCGAGTACCCGCTCTTCAGGCGGCTGAAACAAGAAGAGGAAATCCTACGTAGAAACCAAGGAAGATCCAGACAGATCCAGACAGCATTTATGCTGAGATATTGCACTTCGCCTTTCATCATTATCCTGATTTGCTGCTCCATGCATTCAACGGTTGCCTGCGGGAACATGTTTTTTGGAAGAATTAAAAGTAGTGCGACTCGTAATGATCAACAAAAAGAAGGAGAGTTCCCGGAGAATTTTATCAAGGGAGGACTCACTTAGGCGACTCGTGCTGCTGAGGACGCATATCCTCTGCAGTACGGCTTTAGAGTAGCACGCTCTACCATTAATGCAATAGCATGGTTGCATGGGTGGGCCAAAAGACGTAGGCACATAGCCGTACCAAGCGACGGGTTACTTTGTCGGTGACATTTGGTATTCGAAACGCCTTTATCTCCGCGAAATGGTGGACTTGGTTACAATGAAAACTCCGTTTTCTAGCTTCTGAATATCTTATGTGAATATTGTTGTAATAAGAGTGAAATGATCAATTTGAAGTTTAGCAAAGACAAGTACTTACAGGGGAATGTTAACCTGAATATAATCCGTAGTTACAAAAACATATTGAGTTCGCGTACGTAGGAAAATTAAAAAAAAATCTCTCACCTCTAAGCGTGGTAATTGCCATCATTGGTGTGTATCTAATAAGAGTGATAGCCTAAAGAGAATCAGTACACACGACAAAATCACCTTCTTCTAACATTTCTCTTCCCTAATAATTTTTCAAATTATAAAAGCAACTTAACTATGTAGCTAAACACAAAGAATTTTCATAAGTAACTTTATGTGAATTTTGAGGGACTACCTGAAGGACAGAAGTCTGCTTTATGATACCATGCAGAGCTGACGAAGATTAGATGCTGTGCTATCATCTGTTCTTGGTCCAGACCAGTGGATCATATTCTAGGATGGGGTACTGAGACTAGAGCTTCCAGATGAGTTACGTCTGATCGGCTATGCGGATGATGTTGTGGCGCTAGTTGCTGAACACACTTAGACTAGGTTTGTTCATGCGCTGAATGAGAGATTGGATGGCTGCTTGTTATGGGCAATTCAGGAATAGTGTAGATTAGCCAACACAAACACTTCCAGTAAAGTTCCATAAAAGCAACGTGGTCCGAATAGTACATCCTTGAGTCAAACTAGATTACTGAACTTTACAGTGTATAGTATGCACTCTTTGTAATGTTAAATATAAGATGTAAATCAGAATGGTAATCATACGTAAGAGCAGAAACTACTCTAAAATAAGATAGTTACCATTCCCGCACGTGCTACTGCTGTTACACAACGTCTTCAGTTTTGGAACCCTCGGCAACCTTAACCTCGCTTGCGTTGGGTTCTTTGGCTCTGATCGTAAAGCTTCAACTTAAACCATTCAAAACAGAAGGAGACGATAATGATAGTCTGAGTGGCGAATTATTTATAAAGCAGACTTAAGAATTTGCTCGAAATAACATCTCGAAAGCTAGAATATCACAACAATTCAATCTCAATAACAAGCAAGAAAGTCAGCCTCCTTACTAACCACAGGGGCACTGGCAACTTTAAATGATATTGTGGTAGCTAGATTGGCATCTGCTTACGCCAGCAACAATAACTACCATAGTTAATGCGAAGCCAATTGAGGTCGGTCGTTGGAGGTAGAATCGAAGCAACGGCAGTGCGGGGAGAATACTACCATTTTACCCCACTACCTTCCACCCCAATGCCGATACCGTATCGAGCGTAAGACGCGTGGTATGAGGGTGCGTGTTATGCTAGGAAAGAATCGCACTTCATGCTGGAATGCTCCTCCATTTAGAGCGATAAGCAGGTTTCACGTGTATTCGCTCGTCTGTCACAGCAGCGCCGCATTCGTTGGCTAGTATTTTTCTACTCGTGCAGACGTTAACACGTTTAGTTTTGCTCGTGAGTGTCACATGTTTTTTTGGAAAAAAACTTTGTTTATTTCTTTTGGTGAGTTGAAAAATATTTTTCACTGGGTTTCATTGTTATGTGTTTAAGTTAGTTTAATTGATTTTGACGTAAGATCAATGCTATAGCTCGATTGTGTAGTTAAATAAGGTCTTAACCTAAAATGGTGCTCCAGTAGCGTTGTTTGCCAGAATGAGTAGCTGGTCCATCTATCCCTGACAATCGGGATAAATGGATCAGTGACATTTGGGATAGTTGGCCCACTTGAAAAGAACCAGGAATAGTAGGACCATATTTCCTATTAGGACTTTACTTCTAGTATAAATTAAATGATACTTATCAAAATTATTTTAAACGCAAAGGTGTGTCCTGATACGTTGGTTTTTTTTATGTTATAGGAAAATGCCTACGCTCTATACCAGAAAACGCATGTCTGGGAGGGGAGAATGGTCTGAATGTAGCTTGGAAAATGCGAGAGCAGAGCTGTTCAAAGTAAGAAAATGGGAGTTAATGTTGCAGCAAAGGGGTTTGGAATACCGAAACAACTTTGAAAAGACGCATCGAGTTTTAGTAAAGGTTCCATGGGAAAAAAACTCATTGCTAGTAGTTGAAAATGAAAAAAAAAATTGTAGTACACATAAAAAATTACAATCGGGGGGGTTTACTCCAACCAGAGATTCAGTACGTTCTATGGCTTACTATTTAGCTGAAAACCTGCAATTGAAGGATAGTTTCAATCATGAAACAAAGCAAGTAGGCTACGACTGGCTTTTTTCTTTTTTGTTCGCAATCCTGAACGGTCCATTTGGCAATCTGAAGGAGTGTCTATTGCGAGAGCAAAAGGTCTAAATAAAATAGATGTCAAAGCATATTTTGACCTTTTAAAGAATGTTTTGGAAGAAAATGGTCTTATAGATAAACCTGGCAACATTTTCAACATGGACGAAACAGGTATACAGCTAAACAACAAACCAGGGAAGTTAATTGCTTTGAAAGCTTCCAAGAATGTAACTTCTGTTACTTCAGGAGAAATGGGTGAAACCATATCAGTATTGGCAAGTGTGAATGGAGAGGGTACATTCTTACCACCTTTTTGCATAATGAAAGGAAAGAACCTAAAGCAGGAGTTTTCTGACGGTTTACCACCAGGCGCTGAAATGAAAATGTCGCCAAAGTCTGGCTTTGTAAATAGCGATTTGTTTTTTGATTGGCTGAAAAACCATTTCACTCCAAGAAAACCAGCAGGAAAGGTGCTTCTTCTTTTAGATGGACATACATCACACACTAGCTGCGTTGAAATGCTAGAGTTCGCAGAAAATAATCAAATAATTTTGATGAGTATTCCTCCTCACACCAGTCATTGGATTCAACCGCTAGACCACGCTTTCTTCAAGTCGTTAAAAATGAACTATTATTCTGCTTGCTCAAAACACGTGACCAATAACCCTTCAAGGAAGATAACACGACTGCAGTTTGGTGCGCTTTTTAGCATAGCTTGGGATAAGTCAGCAAACGCAGAAAATGGAATAAGTGGATTTAGAACGCGTGGAATCATTCCATTTGAACCTGATGCGATACCAGACTAAGCTTTTTTGTCAGAATCAATGGACTCTAGGCCTCTAGATACGTCTCTTGTTTTCAAAAACGTTATGACTGGTGTTGATGTTGCTGGCTCCGGTAGTTCAAAAAATGATCCCACTGTTGCTGGTCCTAATAGCCCAAGTGATGATGTTGCTGTGGCAGGTTCTAATTCCTCAAGAAACGGTTGTAGTGCCAGTACTTCAAGAAGCTTTGAAAATGTTCCTTTACCTGGACCTTCTGAAAAACATCAGAATAAATATAAAATTGTGACCCCTTCAAAGTTATTGGACAAACTACATCCAGTGCCTTGTGTCAACAAAGTTCAGGCTGTGATAAGAAAAGTTCAATTTATATCAACAGTGTTAAGCTCTCCAGAAAACATAATTGCTCTGAAAAAGGAAAAAAAATTAGAAAGAGTCAAAAATTAAAATAAAAGAAGAAAAGAAGAAAGACAAGGAGGAAAAAAAGAAAGACCGAGAGGAAAAGAAAAGAGAAAAGGAGAAACAGAAGCTAGAGAAAAGAAATTTCGGAAAAAATAGCTCTAGAAAAACATGGTCCAACTATCCCAGACTTACCCTATCTAGTTCGATGGAAAACCATGACAGAACAACCGTACACGATTTTCGTTGTGTTCGGAGAACTTTCAAATGTTTATTACTTCCGTGAATGCGATTGAACTTTATTGAAACTTTCAGACTATGAGGCCTTTTCCTTGGACTACTTAAATTTAAATTTGAGGGTGCCCATATGAATCCACTGGGAAAAACATTATATTTACAAATTCTACTATTATTAACAAATTCGAGTGATTTCAGCTTCCAAGCTATTTTTTATTGTTGTACTCATTAGAATCTACCACCATGTTTCAACTTCAAAATGTATGTTTTCATCAACAGTTAGCAGCCTATGCTTTCAATGCTGAATTTGGCGAAAAATAATTTGAATTTATTCAATATTCTCGGTAAAACTGGCGGCCATTTGGTTTTCTTCTACAGCTTCTCTCGGGCCTTTGCTTCCTGCAAATAGTGCCTTAAAATATCTCGGTCCATTGACCGCGTCCTCCAATTTCGAAATCCGAGCAGCGATGAACCGTCTTCGTCGACCGAGTCAGACCAGCGTTTCCTCGGTTTCCCCACTGGCCGCCGGCCTTCAGTTCTCCCAACGAATACCTTCTTGGATATCCGTTGTTCGTCCATACGATTCATGTGTCCAGCCCATTGCAGCTTCCGCAGTCTTACAATTCTCGAGACCTCTGGTTCGTCACAAATTTCATACAGCTCATGGTTCTTTCGAATTCGCCATTGATCCCCGTCTAGCTTCGCTCCGATTATTCGCCTCAGGATCCGTCGCTCAAAGGCGTTCAATATATTTGCGGATGCTTGGGTTAGGGTCCATGTTTCACACCCATAGCATAACATAGGTCTTATCACAGATTTGTATACTTGAAGCTTTGTTTTTCTGTGTATGCAGCTGGTCTTCAAGATCGTCAATACTGGATAAAATATTTTATTTGCGAGCTGTATTCTTCGGCGTATTTCCTCGCTTTCATTGCCCGTTTTCGTTATTTTAGCGCCTAAATACACAAATTCGCTAACATTGTCAATACTGTATTCGCCAAATATGATATGTTGTGTAATCGGGGTATTTTCCCTCGACTGCGTCAAGAGCTTTGTTTTATTTTCATTGATTTGTAGCCCTACTAGTTTCGCTTCGCTGTCGAGTTTCAGGAAAAGTTCTTTGGTAGTTGTTAATGACCGTGACAAAATGTTGATTTTGTCCGCATAGGCTACTACTTGGATTGACTTGTACAGTAATGCAGCTCGTGTAGCGAAAGGTAGCTTCCTTATGACAGACTCCAGAGCCAAATTGAATATCAATGGGGCCAGCCCATCTCCCTGCTTTAGTCTGATATTTGTGTCAAAGGCATCGAAGAGTTGATTATTGATGCGGACTTGGGAGGTCATCGACGTCATTGTCATTTTGGTAAGACGAACTAATTTGGCTGGGATGCCAAAGGCAAGTAATATTTGATACAGTACGCTACGATCAATACTGTCGTATGCTTGCTTGAAGTCAACAAAATTTGGTATACGTCTATGTTGAGCTCCCAGCACTTTTCAAGTGCCTGCTTGAATGTGAACAATCGTTCTAGCGTCGATCTAGCTGCTCTAAAACCACCTTGATACTCCTCAATAATACTATTGGTGTATGATCTGATTTTATTTTCTAAGATTTTAGAAAATATTTTGTACGCCGTATAAAGTAGTGATATGCCTCTATAATTTTCGCACTGTAACTTGTCACCTTTTTTGTGGATAGGGTCTATAATTGATTGGCTCCACTCTTTCGGCATATGTTCTTGTTGCCAAATGTGCTGGTTGACTTGTGAATAGCTTGATGAACACTACTAACATCATATTTGATGAGTAACACTGGAATCTTATCAATGCCTTGCGCTTTATTACTCTTTTGGGTTTTGATGATGGAGCAAACTTTATCCAGAGTTGGTGGGGCCAATGAAAACTCTCCGCAGACATCTATAGGCTCTGATGTTGTGGAACTGTGCGGAGGATTAAAGAAGTTTTTATAATATAATGCCCACCTTTCCTTAATCTTGGTTTCATCAGCGATGATTTTGCTGATGTCATCACGACAGAGCGTTGTTTTGGACTGAAACCACATGTCAGGCTTTTCCCTACTTTGTATGCTTACATCTATACTTCTCATTTGGTCATTATAGTATTTTCTTTTCTTAATCCGAATTATCTTATTCGCTACTCTTCAGACATTTTCATAGTGTTCTCTCTTCGTCCTGGTTTTCCTACCTTCTTATTCTTTGTACGCCTGATTCTTTTCCTCTAACGTATTCTGGCACTCATCATTGAACCAATCCTTCCTCTTACGCTAGGCTTGATGCCTGATCGTCTATTCTGCCACCGTCCTTATAGCCGCTTTCACTTCCATCCAGAGCTCGTTCGTCGTCTTTCTTGATACGTCTGATAAGATGGAAGCCAGCTGGTTGTCGAGGGTCTCCGTGGAATTTTCAGCCACAGACGCCATTTGAAGCCTTTTGATGTTAAATTTCTATTGCGGGCTGGTCTTCGCCGAATATGCCTTTGACATACGACATCGATAGATCAGTTTGATCAAGTAATGATTTGAGTTATAATTGGCTCCTCGGTATGTACGGACGTCAAGTATGCCCGAGGCCCAAGGTTATTGGATCAGAACATGGTCGATCAGGTTTTGTGTGTTGCCATCTGGTGATACCCAGGTCATTTTATGAATGCGTCGATGTGGAAAGCAAGTCATACGTACGACTAGATTTCTACTTTATGCAATGTCAATCAGGCGCTGGCCGTTGCCATTTGTTTCAGTTTGTAGTTTTAAGTTGATCTCCTTAACATTTTCAGGTAAGATCAGTTACATAAATATTTTTAGGAATTCATGATTTGAGTGATTTTTGTTAGTTTCCAACAAAATGCTGACCGTTGAAAATTGACAAACAACAGATTTTCTTTTAAGCGTGCACATATCTTTGTTATGTTTCTTGATATTCTTTGGCCAAATGGTGTGTTATGTGAAAAAGTGTTGCTGTTTCTATCATACGGAGCTCCGTACATAATTTGAGCAGAGAAGTCCCTTAAAGTCTTTTTCTCTGAAATAGGAATTTCCGGAGATTGATTTGTTGATTGCATCTATTAATAAGATATTTTTAAAGGCTTAAAACTGATTTCAAATTTTTAAGGAAAATCACTCTAAACTAGCCCTTCCTCCTAAGCCTGTAGTCACAAAATGAGGTACTTTGATGGGGGCTGCTGAGTACTACTCTAAGAGCTTGGACAAAATAAAGGACATTGTTTCAAAAGCTAGATGGCGAGCATCGTAGCCGTATCTGAAGCCCGGAGATTGTTGCAAAACCCCGTTTTGAAAAAGAATTTGGCTTTTATCACCAGCAATTACGCTATTATTGCACCCACTATCACGCAGCTTGAATTTCGGAACGTGCCTTTATTACAAAACATAGAATGGAAGATTGTGCCAGTGGAAGTAGGAAACAGAATTTTGACGAAATTGGAAGATTTACTACAAAAATCCAGGCCAAAATGACACACTGTTGGTTGCTGACGTCATAACTTGAAAGGAAGTGGCAATGAAATTGTCATCAGAATGAAACCCTTTGAAAATAGCCGCTTTCCAAAACGCTCCAGCTAATTCAGTGGACGTCGGATGCTCTTTCAGCAGATACAAGTCTATACTAAGATCCAATCGACGCAGTTTTCCGTTTCAAAATTTAAAAATGTATGTAGTTTGCAACTGTTTTCCTAATCATGATTATGAATAGCTTAGCTTGTTTTTCGAAATTCATTCAAATGATTTTATTGTATTACATATTTGATATATTCCATGCATATTTGTTTAAAAATTAATATTCATGTATGAAAATATATCGTTTTTAATTACATATAAATCCTAGCCCTAGTCAAGAGCATAAGCCTCCAACTAACGCGAAAATAGAATAACTTTATCTTTAGAATTAAAATTTTGAATGAGCAACATAGCACAAAAGTTAAAGTTACGTTTCGAGCATTGAAACGTTACTAATTACGGTTTTGCAAGGTTCTTATACAATATCTTGTAACTTCAATGTTCGTTCCGGTACTATTTCATAATATTATAGTACGTCAGTACATTTCCAAAGTATGAATAGAATATGAGTTTGAAAACGTCATTTGCGTTTTCATGATGCCAGTCACCTTGTCTTTCAAAATCAGGTTGCATCATTTGTTTACCAAAATTTCTTACACAACTCTCTATACGTAACTTTCTACGTCAAAAGATAACGTATGTTCGCCCCAAATATTCGAAGTCTTCATGTGTTTATATAACATATGATTCCGTCAAAAACACTTCTTATATTCAGGCAAGTTAGGATATTGGGAGAGAAACGAAACCAAACATGAGCAAAACCTTGAAAGATTTGAACAGACTCCTTTACGACCTGAATAAAGTTTGCAAAAGCAATAAATAACAACAGTGTATCTACTTTTCCCTCTCAATGTCTGTCTGCGTGTGGGAGAGTGAGTATCGACTTCATTTCACTTTATTTCAAGTATATCGTCAGGAAAACTTGAAGCAATCGATTCAAAGGATCCTCGTCAACAACCAAAACTTACTGAGTATACAAAAACGAAAAGAAAAAGATAAAAAAAAAATCGTACGCCACATGATGAGCGAAGGAAGAACGCATGGAAAAAGTTTACGCGTATCTTCATATTGTTGTATGTATGTATTTCATTCATTTTCCTAGCTGGACAAATAATATTTTTCTTGTTGAGCGTTCAAGTTTTCCTACTCATATATTTGCGATACGCAAGAGTGATGAATTCCTGGCAACACATGTGGATGAGTATGTTTGTTTGGAGGAGGCATGCCTTTTCATATTGCCATTGTAAATATAGACATGCTTGAATGTAGTACAACGCCAAAAAAGTCCTTCTTTAGGCGCATCTTATATTTATGTGGCTTTTGTTTGCGTTTGATGTCTGCTATTTTATGTGTCTCCCTAATTTAATGATAGGCCAAAGATGCTTCATGGCAGAAATGCTCAAAATATACCTTTAATTTTATTTCGGTCAAAAGGATGCGGTATTATCCTTGGAATATAAATGTTTACTTTCATTATTTTTCTTTGCCATAGTAAAGTAAGACAAATACTTAAAATGACACAAAACAAGCTTGGGAAGAGCGGCCAAATTTAATGCAATACATTCAAAGTCCGTGTGGTGTAGTGGTTAGAGTACTCAGCCCCCATAAGCGAAAGGCCCCTGGTTCGAATCCCTTTGGCGACAATAAGCCCGTTCAGTCAAGATACGCACTGGTTTAAAATTAGAACGTATCGCAGCTGGGTGAATGGACACATGGCCAAAGCGTGATACTAACCATATTATTTTCCCAGTGCCGATACATTCGTTCAAGATAATGAGGTACTATAACTATCTCAATACGACGGCCCGAATGTGGCCATAGCTCTAAAGCATGAAAAAAAAATGTCGAACCCTTGTGCAGGTTTTATGATATGCAATGCAATAATGATATAAATATATAAGTTGGGGATCGTGAAAGAGCGTGTATCTAGGATATAGAAAAGCGGCATAAATAATATTTTACAAATGCTGCAGCTTTCATGTTTCAGTGGCTATTAGTGTCATTTTCATTTATAGAGGTCTAAACTTAATAAAATTTATCTTTATACAGGGTGGGCCATGAGGGTGTGGGTGGGCCATAAGTGTGTTGGCGGTTTAAGTATTCGATTTAAAAAAAACTACGAAACATTGGACAACATTATTTTTAAGTCTTAAAAATTCCTATGCTTCTACTTTTTAACAATACAAATATATTTGTGTTATGTTTTGTAGTTTTTTTTAAATCGAATATTTAAACCGCCAACACCCTTATGGCCCACCCACACCCTTATGGCCCACCCTGTATGAAAGAAAGACTAGCAACATTGCAAAAATAAAGCTAAAGCATTTTGAACAATATAGTTCGAATGGCTTTGCTACATGCCAGATACGTAGTTCTGGACTATCCCTGATAGAACAGCAAAGTTCTCATTTAATCCAAATTTTTATAGTCAGGGAGCAAACAAAATAAAACACTATATACTTGCTTCAAAGTATCACATTTCTACCCATTGCCTTTTATCCGTCAATTGTTAGGAACGAAATTGTAGTACAATAAGAGAGCCAGGTTCTGGGGGCGCATAATTGGAACGCAACTAGACGAGGACCAATGGCTAATTCGATATAACTATGAGCTGTATGAAATTTTTGACGAGCCAACAGTTGCAAGACTGCGGAAGCTACAATACGCTGGCCACATGTATCGTATGGACGCACAACAGATACCCAAAAAGGTAATTGTTGGGGGAACTGAAGGCCGGAGACCAGTGGGGAAATCAAGGAAACGCTAGTTTGACTCGGTCAGTGAAGACAGTTCATCAATGCTTGGATTTCAAAATTGGAGGACGCGGTCGATGGACGGAGACAATTGGGGGCGGTTGTTGCAGGAAGCGAAGGCCCAAAAAGGGCTATAGCTCTACGATGAAGAAGAAGAGGAAATGAAAGCCTATCAAATGTTTGAGTTTCATCAAATGTTTAAAAAATTTTCAAAAGGGGTCAGTATCGACTTGAAGCATTATAATTGTCCGTGAAGAACTGCAGCGATGATCTGCTGCCTCCGCAAGTGAAGATATTAGCGCGCGCCAGAATTGGTCTTGTCTGAAGACGCATTAATGCTCTGACATACTAGCATTGTGGTGTCGTGGGATCGACTATTTTCCCCAGCACAAGGACCCCCTACAAAAAATCTCACATCCACGAATTAATAGATAAAACTCCCCATTCGACAGTTTCGAGTCCGAGGTAACCTACCTAAAAGATGGAATACTAAAAAACGATAGACCGAGCCTGATTAACGTGCATGGGACTCAAGAGGATTTCGTCTTTCGTCTTTACTATTTGATAAGAGTCAGACATCCAGCTGGAAGAAGTGCCCTCTCGCACCCCCATCTGAATTGGGATCCATTGAAGACGTGGCGCATATTTTCCATTTAAATGAAAAGTCGTGCAAACATTATTTGCATAAATTTTTCCCTTAATTGAAAAATAGAAATGTTTCAGATTTATGTTAAGGTTTCATATAATGGAATCACATAAGACTTTAACATAAATGGGAAACCAAGCAGAAGGCCACTCTACTCAGCAAAAGCACCTGTAATAAAGAAAAAGTGGTAAGTTCACCCGATGGCTAGCTCATGAGTGGAGAGGCCAGCCAACGTAGTGGGTCAGCTACCTGTTCACGGTTCAATGAAACTGAAAAGACCGAAGGTTTTCTTCAATTTATCTATTCATTTTAGATGTTATATTTTAACAAATGGTATGGTTAACAAACGAATCGTAAAACAATCTAAGCAAATATGATTAACTTATACAAAAAATTGGAACCAAATTTTATGGCATGTTGTTTTTTTTTGTGAACGGCATTGAAAAGTATATGTGAAAAAAGTAAAAATATATATCCTTATGAACCAAAAACAAAGAAATTATATAATCGAAAAGTTGTTTTGTATGTACTCATAAACATTGTAGTCCATTCAAGACTACTAGAAATTGATATCGACAACTATCCCGCAACCTGCTTAATTAAATTTACTATACTAAGATACAAGGGAAAAAATTCAGTTATAATAAACCTGAAAAGGTTGATGTGAAAATATGTAACTTTTCATTATCTACTATCGGGTCTAAGTTTAATCAAGATTTATTTCTTAAAAAAAATTTTTTTTTGGTTTTATTAATAATACTCTTCCAGTCCTCCACCGTCGAGTGCTCGTTGTTGGGGCGGGTCAGGGCATTTATTGGTAATGATACCTCGATGCTTGTCATTAAATCAACTATTTGTATTTAGTATAGGGTTATCAATTTTACGCTTGGGAAAGTAAAGCTAAAGAAAACACATAAAATATTCAGATGGAAACAAAATTGTGTATTTAATATTAAGATTGAACCTTGCCATTATACGTGAAATACAACTTTATTCAAATGTCTTCCACGGAACCTCTTACAGGCCTCAATCCTTTTGAGGTAATTTTCAATAACTTTTCGGCACAGTCCCGGCAATATCTCGGCCATAACTTCACAAATATTGGTTTTTAATTGCTCAAGATTTTGAGGATTGTTCACGTAGACATGATCTTTCGAATAGTCTCATAAAAAGAAAT
Source organism: Odontomyia ornata (assembly GCA_963969285.1). Classification (NCBI taxonomy): domain Eukaryota; kingdom Metazoa; phylum Arthropoda; class Insecta; order Diptera; family Stratiomyidae; genus Odontomyia; species Odontomyia ornata. Next base: position 331,127,654 of record OZ017739.1, read on the forward strand.
CCAAAGGAATCGGCAGTATGTACAAAGTATATAACATATAATCAACAAAAATAAAACTTTATATAATATAATGTTAAAAATATAGTGTTGTCCATTTTACACTTGAGGAAGTGAAGCTAAAGAAAACACATAAAATATTCAAATGGAAACAAAACTTTTTACTCAAAATAAAAATAGAACCTTGCCATTATAAGTGAAGTACAACATCATTCAAATGACCTACACGGGACCTCTTACAGGCTTTAATCCTTTTGAGGCAATTTTCAATGACTTTTGGCACATTTCTGGCAATATCTCGGCCATAACTTCTCGAATATTAGTTTTCAATTGCTCAAGACTTTGAGGATTGTTTGCGTTAACACGATCTTTTGCATAGCCCCATAAAAAGAAATTAAAATGTGTTAAGTCGCTGGATCTTGCGAGCAAATTGAGATCACTCAATCTCGAAATTACGCTTCCTGGAAATTTCTTTTGCAAAAGTGCTCGATTAGCCTGTATTGTGTGGCTTGTGGCTCCATCCTGTTGGAACCACATGTTCTCCAGATCATAAGCTTCAATTTCTCTCCAAAAATAATCGGTTAACATCCATCCATAGCGGTCAGAATGGACTGTAATGGCTCTACCTTGATCAAAAATTCCTTGATTCAAAAAAACGGGCCAATAACACTACCAGACCATAATGCACACCAAACGGTCACTTTTTCCAGATGCAAAGGGCTTTCTGCGATCACCTGAGGATTTTGAGAGCCCCATATGTGGCAATTCTGTTTATTTACGTAACCACTGAGCCTCATCACGAAAGAAAATTTTGTTCGAAAAACCGTTACCATTGGCTTCTTGTTCAATCACCTAATTCGCATTCATTCTGCATTGTGTATGGTCTTGAGGCTTAAGCTCTTGAGTGAGTTGAATTATGACCGGATGGAGATAGAAATCCAAATGCAAAATTCGCCACAATGAGCCGTAAGACAGGCCCAAATGTTGAGCACGTCGAGGAATCAACAAATTCGGGTCTTCCTCCACACTTTGAGCAACGACAGCGAACGAATGTTGCGATGATGCACAGGCCTTGCAATATCAATAACCGATCCAGTCTCTTCAAAGTTTCTCACTGTGTTCGAAATTGTTTGCTGTGTAGGTCGATTATGTCGACCGTAATCGGCTCATAAAGCCCTAAATGTTGGCGGATCTCGAATGAAAAAAATTATTGAATTAAAAAATCATTCATTTGAGAGAAAAGTATGCCATGAAGAATATACTCCAAATAAAATGTGCAATTGTTATGAATGACTAAATTGACTAATATTCCCACCGGATAAGAATGCTAAAAAATTTTTTCAATTAAGCCATATTGTAATGGTTGTGTCTCTTTTTTTGTAATATTTGAAGTTTTTAACGTGTATATTGCCTCTCAAAGGAATTCATATTTGCTTGACAAATTAAATCTTCAAAATATCTCAAAATGTTCTATTCACTCCTTCCAGTAAAGTAATTTACCGAAACTAATACTATTTCTCCTTATTTTTACTTTCAGGTAAGCATAATCATTTTGAAACATTCAGTAAGTATAAGTTGGAATAATTATCGATTTTTTCAAATTAAGCGAAAATCGTTGAAGAAAAATACGTTTATATTCAATTCGTACCAATCAGTTAGTAATTTTTAAGCACTTGGTATGCAATTTGTTAAAAAATGCAAAAGTTTTCCGAATAAGTGAGCTATTTAGTTTTGTAAGATAATTTTAAATAAATATTGGTCAGGACTACGTTTGCAAATGATGCACATTGTCAAAAGACATTTTCCCAAAGCAAGAAGCCCAAATATATATAAAAACTTCTCCAGTGATTAAGTAGCAATACTAAGTGAGCACTTTTCAATTTAGCATAGTAACCTATCCGCGAGTGGTCTTTGAAAAATAAAAGTGCACTGATAAATGGCGAAATTTCTAGTTAAAAAAATTAACGTAGTTAATAAGAGTCTTAAGTTATTGAGCCCGTATCCATACCCATTCTTAAATTTTGAAGTAATTTAGTTTTCACATCCAATAGGTAATTTGATGGTATTATATTAAATGATAGAGAATGCATTGGAGCGTGTCTCATTGATATAGAGAAAGCCTTTGATACGGTGTGGTTAGATGGACTAGTTTTTAAACTCCTTTAGGGCAGGTTCCCCAGACACCTTGTTGCCATGATGTGCAATCTGTTACACGGGAAATCGTTTGTTGTTACTGATAGAAATCTGACAACAATGCGCGAATTTAAGTTCATGAATGGTCTACAGCAGGGAGCAGTTACTGCGCTTCTGCTCTTCTCAATATTCATTCGCAAGCTATTGAATGGCTTTGATTTGAACATCTCGCCAATGAGACCATTGGTAGCGTTTGCTGATGATCTGATCGTCTATACGGCAGACCGAAAAGCTACAATAATTCAGAGCAATCTCCAACAAACTTTCAATGATGTGCAGCTGTACAATGACAATTGGCAAATGAAAATCAATGCGCAGAAGTGTGAGACAATTTTTGTTTCAGACAACGCTGCAGGGGGTCAGTCAAGACCTGAAACGTAATTAGAAGGATTTCCACATCATGGCTGGCGAGGGTAGTTCAGAATGGGTTCCGCATAAATTCTGTGTTTGATACCTCGGCGTTCATCTCGATCAGTATCTGTACGATACTGAACATGTCAGAATCATGTCCAGTAAGGCACAAACGTAGTCATGGCCCTATGAAGACTCTTTCATTCTAGATACATTGATCAAAAGGTCAAAATCATCTGTTACAAGACCCTGATTATATCTGTTTTGACATACGGATGTCAGATCTGGTACAACCAGAGTGCTAGTACTATGGAAAAATTAAGAGTTTTCGAAAGAAAATGTCTTCGTGCATGTACAGAAAGCCTGAGACGGATTGGAAGCATTATATATGGAACAGAAGAATTTATCAAACTGCTAAAGTGACAAGAGTCGATATCTTCAAATTGAAACTTCTTCGGAATCATATCAGAAGATCTGTAACTGTGAGTGAAAACCATTGGATTTCACAGCCGTTCCACCCTACAGACGGGTATATTGCGATTTGTGTCGCTACTGGCTTCTTTCTACAGAAGTATTCGTGTATTTGGTCATGAATCGATATGTTTTTGATTCTGACGGCGTCCCAGTCATATATCACATATATCGACGGGCCACCAATAAGAAGATAAAATATCCTCCGTGTTTGAGTTTACGAGACCACCAATGCTAATGGAGATACTCATTTGCTAGATTCGTGGAGCTAAGATGGTGCAATCAAGGTTATGGTGGCTCAACGACAATGTCTGAATTATTCGTGTTTTTTTCAGTTTTTGTGTTACTTAGCGTTTGAGTTTCAGCTCATTGTTGCTACATTGAGTGTTGTTCTTTATTTGTGTTAAAAATTATGGATAGGTTAGGTTAGGAATACTGTGATAGAATTTTTTAGTACAAGACATTTTTGATCGAATTTGATTAGAACTAGGCTGTAACATATTAGGTGTAGAATAAAAGTTCACTGTTGTGTTAAAATTATAAATAACTTAGGAATAGTGTTGGTTGGTTTTCTCTACTTTTTTCCAATCAAATCATAAAATATGAAATAATTGTAATTAATTTGAATTTGCTATAGTTTTTTTTTTTTTGATAAAATGTGTTTAACTTTGTATAAATTAAAGAGCCATTTAGTCCATTAAGTTTTTGTATTGTTATTGTTTGGAATTTGCTTTATATTCTTTTAAAATTTAAAACGATTAGTATTGAAAAAATCGCCTGTGACCTTGACCTTGTCCTTGATGGTATTATTTCTACAGCTCTGCACTTATATACTGTAACAGATATGTAAGGTTAGTAGGTTGCAATATGCCTGTTAAGCTAAACATATACTTAATTAGGGAGCATTCATTACGAGCCCATATTTCATTGCCAATTTATCGCTAATTGACCACACAACCAAAAATATTATAGTTCTTCCCATTCCCTTTGCAATTTAACATAAGACTTAAGCTACATTAACCACCTCATATCTCAAGAACTAATGCAGATTATTAATTTGTTGCTGACGATCTAAGAATCAAGCAAGTTCCCAAAGCCACACCTTCAACCCCTACAACGCATCTCACGCCTCCTCCTATTAAACTACATCACCCACTTTATCAGAGAGTATGCATTATAGGTGCGTATTTCATTGCTAATTTATTACGTATCAAAAAATGTTATTGCTCCACCCGCTTTCCAGATTCCATCAATCGCTACCACACGCTTCATCCCCGGGAAATCGTCAAGTATTGCATAACTTTTTTGCACATGAAATAAAGCCAGGGCAAGTAGTTGCTAAGTTTTTGTAGAGAACTCCATTTGAATGCTCCACTCCCCCAGAGACGGGGCTGATGGGGCATAAATTCAAGCTGCATCAACCAGGCCCGTAATTCAAAGACCAATGCAGAAGGAGACTTAGACGTCTCATTTTTCATTGCTAATCTATTGCTGATAATCTTAGCAGCAAGCGTATCTCACCCCTCTTCCATATTAAGCTACATAATTCATTTCATTAGGGAGCATTCATTGTAGACAAAAATTTGTCTACAGCTTATTACGCAACAAAAATATTTATTATTTTCTTCACCTTGAAAAAACCACCCCTACTAATTTTCAAAAAGACATAAGAATTTTTTTGAAATAAAATGTAGTCAGGAGAACTTGTTGTTATTTTGGTACAGACCTTTTTCCCTGAAGGAGCGTATAATATGGCTCAAGTTTTAAGGCTAGAGTGCATGTGTGACTTTTGTCACTCTCGGAACACTTTCCTTCTGGAAGCTGATCTCCCGGATTCCAGATATTTTATATTGAAAGGTAAAATCGGTAGATTTTACTTTATTACTGAAGATTTAATGTGCAAGTAAGTGGTATGAATTTAAAATTGAAATCTAAGTGCTTGTAATATTAATTAAAGAAAATAATTTATCAGCGTTGCGTGCAACTTATAGTGGACTGTGTAATATAGTTTACTTGAATAGCTGATTACACTTTTTGTCGCAACTGTAAAACCGATGTTTAGTGGAAATAGGAACGGTAGCTACAGATACACTTGCAATGCATCTACGTGTGGCTGTCGCTGTATTCACTGGTGTTGCTGATGCTGCTGTTGTTGATACATCCGATTATTTTAGGTGCCTGCCATTGCATGAGATGAGAAAAGATGGCTTGTTGCTATGTTTGTCCATGCAGAGGTGAGAGAGATGAGATATACTCAGCGTAGAGTTTGCTGCATTCAACATTCTCCTCCTGTTGAGAGTCACACCATCAACCAGAAATTCGCACAAGAAGTTAAGTTTATTTTTCTAAGCTATATCAGCTTTGAGCGTGTGCATAGGTAATGGTGCAAACCTTTTAACAGCGCGAATGACTTCACTGCTCGATGTTTTAAGACACACTGTATTCCTGTATGAACTTCTGTATATGTTGCCATAGTGGCAAACGATTGCAAAGTGTTGTAGTAAGATCATATTCTGGTAGGTTCGATAGTCTATCACCGATTAGGAAGTGAGTGGATGTCAAGACCTCGAGATCATTGGGATTTGAGGATAAGGGTGTGAGAGGTCGGGAATTATGAGCGGCTACGATTTTTGTTGCTAGTATGTTGAATTGTTCAAAAGTGAATAAATCTGGTCGTAAAAGACTTCACCGCAGCCTCTTAAAGCCTGCCAAAGTGTGGAGAGTTAGGGGGATGGAAATGTCAATTGATATCTTTTCTTGCTAGATACGAGGTGTGTTCAAAAAGTATCACGAATTTTTAATTTTCGCGGGTTACGTATATTCGAATTTCGATTTTTTTGTGGCGTTATGTTGGTACTCATGTCTGTCACTTATGCCGACAAGCTCGGCCATTTTGAATGTTCACTTGATTGGTGATAGCTGCTTTACTTGCACGTGTTTTCAATCGTCTTCGATTTTTACTTATTCAAAAAAATGGATCAAAGAACGTGTATCAAATTTTGTGTGAAAAACGAAATTAAGTGCGCGGATGCATTCCGAATGTTGACTGTGGCATACGGAGAAGCTACCTTGGACCGAAGCAACGTTTATCGGTGGTACAAAATGTTTTTTAAGGCCGAGAAGATGTGAACGACGAAGAGCGTGCCGGACGCCCGAGCACTTCAACAACAGACGAAAAAATTAATGAAGTGGAGAAAATGGTATTGGCCAATCGTCGAATCACCGTTAGAGAAGTTGCTGAGGACCCAAACATATCGATTGGCTCGTGCTATTCGATTTTTATCAACGATTTGGGCATGAGACGGGTCGCCGCGAAATTCGTACCAAAATTGCTCAATTGCGACCAAAAACAGCAACGCATGAACATTGCTAATGAGATGTTAAACTGTATCGGCGACGAACCAAATTTGCTCCAGAGGGTTATAACTGGTGACGAATCGTGGGTTTATGGTTATGACGTGGAAACCAAAGCTCAATCATCTCAATGGAAGCTGCCGCATGAACCAAGACCGAAAAAAGCGCGCCAAGTTCGGTCGAATGTAAAAGTTTTGCTGACAGTTTTCTTCGATTGCAGGGGCGTGGTGCATCATGAGTTCTTGCCACAGGGAAGAACGGTCAATATGGAATATTACCTGCAAGTTATGCGTAATTTGCGCGAAGCAATCCGCCAGAAACGCCCGGATTTGTGGGAGAACAAAAATTGGCTTTTGCACCACGATAACGCCCCTGCTCACACATCGTTGCTTGCGCGCGACTTTTTGGCCAAAAACAACACACTAATGATGCCGCAGCCACCGTATTCCCCAGATCTGGCCCCCTGTGTTGTGTGACGTTACGCTACGCTTGACGAGATAAAGACGGCATCGAAGGAGGAGCTGAACAAGATTAAAAAAAATGATTTTTTGAAAAACCTTTGGCACAAGTGTATTATATCTCATGGGGATTACTTTGAAGGGGACAAAATAGATATTCATGAATAAATGAATAATTTTTGAAAAAAAAAAACAAAATTCGCGATATTTTTTGAAGACACCTCGTATGTATAAACCTGTTGATTATGAGCCTCTGCTGCAATTAATTCCTGGAGTTCTTGTAGATGTCGATTAGCGCCTATGAAATTTTTACCGTTATCGGAATATATATTTTTGCATTTGCCACGACGTGAAATAAACCTCCATAGAGCAGCTAGAAGTCCCTCAATGGCAGTGGCGTAGATAGACTTATGTCAAGGGAGGGTAACTTAAAACTCGCATTTTTAGCCAATCTAGAGGCGCAGTGGAACTCCATATAAATACGAAATAATTGAGGCTGACATGTGGCCGCCGTGCGCATATTGGAAGCGGGCATTGGCTTGTTCTTCTAAAGAACGCACTGAACACAAGGTTGGGGGGTTTGATGTGTTTTTATACTTCATTCTTAGAACTGTTTAATTTTGTTTATTTGTTTAGTGTTTCCCGTGCGTTGTGTTGCTTTGAATAAAAATACCATTCGTTGTTGATTTTACTTACGCTTGTAGAAATAACATATTTTATTCCATAATAAAATCACTAGATTACTAATGAAACTGGGAATCAAAAAAATCACTTGTTAGTCTATTTATCTCCCATTCTCTACTAGCCCACTGAGCCTTGAAATATTGTCTTAGAATTATATTGAAAAAAATACTAAACAACTTGTATCATTTATATTTGAAATGCTACGAAAGCTTACGTTTCCATATAGTTTATTTATTTTCCATTAATCCACAAAGTAGATAAACTATAATTCTAAACCGTGTTTAAAAGTGAGTATGGAGCAGTTGCTATTGAAAACTATCCCTCATTGATAATTACTTTAATTACAGCGAAAATAAAATGACATTGCTTCAAATAAACCTTAAATAACAAGTTAATTAAGTACTTGTAATATAAATTAGTGTAATAACAAAAATATGATAAAAACTTAAAACTCGTTACATCAAAATGTTATACATTGTAATGTTGTCTTATCTTTATGTCACAATACAAAAACATTTATAATAAATCAAAGTTAAAGTAATAAGAATATTCATAGTAAAAATAACATCGCTACAAATACTTACTAATGAAAAATTACTTAAGTACTTGTTACTCATCACTCATATTACTTAAATATAAAAGAAAACGTTTACAAACCAAAAATTAAAAAAAAAACTGAATTGAACTACTTATTAATTATATTACGTGCAAATGTAGAAAAAGGAGTGCGGCTTATAGTCCGTCCGAAGAACCACTTGAACTAAATCTCGTTGACGCCAACGAAACTCGAACCACCTTCGGCTTACGGGATTAGTGCTCTAACCACTAAGCCCGTAAGCCGAAGGTCTCTGGTTCGAGTTTCGTTGGCATCAACGAGATTTAGTTCAAGTGATTCTTCGGACGGACTATAAGCCTATTCATTTATGATACGCGCTGGTTTAAAATCAGAACGTGTCGCAGCTGGGTGGACGAACAAACGGGCAAAGCATGATAATGATCATATCACCTTATGGAGTGCCGATACATTAGATCATGACAATGAGATACTCTAACTCTCTCTCAGCGAAGGCCTGAAAAGGCCTGTAGTGCTACGAAAAAAAAAATGTAAAAAAACATGTATACTCGTATACATGTTTTTTTACATTGTTTTTTACATTGCATTGGGTTGCAAAGGACAAATAACTTTTCTCTTCGTCAAATCGCACGAATGGAGAAAGTTTCTCCTCAAATGGTGATGCGAATCGATCAGATCATAATTGAGAGTCCTTTGCAATCTGCCATCAAACGAAAGAATTCTGGCTAGAAAAGGAGTACAACGACTTGAACAGACCGAAGAATTATACAAAAAGCCTGTGAAAACTGTTTTTTGTCCGTACAAAATTTGCATCAGAATCTGGAAGCGGAAGGAATATTTATATCGTGGATGATACTCAGGAGACGCTTAAGAGAAGCAAACTTGTATGCCAGGCGACCAGCAAAAAAACCAAAATCAACGGCCTAAATGTGCAAAACTAGATTGGAACTTACAAGGAATTCTCAAAATTATTCCGTTGAAGATTTCTGAAAGTTAATTATAATATTTTAATAATTTTCTGCTATTTTCTTGGCTTAAGAGCAACATTTTCGAATTTTGATTTTTTCCCTCGTTTTTCAGATTGTATTTAGCGCAGGTTAGAAGCGGTAACAGAAAGTCACCAGTTCATTCGGAGAAGGCCACATGAGCGATATAATGGAGCTTGTGTTGTGAGGAACATCCATCAACCGTTATGATATGGTCTTGCATCAACCGTTATGATATGGTCTTGCATTTCAGTAGATGGATGTGGATCGCTGTATTTTGTCAATGGGATAATGAATGCTCTCCAGTACTCTGAGGTCATGGAAGACATATTAATTCCATATTTCAATTTTGAGATGAAGTGAAAACTGCACCACCTATATGCATGATGGTGCTCCATGTCACCGGGCCCAGTACGTGCAAAATATATTTGATGGCGGCAGTATCCCCGTTCTCCCATGGCCTGGCGATTCCGCCCATCTGAATCCTTTTAAAAATATATGGAGCTTCTTGAAATCGGAAGTTTATGCCTCTACTAATCCCTCTGGAAATAAATTAAAGGAAAATATTTATAATATTTATATGGGAAATCAGCGACAAAATAAAGGACATGATCGGTTTCGGCATCGACAGTATGCCCGCAAGAATAAAAGCAGTTAATAAAGCTAAGGGTGGTCTTACGAAATATTAGTATATAGACAGAGATTGTGTTTAATTTATTTATTTTAATTATAAAAGAATTCTTCGCTTCTTCTTCGCTAACTCATCTTATACTTCATTTGCAGACAACGGTATGTTCTTGTGTACTGCTAAAGAAGCATGGCCGTTTAGTCTACTCTGTCCTGTAGTGTTCCTCATATTAGTTTTTATCCTTTTTAATTCGGAAAACATTCTTTCTGGAGTAGCTGCAGAGACCAGTAAAGTACACACAATTTGAAGGAGTTTGTGCACATTAGGGAACACTACCTTGTCACATTTTAAAAAGGCTTAATAGGCACTTTTGAAGCTCAGATTTCCAAAGTCTCAGTTGAGGATATGAGTTTCGCTCAACATAAAGGGCGTAAATCTCAGTTAGGGGCACATACAACTGACTGTCAGATGTCTCGAAAAGACACATAAACGTATGAAAGATTTGTTCATGGTTTACAAACCTTTCTTTAGGTTGTTGAATGAAATAGTCAACGTATGGGTTAAAAATGCTCACTCTGTTGTAGTCCTACACAGTGGTTGTTTCTACATTGCACCTATTGCGCTGTCTAGACGTGACTCGCCTAGTCCGTTCTTCAACTCCTAATGAGCTTCCAGTATACTTGGTCTTTAAATAAATTTCTTTAAATATAGGCTCAGAATTTTTTCCAGGCTCATTTAATTCCTGGATTGCACATTCAGCACTCAATATACACTCCTTATGGTCTAAAGATTCCAGAATGGTAATCCGTATCCAAATATTTCACTTGTTACGAATAATCCTACAAAAAAATAAAAGTCCATTGCGTTCATTAAAATCTTTGTATCAGCCGATGCCAAGTCATTCCACGACGATATGTTGTCTAGTGCTTCATGAACATACGGAAGAAGCTCTATGAAATCGTTGATTGCATCATATTTCAATATCCATTTAGTTGCACTCAGCCTCTTTAGTGAGCGAGCTTGAGGCGTATCACTTCTGTTATCAATGGCGTCCATCAGAACTGACAATTTCTCACAGATTGTACTTCACTTGCCTGGATTATTGCTAAATTTAATGAATGTGCAAGAGTTTAAATATTTACAATTTTTTTCTTTAAAAGCCGTCCGGCCTGGCTTTGTTTTGTGAGCAGAAGCGAGTCTACTACGAGTCATTTTCAGTGTCTGAAGATGACCCGAGGTAGTCCAAACGCATCTACTCACACAACAAAGGAAGGCCCGACGGCTTTAAAAAAAAGAAAATTGGCCTGTGGATGCCAAACAAACAAAACTATTAACTATTTACAATTTTCTTCACTTTATAAAAACTTTAAATTTAGGCCGCTGATGAGACTTTGATAAACAATTCCTAATTTAGGCGGCTATAGGGCTTACCTGAAGCGTTCCTAATTTAGGAAGTGATAGGGCTTGCGTATACAGTTCCTAAACAAAAAATTTCTTATTGTATAAGCTCAAAACAAAATAAAATTTCATACCAATAAACCACAATTACTCGTATAGATAGAAGATGAGAATGCATAGCTTTAAATACTGTAAAGTTACAATAAGATCATTTTTCCCAAGTTAGGCATGCCTAATTTGGTCCTCATGGGGCCCCAATGTGACATGCGCAAGCTAGGCACGCCTAATGTGGGGAAAGTTGGGCCCTAAAACGGAATGCCTGGATCAAATCAGAACATTTCTCCTTCTTCGTAGCACTACAGCCCCTCTCAGGCCTTCGCTTTCTGCAAAAAGCGCCTCCAACTGTCTCGGTCCATTGACCGCATCCTCCAATTTCGAGATCCGAGCAGCAATGAAATGTCCTCTTCGAAAGAGTCAGACCAGCGTTTCCTTGGTTCCCCCGCTGGTCTCCGGACTTCAGCTCTCCCAACGAATACGTTTTTGGGTATCTGTTGTTCGTCCATACGATTCATATGTCCAGCCCATTGTAGCTACCGCAGTCTGACAATCGTTGAGATCTCAGGCTCGTCGAAAATCCCATACATCTCATGGTTATATCGAAATCGCCATTGGTCCCCTTCTAGCCTCGCTCCAATTATTCGCCTCAGGATTCGTCGCTAAAAGGCGTTCAATATATTTACAGATGCTTGGGTCATGGCCCATGTTTCAAACCGATAGCACGTGTTATCACAGATTTTATACTTGGAGCTTTCTTTTCCTATATGTGTAACTGGTCTTCAAGATCATCAAAAATAAAAAAAATATTTCACTTGCGAGCTATATTCTTCTACACATTTTGTTTTCCACATCACCGCTTCTGATTATTTTGGCATCTGAATAAACAAATTGACCCACATGTTTGATACTGTATTGACCAAGTGCGGTATTTTGTACGCTTGAGATATTTAGGGTTCGGCCACATTGCGGTTTTTCTATTGTAACCAGCTATTGTCAGACGCAAATACGAACACACTAAGACAAGATTTGCAAAGGAACTTCAGGCATGCGTAGAGCTAATATGCTCATTTGAAGGTATGTCTTTGTCAAGAACACATGCGCTAACTCATTAGTGCGCTATGCAAAAAACTTCCGTGTACGTCAGCATCAAATGTCCAAACGATGTGCGCCTGCGCGAGTATCACAAAAACTACCTACTAAACTGGTTTTAGGAAATATCGCAAATTCCTGCGACTGCCGACCTGGATAAAATTGTCGAAAATTGCAGTGTGCGGGCTTCCATTTAACCATGTGTAACTTGCGACAGAAGTGCGACTATATAGTCGTAGTCTGATGCATCCCTTAATCTCAACTGCGTCATGAGATTTGTAATATTCTCATTGATTTGTGGCCCTACAAGTTTTGCATCGCTGTCGAGTTTCAGGAAAAGTCCTTTGACAGCTGTTACCAACCTCGGTAAGATGTCAATGTTGTCCGCATAGGCAACCACTTTGCTCAACTTGTATCGTAACGTGCCTCTTATAACGACAGGAAGCTTTCTTACAACATGTTCCAGAGCCCAATCGAATAGCAGTGAGGCCAGCCCGTCTCCCTGTTTCAATCCGATATTTGTGTCCAAGCCATGGATGAGTTGGTTATTGATGCGGACTTGGGAGGTCATCAACGTGATTGTCATTTTGGTAAGTCAGACTTATTTGGCTGAAATACGAAGCAGAGGATTATGTGGTGCAGTACATAACGATCAATACTGTCAGTTCCCTGCTTAGAGTCAACAAAAATCTCGTACACGTCTATGTTGAACTCCCAGCATTTTTCATATACCTGCTTGGATGTGAACCATTAGATTATCGTCGATTTACCTGCCCTAAAGCCAACTGTATACTCCCCAATAATACTGTTACCATGTGACCCGTTTGACTTTCTAAGATCTTTGAAAATATTATGTACGCCGAACAAAGTAGTGATATGCCTCTATAGTTTCGCATTGTAGTTTGTCACCTTTTTTGTGGATAATGAATATAAATGAAAGGTTTCATTTATTTGGCGTAAGTTGCTGAATGACTTTCTAAATAGCTTTATGAACACTGCTGCCACCATATTTGATTAGCTTCACTAGAATCTTATCAATGCCCGGCGCTTTATTATTTTTTTGGGCTTTGATGGTGTAAAAAACTTCATACAGAGTTGGTGGGGCTAATAGAGGCCCTCCAAAAACATATATACTCTCCGATACACTGAAGAAGTGCGGTGATTAAGGAGGTTCTTGAAAAACGATGCACATCTTTTCCTAATCGTGGTCTCATCAGCGATGATGCTGCCGATGTCATCACGGCACCGTGGTTATGAGCCGATAAACTCAGTTCAAGCTTTTGACTACTTTGAATGCTTGTCTTGTAGGGTTGCTCGACTTACGTCGATACTCTTCAATTGGTCGTCATTGTAATTTCTTTTCTTGGTTCTAGTTATCTTATTCGCTACTCTTCTAAGATATTCATAATTTTCTCTCTGCGTCCTGGTTTTCCTAGCTAAATGCTCGTACTTGATGCCTGATCGTCTGTTCTGCCACAATCTTGATTCCCGCTTTCACTTCCACTGGTAGCTTGTTGCTTGTTTTTGACGATGTATCGGATAGAATGAGAGCCATTTAGCTTTCGAGGCTGTTCATGAAATCACTTGTGAAAATTCTCTAATGTAACTAAATAATTTTTAAGTAATTTTTCTTAAAAATTATTAGAGAGGCCTCAGGCCAACACTCTTATTTGATGCACACCGGTGATGACAATCGCCATGCTTAAGGGTGAGAGAATTATTTTTAATTTTCCTACTTATGTGAACTCAATAAGTTTTTATAACTACGAATTATGTTCACGTTTATTTTCTCCTTGAAAAGCAACTCAATTATGTAGCAACAAACAAAGAATTTTCATAAGTAATTTCAAGCTGTTGGAGTCATCCGAAAACGAGATCGATATCCGCACGGAGCAATAAAAGCTCACTGTAGAGCGAAAAATTATCGTATAGATTTACATTGAATTGATGTAAAAAGGGTGAAATGATCGATTTGAAAAGCTTAGTCTTTGTTAAATGTTTTGCCACAGACGCTATTTGGAGCCTTCTAATTTCGAATTTTCGTAGAGATCTAGTCTTCGCCGATTACGTATTTGGCATGTAACATCAATAGGTTAATTTGATCTGGTAATGGCTCAAGATATAATTGGCTCCTTGATATGTACGAACATCAAGTATGCTCGAGGCCTAACATCGTTGGATCAAAACACGGTTGATTTGGTTTTGTATGTGATCATCCGGTGATTTCTAGGTTATTTTATGTATGCGTTGATGAGGAAAGTAAGTTGAACTTATGACTGGATTTCTGCTACATGCAAAATGAATCAGGCACTGGCCGTTGTCATTTCTTTCATCATGACGGCTGTATCCCGTAGTTGTTACCCGACAAGATAGCTCATTGCCAACCTTAGCATTGAAATCATCTATTGTAGAACTTTTTCTGTGTCGTTTGTAGGAAATTAGTCAACTAGTCTTTCCAAGTGATTGTAGAACGTTTCATGTACGTTAATTAGTCATATATTGATTGCACATAAACATTTATTGACTGCATTAAAATCAATAGCATGCGATTTGAACTCCCTACCCACAATGAAGGCCACTCCAAATCCTCACCTCCTAGCAAGCTTCCCATCTCTGAATATGTAAGCAATCTCATATCTTGAAGATCACTTCCAGTCCAATTTGTTTCTTAGATTGCTAGTTTTGTTTAATTCATATTGGCTGGCCTGTTGTGAAAGGTAATTAACAGTGCCAGGGTTGTTCAGTGATCTGAAAATGCAGGATCCAATGCCTTTTTTCCTGGTTGCAAGGTCGTTGCTGTAGGTCTACTCGGTGCCAAAGCCGTGTTTCAGTCTTGGAAACAATTTAGGGTTTTCCAGGGATGGAGAGTTAACCCGTCGCCCAACCTCTATTCCAGTAGCATGTTTATTACTTAAAATTCAATTATCAGGCGTAGAAGTCTCACTTTCACCATCTCACGTCCCCACAAAGCAGGAGGTTGTATGGTTTAATAGGTGTACTTACAGTCATTGGCATTTCTTGGCATTTGTCTCAATTGAACCTTGGCATTGAGATTTGTCAGAGATTCTCATTTGGCAGTTGTTATGGCACTCGGGGTGATATTGTCAGTATTACGCATTCGACAACAAGAAGAAATGTAAAGCAAGTGGAGCCAGGCAAATATATTCCCTATCCACAAAAACAAGTGACTAGCTACAGTGCGAAAGCTACAGAGGTATTTAATAACTTTTTATGTCATACAAAGTACGCTCAGAGATCATGGAAAGTAAAAACTGATCAGATGACAAAAACTTTTATGGTGAGTATCAAAGCAGCTTGAGAGCAGCTAGATTGATGACAGACTAATTGTTTACATTCAGCATGATTGTGAACCAAATTTTCGTTGACTTTATGCAAGCATACTACATAATTCTTTACTTTGGTTTTCCAGCCAAAGAAGTCCATCTTACCAAAATTACAAAGACGTCAACGATCTCCCAAGTCCGCATCTATAACTAAATCACCGATACTTTGACGCAGAAATTTGGACTAAATCAGGGAGATGGGCTGACCTCATTGCTACTCAATATCATAAGAAAGCTGCCTGTCGATAAAAGAGGTATGTTACTATGCAAGTTGAGCAAAGTGGTAGCATATGCGGACAACATCGACATTTTCTCTCGGTCATGAATATCTGTCAAAGAACTTTTCTTGAAACTCGGCATTGAAGCTGTACGGCAACGAAAAGTGAAAATAAAACAAAGCTTTTGATGCAGTCAGAGAAAACTACCTCAAATACCTAAAATAACTACTTGGCAAATATAATGGCGAATTTGCATACAGCTCGCAAATAAAATATTTGAATCAGCTTTGTCAATCTTGGAGAACAGCTATTTACACAGGAAAGCAAAACTCCAAGAATACAAATCTATCATAAGGCCTGTGCAATGCTATAGATGTGATACATGGATCCTAATTCAAGCATGCGAAACATATTAAACGCCTTAGAGAGACGGCTCCTGAGGCGAACAATCGAATTGAAGTTAGAAGTGGACCAATTGTAAATTTGATGCAGCTAGGAGCTGTATGAATTTTTTGATGAGCCGGAGGTCTCAAAAATTGTGTTAGGACTATTTTGAAGGCCTAACCAACCTGTGGCAAGTTCCGCTGGACGTAGCACCAAAATCGCACTTGTATTTATTTGGTGCGTACGCGTATCCACTCGCTTGCTCTAGAATACCTGAAAACTCCACTCAACTTCACTTCAAAGCTTCCCCAATGAAACACACGTTTCCTCCATCAAAAACATTTATTTATCTTTCAATTCCAATTTCTAATTCAAACGTCTGTTACGGGTGCCTCCCGTTAACGGCGCTGTTCTGCCTTGAATTCCAACTCCAACGCTTTGATTTTTGCTCTGAATGCCTCCCGCTCCGCTTCAGTAACCGCAAGACGTGCCAATCGGCGCAGGTCACTGCTCTTGTGGCGGAACTCAACAATACGCCCACCTCTTGGCCGCTTTTCTTCCAGCGCGACGACCGTCGTATCGAGCGGCTTAATTAAGCGTGTCCAGTACTCGTGGATCGTGATTGGCCTCGGACCCGCTCCGGGCGTCGCAGCAATTGCTTCCTCGAGTGACGGACGGGGTTGCGTCGTCATCACAGGCTGCTGGTTGTCAAGTCGCCGCCCACGTATATCGGTTGTGGTGGTTGCTGGTGGTGCGAGCTGGTAAATTGGTTGCCGATGGCGATTTGGCCCGAATTATTATGTCCGCACGATGCTAATGTGTGGTCCCGGTGAGTTTGCTGGTGATGCGTACCGGTTGTGGTGGCTGCTGTTGGTGCAAGTTGGTCAATTCGTTGCCAATAGCGATTTGAAGCGAATCGTTATGTCCGCACGACACTGCAGCGAAATCATGTTGACTTGCTCGTCCCTGGGCGAAATGCCTTAGGGAAACTACTGCTCGGGCAAGGGCCTTGAGCAGGGCAAGTAACGCTGTTTGGCTGATGAACGTATGGGCTGCAAAATAGCTGGCTGATGCGCGTAGGGCTGCTTTTCGTCCGGCTACTTGGATCCTGGCTGGAACTCTCTTCAAATTGTCAGTATCAGGCTAAATGCCTTAAGACGATTCTACCCGGGCAAAGGCCTTGAGTAGGACAAGCGTAGTATCAAGAGTGTTTGGTTTGTTGATGGCCATGAATATTTATACAAAAATAATGCTTACCTCAAGTTTACCTTCGTTCTAATTCATTTGCATTTCATATTGGGTGCATTTATCTTTTTGCTTAGTCAACTAAAATAACGATTAATATTAATAGCAAATTTAGTGAGTGGATTGTTTTGGGAAATTTTCACCTGGCCATCTATCGGTGACTAGCAACAATGCTTAAGCTTTTCGAGAAGTGAATTTTTATGTGTATTATTTTCATTTACCCCAGATTTGTGGGTTGGTCAATGCCAAGCTAAGTAGACGAGCACGAAGTATATGGCATACTCATGCATGCACTAACTTCTCAAGCTTTTGCGCATGATGCAGTATACCTACGAGAACCAATGTGTGAACCGTTTATATTGCTCGAGACATTGGCCGAACCTAATGTCTCGAGGTTGGCGTGGTTCACCTACACAATTGTAAGGCTGTGGAAGCCTCAAAATGTACTCATAGTCAAACTGAAGGGCAGAGACCTTTGGAGAAACTGAAGAAACGCTGGTTTCACTCGATGAACGAAGATATTTCATCACTGCTCGGATTTCGAAATTGGAGGCTGCGGTTGATAGACCGGGAAAGTCGGAAGCGTTTTTTGCTGGAAGCAAAAGCCTGAGAGGAGTTGTAGTACAACGAAGAAGAAGATTATTAGATAGGATTTTTTGTGTGAAACTAAAACATATGCCTGTGAAAGAGCAAGCATTTTTTTTTGATACTATAAATTTCCTCCAGTAAAAGGCCTCCATCGCCCTGAGCCAAAGTTAATTCTCACTCTTTCGTCAAATGAACATAATAAAGTCATTAAGCAACAACCTCATACCACGTAAGTTTCAAAGTTAATCTTATCGAATTACAAAGGATTAAATAGGATAACAATAATGGCAAAAGTGTCATTGCCAAAGGGGAAGTGCTTAATTCAAAACGGGTGTTAAATTCATTAGGCTTAACCATTCCATTTGCATGGATAATAGACAATCAAATCTCCAACTCATGGAATTTTAACACTGTCATTCATGAATAAGGGATAATCTAAACAGGAATAAGTTTACAAACTTCACCATAGATACTGTTGTCTATTGAGTAGAGGATAGAATGGGTTAAATTGAATCTGTCCTATTGATCATACGAAGTTGACGAAATGTTTTCCATCCCAGTAAACACAAGAACCCATTCCAGTGAAAGGCGAATGAGCAAAATGAAAAAGGTTCAAACACAAGGCTTAATACCCACATTCTCGCGTTCCTGTATGTGTCTCACCTTGAAAACTTCCAGGCGTCTATTTTACTTGCCACCACCATTAGTATGTTGCGAACGTATTCCTCCATTCCTATTTTGAGTTATATATCAAAGTAGGCACAGGCGTTGGCCGGGACTGTGTAATTATCACAAACATTTATTCCCACACACTCCGGAAACTTAATGGCAAAGGGATGGTTTCTTCACACTTCGTAGGCGCTCCAACAGAGAGGGATCCACGAAATCACGTAGCTGGTGGAAACGGAAAATTTTTCCAAAATTCTCATCCATCATAACGACGGCTTAATCTACATTCTGAAATTGTTGCCTGCGCCGGTTAGTATTGGGTTGATGTGTAGTTGTTAAAGCCTTGTCCCAATTTGATATTTTTACTGTGTCCTATATGAGGTAGTATATTTCACCAAACATATTCACACGGATGATTCTGAAGAAGACACGTTCCATCCTGTTTCTTGAAATCGTTCATCAAAAAGGATTTAAAGTTCTTCCGAAATACTCTGCTAAAAGTTCTGACTTTCATCGCTCTTACACGCGCTTTCCGTAGCGTTTTGTTTCAAAGAAAGATTGAAAGACTTCTTACTTAGTATTCTGAGAGGAAACGAGAGATTCCTCTTATCATCTCGCTTCTAAGTTGAGAATTAAAGTCAGGAGTTTGACTTTATTCCATTTACTCATTAGATTTGAAATCATCACGGAAGCACACCGGAAGTCTTTCTCCCTAAGTCGACCTTCTGGGAAAAAAATTCATTCCCAGTTCTGTCTATTAGTTGTAAATCTCTCTTGTAAGGCAACATACGAGTATACGGATGCATTTACATAACAATATAGAGAATAGTCTCCAGGGAGAAATAAGAGCTGCCCAAGTTGTATGCTCAACCTTAGATGTTAGTCGCCTAAAACAAACCTTAGGCTTAGCGAACGAGAAGTAGTTCTCAGAATTAACAAGGAATTCCGGACCTAACTATATCGTGGCATATAAGAATGGGTAGGGACAATTTAATATTGAACAAATTGGCCGAGCTTTATGAGGGTATAATCTTGAAAGCGTATTTATGTCTAGTAGAAGATCGAGAAATTCATTAAGGGGATGAAGAGACGTACGAGTTTAAGATTACAGTTGTTATATTTTCCTTCGTAAATACAGTAACATGAAAGAACACATTTTAAGTTGTGTCAGGTAGTAAATAGCCAAGGAAAAGTACGGCTGCGGAAAATTAATTAGAAAAAGCTTAGTTTTTGTTGATTTTGCTTTCTGGGAAAATACTTTTTTCCTTGAATTTGTTGAGCTGATTAAGCAGAAGAAAATGGAGGTTATTATTTGTTGTTGGCTTGATTATAGGAAGGGATAAATGTTCTCTTAAAATTTTCTTGACAGGTTTGAAGGTTGAAATCCCTAATTTCTATGTGCGTTGCAAAATTTTGTTGAACTGATGCACCTTTTATTTTCGACGTAATTTTACGAATTCGACCTAAAGTTCTTTCTTTACTAGTCTCGATTACGACAGCTTTGCAGCTTTCTTGGCGAATCAGTTTTAATGACTTTAAGGTATTAAATTTTCTGAACGTTTTTTTAATGGCGCACCCTTAAAGGCCTTCTTTACGTTTACAGATAAAGATAACTGAATCGTAATGCCTTTTTAATTTAAAAACTCAACTCGCTACATCTCTCAATGTCATTATCTTTTAAACGGACAAAAATTCAAAAATAGGAAAAATCGTTCAATGATATATTGATATGTATGTATATACGAGTATATACATATACATATATGTATATATATATATATATATATATACATATATATATATATATATATATATATATATATATATATATATATATATATATATATATATATATATATTGTTCCATGCACGAATAATTCTGCGAGCTACTGTCGCAATTAAGAACATCAACAAAATGAATTTACTCGAAACCACGAGAATCCACCAAGCATGATCAACATCTGAAAGTGACGTCACTCCATTCATTAAGCTGCTCGTATATACTAGGTACCGCTCAGCAGAATATTCGCCAATGTACGAGAAACGGGTTGAATGGCTAGAGACCCTATATAAAGGCGAGCTGAATAAATGGGGGATTATTCATTACAACCGCGATAATAAAAACTGCGATAGAGTCGAACGCGAGGTAAAGGTGATATCGATTGAGTGATTGTGAAGTGATTTTAGAATACAATTGCAATAGAAATATTTGACAAGTGGAAGTTAGACTTTTGATAGTGAAATTGATAATTGTGCATTTTTAAGTAAATAAACTCTTTTAATTTAATTTAAAAGACATTGCGTTTTCACTTTCCTGGAACATTAAAATTATTGGCCGCGAACCATAAAATGCGACAATATATACATGTATATATATATATATATATATATATATATATATATATATATATATATATATATATATATATATATATATACATATATTGTTACATGTACAAATAATTCTGCGAGCTACTGTCGCAATTGTTTTCACAATCATTAAGAACATCAACAAATGAATTTACTCGAAACCACGCGAACCCAACAAGCACTATCAACATCTGAAAGTGAGTCACTGCCCATTCATTCATGCTGGAATGTTCCCGCTTATTCACCAATGTACGAGAACTGAGTTGAATGATAAGAGACCCTATATAAAGGCGAGCTGAATGAATGGGGGGATCATTTATTACAACCGCGATAGAAAACTGCGATACGCGAAGTACAGGCGATATTGATTGTTTGAGTGTGAAGTGATTTTAGTAGACAATTGCGAGAGAAATTTATGGACAAGTAGAAGGTCGAATTTTAATAGTGAAAATAAAGTTGTTAAATTGTTAATGAAGTGATTGTGCATTTTTGACAAATTAAATAAACTCTTCTCATTTAATTTAAAAGACATTGCGCTTTCACTTTCCCTGACCATTAAATTATTGGCCGCGAACCAAAGACACGCGACAGTGGTGTCAAGTAGTAAGAAAATTTTGCAAGTGAAAACGATTAAACATTTTTGAAGTGCACAATAGTGAGAATGAACGTGGAAACTGGTGGAAAAATAGCCGAAACAAAAAAAATTCCAGGAAATTTACATCTAAAAATTAATCAATTGAGCATATCGGAGCTCAAAGAGGAGTTGGAACAACGAAATCTGGCAACGCAAGGTACAAAGGCCATACTGATTGCACGCTTGCGTGACGCGATCGAGTCAGAAGGTGTGAATCTGGAGTCGGGTGACCTCTCAGATGCAGAAAAAGGCGCAGGAGGTGTAGAAGTAGAAACACCAAAATCAAAGGAGCCAGAAAATGCGCTAATGCAAATGTTAATGCTGATGTCATCCAGTCTGACTGCGAAGCTAGATGAACAATCAGCTAAGCTGAATGAACAGTCATCCAGTCTAACTGCGAAGCTAGATGAACAATCAGCGAAGCTTAATGAATAATCAGTGAAGCTGGATCAACAAGCGATCGAAATCAAAGCAGATTTTCAAAAACAGTCAACCGAAATAAAAGCGGAGCTCGGTAGTCTCAACAAACAAATTAAAGGCGTCGAGGAAAAGGTTGACCAGGTCGAGGAAAAGGTTTACCAGGTCGAGGAAAAGGTCAGCCAGGTCGAAGAGAGAATGAACCACGAGATGGAAAAAGTGAAAAAAGAATTGGAAGCAGCGAAGGCAGTAGTAACCACTTCACCAGCCCCGCTTACAACCGCAGCGCAAAGCACATCCAGAAATGTGCAAGCACCAATATTCGATGGGCAAACGGTCTGGAGCATTTAAAAAGACCCAGTTTGAAGCTGCCGCAAGGGCAAATCACTTAAATGAGCAGGAACGCGCAACTCCACTGATTCTTGCTCTAAGAGGCCCAGCTGCCGAGCTTTTGCAGACGATCCCCGATGAATCGCACTCAAACCCGAATGCTATAATGAATGCGCTCGACATGCGTTATGGAGACGATCATCTAAAGCAGATTTATCGGTCACAGCTAAGGCATCGGGTGCAGAAGTCTGGTGAAACCCTACAGCAGCTAGCCCAAGACATTGAGCGACTGGCACTTTTGGCTTGCCCAGCCTACTACCCAGAACATCGAGATGATGCAGCGACAGAAGCATTCATCAGCGCACTAAAGGACCCGGAATTGCAACAAGAAGTGCGTTTAGCTCAAAAGCAAACGGTTAAGGACGCATTGGCGTACAGTCTGAACTTTGAGGCAGCGAAAAATGTGAGTCGTACCACTACCCGGGCTCGTGAGGTAGTGACAGACGAGTGCAGATGTGAGCGCATGGAAATTGAGCGAGACCCGCATGTAAATGGTGCGCCTAGATGCTGGAATTGTGGAGAAAAGGGCACCTGCAAAGAGACTGCAAGAAGCGAATAAAACCAAGCTATTGTCCAAGGTGTGCAGCTAGGAGGAGATCCAGACCGAGTCAGGAGTCCAGAATGGAAGCCCTTCAAACAGAGGGGTCGGGAAACACGTAAGAGCCAACTTCGTGGGGCAGAGGTTGGCGAGGAGGATTGACGTCCCCAGCACCACCATCACCGTATCAAGACTACATCGTGGAGAAGCGGACTTATGCCTTCCGGGTCAAGTTGACGGAGAACACTGCACCATAACGACCGACACTGGTGCAACCCGATCGATTATCCGACCAGACCTAGTTAGACAGCAACGACTTCACAAGGGCAGAATTTTCTCACTACGGACAGCTACGGGAGAAACTACACCTGTTCATGGAGAGGTCAACCTCCAGATACAGTTGGGAGACCTTGTGTTCCGACATAATTTTCTGGTCGCGAACATTATGGATGACTGCATTCTCGGAATGGATTTTCTGCGACCACATGGAATCACGTTGGATTTGGGCAAACGGGTGTTGAAATGGCAAAATGTCGAATTACTGATGGAGAATCCCAGCGTCCCAATTCCCCAAGATGAATGTAGTGGTATGAACTGACACTGATGTACCTAATTCTTCCGAGAGCATTGTATGGGCCAAGCTTGATGGTGATTCTGGAGACCACCGATCTTATCTGGTAGAGCCAACGAAGACGTCCGCATTGCGCAGTATGATTGTAGGACGAAGCCTTGTAAGATCTTTAAGGAACGGATATGTGCCGGTTAGAGTCCTTAACACCGCAGACTCAACCACGAGCATCAAAGCGGGAGAAGTCATCGGCAGCTGCCAGCCTGTTTCCACCATCACCTCTTTGGAAGCTACTCACAACCATCATTGGAAAAGGACGCAAGACACAGACAAAGCCCGGGAATCTACGTCTGCAATATTGAAGCAAGTCAAATTGCCGGTGCAGCTATTCAAACGAGCCTCTGATCTGGACACCAAGTACAGTGACATCTTCTCAACAAGCCCGGATGACCAAGGCCGAACGAGTCTGGTAACTCACATCATAGATACACAGGGAGCCAAGCCGATTCGACAAGCACCGAGACGTCTTCCTATAGCCAAACAACGAGAAGTGAGCGCGCTGTCTCAGACATGGAAAAACAAGGCGTTATTGAACCTTCTGTCAGTCCATGGGCCGCGCCTGTAGTTCTAGTAAAGAATAAGGATGGTAGCACTCGTTTTTGTGTCGACTATAGGAAGCTCAACGACGTCACTAAGAAAAATAGTTACCCGCTCCCACGCATCGATGACTTCATGGACACTTTAGCCGACGAAAAATGGTTTTCTACACTCGATCTCAAGAGTGGCTACTGGCAGGTAGAAATCGACAAGAAGGACCGAGAGAAGACCGCATTTTCAGTTGGGACCGGATTGTGGCAATTTGTGGTGATGCCGTTTGGGCTTTGCAATGCTCCAGCCACTTTCGAACGCCTGATGGGGTACGTGCTACGTGGCCTCACCTGGAAAACCTGCTTGGTGTACCTAGATGACATCATTGTCATCGGGAGACCGTTCGAAGATCATGTGCAGAACTTAGAAGAGGTTTTCTCCCGATTGCAACTGGCAAATTTGAAACTTAGTCCCGACAAGTGTACCCTTTTTGCAGCTGAAGTAAAATACCCGGGACACGTCGTATCAGCAGAAGGGGTCAAAACAGACCCCGAGAAAATTGAAGCCGTGAAAAGCTGGCCAACACCAAGCAACAAGCGCCAACTACGAAGTTTTCTGGGTCTGGCAACCTACTATCGAAGATTCGTCAAAAACTTTGCCAAAAGAGCTAAGTGTCTCCATCAGTTAACCGAGAAAAATCGTCCGTATGTCTGGAATGAACAATGCCAGGCAGCCTTTGAAACCTTGAAGGAGAAGCTATGTGAATCACCCGTGCTGGCATATCCGAAACCCGGAAAAATGTTTGTAGTTGACACCGATGCGAGCAACGGCGGTATTGGAGCTGTACTCTCCCAGCAGATCGATGGCGAAGAAAGAGTCCTCTCGCATTACAGTCGAGTTCTTTCAAAACGTGAGAGGAAATACTGCGTGACCAGGAAGGAGCTATTGGCTATAATAGAGGCCACCAAGCAGTTCCAGAAGTACCTATATGGCCAGAAATTTGTTCTCCGAACGGACCATGCATCACTGAGATGGCTACTCAACTTCAAAAACCCCGAGGGACAAGTTGCGCGATGGATCGAAAGATTGCAGTCATACGACTACGAAATTGTTCATCGGAAGGGCGGAGTTCATGGAAATGCTGACGCCCTATCCCGCCGTCCATGTCCAGCTAAATGTAAGCATTGCCGACAGATTGAGGAAAAGGAACCGACCGTTGATTTGCGATTGATAACGGCCGAATTCGATGAAGGTTGGTCGTCGGAGGAGATTGGAAATGCCCAGCTAGCCTATTAAGACATCGGACCATTGCTCGTATGGAAGGAGACGACTGGGCAGCCTGAGTGGAAGGACGTTTCAATGCATGGCGCAACCCTAAAAAGCTATTGGGCACAATGGAACTCCCTTCAGGTGGAGGGTGGCATACTCAAGCGGAAATGGGAAACGGCGGATGGCAGCTCCTATAGGATGTAAACTTTACTACCCAAAAGCCGAATCCACGATGTGGTTAAGGAAATGCATGAAGGATCCTCGGGAGGCCACCTTGGTGTTAACAAGACCTTAGCGAAATTGCGGGAAAGGTTCTACTGGCTCCACGCTCGAGAAGACGTAGAGGACTGGTGCCGCAGATGCACAATTTGCGCTTCCGTCAAAGACTGAGACTGAGAGGACAAATGCAAACCTATAACGTGGGTGTACCCTTTGAAAGGATTGCTGTTGACATCGCAGGTCCCTTTCCTGAATCCGAATGGGGAAATCGATACATGCTGGTTGTAGCCGATTATTTCAGCAAGTGGCCCGAGGTCTACCCCATTCCCAACCAGGAAGCAACTACTGTAGCCGAACAGCTAGTGTTAAATTGGGTCAGTAATTACGGTGTACCTTGCGAACTACATTCGGATCAAGGCCGAAACTTTGAGTCACCAGTTTTTAGCGAAATGTGCTGTTGGGAATACGGAAAACGAGGACAACACCGCTGCATCCCCAATCCGATGGAATGGTCGAACGTATCAACGGCACGCTCAAAAAGCACCTGGCCAAAATGGTTGACGAGAACCGAAGGGGCTGGGACCGACATATCCCACTATTTTTAATGGCGTACAGAGCTGCCGAACATGCATCGACGGGCCAAGCCCCAGCCAAAGTCATTTTTGGAAAGACTATTCGTCTGCCAGCCGATATAAAGTTCGGAACACCCCCTGAGAAACCCCAAACCATCTCGGAGTACGCAAGTGATCTAAGACAACCGTTGAACCAGATACATCGGACAGTGCGAAAACACCTCGAATCGGCTACTGACCGCATGAAGACCAGGTATGATCTGAAGGCAAATTCTGCTGGCTTCCAGCAAGATGACTTGGTGTGGCTATATAACCCGCAACGGCGAAAGGGTAGGTCTCCAAAGTTGCAACATAATTGGGAGGGACCATACCGAGTTACAAAGCGAATAAATGACGTCGTATGCCGAATACAGGAACATCGTAAGCCGAGAGCTAAAATGAAAATCGTGCATCTGGACCGTCTTGCCCCATATTACACCCAGGGAGAATTGACTACAAATAGCGACGCATCTTTTCGGGGCGAAAAGAACTGAGGTGGGGGCAGTGTTACATGTACAAATAATTCTGCGAGCTACTGTTGCAATTGTTTTCACAATCATTAAGAACATCAACAAATGAATTTACTCGAAACCACGAGAACCCAACAAGCATTATCAACATCTGAAAGTGAGTCACTGCCCATTCATTCATGCTGGAATGTTCCCGCTTATTCACCAATGTACGAGAACTGAGTTGAATGATAAGAGACCCTATATAAAGGCGAGCTGAATGAATGGGGGGATCATTCATTACAACCGCGATAGAAAACTGCGATACGCGAGGTACAGGCGATATTGATTGTTTGAGTGTGAAGTGATTTTAGTAGACAATTGCGAGAGAAATTTATGGACAAGTGGAAGGTCGAATTTTAATAGTGAAAATTAAAGTTGTTAAATTGTTAGTGAAGTGATTGTGCATTTTTGACAAATTAAATAAACTCTTTTAATTTAATTTAAAAGACATTGCGTTTTACTTTCCCGGAACATTAAATTATTGGCCGCGAACCAAATACACGCGACAATATATATATATATATATATATATATATATATATATATATATATATATATATATATATATATATATATATATATATATATATATATATATATATATATATATATATATATATATATATATATATATATATACATATTTATAAATAGATATATGTATATATATACATATATACATACATATATATATATATATATATATATATATATATATATATATATATAAATATATATATATATATATATATATATATATATATTTATATATATATATATATATATTTATATATATTGATATATGTATATATATGTGTATATATATACATATATATATGTATATATATATACACACTCGAGTATATGTATATATATGTATATATATACATATATACATATATATATATATATATATATATATATATATATATATACATATATATATATATATATATATATATATATATATATATATATATATATATATATATATATATATATATATATATATATATGTAGATATATAAATGGATATATATATACATATATATATATATATATATATATATATATATATATATATATATATATTTATTTATTTATATTCATCCATCCGTTCGTTTGTTCGGCCGTCATAACAAGTTTTCTCGCAAACCACATGCGCAAGAAGGAGGAAATTTTCTACGTAGGTCAAAAGTGGTGCCTCTTGAAATTTGCAGCGCATGAAAATATTTTAAGGTATTTAAGGGGGGTCTCCCCATACAGGGGGGTGACTTAAATTTTTTTATTTCTGTAGCCCTCTAGCGGCCAAGTTTCTCAACAGATTCCAGTGAAACTTGGAATTATAAGTTATTAAAGGAAGTTGACTTAATTTTGTTATGCGAATTGAATGACAAATGAAAAAGTCGAAAATTTACAACTTAATATTTTTATTAGCCGTTAAAAAAAAATCAAAATGACGGCCCCTGATAGTTCAGAAAAAAGTTGAAAATGTATGTTTGAACGGCAACGCAAGTGCTGATTAAGCTTTTATGGAAATCTTTTTAAATTAACTATTTGAGCTATTTAATCTTTTGTGTGGTAACCACTGTGAAATGTGTAATCAGCAAATGTGAGAAGGGTGAAACCTGTATTTATATGTTTACAACAATTCATTATCCGCCGATTTTCAATATGTAATCGATACGTGTGCAACTCAATTTAATTAGTAAAATATTTCCGCCTCTAAAAAGGGTCTGTAAATATGAACGTCGGCAGATTCTTTTTATGTTAATAAATACCCAAATTCTTTTTCGAAGCCTTACGCTATATACAAGAAATTTACCTTTCCGGCTGGTGCTGCATGCGGGGATTTTTAATGTTGCATTGAGTGTCAAGGTTTCATCTACTTCACAAAATTTTTCAAAAATATTCGCTGGTGATTTTCTTATAAATTTGTCGAGCACTTTTCGTTTCATATTATTGCCGAAAATCAATTTACCGACCATCTTTTCACTTTCGCAAGCCATGATGCGACTGTTTCGTATGCCATTTTATGGCACATCAAAAGTTTTTTCTTTTGTAAAAAATAATTATGAGTGGCATATAATGCTGTTTCAAAAGTTCCATTTATTGTTCATGGGTCTGCGCACATGGTAAAATTGGGACTGCAGATATTACGAATGACTTTGCATGCCTCCATATAAATCATTTTCAATAATGTGGAACCTTTTCCTTCTTGTGTTTTACACCCAGCTTCAATAAAATGCATCTCTATCTGCTGATCCCATAATTCATGTTATAAATCTGTTTTCGCCACTACAACCACAAATCACTCCTTACCTATGAAATACATGTAACGTGAGTCCAGATAAAGGGAACACCTGATAGTAGATTTTCTTTTAAAAACGATATAATTATTAAAACATATTTGGGTATTATTGCGACAATTATTCAGCTAATGCTAACAGGTCGCTCCAACGTAGGCGGGTGGATGTCGTGGTTTTCGGCTGCTGCACTGGGCTACCTTTGTCTGTGGTTATAACCGATGCTTGTGGCTAGGGTGCGTGGCGTTGGCGGTGATGTTGTTCACGCTTCATTCGCTGATTCCGGTGGCAATCGCGCTGAAGAGCAGTGAATCTTAGAGAGCCCGCACTGCGGGAGTGATGGTAATCCGGGCCAACCGGAGAAACCCCACTACTCATTGTTCAAGCTTGGTTCGAAGGCTGCCCCTGTGACGTTTGCGCGGTGCCACGGGAGGAGGTACTGACAATGTGTTGGTGCTGGGTTCCACTTGGCGGCGTGCCCGGTATTCTGCTGGAGTCAGGGGCCGAGGCACTGCACGAGGTTGTCTTTACCTCCACGCATTTATCAGGAACTGCGTTAGGGTGAATCGCAAACGGTGCCTCCGAATGCTTCCAGGGGTCCTGCTGGTCGTAGAATGAAGAGATTTTAAGTGATTAGAGTTCTTAAACCTAGAGCAGAACCTATGCTCAGGGCTTCTTACCATCGGCAGGCCTGTTAAAAGCCGAAGTGCCACTTTGGTGAGTGTCGTTGACATTATTTTGTTGGTTGTGCTAGCTATTCGGTTACGTTAACTATTAAGTAATATACCCATTCACTGAGAACTCCGGTATATTTCATACGTGTCGTCCGGCCTTATTTTCAGGAAAATGTCGCACAAATCTTCAATCAAATATTTTATATGTACCAAAAAACCACTTTCAGAAGTTAATGGCAAACACTTTAACAATTAGACACGATTGTTATCAGTATTTTTGATTTTATTTAGATTTGTTCGCAATCCTCGTAGTGTTTTGTCAAATCGATGGATGTGGCAGAAGAGAGCAAGACATACTCTTATTGAAAACTCTAGTCATCTCAGTTACGATTGTTATAATAATTTAGGGCTCATTTTATAATACATCTGGCAACATCCGATACTAATTTCCCAGTTTTTATCCCAGAAAATTACGAGAATTCATGGAAAACATAAAAACCACTCTTGGGAAATTTGAAACATACTTCAAATGAGCAACTTATAAACAAAAATGCACTTATCGAGGCCTGAGGGTTCATTTGATTTCAAAAATTCTCAAAATTTTACATGCTTACGCATAAAAATAATCCTGAGTAATTTATAATACCTTCAATTTGATTATTTTGGTACACAAAATAAAAATTAAATAATTTAAGGCTATTTTAAAATACGATAACTATAACTCGAATAACTAAAAAAAAAAACTAGCGGAATTAAAGAGATCACATGCTTTAAAAGAGGAATTCAGGAAAACGTAAGAAATTTTTGATTACTTTACTTCATCCCTATCTTATTTCAACAGAGGGTAGAATAATATCTCACCTGACTTAATTTTGACTGATGCTCAATTATTGTTTAATAATTATGCTGAACCAAAGCCAAGGCTCATGAAAAGTTATAGTTGTATAGGGCTTTCTATTAAGGATATAACAATAAATAAATAAATTTCAATAAATCGATTGTGAGGGGTGCTATGTGGCTAGTGGCACCGTCTTGTTGTAACTACATATCGTTGAAGTCAAGTTCATCAAATTCTGGCTACAAATAATCTTCCAACATAACACGCTGGCGCTATCCGTTGACGCTATCATGACCGTCCTTTTTATCCACACCAAACACTAATTTTTTGCGGATGCTACGATGTCTGAAGAACCGCATGCGGGTTTGTTGCTAACCAATAACTCTTACTTTGCTTATTAACATAACCATTAAGCCAGAAATGAGCTTCATTACTGAAGATAATTTTTTGATAATATGTTAGTAATTAATAGTAAGTTTTAAAAATTTCGAAACGTTGCTGGTTCGTGAACTATATCACGATGAATATGTTGACTTTAACTAACGTTTTGACGTTGACAGTTTATTAAAAAAAGGTTTTAGGGTACGTTCATACACAGGTACAAAATTGTTATGTCCCTGATGTAAAACCCTATATTTACTACTACGATCCTGCAGTAGAAACTTTGGATATTTCTCATCTGGGTATAGTGAAATTTTCTCTGTAATTTTCAAGTTCCTTCTGTATATAAAGAGCTTAAAAAGGTTTCATTTATGTAGTTTCGTTGGCGTCAACGAGATTTAGTTCAATGGATTCTTCAGAAGGACTTTAAACCTGTTCAGTCATGATACGTGCTAGTTTAAAATCAGAACGTATCACAGCGGGGTGGATGAACATACGGCCAAAGCGTGATAATGATCATATCACCTTGTGGAGTGCCGATACATTCGATGACAATGAGATACTCTAACTATATATGTATAAGCGAAGGCTCGAAGGGGCTGTTGTACTACGAAAAAAAAACACGAAAAACTGTTAAGGCATTATATTTCGTGTCAATTATTTTTTTTATTTGATATCCGCACGCCAATTCTTGAAAATCTGTTGGGCCTTGCCTTGTGACGCATCTACAAAAACACGCACATGAGACAGACCCGATTTCAAACTTTACTACATTGCTACAAAAACACCAAGACTAGAAATCCTAGAAAGGCCTGAAATATATAAACGTAGAAAAACAGACGGTAAATCTATGAACGAACAATTTATCACAAACTCCGCCGTAATTTCTTTAGTATTTGATCACCCTCATACAGGAACGGAAGCGAGATGAAATACAACTAAAGGATACCCAACAAAAATCTAATATCCTCTACCTGAACTAATTTAATACCTACCTGTTAAAACCATCCTACACTTATATAATTTCATTTCCTTTAACACATCCTTTAGAGACTGAAGATGACTTAAAGTAGTCAACGCGCATCTGCAGATTTAAAGAAGTGCGGCCCGACGGCTTTAAAAAAAACATTGTATTTCTGATTTAACCTCTAGCGATTTTAACCGCTTTGCAGTCAGATTTTTCAAAGTCCTCATCCCTGATGATCAGCGCTTCTTCAGTATATTTCAGAGCTTTAAACCTTGCTGATTTTTTATATACAGAAACAATTAAACGCTTCCAATAAACTAGTTAAGTGTACAACATTTTGTTCGTTGGGAAATTTTGTGTTATTAGTTTTTGGAAAATCTCGGTGTTATATTCGCCACTTTTGATCCATGTGGTTGGCAATTGCACGTTACCTTAGAAATACCTGAAAAGATTCTTCCCAATGGAGAAAAGGAAAAGACCTGGGTTATAATTTTTTTCTTAAAACGTTCTAGTTCGTATATTAATTATAAACGCAACTACAAGGTTAATGTATTCATAATTCACCAATTTCGTGGCTGGGTCCACGAAAGTGTAGGGTCCCCTGATTGTTTCCGGCCTGGGATGGGCACGTTGAAGCCACTTACCATCGACCAGGCCTGGGGAGTGCCAAGGAGCCGATGTAACGAAAGGACGCCCAGGATCAGGCGTAAGCCAAGGAGTCCTATTCGATGGAGGGGCCAGCGGTGAACAGCAACTGATGAAGACCAGCGAGGCGTAGGCCAAGGAGCTGATGCAACGATAGGATGCCCAGGATCAGGCATAAGCCAAGGAGTCCTATTCGATGGTGAGGCCGGAGGTGAGCGGCGACCGATGAAGACCGGCCAGGTGTAACCCGAGGAGCCAATGTAACGAAAGAATGATCAGGACCAGGCGTAAATCAAAGAATCCTATTCAATGATGGGGTCGGCGGTGAACAGCGACTGATGAAGACCAGCCAGGCGTAAGCCGAGGAGCCGAAGCAATGACAATATTGTAGCAACACAGCAGATGGGCCAGGCGTAAGCCAAGGGACCCAATTTGGTTGAAGTTGATTATGGCCAAGCTATAGCCGAGCTGCCAACTTTTGCCTTCGCTTGCTGGGAAAACACCGAGAGCGATTTCTCCACTCCTTGTGATTTTATACACGAAAAGTGCTGACACTGATGATCAGGGCTATTGAACTTTTCCCGATCGATCAAAACTCCACATTTCATTTCTGCTAACCGTGTATTTTCTTCAATCAATTTTTTTTTGCGAACAGTGTCCAGTACTCCATGCCGGTGAAAATGCTGAATATGCATTTGCTTCAATCCAATTTTCTTATTGTCAGAGTTCAATAGTTCCTGTCAAGTGAAATACTGAACTTGCATTTTCTTGAATTCAATTACCTTCATTGAAAAGAGTTCAATAGTTCAGTCAGGTGAAATGCTGAAATTACATTTTCTTCAATTCAATTTTCTTTCTCCATAGAATTACTAACCATAGCGCTTGCGAGGATCAAGTTTCATATCATCGTGGCTGTGTGCTTAAATGCAAGGTTTCGTTTTTATTCTGGAACACAAACAATCATCCGCTAACGAGTTTGTGATGATCAAATTTTCAATTGCATACCATCGCGGTTGTATGTCTAAATGCATGGTCTGTTACTTCCGTACTCCCCATCATTGACTCTGTTGGTCTTTCCTGACCTTGAATCGCATCGCCATGACGTGCACTGGGTGTCGTTTTACTCTTGATACGATGGTTTTGGGGGTATGCTTCAGCATATTTCTTTGTTGATATGTACGAATGCATGTTGTTTAGTTGATTTTGCTAATAATTAGACTTGTTTCTCTATACAGTATTCGATATTGATATAATTAGTATATAAATTGTAGTTTATTATTATTTGCATCTATTTCGCTGAGAGATTTTTGATAGTGCCTATGAATAATAAGTTTATAACTTGAGATTGTTATGTATCTATTTTTCTATGTGGTTTTTGAAAGTACCTATAAATATCATTAATTTGTAACTTGTAATTGTTTCGTATCTGTTTTTCTATGAGGTTTTTGATACTGTCGGTGAATTTTTTACATTTTAATTTTTTTTGTATCTATTTATTGTATCTATTTTATAATTAGTTTGTAAATAATAATTGTTTTGGGTCTCTCTTCCTATGCGGTTTTAATAGTATAATGAATTTTTAAATTGTAATTGTTTTGTCTCTATTTTTCTATGAGGTTTTTGATAGTGTCAGTGCCTATTAATAGTATGGAATTTAAAATATGTCCGTGCAATATTTATGGTGAGTACAATGTTTGCTAGTTATAGTTTTATTTAGACTTTTATCTTTATGGCTAAACAATTTTTCTTGTTTATTTACGTCTTTGATATAACGACTTAGCTGCTACGTAGCACTGGGAATCAAAAATGTTTCACGGAATCATAAATAATGAACAAATTTATCAATTTTTAGGGTTTTGTACTAAAATAAAAAACCCTATTGCAATCACGACCTGTGTCCGTCTGTCCGTCCGTCCATCCGTCTGTATGTCACAGCACTTTTCTCCGAAACTATAGAGGCTATAGCCATGAAACTTTGTGGAAAGGTCAGAAGTGGTGACTTCTTGAAAGTTCAAGGGTGAACAATTTTTTCAAAGGGGTTTAAGGGGGGTCTCCCCATATAGGGAGGTGACCCCTCAAAAAAAAATTTCACCATTGGTAGTCGAGTAGGGTGTCATTGGAAAGGCCTTAATGAGATCTTTTCAAAATAGGTCTTAAAATTGCCTTATAAGTACCGAGGGGGGCAGGGGAAGGGGAAATGTACAAACTTTTCACGTACCCCCCCTCGCGATTGGACACCTTCCATCCGAAAAATCTGAAAAAAATCATGAATGTAGGCCTTAATGAGTACAACAACAACAAATACATGAGAAGTCGAAATATACTCAACTTTGCTAGTAATAGTATGATTTATCAATTTTATGTTTTCATGAATAAAATCTAAATGGTACCCTTAAATTCAATAAAATTTAGCAAACGGATGACTATTTATAAAATAGCTCTTTTCTGAAAGTTTCATAAAGATTGAATAGTATTTAACGAAGTTATAGCGATTTGAATTTTCCAGTGTTACTATGGAACAATATGCCCTGTATTACTATGGAAACATATGGCTATGGAGCCATATGCGCTTTTTACAGACTTAGACACTACAGCTTTGCTAGGATTTGCATGAGAATTGCAGGAATGATAGGTATCATGAAGATGAGTACATGCAATTGAAACAAGTCGAAGAGGCAGGAGAGAGCTCCTAGCAAAAGGGCTTTGTCGCCATTCTAGGATTCGAAAAAATAGGCCATGAATCGATGCTTACAGTACAGAGGAGTGGCCCCTGAAAAATATTTCATGAAAGGTAGCCGATATGAGTATCAAATCAAAGTTCTCTACGAGAGCTTTTCAAAACAGTTCTTAAACTGACAGTTTTTGCTTCATTGGGGGCACAGGGGGGAAATACATGAAAAATGTGTTTCCTCCCTCGCGAATGGACACCCGTGATCTAAAAAATCTAAAAAAATTATCAAGGGAGATATTTATGGGTATAACTATAACAAATACCTCAGAAGTCAAAATTCTTTCAACTTTGCTAATAATAGTATGATACTCAAACATGACATGTTTCTTGATTTTATTCGTTGCTGGTTACGGCATTTTGTAAGTTGAGTACAAAACCCTTCTGACATGAGTATAGGTCTATCTACCCAACTTGTTTTTACTTGAAAAGCCGTCAGGCCTTGCTTTGTTTTGTAAGCTGATATGTTTTGATCTGATGGCTTTTGAAAAAAATATATTTGGCTTGTGGATATCAAATCAACAAAAAAATGTATCTACTTCAAGGTATCCTGGGAAAAAAGCCTAGTCAGAAGTCGATAAATTTTACTAAATAGTAGTAAAATTTACAAATTAATATTTTTGCCTATAAATTCTAAAGAGAACACTAAATGTTCCAAAAAATCATATCTAGATGTCTAAAGAACAGGTGCATGTACCCAGAAAATTACTTATCAGCCAAGTTAAAGCCGCTTGAAAATTTTGTAATTACCGCAACAAATTGTATTACTGAAGTAGGCATACTTTTTCAACCAACCGAAACACCACCGATATTCATAAAATTAAAAAAAAATCTGAAATCGTGCGTAATATTGATATGCTCTCATCACTACTAAAGTAATGTGGTGAACATTAATTCTTTAGGGGCTACTATTATATTACATTACAATTAGTTTCATGTCAAAACCAAATAAAAACACGGTATAATTCACTTTGTAAACGGTGGTCCAACCAAAACGCACAATGTTAATTGTAAATGAAACAAAACGTTTTCAGAGAATTATGTTATTATTTTTTATTATAATTAAAGGATCTATGACAATTATGTGTGAAACAAAATATCGCCTAAGTGCCCACCACAGCTACGGTGTCTTCTTTCCGATGGTCCATGTTTTCATTGACTCTGAGACATACAGTAGGTGGCCAAATTATTAGGGACAGTGCTTGAATTTATGTAATTCATAATTTATATTATATATTTGCAAAAATAATGTTATTTTTAAAGGGTTATTTTATTTGATATTATTCCTGGTATCATTGTTATTGTTTATGTCAAGTGGCAACACATGATATGTCCGTCATTTGCCAAGTCTGTGCCGTTTCGTCTGATT
This sequence comes from Odontomyia ornata, assembly GCA_963969285.1. NCBI lineage: Eukaryota > Metazoa > Arthropoda > Insecta > Diptera > Stratiomyidae > Odontomyia > Odontomyia ornata. Next base: position 331,164,366 of record OZ017739.1, read on the forward strand.
GAGTCATTGTTCGTTGAAAAGTGCGGTTTGCAGTATTGTGGTTTGTTGTGTGAAATTTTCGTTTTTCTTAGTTTTTAACCGACTTTTGTGCATAAAATAAATCAAAAGGTAAGCAAGTCTTATAGCAATACATTTGCCATGTTTTGTCCGTGAATTTACGTTTTATTAATGGTTCGATATGATAACCTCAAATTTTATACTTTTTAGAATGGGTAAGGCTTCGGACACGTCTCCAAGGAAATGTAGAGAGATACAAACGTTGCTACTGCACTCCATACATTCCCAGAGAGACATAGCGGCTATTGTTTGAGTTTCCAAGTCTGTCGTCAATCGAATTGAAATTAAAATGGACAGTAAAATACCTCTTGAGGCAAATCGTGTTGGTAAATGTGGCAGAAAAAGGATCACCACACCTCGTACCGACCGAAAAATCAGGGATACTTGCCTCGAAAATCGTAAAAAAAGCGTCACCCTTTTGACTTCAATGCTGAACGACAAGGGTGTAAAGATTTCTGAAAGGACAGTGCGGAGGCGGTTGGTCGAAGAAAATTTGATGGGTCAGCGGCCTGCCAAAAAACCACTTCTAACGAATGGTATGAAGCAGAAACGACTGCAATGGGCTAGACAACATCGAAATATGACTATTGCAGACTGGAGTCGAGTAAGTATTACTTTTTTGAATAGGTCAATTGGTCAATAACAATAACAACTTCATTCTTGGCTATTGAAAGGTATGCTTTTCTGACGAATCAACCTTTCAAATTTTGGTTGACAAAAGTTCGTTTGTAAGACGGCGCCCTGGAGAACGATTCCTCGCAGATAACCTTGTAAAAAGGGTTAAACACCCAGTTAGTGTCATGGTGTGGTCTGTCATTTCAGCCAAAGGCATGGGGCGCCTCTACATCGTAGAAGGAACAATGAAGCAAGACCAATACAAGCGAGTATTCGAAACCCGACTACTGCCACAGGTCAATGAATGGTTCCCTGATGATGACAACTACATTTTTATGCATGATTCCGGACCGTGCCACAAAGCCAGAAGTGTCACTGCATTTTTGGCTGAAAAAATATAACTGTTTTACCATGGCCAGGAAATTCGCCCGATATGAATCCCATAGAAAACATGTGGGAACTCACTAAACGGGCGATGGCGAAAGCAGTGATTACCACCAAGCGCCAGCTGATTGAAATTTTAATCAGAGAATGGCATCATAACCCCATACTCCAAGAAAATGCAAAATCATGTATTGAGAGCATGCCCCGACGCATAGAAGCTCTTATTGCAGCAAAGGGTGGCATCACCAAATATTGAAATTTTTTTGTTAATTTTTAATCACTATTAATATGACTCATACGGAAAATATAAAACACTTTTGTATGATTTTTTGTAGTTCTTATGATACCAATAGAATACAGATACAAACAAAAAATTAATAAGAGACGTACCACTAAAAATTTGCTACAGAAATCCAATTGAAGTAGAAAATTAAAAAATCTCGGTACTGTCCCTAATAATATGGCCACCTACTGTAATTGAGGTTCAATGTCGTTAATGTGCTGAATTATCTCATCCTTTACCTCTTGAATTGTTCTTGGCTTATTGACGCACATTTTTACTTTTAAATATCTCCAGAGAAAGCAGCCCAACGGTGTCCAATCACATGATCGTGGCAGCCAAGTATCATCGCCACAACGTGAGATAACACGGCCATTGAATTTCTCGTGCAAAAGAGCCATTGTTTCGTTGGTTGTGTGGCAAGTGGCACCATCTTGTTAGAACCACATATCGTCCATGTCCAGCACCGCAATTTCTGGCCACAAAAAGTCCGTTATCCTCTCGCAATAACGAACCCCATTCACGGTAACTGCTTGGCCGTCCTCATTTTCGAAGAAATACGGCCCGATGACGCCGCCAGCCCAAGTACCGCACCAAACAGTCTTTCTTTGTAGATGCATCGTGGATTTTCATTTGCCCAAAATCGGCAATTCTGCTTTTTAATAAATCCACTGAAGTGAAAGTGTGCCTCGTCGCTGAAGATGATTTTCTTCAGTACTGTCGACGCCAAATGAAACAACAGTGAAATTGTCGCTACTGTTTATGCCTGCACTAAAGCTATATCTTCACCAACCAATTCACCAAGGAAATTCCAAGGTTTGCATGCGAATACTATACAAGGCAACAGTGTATTTGATGCCAATTTAGCGGGTATCAGTATACAGTATACATAAGCCGAGCCAAATAATTTTCAGTGTCCACCTACAACCGAATTTTCCGCTGGTATACCAAAATGGAGCCAATTTTGCGAGAACAGCGAGGAATACGTGTCTAAAGCTCCAGTATTTGCTATTCTTTCTCTAAAGCTCTTCGATCAGAGGAAGCTTCAATACTATTGGGATTGATTTTCCTCTTTAATTCATTCATTTATGGCGCAGCTCTAATTCCAATTTATAGCATAGCTCCAATTTGAGACTATAATTGTTACGGTTCTGTGGCCTCGTTCGCCATTTGGAAATCCCAAGCAAAAGCCTGCTGTCAGCATCGATTGCATTCTTCCACTGTTTCCTCAGTTTCCGGATGTTTACTTTGCGCTCTATCCTTCAATGTTCGTCTGGAGAGCCTATGTTCTCCCATTCTCTCCATATGTTCTGCCTATTGCAGTTTGCATAGCTTTACGCATGCGGATACAGGTGAGTTGTAATAAAGATCATACAACTCGTCATTGTAATGAGATCCCCGCTCTGTTTCATGCTTTACTGGGTCATACATCCTCCTCAGCACTTTGCGGTCTAGTATACCAGCACCTTTTTGGAAACATTTATAAGAGTCCAGGTTTCATATCTATACAGTAGTATAGGTGAACTTGCTGTGGAAAAAATTGTGATGAATTAAAAAACATGGTAAACACTTTTTTTACGCAATTCATTGTATCTATAGATATAAGAGACAAATTATTGACTTAAAAGACATTGTTTTCACCTGATTACTTAAAGTCGTTTACCATGCTCTTAATCGAACTAATTGATTCAAATTAGCTTACTGCGGTAAGAACGGTCTTAAAAAGTTCATTGCAATCGGTAAAGCCATGAACTCGGAACAAATTTCAATAAAAGAATGATTATTATCTATCTAAAGGGGTCAGCTCCCAAATTTTCTTCTTAGAAATACCTCTAAAATCTTCTTCTAGTGTTCATTTTCTGGCTCTAACAAATGCATTGTCTGCAATAATGATCTAGGCTGCATCTAGTACTCTATACTGGCAGACATAACCCTGAGTACTACTTAACAAGATTTACATTGGAGCTCCCTTATCCTGGTTGCTCAGTAAATTGGCTATATCTTCCTTAATATAATGTAGGTGAGAAGGTCACTTTATCGACAGTTTGCCTTTTAGAAAACTAGTGTGAGGGAATTGTTCCCTTTACTTTTTCCAATGACATACTAGCCGCTTCTGTCAAAGAAGCATCATGACTGAGCCCCATCCGGCTAGTTCGTCTGTCTCTTCATTTACAGCCGTTTCTTTGTCTGGTTTCCATCAGAAGAGTTATAGCGATCCGACTGCTTATAGATGAAATCTCCTCTTGGTACTTGTAATGATTTTCTACCTTTTAAGTCCAACGCGGAACCGACCTCTCATCGGTTCGAGACGTTAAGTCTGAGTAGTGCCAACGGATGGTACCAACAGGTCAACCAATCCGTGCACCGTAACCCATTCACGCGGTGGCTGCTTGTCGGCCAGCTAGTTCGGAGAGGATTTCGGTCGCGGGTCTCCGAATGGGTTACGCTCAATTACAATATTTTCAGCCACCTGAACATGCCCGTTTTCCAAACGCGTTACAAAACAAAACCATACGGAGGAGAAACCTACTTTACGTTACTCCGTATTTCTTCTTATAACCAGTCAAGAATACCAGATCTAATTTTCATTTCGCGTTCCCGAAGTTTTGACGCGGTACCGAAAAGTATACTACTCTAACTCAACCCGACGAAAAACAACAAAGGTACCGCGTACCGCGCGCGACGCGAAACCGACCTCAGCGGATTTGTCGAAACCCTACCCTCGTGACGGCATACCTACCCTGCACTCACTCTCCCGCTGAAACAGAAAGAACGACTGAAAAGGAAAGTCTTGTTACAGTTAGCAATTCATTTTAATATTTTCTATGCTTTTCCTAATTAAATTTCAACAATTGAACTTATTAGGGATTTATATTGAATGATAAGACTTAAATTACATATTAAACTTGTGTATAGTACGGTTGAAATTTTCAAGATACGTAATGGATTACACTACATAAGCAAACTATCATCACCGATTAACTTTTGATACAAAATTATGCCTGATGTATGAATGTGTTTGTTATTGTTATTCTTTTTACTCCGCCACATACTCCTACGTGCGTGTATATATTCAATTGAATATTAAGCAAGGTACTTGTATATAAAATTAATTAACATATTCATACTTAATAATTGAAAACATTGTTCATTATATTGTTTTGTTTTCTAGGTTGTGCGGACATGCAAATAAGGAACAATTTTTAATGTTTCAACTCGTAATTAATTAATCTTAATGATGAAAATAAATAGAATAAACCGTAGGGTGTATATTACAATATGAATTTTTAATGTATCCGAAATTATGACCAAATTTCAACGAGATTAGTTTATACTAGTTACAAAAAAAGTGAATCTAAATTTTCAACGATTTTGTTTTCCGATTTTCAAAAGTATGCTGATAATAACATGATCTCCATTATCGCGTTTGTTTTGATTTGTTCTATTTCTAAGAACTTATATTTTTAATAGTTAAGTTTTAATTTAATAGTATAAAATAGAGTAATATGCAGTTCGTAAGTTCTTATTACAAAAGTGTGTGTGCTTTCATATTCAAAAGTTTCCTTGTGTATATATATATATATATTTTTTTTAAACTGTATTCAATGCCGGTAAAATAATCAATTTTTTGAAAGCGGAATTCGAAAACAAACGATTAACATCAATGAATCGAGAGATAGAAAATTTTCTCTCAATAGTTAACGACCGCGTTCGATTGTATATTCTTCTATATTTATTTATCCTAATTGTTGTTAAGCTTCAGTAGAAAGAACTAAGGAAATTTTTGTGCACTCATGTTTCAAATTTCCCGACTTCCTAAAGATTGTTGTTTTCGTACAAATAATAACGTTTTTTTTTTTTCATTTTAAATAATATGGTCATTACTTAACTCTTCTTCGCCCAGGAATACAAATATCAAACAAATTAAATTAATATTTTATCAACACTATAACGAAAGCTGTATTTATTTTTCATTTTCTGTCTATGAAATGGATTCTTTCGTGCTATGCTTAGCAATATAATTTATTTGGTAAATTGTAGAAACATAAAAAAACAATGAGGTATAGCTCAGTTTTAATCTCCTTGTCCTGTTTTGTATATGCCTTTACAAAAGAATGAATTCAAAGGCAAGAAACCCAGTATATGTTATAGAAACGCAGGTGACTTCGATCATAATGTATGCTTTCGCAGATGGCTTTAGTGAAATGTAGCTAAAAATAAGGGTCAATCATAACACTAAAGGCACAAAGCCTTTCAATGGTATCCACTTTGAAGTATAAATGATTGCTTTAAATTCTTCACAACTGTCAACTTTCCGTTGAAGTAATCTTTAGTGAAACAATAATACTGAACCAAACCTGAATTAAAAACATAATAATTAAATAGCTTTCCCAAGCAAATATGTTTCCAAAAGTTGAATTACTGCCCATACAGAAATAAAAGATGATGAATCGTCGCCAGGTTCCTGTTTTGCAGCATTATGAAAGAAGTTTTTTTGCATTCATCTTTGTTTTTGTTACTAAGACTTGATTATGAACTAACCCCTTGTTTGTTTTAAAAATATTTTGGAACAATTGGGGTTGGTCTTAGGTTATGTAATGGTATTTATTTGAAATAATCTAAAAGCAGATCAATACGCTAATTTTCCTAGCTAGCTAATATTCTACCTAGCTACCTACTATCTTGGCAGTGGGATTATTATCCTACATCTACAGGAGCGAAGTTTTAGATCAATGACTTATGTGACATTCGAATAGATTAATTAATGAAATCAATTTGTAACTTGCAGATTTGAGCACCTCAGAGTTGAAATTTCGAGAAAGTGAAGCAACAGTTGGTTTTTATATGTTTTAATTTGATTGATTGTTTTATTATGTACCACATTTCACCAAGCCAAAAGACCTCTACAGGTGTATTCGGGCTCTAAACGTTGAAGATCTGAAGCATAAAATTGGGTAGATACGATTCCGAATCCCGGGCATGCGACCGACATGCACTTAAGCGCGCCTATCAGTTAAAGTCTAGTACATACTAGCTTACCAACTGCATATTCTGGGAAATTCCCTCAAGGTAACTATTTCACAATAATTAATATACGCAACCCTTCCCGGTGAAGACTATAGTAGCATTTACTATTTCTCAATTGCTAGTATATTCCGAAAGTAACTGCATCTTAGCTTGGATTCGTCAGCCACGATCTTTATATTTGACTGCTAGAACAAATCAAGGTCTACATCTATGAAATATTCTTATTGTGTAAATTACCAAAATATCGCTATGGCACATTATCAACATAGCCTCAACATTCAGCTGCGTCAAAAAAAACTGCCAATTATCACATATGTAGAAAGCTATCAGGACGGAATCAGTTCTATTTTAAAGTAGTCAATAACTTTGTTTATTTGTTTATTTGATATCCGCAGGCCAATCCTCTTTTTTCTTTAAAAGCCGTCGGGCCTTGCTTAGTTGTGTGAGCAGACGCGTTTCGACTACTTTGAGTCATCTTCTATTTTAAAGTTTTCAAAAATACTTCACGTTTATTTACCGTTGTGCCTGTTTCATATGTCTCAGTATTTCAATCTCGAAATTATCGAAAACTGCTCCAACTTCTTATGCACAAGACCAGATGATGGCAAACAGAAATTAGAACGATAAAGAATTTCTCATTCAAATTTTATCGTCGCCGTGACATTCTTATGAAACTCGCGGCGATAGCGAAGATCGAGAAAACTTTGCCAACTTTCCGGGATTTGCAATTTTCTCCAAACGATCTATTATTCACAAAAACACCTCGGAATTTTAGTTCCTTTTTAAAACAGTCAATCGTACAAGAATATAATTTTTCGTTGACAACTAAAAATCTGTGTTATTTCCCGCCGTTTCTTTTCCTCGTGGCACCGGACTGTCCATCCGATAACCACCGACAAAACAGATGTGCGGAATGGAACACCACATGGCGGCAATGTGCATTTTTATTTGTCGCCAGTGGCATAGTGTTTTGATGGCAACGGTGGAGGGGGGCATTCCCAGATGGATATGCCTCGAAATGTGACGGGGTTTTGATTAATATTATGTTTCAAATATTTAAATCCACAGATCTAAATATTTGGAGAGAAAAAAAAATTTTCTGCGCAACGATATCCGCACGAAAGATGAAGTCCGCTTGCATTTCGAGGTCATACCTATCTGGCCGGGTGCAAGGGTTCGGGATCGGAATCACTTCGATTCCCGGGCGTAGGCGTCACATTACATACTTTTTTCAAGTTTACAGGAAGTAATCGATGATCTCAGAGCTGTGATAGTAGCTTGTCTATCTGAGCAAATTACATAGGTGTTTCATACTTCCATGCTTTCCAAATGACCGGAACCTCTGCCTGAAAGATACTAAAGCATTGAAGGCGTTGAAAGAATTTACGGGATTTAACGTTTCGAGTAAAGACTCCCTCAATACTTCGCAGTTGCTCTTTACCGTTGTAATCGGAAAGCACATGGCGTAAAACTTGGTTAAGCCTAGCTTAGGGACGTCATAGTTACTTCCTTTAGCATAGAGTTTAGAATGGCGTATGACCGGATGGTTTGATAGGTCGGCATCCAAACTTCTTCACCTAGCTGCAGTTCACAACGCGATATTTTTAATATCATCATCATCTATGACCCGACAGCCCAAGTCGAGCCTTGGTCTCCAGAATTAATCTTCTCTCATCATCACGGTTCCGCGGCCTTGTCCGTCAGTTGTTCACTCCCAACAAGGGTCTGTCAGTTTCTATTGGGTCTTCCCGCTGGACGTCTAACTTGAGCTCTTCGCTTTAATATTTTCAATATAGAAGTCGATAAAAAAATTCATTGAGTATTACGTCTTCAGCACAAGTAAGCTGCTATTTTTAATACCCTTGGAAGTTTTGTCAGAGCACTAGCGATCCATATGCGGGGATGGGATGATTTAATGTTTTGTATATACACATCATCATGTTTGGCTGACCTAATGAACGGTTTAAGAAATTCATAAAATACGACATTGTCCTGCAGAAAGTTTTTTCTTTAGAAATCATAATTTGTAGCTTATTTATATCAAACCAAAGTGGAATTCCGTATTGACATAATTAACAATTCACTTCAACTTCAGCCCAAGTCAAGGAAACAGTCTTCCAACTGCGAGAAAAATGAAGTTTAGATTAGATGTTGGCAGAAACTTCTATCCTCCAGCCTCCACCCATAATGATATTCGCTCACAAAAGGAAAAGAAAACGATTCTACCTTCATTACCTTATCCATTATTAATATCTGCCAGGATTATATCCGAGTTTTCCAAACAACTTTCAAATTAAGTCATTTCTGGAGTTGGTAATATTTTATGAGATTCAACCACGATTACGCTGCTGGCAAGAAATAGTGAATAAACGGAGAAAATTCTTTTGTGTATATTACGCCTAAAGAATGAACGGCCAAGCCAACGAGAATGTATTGTCCATGCGGTGAGACCAAGGCTAGGATGGGATAGAATAGCTAAGAGATGGTCACTAGAATATTGTAGGAGGAATTTTTGGTTCAATGGAATAGACCAACCATGATATACGTACTGTGTACTTTATGGCTGGATTATGAACGTTTGTATTGCTCCCCATATACTCGTACTTGCTTGCCCAACCAAGATTGAATTTAATGGACGAAAACTTTTCTATTCCCATGGCTGTTGTCTTTAGCAATCATGGTTAATTGATATTGAAGAGTTGAAAAGCATTCTGTTATTTTTCTTTTTATAGCTTGGAAGTGAAGAAATTATTTCATACGAGATTATTGAAGATTTCGTAGTTTTAATCTGTATTGTTTCGCTTTGTTTTATTACCGCAGAAGTAAGTCCAGTGTTAGAATCAAAACAGGATTCAATTTATAGTTAATATGAAAATGCATTCTTGTTTTCAATTATGAAATAGTAAAAGTTTTTTAGTGCTTTGTACTGAAATACAAGATTGGATTGAAAACACAACCTCTATCCGTTATTCCGTAAGTATAGAAGCTACAGCCATCAAATTTTGTGAAAAGGTCAGAAGCGATAAACTCTAATATATTGTCGCGTGTTATGGTTCGCGGCCAATAATTTAATGTTCCGGGAAAGTGAAAACGCAATGTCTTTTAAATTAAATTAAAAGAGTTTATTTAATTCGTCAAAAATGCACAATCACTTCACTAACAACTTCACAACTTTAATTTTCACTATTAAGATTCTACCTTCCACTTGTCCATAAATTTCTATCGCAATTGTCTACTAAAATCACTTCACACTCAAACAATCAATATCGCCTGTACTTCGCGCATCGCAGTTTTCTATCGCGGTTGTAATGAATGATCCCCCCATTCATTCAGCTCGCCTTTATATAGGGTCTCTAATCATTCAACTCACTTCTCGTACATTGGTGAATTAGCGGGAACATTCCAGCAGTGAATGAATGGGCAGTGACTCACTTTCAGATGTTGATAATGCTTGTTGCGTTCTCGTGGTTTCGAGTAAATTCGTTTTGTTGATGTTCTTAATTGTTGTGAAAACAATTGCGACAGTAGCTCGCAGAATTACATGTAACAATATTTTGAAGCTATAAAAATTTGTATCGTCATGTACCTCGCATATCGACAGGTAGCTTCCTTATGACATACTCCAGAGCCAAATTGAATAGCAATGGGGCCAGCCCATCTCCCAGCTTAAGTCCGATATTAGTGTCAAAGCAAAATAATTCGTTTTCCAAATTCCTGGCAATATTTCCGCTTTTTCTTCTCTTTCCTATATACTTGCCACATTACATTTGCGTACTCATAGTGGCTGCATTAGGAAATCACTCATGAATTCTGTATATTTCCCCTTTGGCTTAGGCTCTCTCTTGATCTTTCATCTCAACTTTCTACTGAATATCTCTAATAATTTTTCCGGTTTTATATGGGGTGGAGATTTAAATTCATGCCATGATAGCTGGGGTGACTGCAGCACTAAGTGTAATGGTAGAATCATTCCTAGTGGTGGTGGCCATTTACCGGAAATCATTTCTAAACAGTCAAAGTAACAAATAATCAAAATGATTTTGAATTTTTTATTGAAATTTAAATGTTCAAGCTCTACAAAAAAAACACCCTATATAAAGGTGGGCAGCGATGAACGTTTTGCTGATAAGAATCTGATGCTACCAGTCCATTTGCCAGATTTCTGCAGTTTTTTCATTCGGAGGTGTCAACAATTTTTGAAACAACTTGTACAATAGATACAATAAAGAAGAATAAACAATTCTTTGCCTCCTATGAAAAGAAAAAGTAGAAAATCAATAGTTTATCAAAAATTTAGGCTTTTCTCCACTTTATAATGTGTCACAGACAACTAGGATAAAACCAGAGCCTCGTCTTGCTTTTTCGAACCAAAATTAAATTTGTAGTTACTCCAAAACCGAGTATTTGATATCGAAGTTATCCCAAGCCAAGGTAGAATTTTGAAACTATAGTAATATTAAACTTTTGTCGTGATTTTAAAGAGAAGTCTTTAAGTAGAATTTAGAGTAAGAAAAAGCTTATCATTCGTCCTTTGGTAGACATCTCTGCGAATCTGCTTGCGAGCCCAAATATAGAGGAAGCCGTAGTGATTGACCCAGACCTGAAGCACGCGAAAAGAGGCCCATTTAATCATGAGCTTGGTCTTACTTTGAAGTATGCTATGAAACTGAAGCAGTAGCAACTCCTGGCCATACCAATGGATACATGTCATATCTTCATTGAAAACTTTAACGGATGTGATGGAAGAAATCAAAAAAATCGACTGGAAAAATTTGTAAAGACTTGAATTGCTCACGTTTAGCTTTATCAACCAAATTCAAAAACGATTTCCAGTAGATAATGAACATAATAGGTAGTCCCATGAATCAAGTAATTGCTGATGAAACGAATTGAATATCATTTAGTCGCCAACCCCAATCAGTATATGATGTATCAATGGGAAATTGGTTAATAACAGCGGTGAATGATTTAAAATTTATATTATACATGCATGAAGTCCGTAAAATGAGAGACCTATCCACGGATAATAACAGCATCTGAATTAATAAAGGAGAAAACAAAATCCGTATATTGTGATATTAGCCTAGCAAACAAATGAAGTACAATTCACCAAAATCTTGAGCAGCTAATTTTATATTCTGATTGTTGAAAATATATCAGATAGTTTGGTTGATCGTATCGGTTGGAAAGAATATAAATTTCGTTTTAAACTTGCAATGAGTCAAATAAATGGAATCATTAAATTAATGAATCATAAACCGGCGTTACACGACCCCATAAGTCATCTATGCAAGTTAGTTCAAAAGGATGAATTCCCTAAATCATTGATCGAGCTTGGGCTTTCAATATTCTACCAACATAATCACAAATGATGTAAAGTTGGATACAAGAATGAATTCGTTAAATTACAAAACCATCAAATTAAACCGCATCAAAAGTTTGTACGAAACGCCTCATCGCAGCCAACAGTAGCTCGCCAATGAATTATCTACATCTATTGCATTCTAGTCTTAGGGAGGGAAGAAAAGGAGTAAATGATAGCTCAAAAATTGTCTGAATGCCGGCTATCTATTTGTAAGGCTTCTTTGATTGCAGTGGTAGTGGCTTAAAGCATGGGTAGTCTCAGCAGAAGAGGGGCAAACTTAATCAAATGGCGGGAAAATTCAAATTATAGCAACATGAAGAAATTATTTAACTAAAAATAAATTTATGTATTTTATTAGTTTCTCATGTAAATTTCCCAAGATAAAATGGATAAGTAACAAAACTTTGGATCAAAATGTAATCAATGAAGATGTGGTTTTAGAGATTATTGAAAAAAAAAATAGAATAAGATAATGAGACCCAACTGTTTAGTTTTCTGAAGTATATTTTTCAACAGAGTCCAATCGCTTTCATGCTAATTATTGAATATTTATCTGATCATAATTTATTAATGTCACGCAGGTTACACTCGTAACTTGTTCACCTTCTCCTTACCCAATTAAAAATTCTATGTAAGTTATTGTGAGTTTGTCCCATACCGTTTAAATTTATGGCGATATTTGATCGACATAATAATGTTCATTTCAAAATTTTTTTTCTGTTAAATATTTTCTTCTTATATACCGTAGAAGTGAATTATTTTATCCAGTTTTCGGAGAAATCAACATCTTTTTGACTATTTTTAAACATAAAATAATACCTGGTGTTGCGAAACTTTTTGAAGAACAAACATAAAATGGAGCAACAGTGACCGCTTCTTTGTTGTTTGTTGTCACAGATAACACCTTTTCTATGATTGGAGCCTCACCAAAGCAATTCTTGATTGATATGTTATTTGCCTTTTTGAAAAATAGGTAGAATTGAATTACCATCCTAATTGAAAAACAAGTTGGGTAGACAGACGTATGCTCATGTCAGAAGGGTTTTGTACTCAACTTACAAAATGCAGCAACCAGCAACGAATACCTGTAAAATCAAGAAACACGTCATGTTAGAGGATCATACTATTATTAACAAAGTTGAAAGAATTTTGACTTCTGAGGTATTTGTTATAGTTATACCCATAAATATCTCGCTTGATAATTTTTTCAGATTTTTTAGATCACGGGTGTCAATTCGCGAGTGAGGAAACACATTTTTCATGTATTTCCCCCACTGTGCCCCCACTGAAGCAAAAACTGTCAGTTTAAGAACTGTTTTGAAAAGCTCTTATAGAAAACTTTCATTTGAGACTCATATCGGCTACCTTTCATGAATTTTTTTTCAGGGGCCACTCCTCTGTACTGTAAGCATCGATTCATGGCCTATTTTTTCGAATCCTAGAATGGTTAAACAGGCCTTTTTCTAGGAGCTCTCTCCTGCCTCCTCGACTTGTTGCAATTGTATGTACTCATCTTCATGATACCTATCACTCCTGAAGTTTTCATGCAAATCCTAGCAAAGCTGTAGTGTCTAAGTCGGTAAAAAGCGCATTTGGCTCCAAAGCAATATGTTTCCATAGTAATACAGGGCATACTGTTCCATAGTAATACAGGGAAATTCAAATCGCTATAACTTCGTTAAATACATTTTGATCTTTATGAAACTTTCAGAAAAGATCAATCTTATAAATATTCATCTGTTTGCTAAATTTTACAGAATTTAAGGGTACCGTTTAGATTTTATTCAAGAAAACATAAAATCGATAAATCATACTATTACTAACAAAGTTGAGTATATTTCGACTTCTCATGAATTTGTTGTTATTGTACTCATAAAGGCCTACATTCATGATTTTTTTCAGATTTTTCAGATGAAAGGTGTCCAATCGCGAGGGGGGGTACGCGAAAAGTTCGTACCTTTCCCCTTCTCCTGCCTCCTTCGGTAATCATAAGGCAATTTTAAGACTTGTTTTGAAAAGATCTCATTAAGACCTTTTCAATGACACCCTACTCGACTTCCAATGGTGAAACATTTTTTTTGAGGGGTCGCCTCCCTATATGGGGAGACCCCCCTTAAACACCTTTGAAAAATTTTTCCACCCTTGAACTTTCAAGAAGTCACCACTTCTGACCTCTCCACAAAGTTTCATGGCTGTAGCCTTTATAGTTTCGGAGTAAAAGTGCTGTGACATACAGACGGACGGACGGACGGACGGACGGACAGACGGACAGACGGACGGACGGACGGACAGACAGATGGACACAGGTCGTGATTGCAATAGGGTTTTGTATTTTAGTACAAAACCCTAAAAAGAAAGAAATTACACACGACGTTCACGTGGCATACTTAAGCAAAAAACTATTTTAGCGAAAAAATTGTTGACCCGAAGAGTAGAAACTTTGATCCTGTGATAAAGTTTTATTGCATTGGTTTAAGCTGGAAAGTGAATCCTAATACTTCGATGAAATGAATCCTGTACCGTTTGGATTAAATTATTATTTTTTTGCATAAGGCAGCATTAAAAGAATTAAAGGCAAAATGGTACTGTTTGCATCTTTATTCTTGTTTATTTTCAAATTTAATGTGATATATTTAAATTTACATGAGTATTGCAAGCCGTATGAGGCGCCTAACGTTGATTTATGCGTTTTGAAGACTAAATAAAAAAAGTGAGAAATGATGCTACACACCCTATATTGAAATTTACACTTTCCGGGCATCTCACAGACATCGCTGCAGCTGAAAGACTTGAATCAATCAATATATAACTGGCAAATTGATAATGACGACATTATGTAAAAGATTAAAAGGTACCTCCTCGTAAATAATTTCAGCTATCATGGGTTTCGGCGAAAGCATGTTTTAAAAGAGGGAGGATTGAAATTGCATTGAAATTTAGTATAATTTATACGTTTTCCAAATTTGGTTTGGATCCCACTAAAACATTCGAATGACTATTGTTGGCGATTTCGTCGTTTCGGATCCAAGAGTCCTGAAATTGAGGGGGCTAAATGTAAAGTTCAGGCGACTCAATGGCATTTAAACTATCCAGGACAGTTGAATTATTCGCCAAAAGTGAAGGAATTGCTCGATGATCACACTTAAATTAGATGCTTAGCAAAGAAAATGATGAATATACGTAATCTTGCACATGCTGAATAAAATTTAATCACATATGAAATATTCTTACAGTCTGTTAAGTAAGAGCGTGTCCAGCATAATTTTGAAATAGTTTATTTAATAACAGTTTTTGACTTATACATACATTAAATACATTCTGAGGTAGTGCGCTTACAGTTTGATAGTGAGTCCAATCACCACCAGCATCAATTATTGCTTGGCATCTCCGAGGCATACTTTCCACTAAATTTTCGTCGTATCCGAGGGGAAGCGCCTTCCAAATAAGTCGAATTTGTCGGGAGAGCTGCTTCAAAGTGTAAACACGTTTTCCACGGAGCTTCTGCTTGATGTAAGCCAAGATGTTTTCGATAAGATTTGCATCGATAGGATTTGCATCAGCCAATCAAGTGTCACAATGCATTTTTTCCGTTTCCATTCAGTGCACAGCTGGCTCCGGTGTTTTAGATCGTTATCGATACTCCGCCATTTTTCATTGTTTGCGCACAGATGTTACCGAATGGCGACCTGTGGTAACTTGAGATCTTTTTGCTACAATTTCGCTTGTTCTTGACGCAAGGCAAAACAAAGCCACGATTTGCTTTTCATCCTTTCGTCACTTTTCCTACCAAACCACGATTTGGAAGGTCATTGACGGTTTTCGACTGTTTGAATCATTGAACTCACTTCTTGACAAACGATACAGACTTTTCAATGTATTTAGCCTTCACTACATAATTCATTTTTGGTTCTTTAGGGTGTGTGTAAAAAAACACGGCCTCAAAGCGCTTTGCGTAAATGGGATTCACCGCGATTTGAGTGTTTTCCCGACGGAAGATTAACTTCGACTGAAATTTGTTTTTCAAAGCGCCAAAGACAGGGGTTCTCTCTACTGATCAAAAAAAATTGAAGTCGATATCACTTACCGACTACAAGCTATACTGGACACGCCCTTTTTTGACAGACTGTACATTTCCAAAAGTAGTTGTAGAGCAGTTAATATCTTTGACTCCGTATTGAGTCTGAAAATATAAAAAATTGATTTTGTACGAGTATTAATATAAAAATAAAAATCATACATTTTATTTTTTCTGCAGTTGTAAAATGTTACGAATAAATACTGTGGTCTTGCATCATGGGTTAAACGTACCCTTTGAAATGGTCTTTGCACACTCGAGAATATTCAATTCTTTTAATTCCAATACTTCGATACGATTCCATTTTTCTTTATATACGAGTCTATCGTTTGTAATTCCGAAATGATAAAATATTACGATCAATTTTAACCCCCTTAAAAAATGCCTCGATTTCGAGCCGCTTCTGATTTAAGCCACCCACAAAATATCGCAAATGTTTTTGAACAGTTTTCTTCTAAATTATAACTTGCAGCTATCAAAACAAAACTTCCTCGCGATTTCAAATTCATAAAAGATTTCAATTTTTATCTAAACTACAGTTTTCTACTCGAACCACTATTGAAATTTAGGCAACCCGGCACCGAACAATGCAAGGTCATTTGCTAATGTTTAAGTCACATGATTTAATAAGGTTTCACTATGTATTGAGTGAAACAAGCCGAAACAGTAAGTATTGTGTTCATCACTTAAATATCCACTACAGTTTTCGAGAAAATCGCCAAAAAGCCGTAAACAACACTTAGACGGTTCGCCTCTAAAAGTAAAATGTCTGAATTTACAATCATGGTTTTACACGGATGAACTATTATCTCTTCTCTCTTTCTTTTAGATTCTAGTCTGGCTGCATTACCTACGACAATAATGCCAACCAAGTGGTAAGCAGAACACAATGCATGAACGTCACCACTGGAAGTGATGAAGCCACTTTGAGAGCCACCGATGGAATGCGCGTGTTGCATTCAAGATTGAATTGAGAGGAAGGAAAACCGGAAAAAAATAACGGCGGTTTCAAAGAAGGGAAAGTGAAAGCTGGAAGACGTTTTCAAGCCCCTTTTCAGCGCGCAGACATCGAGAAGGACAGATCTCCCGGAGCCAAGAAAAAGAAAAAAATGAAGCAAGTCACAAGGAAGGAAGACGGTTGGCAACGAAAACCAACTTTAAAACCGAATCAACCAAACAAACAGGCGGATAGTCAAATATACTAGCAAGTAGGCAAGAATCTTGAAAAGACATTGGAAGGGTTTGACTGGGTTTACGTTGGAAATATAAGGGTTGCTAAATTTATCTTTTATACAGCAACCACAGGTGTATCTTGTAACAAAGTACGATCACCGAACTTTGGGAACGTTAAATTATAAACTTGGCTCGGATGCGATGTTGTAAGTCAGCATCTTATTTTTGTTTATGCGAGATAAAGTTTTAGTTTTTAATAGTAAGAAGATTCTGGTGGAGTGCAGTGCCAGTAAATGAATTTTCAAGTGCTTGGTAAAATTTTGTTTGGAAGGCTTCATGTTTTGGAGCTGGAGCGAGTCGGTTGGCTAATTCGAGAATTGTTGGTACATTGGATTACGGTCCGCGTTAATTCCTCACATTTCTCATTATGGTTTGTTGTTAATTATTTGCTAATTGGCGAGCGTCAAAAGCAGCTTTTAATACTGTGGCAAGTTGTAGTCTCGCTTGACGACTCTCGGGGCTTCATAGAGAGTGAGCGGTGCCCCATGCTCGTCTTTGACAAACAATCCGGCTCCAAGAAGCCCAGCTATAACCTCCCACCTTGCGGAACCATTTCATCGTAAGCATTTCGCGACGGACATAACTTATTTTCGTGTCTAACAAATATATAACTGATTATTTCGACCACTAACTTGAATATTGGCACCTTTTTTTTGCTTCAGCACTACAACCCCTTATTATATCGTTCGAATACATCGGCACTTGAGAATGTCATATGTTCAGTACCACGCTTTGGTCGTTTGTCCGTCGACCTAGCTGCGATTTGTTCTGATTTTAAACCAGTACGTACCACAACTAAGTGGGCTAATAGCCTGTAGAATCACTTGGAACAAATCTCATTATCACCAACAAGAGTCAAACCAGGTACCTTCAGCTTACGCAGCAAGTACTCCAACCACTGCACTGCGCTTACCACTACTTATTTTTATGGTTCAATGCTTTTCTACGGCAACACGTGAAAGTTTCAGGAAATTCTTCCTCCGTTGAAAATAAGGAAGAAGTAGCCGATCACTTAACTCCGCCAAAGATGGTCCCAAGTCCGTTTGAAAAAGGAAGAGAGAACCTCTTGTTTCTTCAGCTCATAGCTTCTATGATTCCTCATCCCAAACCCTCCAATTAAATGGTAGTAAATGCTCTCGAGGTCGTACATTGGGTTTACTGGTTCCCTAATAATGGAACATTAAATGTCGAGAAATGCTAACAGCTGTAAATACATCTACAGCTCTGCTACTAATTTCTACTTACACCTCCTTTGCAGGGACGTAAGAGGGTGAAGGTGAATCTTCCGCGCCTGATAATGAAATCGACATAATAACCAAGCCGCCGGAATGGAGGTTGGGCGACGGGCCAGCTCCCCGTCCCCGGAAAACCTTAAAACGTTTTGAAACTTGCAGATAGGCCTCAGAGTGGATTGGACTCATGGCAACGACCTCGCAAATGAAAAAAGGACCATGGCATTGGATCCTGGAATGCCAGATCACTCAATTACCTTGGCGCTGTTAAGAACCTTTTACAACAGGCCAGTTAATATCAATTAAAAATACTGGCAATCTAGGAAACGGGCTGGACTGGTAATGATATTCAAGGCATGAGATCGCACACAATATTCAAAAGTGGGAAGCCTACTGAAAAATGGGAAATCGGAGTGGCCTTCATTGTGGATAGAGAGGTCAAAACGCACGTTATTGATTTCAAGGCAATAAACGAACGATTGTGTGCAATCGGCATAAAGTGAAATTCTTCCCAATTTGGCTAATTAATGTTCACACTCCGACCGGAGAAAAGGACGAAGAAAACAAAGGAAACGTTCTACAATCACCTGTAAAGGCTGGTCGATCCATTGCCCACAAACGCCACAAAAATAGGTCTGGGTAATTTCAACGCTAAGGTTGGCAATGAGCTATCTCATCGGGAAATTACTGGAGGTTATAGCCTGCACGATGAAAAAAATGACAACGGCCAGCGCCTGATTCACTTTGCATATAGCAGAAATCTACTTATACGTCATACGTTTCCCGCATCGACGCATTCATAAAATGACCTGGGTATCACCAGATGGCAACACACAAAACCAGATCGATCATGTTTCGATCCAACGATCCAACAACGTCGAGCCTCGAGCATACTTGGCGTCCGTACATACCAAGGAGCCAATTCTAACTCAGATCATAACTTGATCAAATTAACGTATCGATGTTCATATGTAAAAGGTATATTCGGCGAAGACCAGCCCACTACGAAAATTTGACATCGAAAGGCTCCAAACGGAGTCGAAGTCGAGGACGAAGAGAAAATACTTTGAAAATCTTAGAAGAGTAGGCAATAAGATAATTAGAATTCAGAAAAGAAAATACTATGACGACCAATTGAGAAGTATAGATATAAGTTTAGCGAGCAACAGCACAAGACAGAGATACAAAGTAGTGAAAAGCCTGAAACGTTGTTATCAGCCCAAAATCACGCTCTGCCGTGATGACATCGGCAATATCATCGCTGATGCAACTAAGGTTGAGGAAAGATGGCCATCATATTTTAAGAACCTCCTTGACCTCCGCACAGCACCAGAACATCCGGGCATATAGATGTCTGTGGAGAGCTTCCATTGGCCCCACCAACTCTGGATGAAGTTTGTTCCATCATTAAAGCCCAAAACGATTACAAAACGAAGGCATCGATGAGATTCCAGTGGAGCTCATCAAATAAGGTGGCAGTACTGTTCATGAAGCTATTCAAAAAGTCATCCAGCACATTTGGCAACAAGAACATATGCCGAAAGAGTGGAGCCAATCAATTATATTCCTTTTCCACAAAAAAAGTGACAAGCTACAGTGCGAGTTATAGAGGCATATCACTGCTTTGTACGGCGTACAAAATATTTTCAAAGATCTTAAAAAATCAATTCGGATCATACGCCAACAGTATTATTGGGGAGTATCAAGGTGGTTTTCAAGCAGGTAGATCAACAATAAACCAATTGTTCACAGTCAAGCAGGTACTTGAAAATGCTGGGAGTTCAACATAGAAGTGCACCAAATTTTCGTTGACTTTAAGCAAGTATACGACAGTATTGATCGTAACGTACTATACCAAATAATGCTTTGCTTTGGCATCCCAGCCAAATTAGTCCGTCTCGCCAAAATGACAATGACGTCGACGACCTCCAAAGTCCGCATCAGTAACTAACTCATCGATGCCTTTGACACAAATATCGGACTAAAGCAGGGAGCTGGGCTGTCCCCATTGCTATTCAATTTGGCTCTGCAGTACGTCATAAGGAAGATACCAGTCGATACAAGTCGAGCCAAGTAGTAGCCTATGCGGACGGCATAAACATTTTGTCAAGGTCATTAACAACTGCCAAAGAACTCTTCCTGAAAATCGACAGCGAAGTAAAACTACTAGGGCTTCAGATCAATGAGAATAAAACAAAGCTCATGACGCTGTCGAAGAAAGATACCTCAAATACACAAAATATCACACTTGGCGAATATAGTATGGAAAATATAGGCGAATTCGTGTATTCAAGCGCCAAAATAATGGAAACGGGTAATGAAAGAGACGAAATACGCCGAAGAATACAGCTCGCAAATATGATATTTTATTCAGTATTGACGATCTTCAAGTCTAGCTGCATATACAGGAAAACAAAGCTCGAAGTATACAAATCTGTGGTAAGACCTGTGTTATGCTATGGGTGTGGAACATGGACCCTAACCCAAGCATCCGCAGATATATTGAACGCCTTTGAGTGACGGGTCCTGAGGCGAATAATCGGAGCGAAGCTAGACGGAGACCAATGGCGAATTCGATGCAACCATGAGCTGTATGCAATTTTTGACGACCTGGAGGTCTTAACGATTATAAGACTGCGGAAGCTGCAATGGGCTGGCCACATGAATCGTATGGATGAACAACGGATACTCAAAAAGGTATTCGTTGGGAGAACTGAAGGCCGGAGACCAGTGGGGAAACCGAGGAAACGCTGGTCTGACTCGGTCGACGAAGACGGTTCATCGCTGCTGGGATTCCGAAATTGGAGGAGGCGGTCAATGGACCGAGACAGTTGGAGGCGCTATTTGCAGGAAGCGAAGGCCCGAGAGGGGCTGTAGTGCAAAGAAGAAAAAGAAGCCGATCACTTTGCCTACTTCATTAGTAAATAAAGGAATAGAAGCGTGACATCTTACTCATCTGTTGATGGGCAAGTTGTTTGCTACACTGGCATACTTCACAGAATCCATAGATTGACACATGAAAATAAAAAAAAAATGCAAAAATTCATATACTTACCATTTGTAGTGTAAGCATAAATGAATGATAATACCACAATAAGCTTCTGAGTGTCTATATGAAACTTCTCGGATAATATTCCTGGGAACCTTTCTCTTAACCTACCTTCAGGAGAAATTGAAGTTTAAAATAAATTTTAAGGTGCCTTGCATTGTTTAAACTTCAAATTCTCGTAGAGCATAACCCTAAATTTCTTCATTCTTCAAATAATTCTTTCACACACATGAACTTCTAGAATTTAGAAAATATCTTTCGCTGCCAATTTAAGCATTCCACATCTTCCATGAAGTGTTATGATAACAAGACGTGAAAGAAAGATTTCAAGAGGCAACCATGCGAAAACGATTCCCGGAATCAATCCTCCGATGAAATTATTCCCAGTACTTTGATAACTTAATTAATTAATATCCAAGAGATGAATTCAACCGTAAGCCATAAGTAAAGGAAATCCTGTAGGCATATAAGTCATCCATTATCTAATCGAATGCATCTTAACGGGATGACGAGGACTACAAAGAGAACAAGCAGACAATTAATCATAGAGAGGAATCATGGCCAAATGTCTGAGACATGCCATCTAATAGCGCTCACCCTCGCTGTTATCTATGGCATTCTGTCGGCTACCATCTATATTCCGGGTAAAATGTTAATCCATGTATGATCACCTCAGGCCCTTCAGGCATCTCGAATCCTATCGTTTACGTGCGTGGCATTAGGGAGCTCAATGAAATCATCTCAAATGCCTGCACATGTTGGGCACTTAATTGCTTGTAAACAATTAAAAGGCATCCAATACACTCGTAAATACATTAAAGTTACCTGCGCGATATCGGTTGTGTCCTCGGGTGGAAAAAATTCCAATTAACAGTTAACGGTTTTCAATTCTTCAAAGAGGGATTTATAGTGGAACTGCATACATAGTTATCGCGAGAATCGATGTGTGGAATACTCAAAGGTAGCTTATATTGGGGAGACTTTGGTGGAGTGTGTTTGAAATCCATTGATTATTCTAATGAGTTAATTCTTTCAACATAACATGCGAATGGATACTATTCAAATATGTACTCGTATATGTGCTTATGTGCCATCAATTCAGTTGCCTATTTATGACATATGTACATATATCAAATCATTAAGCAAATAATTTGCATCAGCAAATTCATAACGAATTGAAAGCTATTATTGCTGGGACAACTTCTTATCAAGGCCAAACCAGAGTACAAAAGGTACTAAACGGTGTTAACTAAGTGAATCCTTTATTTTAGCGTCACTTCAATCTTGAATATGCTTCACTAGAATCCCAACACAACTTCCCCAATTGCATCTCCCTTAAGTCGGCCCAAAGTATCGAATCATATTCAATCTGCTGAGCCAAATGAATTTCATTTCCTGATTGGTTCAAGGACCTCTGCTCCTCTATGTATGTACATTAAGCACACAAAGGGATGACATGTTCTCAGTGAAATCTCTGCAAATGGATTTCAACTGAAAGTCAGCGCAAAGGGATTTTACCATGGATGGGGTTGAAAATATTACAACCCATAAATGTCGTAAGTCGATAAATTTTATGCGAATTCGTAAAAGCCAAAGCAAAGCCAATTGATTTGTTCCGCACTGGCTCTATTTGACATCCTACCAAGCCCCTTCGATATCCTTGTATGACAGATGGTCAAGATAAATGAGCTAGGGAATCGTGTGTAGATACAAGATTCAGATACTTGCTACATAATGACACGAATCCGATTCGAAGTCATTCGAATGTGACAAATCCTCTTTAGTTGGATTTTTTATGGTTTGGTGAACTCGATATGTTACCACCCTATCGCTTTTGCCATAGAATCCTTCATAAGACGAACAAACCGCACACTGTGACTATTATTTTTCATTATTTTCCAGGCTTATTTTTATGAATGTTGGCAAGGGTGATGGCAAATTTTGATATACGAGTATTTGAAATATTTTATCGAAAGTGATATAAACTTCAATCGGAGTATAAGATTCAATTTTCTTATAAAAAACCAATTGAGTGGTCCGCAATTCATCCCTTGGAAATATAAAATGGCCTGTCTCCTTTTGGAATTAAATCTAAATTTATTCCTCACCACACAATTATGAGAATTCCTTATCAAACAAGCATTCAATTGACTCTTTTGATAAAGGCGAAATTAATGTTCACCGTGCAAATTGAATGAATCCCTGTTGCAAATTAGAGAGTTGACCAACTGACTGTCCCTATCCTTTTGATGTTAATACGACCAACATTTCATGGATGGAATAGTTCGTGAGGGTGCAATCCAGTCACATTCCTTGTAAGTCCTGACGTCTCTCTGGGCATTTGCTGCGGTTATAAAATTTGTAACCCCTGTTGAATATCTACAATATTGCAGAAGTTATTTCATAATTGAATTTGAATTTGTTTGAAATGCCACTTTCAAAATAAAATTATATTGCTATACACCACAGTTGTTCAGGTACTTGAAGTGGATTAACCATTGAAAGGATTTTGGATATGATATTACCGTAGGGATTTGTTGCTCTGGGAATGGTATACGTAAATGTAGAAATAAGAGAAGCACGTGCAATAGGATTTTGGTGGATTTACTCATGAGAAAATAGGGTAAATTCACTCGATTTCCCGCTTGCATATATTTTAACATAAATTGAAATAAGTATGTAAAATACATCGAAGTAGCAGGAGACTGATCGTACCAGTAGAGTTTTGTAAATGAATAAGTAAAACAAACAAGGTCCTACAAACAGCACCTTTACTTTCATATAGAATCTTCCAACTGGCAGAAACAATAATGTGTGGTTACCGTGTGTTTAGATTCGCCACCACTTCGTTTCAGTGATCTAGCTAATTGAGCATATCAATATTATAAGCCATTCTTGAAATTTCCTTGAATATATCTGTGATATTTAGGCCGCTTAAAAATGCCGATCTTGTCCGATTGATATATTGTTGTTGTTGTTTTGATTGTAAAATTTTAAATTGGCTATAACTCGATTACTTTCAAATTTTAAGGACATATACAGCTACTTTTTGCAAAATTCTCGACAGATTTCGTGGACAAAAAATTAAAATTCACATATCATACTATTGCTAACAAAGTTTACCAAATTTTCACTTCGGAGGTATTTGTTACCCTTATTATCCCAAAGAGCGATATCCATTTCTTATTTTTTTATTTTTTGATTAAATATTGTCGCGTGTTATTTGTTCGCGGCCTATAATTTTAATGTTCCGGGAAAGTGAAAACGCAATATCTTTTAATTTAAGTCGAAAAGAGTTTATTTGATCACAAATATGCACAATAATCAGTTTAACACTTGCACTAATTTTAATTTTCACTATTAAAAAAATCTAACACTTGTCCATAAATTTCTTATCGCAATTGTCTTCTAAATCACTTCACTATTACGAAAATCACTTCCCACACACTATCGCAGTTCTTATCGCGGTCGAATGAATGCCACCATTCATTCAGCTCGCCTTTATAATAGGGTCTCTAATCATTCAACTCAGTTCTCGTACATTGGTGAATAAGCGGGTTGATAATACTTGTTGGGTTCTCGTGGGCTCGAATAAATTCATTTGTTGACGTTCTTAATGATTGTGAAAACAATTGCGACAGTAGCTCGCAGAATTATTTGTACATGTAATTATTTGTACATGTAACACTGCCCCCACCTCAGTTCTTTTCGCCCCGAAAAGATGTGTCGCTATTTGTAGTCAATTCTCCCTGGGTGTAATATGAGGCAAGACGGTCCAGATGCACGATTTTCATTTTAGCTCTCGGCTTACGATGTTCCTGTATTCGGTATACGACGTCGTTGATTCGCTTTGTAGCTCGGTATGGTCCCTCCCAATTATGTTGCAACTTTGGAGACCGACCCTTTCGCCGTTGCGGGTTATAAAGCCACACCAAGTCATCTTGCTGGAAGCCAGTAGAATTAGCCTTGAGATCATACCTGGTCTGCATGTGGTCAGTAGCCGATTCGAGGTGTTTTCGCACTGTCCGATGTATCTGGTTCAACCGTTGTCTTAGATCACTTGCGTACTCCGAGACCGTTTGGGGTTTCTCAGGGGGTGTTCCGAACTTTATATCGGCTGGCAAACGAATAGTCTTTCCAAAGATGACTTTGGCTGGGGCTTGGCCCGTCGATGCATGTTCAGCAGCTCTATATGCCATTAAAAATAGTGAGATATGGCGGTCCCAGTCCCTTTGGTTCTCATCAACCATTTTGGCCAGGAGTTTATTGAGCGTGCCATAGACACGTTCGACCATTCCATCGCATTAGGGACGCAGCGGTGTTGTCCTCGTTTTCCGTATTCCGAGCAGCTCGCACATTTCGCCAAAAACTAGTGACTCAAAGTTTCGGCCTTGATCCAAATGTAGTTCGCCAGGCACGCCGTACCTACCGACCCAATTTAACACTAGCTGTTCGGCTACAGTAGTTGCTTCCTGGTTGGGAATGGGGTAGACCTCGGGCCACTTGCTGAAATAATCGACGACAACCAGTGTGTTCCGATTTCCCCATTCAGATTCAGGAAAGGGTCCTGCGGTGTCAACAGCAATCCTTTCAAATGGTACCCCCACGTTATAGGTTTGCATTTGTCCTCTAAGTCGTCGCTTTGGACCTTTGACGGAAGCGCAAACTGTGCATCTACGACACCAGTCCTCTACGTCTTCTCGAGCGTGGAGCCAGTAGAACCTTTCCCGCAATTTCACTAAGGTCTTGTTAACACCAAGGTGGCCTCCCGAGGATCCTTCATGCATTTCCTTAACCACATCATGGATTCGGCTTTTGGGTAGTAAAGTTTGCATCCTATAGGAGCTGCCATCCGCCGTTTCCCATTTCCGCTTGAGTACGCCACCCTCCACCTGAAGGGAGTTCCATTGTGCCCAATAGCTTTTCAGGGTTGCGCCATGCGTTGAAACGTCCTTCCACTCAGGTCGCCCAGTCGTCTCCTTCCATACGAGCAATGGTCCGATGTCTTCATCGGCTAGCTGGGCATTTCGAATCTCCTCCGATGACCAACCTTCATCGAATTCGGCCGTTATCAGTTGCAGATCAGCGGCAATGCTTGCAGTTAGCTGGACATGGGCGACGAGATAGGGCGTCAGCATTTCCATGAACTCCGCCCTTTCGATGAACAATTTCGTAGTCGTATGACTGCAATCTTTCGATCCATCTTACAACTTGTCCCTCGGGGTTTTTGAAGTTAAGTAGCCATCTCAGCGATGCATGGTCCGTTCGAAGAACAAATTTCTGGCCATATAGGTACTTGTGGAACTGCTTGGTGGCCTCTATTACAGCCAATAGCTCCTTCTTGGTCACACAGTAGTTCCTCTCAATTTTTGAAAGAACTCGACTGTAATACGAGAGGACTCTTTCTTCGCCATTGATCTGCTGGGAGAGTACAGCTCCAATACCGCCGTTGCTTGCATCGGTGTCAACTACAAAAATTTTCCCGGGTTTTGGGTACGCCAGTACGGGCGATTCACATAGCTTTTCCTTCAGGGTCTCAAAGGCTGTCTGGCATTGTTCATTCCAGACATACGGACGATTTTTCTCGGTTAGCTGATGGAGACACTTAGCTATTTTGGCAAAGTCTTTGACGAATCTTCGATAGTAGGTTGCCAGACCCAGAAAATTTCGTAGTTGGCGCAGCATTTCACGGCTTCAATTTTCTCAGGGTCTGTTTTGACCCCTTCTGCTGATACAACATGTCCCAGGTATTTTACTTCAGCTGCGAAAAGGGTACACTTGTTGGGACTAAGTTTCAAATTTGCCAGTCGCAGTCGAGAGAAAACCTCTTCTAAGTTCCGCACATGCTCTTCGAACGTTCTCCCGATGACGATGATGTCATCTAAGTACACCAAGCAGGTTTTCCAGGTTAGACCACGTAGCACGTATTCCATCAAGCGTTCAAAAGTGGCTGGAGCATTGCAAAGCCCAAACGGCATCACCACAAATTGCCACAATCCGGTCCCAACTGTAAATGCGGTCTTCCCTCGGTCTTTCTTGTCAATTTCTACCTGCCAGTAGCCACTCTTGAGATCGAGTGTAGAAAACCATTTTGCGTCGGCTAAAGTGTCCATGATGTCATCGAGGCGTGGGAGCGGGTAACTATCTTTCTTAGTGACGTCGTTGAGCTGCCTATAGTCGACACAAAAGCGAGTGCTACCATCCTTTTTCTATACTAGAACTGTAGGCGCAGCCCATGGACTGACAGAAGGTTTAATAATGCCTTGTTTTTCCATGCCCGAGATCAGCGCGCTCACTTCTCCTTGTTTGGCTATAGGAAGACGTCTTGGTGCTTGTCGAATCGGCTTGGCTCCCTGTGTATCTATGACGTGAGTTACCAAACTCGTTCGGCCTTGGTCATCCGGGCTTGTTGAGAAGATGTCACTGAACTTGGTGGCCAGATCAGAGGCTCGTTTGAATAGCTGCACCGGCAATTTGACTTGCTTCAATATTACAGACGCGGATTCCCGGGCTTTGTCTGTGTCTTGCCTCCTTTTTCAATGATGGTTGTGAGTAGCTTCCAAAGAGGTGATGGTGGAAACAGGCTGGCAGCTGCCGATGACTTCTCCCGCTTTGATGCTCGTGGTTGAGTCTGCGGTGTTAAGGACTCTAACCGGCATATATCCGTTCCTTAAAGATCTTAAAAGGCTTCGTCCTACAATCAAACTGCGCAATGCGGATGTCTTCGTTGGCTCTATCAGATAAGCTCGGTGGTCTCCAGAATCACCATCAAGCTTAGCCCATACAATGCTTTCGGAAGAATTCGGTACATCAGTGTCAGTACATACCAATACATTCATCTTGGGGATTTGGACGCTGGGATCCTCCATCAGTACTTCGACATTCTGCCATTTCAATACACGTGTGCCCAAATTCAACGTGATTCCATGTGGTCGCAGAAAATCCATTCCGAGAATGCAGTCATCCATAATGTTCGCGACCAGAAAATTATGTCGGAACACAACGTCTCCCAACTGTATCTGGAGGTTGACCTCTCCACGAATAGGTGCAGTTTCTCCCGTAGCTGTCCGTAGTGAGAAAATTCTGCCCTTGTGAAGTTGTTGCTGTCTAACTAGGTCTGGTCGGATAATCGATCGGGTTGCAACAGTGTCGATTGTTATGGTGCAGTGTTCTCCGTCAATTTGACCCGGAAGGCATAAGTCCGCTTCTCCACGATGTAGTCTTGACACGGTGATGCAGGTGCTGGGGACGTCGATCCTCCTAGCCAACCTCTGCCCCACGAAGTTGGCTCTTACATGTTTCCCGACCCCTCTGTTTGAAGGGCTTCCATTCTGGGCTCCTGACTCGATCTGGATCTCCTCCTAGCTGCACACCCTGGACAATAGCTCGGTTTTCTTCGCTTCTTGCAGTCTCTTTGCAGGTGCGCCTTCTCAACGCAATTCCAGCATCTAGGGGCACCATTTACATGCGGGTCTCACTCAATTTCCACGCGTTCACACCTGCACTCGTCTGTCACTACCTCCCGAACCCGGGCAGTGGTACGAGTCACATTTTTCGCTGCCTCAAAGTTCAGACTGTAAGCCAATGCGTCCTTAACCGTTTGCTTTTGAGCTAAACGCACGGCTTGTTGCAATTCCGGGTCCATTAGTGCGCTGATGAATGCTTCTGTCGCTGCATCATCTCGATGTTCTGGGTCGTAGGCTGGGTGAGCCAAAAGTGCCAGTCGCTCAATGTCTTGGGCTAGTTGCTGTAGGGTTTCACCAGTCTTCTGCACCCGATGCCTTAGCTGTGACCGATAAATCTGCTTTAGATGATCGTCTCCATAACGCATGTCGAGCGCATTCATTATAGCATTCGGGTTTGAGTGTAATTCAACGGGGATCGTCTGCAACAGCTCGACAGCTGGGCTTCTTAGAGCAAGAATCAATGCAGTTGCTCGTTCCTGCTCATTCCAGTGATTTATGCGAGCGGCAACTTCAAACTGGGTTTTGTAAATAGTCCAGACCGTTTGCCCGTCGAATATTGGCGCTTGCGCATTTCTAGATGGGCTTTGCGCTGCGGTTATAAGTGGGGCTGGTGAGGCGGTTACTACTGCCTTCACTGCTTCCAAGTCCTTTTTCACTTTTTCCATCTCATGGGTGATTCTCTCCTCGACCTGGCTGATCTCAAGGTTGATTCTCTCCTCGACCTGGTATACGTTCTCCTCGACGCATTTAATTTGGCTGTTGAGACTACTGAGCTCCGCATTTATTTCGGTTGACTGTTTTTGCAAATCCGCCTTGAATTCAATTCATTTTTGCTGATTGTTCATTTAGCTTCGCAGCTAAACTGGATGTCTGTTCATTTAGCTGCGCTGATTGTTCATTTAGCTTCGTTGTTTGTTCATTTAACTTCGCTGATTGCTCATCTAGCTTCGTGGTTAAATTGGACGACTGTTCATTGAGCTTCGCAGTTAAATTGAATGACTGTTGTCGCTGCTCTTGCTGCATCAGCATTAACATTTGCATCAGCGCATTTTCTGGTTCCTTTGGTTTATTTTGTTTCTGCTTCACCACCTTCTGCGCCTTTTTCTGCATCTGAGGGCTCACCCGAATCCAGATACGCGCCTTCCGATTCAATTGCGTCACGCAAGCGTGCAATCAGAGTGGCCTTTGTACCTTGCGTAGCCAGGTTTCGCTGTTCCAACTCTTGCTTAAGCTCCGACGTGGTCAATTCATTAATTTTTAAGTTTAAGCTTCGTGGCATTTTTAATGTTTCTTTAAATTTTCCTATTGTGCACTATAAAAATGTTCAAATATTCACTTTCAAAATTTTTTTATCCCACTTCTGACACCACTGTCGCGTGTTATTTGTTCGCGGCCTATAATTTTAATGTTCCGGGAAAGTGAAAACGCAATATCTTTTAATTTAAGTCTAAAAGAGTTTATTTGATCACAAATATGCACAATAATCAGTTTAACACTTGCACTAATTTTAATTTTCACTATTAAAAAAATCTAACACTTGTCCATAAATTTCTTATTGCAATTGTCTTCTAAATCACTTCACTATTACGAAAATCACTTCCTACACACTATC
This sequence comes from Odontomyia ornata, assembly GCA_963969285.1. Lineage (NCBI taxonomy): Eukaryota > Metazoa > Arthropoda > Insecta > Diptera > Stratiomyidae > Odontomyia > Odontomyia ornata. Next base: position 331,194,762 of record OZ017739.1, read on the forward strand.
GCAGTTCTTATCGCGGTCGAATGAATGCCACCATTCATTCAGCTCGCCTTTATATAGGGTCTCTAATCATTCAAGTCAATTCTCGTACATTGGTGAATAAGCGGGAACATTCCAGCATGAATGGGCAGTGACTCACTTTCAGATGTTGATAATGCTTGTTGGGTTCTCGTGGGTTCGAGTAAATTCATTTGTTGACGTTCTTAATGATTGTGAAAACAATTGCGACAGTAGCTCGCAGAATTATTTGTACATGTAATTATTTGTACATGTAACAATATATTCAATCGCACGGTGGGTAATACCAATTTTTCAAATATTATGACTGTCCCCGCTCCCCCCAATACTGCTACCACTCATTACGTATCCGATCCTAAAATTTCTCAACCTTTCATTTGATATCCTAGTGGGCCATCATACGTAAAATAAAATGTAACGGGCTACTTCCAGATCTTTTCGAGAAGTTGGCGCTTTTGATCTACATATAAAATTTCATACCTACTGTAGTTTTCGAGAAAAACTGCTGTGACTCACGAATGATCAAACCGTGAGATGGGCAGACAGGTTGCGAAAATAAAAGGGTTTGTAAAGGTCTCTTCTTATATTTCAGCCAGAGTATCAATACATTCTGCTTGAGGTCCGTAACCTTGTCTCCCGATATCCGTGCCCTCTCTCTATCTTCTACAAATGGGTGGAACATCAGAAAGATGGACGTCGAGAGGTTTGTTGAAGTGCTTACGGCAGGTGTTCCGCTACAGGGAGATTAGCAGGGGACAGATGATCTGGCAGCCAAGGATGTAGTGAGCTCAACTATGAACATCATCATGAGTGCTGTTGCGAATTTCAGCGTACCGGCATTCTCCCATTCCCAGCTTCAAATTGCCGCCGTTACATCTCCACCTTTTTTTGGGCACTTCTACCATTTTCTTTGTTTATTTCATTTATATGTTGCGATTCCATTTAACTTTTATTTTTATTTCCCCATCATATTAATTCTATCCTCACAATTTTTTATTTAAAAAAAAATAATAATAATATAATAGTAATGGTAATTTTCCCACTAGCAACACTCCATTCACTACTTCCTATTAACAAAATTCATTCGATACCTTTTCCCTAACAAAACTTAATTCTTTCCGTCATACTAACTAATTTTATTCATTTGCTCCCACTAACTAATTTTATTTGGTATACTAACAAAATTGCATTCACGCTTCGCTACTTTCAAATTTTATTTCCATGCCAATTAAGAAAGATGCATAGTTGAAGTTGCTAATTCGATGAATAGAAGATCAACAGAAGGTGGTTTCGTTGGTAGCGTCGTGGATTCTCGACCGGGGGTCCGCTGGGACCCAGGGCTCAAGTTCTGCCGAGCGCAGGGAAAAATTCTTTTTGGGATATCGGCAAAAGTAATTGCTTCCGTATACTCGTATATGACAATTTGCATATAGCCAAACCCTATCATGGTTATGCAAATCGTTTTATATGCAAAATGGAAATTGTTGCGTTTTGTCGATATGGAAAAGATGTGTGGGTAGCGGAATCAAAGTGTATTGAACTTCGATTACGTTACTTGGATGCGGCAAAGGTGATTTGGGAATGCAAGGATTGAGTGAGTGAAATTTTTGATTTCGAAAAGCATTTAGTTTTGGGTTTTGAAAAGAGGAAGAAGTTATTTGGCGGCGTGGGGAAGATTTGTTTTAATTTGGACTTTGAAGAAGGAATCGTAGTTTGAAAGTTGAAAAAGTGCTTTTGATTTGGAATTAAAAAGTGATTTTGTTTTGGAAAATTAATACTGACTTTATTGTGAAAGTTGAGAAGTGATCTTAATCTAGAAAGTTTAGAAGTAATTTCAATCCTGAAGCTGAAAAATGATTCTAATTTAGAAATAAGAAGTGATTTTAATTTGGATTACGGGGTGGAAATTGAAGAATTGGATGGTGGTGTGGTTGAGTGATTTGCGATGTGTTACGGGAAATAGATTTGGATTGAGAGTTGGGGTTATAATGACTAAAAGCGAATGGTGTAGAAAATAAGGGAAGGTGTTGAGGAGGAGAATTCTGCTTATTATCAGTGACCCATAGTGAATCAATTTCGTTGTGCCCTTTCATTGAATGACAATAGAGCACATTTACACCGAATCATTAAAAAACTATCAGCAATTTTAACGTCTGGTGATCAAAGTGTGCGGCTTGTATAAAAACAAAGAAAAAAGGAAATTTAATTAAAAAATTTGTTTTAAAAATTTGATAATTTCCAGCAGCGTCCCATTTCCCTTCTAGTTGCCGAGCGCTCCGCAGCCGTACAAGGTGTTAGTAATTACATATCTTTTTTTTTCTTTTTATGAGTACAGGGTTTTCCAATTCCAATTTCCTTTTGATGAAATTTTCCATAAGCAAATCGCAAAGTGGCTGCCCTATGTCCTTGATAGCCTCCACCATCTTTGAGGTCACCCAGCGTCGCTCTTGGCGTATACCTTCTCTTTCACGTGGCCCCAAAGGAAGAAGTCGAAAGGTGTAAAATCACAAGATCTCGGTGCACAATTGTGATCACCTCTTCGAGATTTTTCATGCATTTCAAGGACCCAATTAGCAAAGACACGACGTTGTTGATAATCGACCGGCTTGAGTTAACTGAACTTTATAAGCCTTAAGACCCGAATCTTTATGCAAAATACGGTATAACGACGTGTGTGGAATGCCTAATTCCAAAGAACGACGAGGAATGGACAAACATATGTTTTCTTCAACACTTTCGGCTACAGCAGCAATATTCTCGGCTGTTCTCAAGTGACTTGCACGGGTTTTATTTGTCGCATCACAGCTCGAATTTTTCCACCAATTTCTGTATTGCGGTCCGACAAGGTGCTTCACGGCGATCCAAAAATCTTCGGGTTTTAGGAACCGTCTCTGCCAAATTTTCACCATTTTATAGTGAATTTTAATAACTTCAGTGCACTGTTGAAGCGTGAATTGCGTCAGTTTTATTAATGGCGTAGTTTTTACTTGTCAAATGTCAAAAATGAATAGCTTGAAAAGTGACGTCTACCGAAATAGCGGGCTATTCGAAATAACACCTCTTCTTGGAATACCCTTTATTTCATTGGTATATATTTTCTTTTATATCCTGTGTTTCAATTCACTTTTACTGTATATGTATATGAAGTCGTAAGAACAATCATCTTTCATTTCTTAAAATGATCTCCCCCTTTCTCGTCCTCATCCCTTCGTGCTCAATTTTGTTTTGTGTAGGGTGGCTCAGCACGAGCAGAGGGTGTCCCGGAAGTCCCACGACAAGACTGAGCGCTAGCCGGCCTCAGTATGCCACCCCGGGTTACTCACCCCTCGGCTGAAACATAATGCCTGCAAGTGCGGTAACTCCTGCAGTTGTTACAGTGCTTCTTCTATGCCCCGTTGAAAATTTCGGCAGCAAGTCCCCGTGTGCTGGTGTTTGACTGAAATCTCTGAAAAATGAATCGAGTATCACAAGCCTAGTGGAAGCTTCAACGAGTACGGAACTGTCACAAGGCATGCAACCAGATTTGTCCCTGCAAATTGATCAACCACAGCATGGCTTGCTGCTGCCATTGTGAATAAGGGTCTATGTTGTCTTAGCTACAAGCTAGTTCTGCTGGGGACCTTTCCCTTGGCAGTACGTCTCTAGAGCAGGACGATCCACCATCGATGCGATTTCATAGTTGGTGGGCAAAGGCACATAGCTGCACCATACGATGGACCATTCTGCCTTCAAGTCTGCTAGATGGGTGGATATTCTGGATACGCTAGAAAACCCTTTTCAAAATCTAGAGTAGAGAATTATTGCATGTGTGATATATGTTGTACTATTTACTTTCATTAAAGCGAGGGTACGAGAGCAATGGTTCCTTGTGAAAAGAGACAGCACCAACACAACGTTTGTTAGCAGTCGGGGGAGCAAGAAGTGAAGATTGACTGCGCGGCTCATCCTGAATCTAAGGAAGTGGCTGAATTAAAGACATGGTGAAACTAACTTCTATCTGACGCTTTTAAACTTATCTGCACAAGATTGGCAAGTCACGGTCGCCTGATTGTCGGTTTTATCCAAGAGAGGAAAGCAATGCCTGCCATATATGTTTCGCGTGCACAATATGGGACGGGCTGTGACAGGACCTCTAGAGATAGTATAGTCACGGTGATACTTGGATTTGTTGAAAAATGGAACCATGTGGAACGTTAGGTTCAGGTGGTCCTGAAAAACAAATTGGATTCAGAGCAGCCGGGGAAATCGAAGCTGGAGTAACTGCTGGTATGGAGGAGCCCAACGGCTCCCTACCATTGGGAGGACCCGGGGAGAAGTCAAGTACAAAACTGGCGACAATTGTCAACAAAAGAAGACATGATCAGGAAGACTCCGCAGATGGCGGACGTTAACTGCTATTAATCAATGACAAGGAAAGAGTGATCAAGCTACAAAAAGAAAATCATGAACTGAAGCTACAGTTACAGTCCCTCGAAGACTTAATCAAAAAAAGGAATAAGACTCATAAATCGCAACCGCAAAAGCTAGTCCGAAAAGAAATAAATGTTAAGCAAACTATATAATGAGCAATCCCAGAAACAATTCTAAGTGCTGGTGGCATTAATGATAGCAAACAGTGCTGGATGGATTAACAAAAGAACTGGAAGCTAATGCAAATGTTGAAGGCAATTCTGAAACAGATAATGATAAAAATTTTATTCAGTACTTAAGAGATGAAAATAAAGAGAAGAAAACAACTCACAGTTCTGCTGGTTCCTCTGAAAAAGCCACCAAACAGGCAGGAAAAGTTCCGCGAAACAATGTATTCGGACGACGCGGAAGAAATATGGCTTGGCTATTGGCAGCCGAAAATAAACTAAGTAATCTCGAAATCAAAGGAGTTAGTGCGGAAAAATTAACTATTAAAATGAAATCGTTGGTCAGCCAAAGATGTTTTGGGGGATCACACTTCGCCTATACCCCAAAAAGCGAAAAAAAATCTGACCTTTTTGTTGAACTATCTCGACTGCGAAGAGGAGACAGTTGATCTTCTTCAGGTGTCCAAGGAAGCTGCACAAAAATTGATTTCCATTCTGCCAAATCCTTTGCAATGAGAAGATCGACCGAAGAAAAGAAGAATTAACCAATTTACCTGGTACAAATCTCAGACAAAAGCAGTCCAAATGCTCTTCAGCAAAAATGGTACTAGAATTTCCGAGAGGAGAGGCGCGAATACTTCCAGAAACGAGAAGTCAACGAGTGTAATTAGTGTCGGCGATTTGATTATTTAGCTGCCAACTGCGTCATGGACTATCGGTGTGAAATTATCAGATGGAGCCTAAAGCATCATATCGAGAATGCCCCTGATATCAAGTAGAAAAGTTAAATTTTTTTCCAAACAAACGCAAGTACACCACAGTGTAATACCTTCCAGCCTCATCAAGCTTAGGGTATCATTGGCACTCGCCACTAGAGGACGAGCAGATAACGCTGAAAATAATTTAAATAATGTTAGTATATTATTGGAGAGGATCGACAAACATGACTCAAAATTGAACTTTGTTTTTTAGCGGTTATATCTTTCGATTGCTACAAAATAACTTGTCATACTATCATATTCCCGTGGATGGGCTTCACCTCATCCTGATCAACGTCAAGATCATTGTTACTCTATATCGATATACCTATCTCCTTGAATACACTGTAAGGGGAAAGCCTGATATCATGCTTTTCACTGAAATCCACCTCAATTCATGGCACTCCGTGACATACAAGGATTTGGAAATCGTAAGAAAGGATAAGGTAAACGGTGATAGGGGAGGTGGCACCAGGATATTGCTGAGAAGACTCTTTTTTTCCAAAATATTGGTAAATTTGAATTCAAAAACTTTGAATTTCTTGAAGCGCCGATTATTAAAATTTCACTGCCAGGTAGGATAATCTCTTTCTTACCTCTGCGTATGCAACTGACCAAAACATTCTCAAGTTCAAGGAGAAATACGATTCCTTACTTGTAATACTCGAATTGATCAGGCTGTATCATTATTATATTTTTGCCGGTGACCTGAACGCCCAGGATACATCATGGCTGAACGTCAAGAATAATACAAGAGGTCTACTCCTGAAACCGTGGATAATAGAGAACCAAATTGAATACAAGTGCAATCTACATGGATCGGAGCTTCAAAAATACTCTAGAAAAAATTCAAATTTGGAACTCTGTATTGCTGGCGCAAGACTTGAATTCAGCTTTAATACTCCTTAATGGAATCTGAAGGTGCCTCCTTACGATGATGTCTTCCTCATTTCAGTTCAGCATGAAAATCATCGGTTGAATTTCAAAACAAAAGATCGGGGGAAGGTTCAAAAGAAGTTTGATTGGGATTGCCAGAAGTAATGTTCCCCTCCTGATGATGGTACTCTTGCTCAATGGTTTCTTATGACAGGAATCTAACTAAAGATGAAATAGATCTCCATTAGTCGTAGTTGAAGAGGCTGACGTTGGAAACGATTGAGAAAGTAATTTCCGAATTCAGTCGTCGAAACACTATGGAAGGATATGAAACACCAACCATTGCAAGGTTAAAAAGATTGAAAAGCCTTCTTCTGACACACGTCAAAAATATTGTTCGGTGATTTTTAAACTACAACTATCCCTCGTTGGCTTCGTTGAAATTCCTGCTCAAGAATGTTGGCAATTCAACCCGTTCATACTTCGGACTTAATCCATTCATACTTCAGGAGTGAGGTCAACAATTAATGGGCGGGAAAAACTGAGGGGTATTAGTCCACAGGACCCAGGATGTGTTTTTATGAAAGTGAAGAGCTGATTCCGTAAGAAGTCTCGAGTAAAGGCATTGAATCTAGGGGACATTGGTGATGAAATAAATCTTTTCGATAGGTATGGTATCGAAAATGATAGTACGACTCCGGATAGAAATGGAAACAGGATTATCTGTAATGGATTGGAGAAACTTGCCCTAATTGGAACTCATTTTGTATCAGTTCATCTATCAAGCCCTAAGAAAGGGAACCATATATTTTCAGAGGTCGTTGAAGCAAAAGATTCCGACTTCAAGTCCAGCCTGACCGGCGAATCTCTTCTTTGTTTCAATGAAACGTTAACATCTGACCTTACACCAAGCTTGAATCTCATTGATAATTTTGTCAGCTATGAAGACTTGTGTTTCATCTGTGGCGGAATAAACAACAAGAAATCATGCAGTATTATTGGTATTCCAAATATAGTCCTCCGACATTTGCCTGAGGCTGCTACTAAGAATTAATGGATATTGTTCAACAACATATTGAGCGGAACAAAGCAAAGGTATTTCAGATCTTGAAGAAAAGAAAAAAATCTTCATGCCCTAAAAGCTATCGCTTGATCAGCTTCTTGCCTAAATATCAGCAAGGTTGAACACCAACATTGAGAAAAATGAATTGATGCTGAATTGCCCATTTGATTTCCATGCCAAGCATTTGATCATACATGCGATAACGAAAGTAACCTTAGACATCTGTTGGAAACTAAATGATAGAAAATGTGTTGAAACATGTCTCATTGATATGGAGGAAGTCTTTGTTACGGTGGGGTTGGATGAACTAATTTTTATACTCCTTCCGGACAAATTCCCTAGACACCTTGTCGCCATGATGTGCAATATGTCATATGAGAAATTATTTGTTTTAACTGATGGAAAGCTGCCAATATGCGCGACTACAGAAGGGAACACCTACTGCGCTTCTGCCCTTCGAATTATTAATTCACAAGCTTTTGAACGGCTTTGATTTTAACGTCTCACCAACGCGATCATTGTGAGCGCCCGCTAATGATTTGGTCACTTATACGGCAGACCAAAAAACTACAATAGCTCAGAGCAATCTTCAAGAAATGTTTAATGATGTGCAGCTTTATATTGGCAATTGGCGAATGAAAATCAAAGTGCAGAAGTGCATAACAAATTCGTTTCGGACAACGCAGTGGTTGGCCAGTCAAGATTTGAACCGTTATTGTAAGGATATCCACATTATGGCTGGTGTGAATAATTCGAAACAGGTTCCACATAAAACCTGTATTCGATACCTCGCTCGATCAGTGTCTGTACTATACTGTACATTTCAAACTCATGCTCAGCAAAGCACAAGAAATAATAATACCTCTTTTATGACTCAGTCATTCTAGATACATTCATCAGAAGCTCAAAGTTATCTGGCACAAAACGCTGGTTAGACTAGCTTTGACATATGGATGTTGGATCTGATACAATCAGAGTGCTAGTACAATGGAAATGTTAAAAATTTTCGAATGGAAATGGATTAATGATACAATTTTGTTTTTGAATAACTTTTCCATTAAATTGAAAAAAACGGCTTTGAGTGATGGAAATTGTTATTTTGGCCTTGCATTTTTTTCTGTTGTGTTAAAGGTTTTATCCATCAAGTAGCTGGGACCAGTGTTGTACACATTTGTGCCCGTTTTATCGCATTTTCCATGTCTTTCCGCAAGATTTCCGGTGATAACTGTTCGCATTCCTGTCGAGTATTCTCCTTAAGGTCTGCGTTGTCTGAAGCTTGTTGGCCTAAACCCGCGAATTCAAGCAGCCGCAAAGAAAGAAGCCTAGGATGGTTAAACCGGGCGAATTTGCCGGCCATGCCAAACTGCCAAAGTGGGAGATTACGTGACCAAGAAACACAATATCTATTTGGACTTCCGCTGTGTGTGTGGTTGCACCGTCTTGTTCAGAACACATGTCCACCAAGCCTTGCTCATGCAATTTTTGCAGAAAGAATACGTTTATCATGGTCCTAGTGTTCGCCAATAACAGTGACCGTATTGGGGATGGCGTCCTCAAAAAATTCGAGCCAATTACTCCTTCCTCGTGAACGCCACACCACACAGTGGCTTTGAGTGTATACAATGGCTGTTCGTGCATCACACGCATATTTTCAATGCCTCAGAAATGAAGGCTTTGCTTATTTACGTAACCGCTTAAGTGGAATCCATTGCTTGTCTATTTGTATACTGCAGCTGTCTGGTTCACAAATATCAAATATGATTCAAGTATAACTCCATTTGCAAAAGTTATAACATTTTCTAATAGGGTGATTCATTTTGTGCCACCCTATAAATAAATAAATAAATAAATATATATATATATATATATATATATATATATATATATATACATATATATATATATATATATATATATATATATATATATATATACATATATATATATATATATATACATATATATATATATATATATATAAATATATATATATATATATATATATATATATATATATATATATATATATATATATATATATATATATATACATTGTCGCGTGTCATGGTTAGCGGCCAATAATTTTAATGTTCTAGAAAAGTGAAAACGCACTGTCTTTTAAATTAAGTTAAAAGAGTTTATTTACTAAAAAATGCACAAGCATTAATTTAACTATTTCACCAATTTTATTTTTCACTTGTCTATAACTTTTTAATTCAACTGTCTTAACTATCAACTAATACCGCCTTTAATTTGCACTCCACACTATCGCGATCTTACTATCGCGGTTTTACTATATGACCCCATTCATTCAGCTCAGCTTTATTTGGGGTCTCTAGTCATTCAATCCATTTCTCGTACATTGGCAAACTACCTGGAATATTCGAGCAGCCCTGAATGGACGCAGTGACGTCATTTTCAGATATGGATCATGCTTGGTGGGTTCTTCTGCTTTTGAGTACATTCGTTTGTTGATCATCATGTTCTTAATAATTACGAAAACAGTTGCAATAGTAGCTTGCAGAAGTATTTGCAGAAGTAACGTTGCCCCCACCTCAGCTCTTTTCGCCCCGAAAATATGTGCCGCCAATTGTTGTCAATTCTCCCTGAATGTAATATGGGGCAAGATGGTCCAGGTGCACGCTTTTAATTTTGGCTCTCGGCTTATGGTGTTTCTCTATGTGATATACGACGTCGTTGATTCACTTTGTAACTCGGTATGGTCCATTCCAATTATGCTCCAACTTTGGAGACCTATCCTTCCGCCGTTGTGGGTTATATAGCCACACAAAGTTATCTTGCTGGAAGCCAGTAGAGTTTGCCTTTAGATCATACCTGGTCCTCGTGCGGTCAGTAGCCGATTCGTTTCGAACTTTATATCAGCTGGCAAATGAATAGTCTTTCCAAAAATGCCTTTGCCTGGGGCTTGGCAGCTCTGTACGCCATCAGAAATAGTGGGATGTATCGGTCCCAAAACCCTTCGGTTCTCGTCAACCATCTTGCCATTGAAATGTTCGACTATTCCATCGGTTTGGGGATGCAGCGGTGTTGTCCTCGTTTTCCGTATTCCCAGCAGCTCGCACGTTTCACCAAAAACCAGTGACTCAAAGTTGTGGCCTTAACCCGAATGTAGTTCACATGGTACGCCGTACCTACTGAATCAATTTAACAATAGCTGTTCGGCAATGGGGTAGACCTTGGACCACTTGCTGAAATAATCGGCCATAACCAGCGTGTATCGATTTCCCCACTTGGATTCAGGAAAGGGTCCTGCGATATCAACAGCAGTCCTTTCAAACGGTACACCCACGTTGTAGGTTTGCATTTGTCCTCTCAGACACCGCTTTGGACCTTTGACGGAAGCGCAAATCGTGCATCTACGACACCAGTCCTCTACGTCTTCTCGAGCGTGGAGCCAGTAGAGCCTTTCCTGCAATTTTGCTAAGGTCTTGTTAATGCCAAGGTGGCCTCCCGAGGATCCTTCGTGCGTTTCCCTAACCACATCATGGATTCGGCTTTTGGGAAGTACAGTTTGCATCCTATAGGAGCTGCCACCCACCGTTTCTCATATACGCTAGAGTACGCCACCCTCCACCTGAAGCGAGTTCCATTGTGCGCAATAACTTTTCAGGTTGGCGCCATGCATCAAAACGTCCTTCCACTCAGGTCGCCCGGTCGTCTCCTTCCATACGATCAATAGTCTCATGTCTTCATCGGCTAACTGGGCATTTCGAATCTCCTCCGATGACCAACCTTCATCGAATTTGGCTTCTATCACTTGCAGATCAACGGTCGGTTCATTTTTCTCAATCCGTCGGCAATGCTTGCAGTAAGCTGGACATGGACGACGAGATAGGGTGTCAGTATTTCCATGAACTCCACCATTCCGATGAACAATTTCGTAGTCGTATGACTGTAATCTTTTAATCCATCTCGCAACTTGTCCCTCGGGGTTTTCGGAATTAAGTAGCCATCTCAGTGATGCATGGTCCATTCGAAGAATCAATTTCTGGCCATATAGGTACTTGTGGAACTGCTTGGTGGCCTCTATTATAGCCAATAGCTCCTTCCTGGTCACGCAGTAGTTCCTCTCACTTTTTGAGAGAACTCGACTGTAATCCGAGGGCCTCTTTTTTCGCCATCAATCTGCTGGGAGAGTAGAGCTGAAATACCGCTGTTGCTCGCATCGGTTTCAACTACAAATATTTTTCGGGTTTTGGATATGCTAGCACGGGTGATTCACACAGCTTCTCCCTCAAGGTCTCAAAGCCTGCCTGGCATTGTTCATTCCAAACATACAGACGATTTCTCTCGGTTAGCTGATGGAGACACTTAGCTCTTTTGGCAAAGTCTTTGACGAATCTTCGATAGTAAGTCCCAGAAAATTTCATTGTTTGCGCTTGTTGTTTGGTGTTGGCCAGCTTTTCACAGCTTTAATTTGCCCAGGGTTTGTTTCGACCCCTTCTACTGATTTGACATGTCCCAGGTATTTTACTTCAGCTGCAAAAAGGGTATACTTATCGGGACTAAGTTTCAAATTCGCCAGTCGCAATCAGGAGAAAACCTCTTCTAAGTTCCACACATGCTCTTCAAACGTTCTCCCAATAAAAATGATGCCATCCAGGTACTCCAAGCAGGTTTTCAAGGTGAGGCCTCGTAGCAAGTATTCCATGAGGCGTTCGAAAGTGGCTGGAACATTGCAAAGCCCAAATGGCATCACCACAAATTGCCACAATCCGGTCCCAACTGAAAATGCGGTCTTCTCTCGGTTCTTCTTGTCGATTTCTACCTGCCAGTAGCCACTCTTGAGATCGAGTGTAGAAAACCATTTTGCGTCGGCTAAAGTGTCCGTGATGTCATCGATGCGTGAGAGCGGGTAACTATCTTTCTTAGTGATGTCGTTAAGCTGCCTATAGTCAACAATGAGTGCTACCATTCTTTTTAGGGTTTTGTAAAATAATTTTACAAAACCCTACTAGTTTCGCAACCTGTCTGTTCGGCCGTCCGTCCGTCCGTGTGTCACAGCACTTTTTCTCGCAAACTACTAAAGCTAGAAACATCAAATTTTGTATGCAGGTGTAAAATGGTGCTCTCTTCAAAATTCATTTACAAAAAAATTTATTAGGTATTTAAGGAGGGGTCTCCCCATAAAGGGGAGTGGCCCCCGAAAAAAAAAAATTTTCATCAAAGGTAGCCGATATGGGTATCAAATGAAAGGTCTTGATGATAACCTCTCGAAGCAGGTCTTAATTTGATCCTTTTTGTTTTGAGGAACGCGCAGGCAGGGGAATACACGAAAAATTTGTGTCCCTCCCCCCCTCTCGATTGGACACCTTTGATCCGAAAAATCTGAAAAAAATTATGGTGGTGGGCGTTTGTGAGTACAACAAGAGCAAATACCTTAGAAGTCGAAATTCGCTCAACTTTGTTAATAATAGTATGATCTTCGAATTACACATTTTCCTCAATGAAACCGCATCGGTACCCTAAAACTGAACGAAATTCGACATTTATGTAGTCCTACTAAGGGTTCTCAAACTTTGTAAGTTTGATGAAAATCGAATTATATACACGGAAGTTATAGCCATTTGAACTTTCTCCAGTTACAACAACAATAACACATAATTTTGGTGTTTTATGGATTTCCCATCGAATCAGTCACTGCAGTTTTGACTTGATCTTCTTGAAATTTCCCAATAAGGTCAATAACATAAATTTTTTTGAGAATTCATGATTTGAGTGATTTTCGTCGGTTTGCAAAAAAATGGCGACCGTTGAAAGTAGAAAAACAATGGGTTTTTCTTTGAACGTACACATCTCTTTGACATATTTCTTGACGTTCTGCACTGCTGGTGACTGCATTTCTGAAAAGTTGGGTACAAAAGCGTTCTGACATGAGCATAGGTCTGTTGACCCAACCTTTTCTTTAATAGAACTACTGGCGCGGCCCATGGACAGACAGAAGTTTCGATAACACCTTGTTTTTCCATGTCCGGGATCAGTGCGCTCATTTCTCCTTGTTTGACTATAGGAAGACTTCTTGGTGCTTGTGGAATTGACTTGGCTCCCTGTGTATCTATGACGTTAGCTACCATACTCGTTTGGCCTTGGTCATCCGGGCTTGTTGAGAAGATGTCACTGTACTTGGTGACCAGATCAGGGGCTCGCTTGAATAGCTGCACTGGCAATTTGAACTGCTTCAATATTGCGTCTTGCCCCATTTTCCAATGATGTTCGTGAGTGCTTCCAAAGAGGTGATGGTGGAAACAGGCTGGCAACTACCGATGGTTTCTCCCACTTTGATGCTCGAGGTTGAGTCTAGGGTGTTTAGAACTATAACCGGCACGTATTCGTTCCTTATAGATCTTAAAAGGCTTCGCCCTGCAATCAAACTGCTCAATGTGGACGTCTTCGTTGGCTCTATCAAATAAGATCGGTGGTCTCCAGAATCACCATCAAGCTTGGCCCATACAATGCTTTCGGAAGAATTCTGTTCATCAGTGTCGGTGCATACTAATACATTCATTTTGGGAATTTGGGCGCTTGGATCCACCATCAATACTTCGACATTCTGCCATTTCAATACCCGTTTGCCCAAATCCAACGTGATACCATGTGGTCGCAGAAAATCCATTTCGAGAATGCAGTCATCCATAATGTTCACGATCAAAAAATTATGTCGGAACGCAAGGTCTCCCAACTGTATCTGGAGATTGACCTTCCCATGGACAGGCGCAGTTTCTCCCGTGGCTGTCTGTAGTGAGAAAATCCTGCCCTTTTGAAGTAGTTGTTGCCTCACATGGTCTGGTCGGATAATCGATTGGGTTGCACCAGTGTCGATCGTTATGGTGCAATGTTCTAGGTCAACTTGACCAGGAAGGTATAAGTCCGCTTCTCCACGATGTAGTCTTGACACGGTGATGGTGGTGCTAGGGACGTTGATTCTCCTTACCAACGTCTGCCCCACGAAGTTGGCTCTTACGTGTTTCCCGACCCCTCTATTTGAAGGGCTTCCATTCTGGGCTCCTGACTTGGTCTAGGTTTTCTCCTAGCTGCACACCCTGGACAATAGCTCGGTTTTCTTCACTTCTTGCAGTCTCTTTGCAGGTGCCCCTTCTCTCTACAATTCCATCATCTGGGCGCACCATTTACCTGCAGTTCTCGCTCAGTTTCCACGCGCTCACACCTGCACTCGTCTACCACCACCTCGCGAACCTGGGCAGTGGTACGAATCACACTTTTTGCTGCCTTGAAGTTTGGACTATAAGCCAACGCGTCCTTAACCGTTTGCTTTTGAGCTAAGTGCACAGCATGATGCAATTCCTGGCCCTTTAATGCGCTGATGAATGCTTCTGTTGCAGTGTCATCTCGATGTTCTGGGTCATAAGCTGAGTAAGCCAAAAGTGCCAGTCGCTCAATGTCTTGGGCTAGCTGTTGTAGATTTTCACCAGACTTCTGCATCCGATGCCGTAGCCTGGACCAATAAATCTGCTTCAGATGATTGTCTCCGTAACGCATGTCGAGCGCAGTCGTTATAGATGCCGGGTTTGAGTGCAACTCAACGGGGATAGTCGGCAAAAGCTCGGCAGCTGTGCCTCTTAGAGCGAGAATCAATGCAGTTGCTCGTTCCTGCTCATTCCAGTGATTTATCTGAGCGTTGGCTTCAAACTGGGTTTTGTAAATACTCCGGACCGTTTGCCTGTTGAATATTGGTGCTTGCAAAATTCTGGATGTGCTTTGCGCTGCGGTTATAAGCGGGGCTGATAAGTTGGTTACTACTGCCTTCGCTGCTTCCAATTCCTTTTTCATGTTTTCCATCTCATGGTTGATTCCCTCCTCAACCTGGATGATCTCATAGTTGATTCTCTCCTCGACCTGATCAACATTTTCCTCGACGCCTTTAATTTTTTTGTTCAGATGACCGTGGTCCGCTTTCAATTCGGTTGACCGATTTTCCAGCTTCTGTGTGATGTTTGCCTTGATTTCGATCGCTTGTTGATCCAGCTTCGCTGATTGTTCATTACGCTTCACTGATTGTTCATCTAACTTCGCAGTTGAACTGCATGTTAAATTGAAAGACTGTTGTCGCTGCTCTTGCTGCATCAGCATGAACATTTGCATCAGCGCATTTTCAGGTTCCTTTGATTTAGGACTTTATGCTTCTCCGTGCCTTCCAACTCGATCGCGTCTCGCAAGCGTGCAATCAGTATGGTCTTTGTACCTTGAGTGGCCAGATTTCGCTGTTTCAACTCCGCCTTGAGTTCCGATATGGTCAGTTCATTAATTTGTAGATATAAGCTTCGTGGCATTTTTAATTGTTTCGACTATTTTTCCATCAGTTTCCTCGTTAAATTTTAATACTGTACAGTGTAAAAATGTTCGAATTTTCAGTTTCAAAGTTTTTATCCCACTTCTGACACCACTGTCGCGTGTTATGGTTCGCGGCCAATAATTTTAATGTTCCAGGAAAGTGAAAATGCACTGTCTTTTAAATTAAGTTAAAAGAGTTTATTTACAAAAAATGCACAATCATGAATTTAACAATTTCACTATTTTACTTTTCAATTTGTCTATAAATTTTTAATTCAACTATCAGTATCACTTCACTATTAGTCAAAATTGCCTTTACTTCGCGCTCCACTATATCGCAGTTTTACTATCGCGATTTTACTATTGCAGTTTTGCTTTCGCGGTTGTAATAATCCCCCCTTTCATTCAACTCGCCTTTATATAGGGCCTCTAGTCATTCAATCCATTTCTCGTACATTGGCGAACTACCTGGAATATTCGAGCAATACTGAATGGCGCAGTGACGTCACTTTCAGATGTTGACCATGCTTGGTGGGCTTTCGAGTACATTCGTTTGTTGATCATCATGTTCTTAATGGTTGTGAAAACAATTGCGACAGTAGCTCGCAGAATATTTTGTACATGTTACAATAATTATATTGGATATTTATATATCTTTATCCTCAAAGACATTTGGGTAATCATTTTCCAGCACTATATCAAGTTTAGCCGAAGATCGATGGACAATTAAACTCATAAAAGCTAGTAATGTACTTTTTATGAATATATTCAGTTAAAGTAAAAATTTCTGGCACAAACTTGTGCTTATGAAAAACCCGATTTCAAATAAATAGTCAAAGACATTGCTCACTCTGAAATCAACTAAAATTTATGATTTTAAGGTAAATTGTAGATGTTACTCGTACCTTAAAATTAAAGCAATTTTATTCGTTTGTCTCTTTAAATTGTATTATCCTCCACTTTAAAGTCCCAAATTTTTCAGCAACTTCCTTTTAAATTCCATTTCATTCATCCTGACATAAACTATCGTCTTTTATCCCGGCGAAGATTATGCTTTCTATCCGTGCTGATCCATAGAAAATTTCACTGCACAATCAAAGCATCGTATCGTCTAGTCGCCTTTCATTTGCTTCATTATTCTTAATGACACTGTTGGTGTATAGAGAGGTTGTAGTACGTGGAAATATTGTCTTGTATTTCGCAATTTTTTCTTCTGTGAAATACTCCGAAATTGTCGACGACTAGGAATTCAAACCAAAAAGCAAACGAACATGAACATTTTCGTTAATGCAAATTAAACAGCCAAAATCCCACCCGCGATAGAATCATCACATTTTTTGAACGCGATTTAAGCTACGCCGAAGTGCGGGGCTCGGACTGAAATGCCAGCAATAAATGAATGGAATTTGCACAAAATTAGATTTATGCCGGCACCCGCTTCCTAACGATATCAAGGACATGACAACAAAAAATGTAATTCAGCTAGAGTGGAAGGATCTCGTTTGTATCTGTCCATTTCTGAAAGGGCAAGCGCTTGGGGGAAGATGCATTGCGAGATTTACGGCATCCAAATACGGTATAGGATGATTACAAGGAAGGATGTCATGAAGGACATTTTTATTTAGAATCTTTTTAATACATGCATATGTGAATATATTAACCTCAAGAGGCTTTGAGTATTTTTTAATATCTTTAAAACGTTTGGACATATTTGATAGCTTACTGGGCAACTAAGCTCCTCTAGAGTATCAGTTATACAAATACAATGATCGATGAGGATAAAGTAAATCGGCTATAAGTGCCGTTTGAAAAGCCGAGTGGTATCTTTCATTTTACATTAAGTTTTATGACATTAAAAACTAAACTCCATTAAAACTGTTGTAAATTTCAACCATACAGCAGCACGGAGCAACAAAACCTACGTCCAGTTGCACTTAGGACAATTCAACCCATCTCAGAGCTAATGCCTTGCATGTACATATGAGGATTGAATAGCATTTGAATAATCCTTAGCTAGAACGTCTCCAGCTTATCTTTACTATGCACGATGTATCCTTGCTTTGTTACTATCACAGCAAGCTATGTATTTCATTAATTTTTAGACGAAGCGATATTTTCATTTTTTTGCATCTAAAATACATGGCTAAGAGGATTTAGAACTGGAGTGTTGTAGTGGCGTTGTATCCTCATCGTTCTTCCAAGCGAATTTAATGGCGGCCACACCAGTTCATATTCAGATCTTTTGCACAGATTCCACCATTAATTCTTGGCAGGGCAAGGCAAAGGTCGTTACTGTAACACCAGAGGCATATTTCATAAAGAACGATGTCATACTTTATGGAGGTGGTGTTCTGGTATCCAATCAACTTTGAAATCGAACTAAAGTAAGCCAATGCTTGCATGCAGAAATCGAACGGAGAATATTGCGTAATGATTGTCCAGTCGGGATGCATTGTGGAAAATTTAGGCCTACGAGTAAATTACGAAGGAACATTAGCAACCAATAGTTTGATAAATTGTTTGGGCATTACCTTATTGAGGTTTTTCAATTAACAAAGCAATTCGATATCATTTTTAGGGTTTTCTAAAAAAAAATTCTACAATACTCATTGAAATTGGTACCTGTCTATCCATCCGTAAGTGCGTCACAGAAAATTTTTTCAGGAGTTATAAAAGCTACACTCATAAAATGTTGTGAACAGCCCAAACATTTTTGGTTAATGAAAGTTCTGTAGTCAAAAAAATTTCAAAACCTTTTAAGGGGGATCTACCCAAGGAAGAATGTGAACCCTTAAAACAAATTTTTCACTGCAGATAATCGAGTAGGGTATCGAATGAAAGGTATTGATGAGATCTTTTTTTATCCGTTATTAAAATTGCAATGTACCGGATTTTTAAATCACCTGATATATTGACACTGGCAGCTGTTTCCTGCTCAAAATAATATTAGTGAGTCAGTATTAACCCTCCACGGAACGAAATGAATCGATTTACACTTGAACAACATTGAGAAATATTGAAATCGAACCGGATGCCAATTTTTGTCAAAAAATCATCTTTGCTGATGAGGCACATTTTCATCTTGGCGGCTATGTGAGCAAGCAAAACTACCGCATCTGGGGCTCAGAAAACCCACACGTGATTGTCGAGAAGCCAATGCACCTTCAGTGAGTGACAGTGTGGTGTGGATTCTGGAGTGGTGCCATCAGTGGAAAAATGAGGCTGGAAAAGCTGTTTCAGCCAATGGCGAGTGCTACAGAGGCATGATAACCGACTTTTTGTGGCCGGAGATTGAATATTTGAACTTGACTGACCTTTGGTTTCAACAGGATGGCGCGCTTTGCCATACAGCTCATCAAACAATTGATCTTTTGCGTACGAAATTCGGAGATGCGGTAATCAGCTATCTTTTTTTGTGGTAGGGGGGTGAATGCGCATTTACGCACAGAGTGTGGGGCTCCCATGCTCGCAAAAAGGCGACCGGACTACCCACTTAATACCTCCCCTATCAACCTGAGAACGTAGCCTGGAACCTTTTGACACATGACTTCGGGCCAGGTCTCGTTTTGTTACGTCGTGAGACGCTTTCAAGCCGGGGAATCGCTCTTCTAGCGGGAGGAGAGAGAGGAAGAGGAAGTGCTAGACAAGCGATCCCCCAGCCCCAAACATCCCCGGCTGCTGTGAGTTCGTTTTATCTTTTAGGACTGCCCGAGCATAATGTGCCACCTGGTTCCATTTGTCAACCGATTCGAGCATCACAGCCTGTCCCATTTTATACACGACAAAAATGTGTGGCAGGCATTGTGCTCCTCTTCTAGGTAATGCCGACAATTGGGGGACCATGATTTACCAATCTTGCGCAAGTAAGACTAAAAACACCCATGCCCGCTCAAAAGCTGGGTCAGATAGAAGTCAGTCTCACCATGCCTTTGATTTAGCCAGGGTCTCAGATCTGGGATGAGGCGTCACCTTCCCCTCGTGCGATTCATCCAAGACTGCTGCCAATCGTTGAGTGAGCGTGGTCTTTCTTCACAGACAATCATCTCCCTCGCATCCTCGTTTCGAGAAAGATAAATAGAGCAGCACTCTCTACCACGGAGGCCGACAGATATCACGCCCGCAATAATTTTCACCGCCGAATCATAGACTGTCGGATACGAAGATGCAGTCCTCAGCGCTCCTCCCCACTGTACCTTTGCCAGCCGTTTCTGGTAAACTTCCTTACTGAGAGCGTCGCCCCATACCTCTGCTTCGTACAGTAGCACTGACCCTACAGCACTCATCAAGAGAGGTCTTCTTGATGGGCTGGGTCCCCCTATGATGGCCACAGGTCGACTCAGAGCTGATACTCCTGAAGCAGCCTTCTCAGCCGTTGCCCTGATTTGCTCAGAGAAACTCATCTTCGAGTCGATCAGTAACCACAGGTACTTCACCGACGAGTCAGCTACCTTGGCGATGTCAATTGGCGAAGCTGCAATTTGACGCCATTGGACTTTTTTTATGGGGTGCTGTGAAAGATCGATGTTATGTGGAAAATCTACAAACGACTCAAGCACTGAAATTGAGTGTTCAACAAACCATTGCCCATATAGGGCCCGAAACCATCAATAATGTCTTGGAAAATTGAGCTGAGAGAATGGCCTACTGTCGCACCAGCCGTTGCAGCCTTATAAATGAAATTGTGTTTCACAACTAACGGGAAGGCCAAAATATAAGCAAAAAAATTTATTTTTGTTCATTTTATTGCATTTTTAAAAAGAAACTTGTATTTGACCTATAAATGATGGAAGAACGTGTACAGTTGTGTCCCCTCCTGGCGATTGGACACCTATGGACCGAAAAATCTAAATAAATCATGCAGGAAATTCTCTATGATCACAATAAAAAAAAATACCTGACGAGTTGGGATTCGACAAGCTTTGTTAGTAATAGTATGATTTATCAATTCTTCATATTCATGTATGAAATTGTGAGTGTATTTTTCAACTCAATAGAGTTTTGCATCCAAATATCTACTTATAAGACCAATCAATGGTGAAAATTTCAGAAGAATCAGATGATATTTAACGAAGTAATGGAGGCTTAAGTTTTCGATGTTATAACCACAACTGTTTTGAATCGATGGATTACGGAAGATTGAAAGGGTACATTTAATTTATAAATGTAAATACTTTATTTCTTCTTAAACTCACAACGTGGACGACACGCGTCTTTTCTACCACGAATGTAATGTAATGGTGATGCGTGTCAGTGGTTATGACATTGAAGTATAATATTTAACGAAAGAATGGACGTTCAATGCATGTAAATTTACCTTAAAACAACTATATTCAACGATATAAATTCAAAAAAAAATATTTAATTATTAATTATATTCAAACTTGTAGTTTGACTAAACATTCCGCCTGCCTTGAATCATCTAATTCAATGGTTGGTAGGACTGACAGCTTGTGGACTGGGCGCTTAAAAATTCCAAAACAAGTTTTAATTCCCACAACTCGAACCATCTTGTTAGATCCTGGATAGGTCTGTATTACATATCCCCAAGGCTACTTAGAGGGTGGAACATTCTCCTCATGCACCAAAATGAGATCGCAAACCTTTAAATTCGGCCTCTTCATTTCCCATTTAGATCGGCTTTGGAGCGTTGTTAGATACTCCCTGTACCACCGATTCCAATACTGCTACGCCATCTTGCGTTCGGGCAAATATGTCAACGAATGACAAACCAAAAAATGCGACGGTGTTAAGACTTTGGTGACATCAGAATCTCCATGCACTCCACAGAGAGATGTTGAATTCATCATTCCTTCAATTTGGCAGAGCAATGTATTCATTTCTTCAAACTTGAGGATGGTGTCGCCAATGACTCGTAACAGATGAAACTTCATCGATTTAACTGCTGCCTTCCACAGCCCACCAAAGTGTTGTGCCACAGAAGGATTGAAGTGCCATACAATGTTTGCCGATAGAAGTGAAAAATACAGTTCGTTCGAGTGCTCTGTGAAGAATTCACGAACAGCATTCAACTTATTGTTCGCTCCGACAAAATTCGTGCCATTATCAGTATAGATACCGGTACGGAGTCCTCGGCGTGACACGAATCTTCGAAGGGCTGCCAAGAACGCCTCAGTAGATAAGTCATTTACTAGTTTGATGTGAAATGCCTTCGGACTCATGCAAGCAAAAATGGATGCGCATGCCTTGTGTTGTCATCCTTCGGCGTCCGACAATTGACCGAAGAGTTGGTGGTTCATCAAAGTCATCTCCCACTTTCACTAATGGATGCACCACCGTACCGCGTGCTTGTGGAAGATCAGCCATGAACTGATTTGAAGCCCATTGTCTATGCTTAAAGCAGATCATGCACATATGCACCACCAACCGTGCCAGGTGCCGTAAATTTGTGATCCAAAACCGTTGTCGAACGTTGCTGATCAAAAACGTTGGACCTGCATGAAGACCCTTTAGATGATATTCCTTAATGATCCGTCGGGTAAGCCCACATTTTCCCGAAAAGATAACCAGATTCTTGACATCACAGTTGACTTTAGCCTTGGCAAGTCATCCACTGAGTTGGAATAATCCCTTGTCATCAAGAAATGGTGAAAGCGATAAAATCTCATTCTATGCCAGTAGTATCTTGCCTCGTTACAAGAGATCTAGCTGGCTTCCAAATGATAGGTTCTGCGACCACCTTAACAGTTGGTTTTCAGCCCGTTGTATATCAATTATCGACAATATGGTGGATCTTGTTGACGATGTCTTCAGAGAATCAACAAATAATTGAACGAATGCGATTTGTTATCTCATAGCTGTAAATGTATTATCCTCTTGAAGCAACCGGTTGAATATGCAAGACTTGCTGTCTAACACGAAAGAGTTCGTTGAAACATTTATTACTCGCTCTTCATCAGCGGGTACAGTATGACTTGAAGCACTAGCTTCATCTGGCCACAGTTTCTTGTCCTCTTGCAGGCAATCAGGACCATGCCGCCATAAACTGGAATTTATCAACTGCAATAAATTCACTCCCCGCGATGCCAGATCTGCTGGATTGTGCTCGGCCCTTACATGATGCCATTGATGACATGATGTCGATTGGTGAATCTCCGAAGTCCGATTTACGATATACGTTTTCCATCGTCTAGGATGACTTTAAAGCCAATTCAAAACAATAGCAGAATCTGTCCGAAATAGTGCAGTCACATTTCCAACCTGAATTGCCTCGGATACCGTTTTCCATAACTTGACTAGTATGACCGCTCCGTACAATTCAAGTCATGGCATTGTGACTTGTTTAAGCGGAGTGACCCTTGTTTTCAATGTAAATAAATGACAGTGCTAACCCTTTTCTGTATGAGTTTGAATGTAAATTGCCGCTGCATAAGCTGTTTCCAATGCATCGCTGAAACTGTGAATTTTGAGAATACTGTCCTTCACAGTGTGTACTCACTTTGGAATGCTTAATATCTCGAGTAACTTTAAGTCGTTCCACAATAAACCCCATTCCTCTTCAATTGAATCAGGTCACAGATTATCTGAGGTTAAATTTTGTAGCCGCTGCCGTTGAAAGAATACCTTGGTTCGAATAATATTTGGTGCCAATCAGCCTACTGCATCAAACAGACGAGATGCGTCCAAAAGAAGGCCACGTTTCGCTGGCGGAGAATTGTTATCCAAATTGACCAAAAACGAAAATTCACCTTCACTTGGGTTCCAATTAATGCCAAGTACCTTACGTTTGAAGTATCTATTAAGTTGATTAGTTTGATTTTTCCATCGAATTTGGGAACAGAGTTTGATATATTACTTCTTCCACGTTTGACGAAAACTTTCTGAGAAGCAAACCACCTTTATGTAAAATCTCTCGAATTTCTTGAATCACCTTAATTTCTGACGATATGTCTTCACTTCCTGACATAAGATCGTCTACATAAACGTCTCGTCCAATTATAGTAGTAGCGTTTACATATCCGCATCCTTCTTCTATTGCAATTTGATTAAGAACATGCGTTGCGAGGTATGGTGAACAAGACTTGCCATACGTAATTGTTTTTAATCTGTTGTGCTTGATAGGATCGGTATCGTTCTTGCTCCATAATATCCGCTGATAGTTTGTATCTTGATTATCGACCCAAATTTTACGATATATGTATTTCCTCCACATCGGCGGTATACACTACTCTGTACAAACAAAATCTGAATAGTATCGACCATAAATTCTGTTAGATGGTCGGACCGATTAATAATTCGCCATTCAGAGACCGACCAGTTGATGATTTCGCCGAAGCATAAAAAACCACACCCATTTTTGTGGTGCTGCTAGTCTCTTTCACCGCTCCATGACACAGCTAATAAAACCCGTGGGAATCATCACTGTCTAGCGGTTCCACTTCTTTCATGTGGTTCAGAGTCCACCGCATGAACTGAATATAGTGAGGTTTAAACTCACTGTTCCCCTGCAAACGTTTCTACATTTGGTACAAACACCTTTCCGCAACTGACTGTGGATTACCGAATATGACAGGATGAGATAATTTAAAAGGCAATCTTACCACAAAACGACCGTCATTGTCTAGGTGCCAGGTATCTTCAAAATGATTTTGGCATTCCAACTCCTCACGAGTCAATGTTCGCTGAATCAGTGATTCCTCAGTCTCCCAAAATGTTCGCAAAATTCGATCAATATCAATAACATGTGCGTGGAGGCTGTTGGTTTTTTTTATACAAGTTGTGTTCTGTAATTCACCAGTGATGATCCAGCAAAACATTGTATTTTGCGCGATCTATCCCATGTTGTCAATTTTCACTAGTCTTTGCATTTACTTGATTTTTGGAAACTTCTGCCGGCTGGTCAATGTGTAGCATTTCATAATATCTATGCTTCCATTATGTACAGCTTGTCTTAGCGCGATACTTAAAAATGCCATGACCAAACCGTAAGCAATTATAGCAAAACCGATTATCCTTAGCCAACCTTCTTCTGTTGCTAACGTCAGAATCAACAAACTTTTCACATGATGACAGCTAATGTAATCCCGTGCCGCAACCTTGACATTTCTCGTTGTTTAAATACAAGTTTCTGACAGCTGGCTATTTCCGCGCTGAGTTTTCTGCTAACGTGGCCGTACAGAACTTGAAACCCATAAGCCCTTCAACTCGATTGTTCAGAAATGCAATGAATTCTTGGAACATAAGTTCAGTGTTACTTATGGACCCAATCGGCCATAGTTGCTGTATTTGTACATCAACTCTTTTCAATAAAACGAGCCATAGATCTCTGGATTCAGTGTATACTCCCAGTGACTTTAAATTGTGACAACCGGGTCACCGTTGTCGATTATTTTCCGTAACTGTGCCGCATCTGGAATTTTAACCACTGACTGATCCAAAAATTCATGGATGAATGCATTGATTATGAATTTTGGACGGTTGTACCCATCTTCTAGTTTGTTCCAAGTTTCGGCATAGTTTGGATCCGTCAAGGAGAATGAACTTATGACACTCTACGTTTCCGGCTGCAACAGTTCGTTCAGGTACTGCAACTTTTGTGAAGAAGACAATGAATTGTTGCTGTCTATGACCTTGGAAAATACGTCACTAAACACAGGCCAATTCTCGTATTTACCGTCAAATTCGGTGATAGATGTTTCTGGTAACTTAAATCCCTTATGTGTCACATCACTTTGTTCCTTGATACTTCCCGCTTTTACTGATGCCATTACCATGACGTTATTTAAACGCTGAAGCTCTGCAATTACTGCATAAAACTGTTCTTCGAATTTCTCAAGTTCACTCGGCTCACTTCTTGCGTCATCAGCCCCTATAATTTGGTCTTCAATTTCAACGAACTCTTGATATTGAAGTTTGACCTGTTCCAGTCTCGTTGTCAATTCTTCGATTAGTGCATTAGCACCCTTTTCAGTACAGAACTTGTTCCTTCTAGTCACTTGCGATTTAATACCTCAGCGTTTTTGTATTAATTTCGCTACCAACGACATATTCTTTCACTTTATTACCGTGCGCGTATTTGCCTATTTATCCGCAACCTGTTGCGGCCGACGCCAAACAAATGACCGAGATTTTACCACACGTTTCGCAAATCTTAAGCTGTTCCGTATCAGGCTCGAAAGACCAATGTTTCTAATCTATGGACTACGGAAGATTTGAACGGAAAACAACTCAGTACATTTAATTTGTAAACGTAAACTCTTTATTTCTTCTTAAATTCACAAATTGCACGACACGTGTCTTCTCTGCCATGAATGTAACGTGATAATGATGTGTGTCAGTGGAATAAACGTTCAATAGATGTAAATTTACGTTCGAACAACTATATTGATCGAAATAAATTCAAATAAAATATTCAATTATTAATTATATTCAAACATTTTGCTCAAAAGCCACGTATTGTTGTTGTTCAGTCAAACTACAGACTGAAATAGAACAGTACGTGGCTTTTGGGCAAATGTGCTTCCAACCGACTCAGACACTACGGGCTTGTTACGATTTGCATGCACATTTCAGGAAGTATGCATATCATATACATCTTTGTGAATCTGTTCAACGGATAATATTGGTAATCATAAAATTATATCGTGGCCGTTTTAAATGAGAATATTGAGTAAATTTATGCTATTTTTCCCCAACTTTAGTATTGAAAGTACAAGCTAGTAACTCTTAATGAAAACACATTTTAAAGATGAAAAACTCATGGTCGTAGGTTCTAATGAGTACAACATTAATAAACTGCATGGAAGTTGAAACCACTCAACTTTTTTAATAATAGTAGAATTTGTGAACATAACGTTTTTCATAGTGACCTCATATGGGCACACACAAATTTAAATTGAAATAGTCCAAGAAAAGGGCTTTATAGTCAATAAAGTTAAATCGCTTTTAACGGAAGTAATAACCATTTGACAGTTCTCCGAGCACAACAAAACCGTGAGCGTTCAATCATTTGGGGATTCCATCGAACTAGACACTACACTTTTAATTGGATTTTCCAATTTCCAGATAAAATAAATATTAAAGATATCTTTAAGATTTCATTCATTCAATGATTGTTAGCAGTTCGGGAACAAAATGGCAGCAAGTTGAAACGGTGTAACAATGATTTTTCTTTTTAAGTGAGTATATAATTGTTGCAAATGTGTTAAATTTTTCTTGAGTTTATTCATTATTGGTGTCTGCATATCGTAGGTTAACTACAAAACTTTTCTGACATGAATGTATTTCTGTCTACCCAGCTTGTTAATAAGTGGAGGTGGTAAATTTATAACGGAGCTCTGTTTGTCCTACTGTATGTTCAATAGACTTTTCATGAGCTAATACGTGCTATAACGGTAATAAAAGAAATCATCTTTATCAGTTTCGGTGGGTATAAAAATTTTTTCTATTTGATTAGGGATACAATCCAGTTATTCAGCTACTTTGCACCAAGCTTATTATTCATATATTGAGCACTAAAACCTAGTTATATATAAACTTGAAGTTACACATAGATAGGAAATGGCAAAATGTGAAGCTGGAAGCTTTACGGTTTACATTTGTGGGTTTTTGCAAAGACACGAACAGATTTTAAGTGAAAATCTGGGTGAATCGAGTCGAAAAATTTATTTTTCAAAGTTATGCTAAATTGAATCTAGAATTTCTTCTAATTCTGAATAAATAGCTGAAATTTGCTCCCAATTCTTCCGATTGTGGACACATTTGGTCGATTATGCTGACCAAAAAAATCACGAAGTGCACGAAATGCATTTTGATTTGAACGCCCATTTTCATAAAAGGCATCAACAACCTTAAAGTGCAGCTCAATTGTGTACCTCTCCATGTTTGAATGTGTCAAGCACCAAAACAAAGCAATGTCAAATTAAGTTGGGCGAAAAACTTGACGTTAAGGTGTGACTCACAATTAACATCGTGCATTATGGTTGGACCACCCTTTATATACAACTACATTTAATGCTGAAATTTCGCTATTGAAATATGGCAGCACTGCAGTTTCTAGGGTATTGTAAGACTATTTTACAACACCCTACTAAAATCGCGTCCTGTCTGTCCGTCCGTCCGTCCGTTTGTCACACTACTTTTTCTCGCAAACTACATAAGCTAGAAACATTCGGTTTTGTAAGTAGGTGCAAAGTGATGCCTTCTTCAAAGTTTCATCATAAAAACAAATTTATAAGGTGTTTAAGGGGGGTCTCCCTACATAGGGGAGTGGCCCCCGAAAAAAAAAATTTGTTCGCATGTAGGCAGTATGGGTATCAAAGGAAAGGTCTTAATGAGAACTTTTCAAAACAGGTCTTAAATTGACGAGTTTTGCTTTGACGGGTGCAGGGGAAGGGGAAATGTACGAAAACTGTGTGTCCCCCTCTTTCACCTTTTACTCAAAAAATCTGAAAATCTGAAAAAAATCATAGAGGTGACACTTTAAGAGCACAAGGGCAACAAACACCTTAGAGGTTGAAATTCGATCAACTATGTTAAAAATAGGACATTTTATAAATTTTACATTTTTTTGCCTATAAAATCAAAATGGGACCCTTAAATTTCCCAAAAACTACAATTTGAGTTTTTTGAAAGCAATTGTATGTGTTCACAATAATCGAACAATAAACAGCTGAGTTATAGCCGATCGAATATTTAACAATTAGAACAACATTAACACGTGATACTAGGGAGATATACGTGTGCAACGGACCTAGACACTACAAATATGTAGGAATTTTGATAAAAATTTTAGGAATGGTTTGTAATATTGATGTGTTATTACGACTAACTAAGCGATGGGTTCAAAACACTTGAAACAAAATGGCGGCAAATATAAATATATAATAATCATAATAATTTTCGAACTCAATTTATGGAATCTGCATATTGGTCAAGTTTTGATATGCAGAATATATTTTTTTTTTTGTGGTATGTAGGTGAATGCTATTTATTCACAAAGTGTGGGACCCCCATGCTTGCAAGAAAGCGACTGAACTACCCGCTAAACACCTCCCCTGTCAACCTGAGAACCCAGCCTGGAACCGTTTGACACATTACTTCGGGCCAGGTCTCGTTTTGTTGCGCCGTGGGGCGCCTTCAAGTTTAGGAGGATTTTCGAGAATATTTTTGTTGAGATAGATATTCTCTTTTCGCTAATACAAAAAATTCAAATGTGCTCGTTGTGACGGTAGTGACTGTATGCAATTTTTTGAAGATCCTGGCTCTTAAATCGGACTATCAGCAAAATAAGTAATTTACAGCTTTGCTATGAAATGAAAAAAGCAGTATGGGTCGCTTATGTCATAAACGCTCTACAAATGAAAATTTCAAGCATGGGGTCTACCCAAGTTGATCTGACTCCTGGTGTGGTTTCAAAAAGCAAAAGCTAGGAAGTTTCCGTTCAAATATAAAAACTCGCCAGTGGAACCTATAATGAATGTCATAAAACCAGTTTACAGAGACTTATCGCAAGAAAGTTTGCTGAAAAAGTGCCTTCATGAGATACCAAAAATGCCAACGAATGCTTAAATAATTTAATTTGGAAAAGGGCACCCAAACATGTTTACATTGGTCTAAAAGTATTAAAGATGGCCACATGCGATGCAACTATTTGCTTTAATGAAGATTTTAGGTCGAAAAGCGGTTGAAGATATTTGTATTGATTTAATGGATGTTAGAAAAAGTCCGTAAAAGACTGCAGCGGTGCTCTGCTGCCTCAGCGAGCGGAATCGGTGCGACGCTAGAAATGGCCTTACCTGGAGACGTATAAGTGCGCTGGAAAGCTAGCTCCATGCATCCTTTCCAACCACATCGAAATCCAAAGCTGATACCTTGGCCCTTATCGGGTGTGGAAGGCCAAGCATCCATGCGAGCGCGCCTGTAACAACGGAAAAAGAGGGAGAACTCACCCGAGCTTATGAGCGAAGGGGCCAGCCAACATGACGGGTTCCATACCTGATCGTGGTTCTAAAGAAAAAGGCTGGATTTGAGGATTCAATTGTTCATTCATTATTATTACCGTGCGTCGTTCCGGTTGCTCCCTTCGATTAAAAAATTTGCTTTGGGGTGATGATCTCTCAGCGAAGCGCATGCACATTGTGGCGAAGAGCAAAGGTCAATCGTTCCTATAGCTCTGGCCTGATTCCTATCCAAAAGAGACTTACGAGCTCTGACTCTGATTCCTACCCAAAAGAGACTTACGAGCTCTGACTCTGGCATGGGACTTATTAAAGGTTCAAAGCAGTCGTCTACTGTCTTATTGGCCCAGCAGTGTCTATTTTGTAGCCTTTGTTTCAATATATCATCACTACCGACACAAAGTTTCTCAACAAAATGTTAGAAATGTGTCAACGAAACGCCAGAACCATTGGACAGCTCTGCCAGTGAGCACCCTTTAGGTGCATCTGGCAACTAGTCGCATGCTTCCTCCCAGCTTCAATGACGTCATATTTCCTACACTGCATCAGAAGCCACCTACAATCGCAAGGTCATTTTGCCCCAAAAAACACCAACTTCTAGCTAGCTACGAGTGTGCCATTTGAGCTGGTGGAACAGTGCACTGGGAACGAATGTGTTTGCAGCTGGGTAGTCTCGGCACTGTCTTAACTCAGTGCGTGGACCTTCCCAGTCGACGACTTTCTGGCTGAGTTGATGGAGTGAGATCCCAGGTGTATCAGGGCATTGAGCTACGGTTATGGTCTGTCTGTTCAAACATCTGTCGGCCAGATCGCCAGGCACGCGTGTTATTTCGGTGGTGTAGATGTGACGTCGAAACACTTATCCTGGGCTTATATTCTAGGGCCATTGGGCTCATCACTCTGGTGAGCTTCGGAGGTGCTGGGTCGCTAGCTAATGTTAGGGGTAGCTCTGCGGTCTTCGTATTGTCTTCCTTTGATGGTTGGATAAAAGGCTGAACCTGTGGTTGTGAGATAGACAGTTTTTCCTATTGTTGCCTCTTTTGCTCCGTACTGGCAGCCATTATTTGCATGACCACCAGCAGCTGGGCCATCTCGGAAGTTGATGATGAGGATTAAATAGTGGGTCTGATTGATAATAGCGCTCTCGCTTCATCTGTGTCACTGAGCGTACCCGTTGCGTTTGACTGAGTGTACTTTTAGGCACTACTCCACAAACGATGAGAGGCGTATGTTGCCCTGACTTGAGGGGTATTTGTTCTAGGGGTTAACGGCAAAGAGGGCATGTCGACGATATCCGACGTAACTGACCCATACACATTATGGCGGCCATCTTAGACGAAAAATCCTAATTTCTATTCGGACAAAAGTATAGCTCCGATTTGGATGAAATTCGGTACAGAGGTTTATTGAATTATGTGATGAATCTCACAATAAAAAATTCAAAGTCAAACCGTCTGATAAAAATTGCGGGTAACCTTTTCAACCGATGGTGATGAAACCCAGTAATTTGGTAAAGACTGTGAGTCTCTAAATAACTATGTAAGAACTAGAGGTCAGGTCTCAAAACACAAAACTTTAAAGGCTTCTTAAAGTCACAATTTTGGCCCGTTGTTTATAAAACTCAGTTTAAAGATAGAAAATTATTAGATCTGGGGATTTTTATATTTTGGTGATCGATCATGGGCTGGTTTCGAAAAAGCGGCCATTCAATTGTTTCAGATTTTTGTGGCCCTCTAGCGGCCACATTTTCCAACGGATGTTGATGAAATTTGGGATTATGGCTTAATACACTAAGTCCTCATATTTTACAAAAAATTATCAAAGTCAAATGAAGAATAAAAAGTCAAAAATTTAAAATCTAGTAATTTCAGCTGTCAGCTGTTTCACAAGAAATTTAATGTTTTCGCGCTGTCTAAAGTGAAAATCCGATTTGAACGAGATTTCGCACATTGATTGATGATACCTCAAGGCACAAAATCCTTTAAATATTCAAAATCAAATGCGTGCATTCAAAATTGTGGCTCCCAAAGGTCAGAAAGCAATCGCAATTGACTATTTCAGTGGCAACTGAAATATTAAATACTTCTTATGGAAACGTTTTAATGGCTTCTCGGAATACACAACAGACCATTTTCATAAAAGTACATTTTATGAATTTTACATTTTCATCGTTAAAATCGAAGGATTACCCTTAAATTCTCCAAAAAATTTTATTTCATTTTTCGGATTTAAAACGCTTACTTAAAGTTTCATTAAAAATCAAGCCGTAAGCAGCAAAGTTGTAGACAATTGAAATTTCTCAATCACAACATGAATTACACGTGGTACTGTCTAAATACACGTTCACAAAGAAGAGATTTTAGAGATATTTCAGAACATTGATATGATATCGTGACTACTCAAACATTGAGGTCAACATACTGAAAATAAAAAAAGCAGCAAATTAAAATACACAATAACCTTATATTATTTTTCCGAGCTCAATTTATGGAATATAATTGTGTGCCAAGTTTTGCTATTCAGAAGACATACCCTTTTGGTAGGGGGCCTTTCCTGCTACTTTTACTTGTCCTTAAGCAGTGTTTGACTTACAAAGTGGAGGCCTATCAAATGATTATTTGCTTTTAAAAATATTGGTACCTATGAGAAATTTGCCTCTACGGATGGTGGTACCAATGGAATTTTTTGATTCCAGGATATATTGTCTAATTTTTTTCTCTGCATTTTATGAGTTTTTGGGGCTCACACCTATTGTTTTGACCAGCTTTGTAGATCATCGCTTTCCGTTAAAGTCGATATCCTATCGCTAATTCAGGTGTTTTCACATGTCAAAGTCAAGTCAAAGTCAAAAGCACTTTATTGAATACTAACCGTAATAAATTTTAAAAGAATATAAAGAAAATTCTAAAC
Organism: Odontomyia ornata; assembly: GCA_963969285.1. Lineage (NCBI taxonomy): Eukaryota > Metazoa > Arthropoda > Insecta > Diptera > Stratiomyidae > Odontomyia > Odontomyia ornata. The sequence continues at coordinate 331,227,187 of OZ017739.1, forward strand.
AATAACAATACAAAAACCTAATGGCCCAAATGGCTCTCTAAATTTGTACGTTATCAGTTAAACAAATATTATCAAAAAACCTATAGCAAATTCAAATTAATTAAGATTATTACATATATTATGATTTGATTGGAAAGAGGAGAAAAAACCAACCAATACTATCCTAAAATTATTTATAATTTTTACACAACAGTGAACTTTGATCCTACGCTTAATATGTTATAACCTAATTTTAATAAAAATTCAATCAAAAAAAATTTATCTTATACTGAAAAATGCTATTACAATATTCCTAACCTACGCGTTTTACCTTATCTCTAAGCTTAATAAAATTAACACGTATCCCTAATTTTTGACTCAAATAAACAACAGCACTCAATGTAGCAATAATGAGCTGAAACTCAAAAAAAAAATAACGAAAAACACCAAAACTGAAAATAAACACGAAAAATTTAGATATTGTCATTCAGCCACCAATATCTAGATTGCCCCGTCTCAGCTCGATCAGTTTCAACAAATCTAGCCAATGAGTAACTCCATTAGAACTGTTGGTCTCGTGAACTCAAATTCGGAGGATATTTTATCTTCTTATCGGTGGCCCATCGATATATGTGATATACGAGTATGACTAAAGTAAAAAAATAGGCAAAAAAACGAAATGTGAAAAGATTAAAGTAAAAATGTAACTTAAAAATAGGGAAAAACGAAATGTTAAAATAATAAAATAAAAATGTTAAAAGATTAGAATATAAATGTAAAGTAAAAGAAAAATGTAGGCAAAAATAACGAACTGGTAAAAGATAAAAATAAAAATGTAAAGTAAAAATAGGCAAAAACGAAATGTTGAAAGATTAAGATAAAAATGTAAATTATAAATAGGCAAAAACAAAAGAAAAGAAAATCCGGTTACCATCACGCACAACTGATCGCAAACAATACCAAGGATTGAATCAATCGCTGAGCGATAGGACAAGAATGGCATACCACGGAAGTAGGCAATGAACTCTTTTTACGAGGCATCAGAGATTGTGCTGAGTCAACTGGGCCAACACAAACTACAGTACACTTTTTATATATTGTATCAATACAAATTACTGGATCGAATGCATGATGATCTTCTATCAGCTCCACATTGAAGTCAATACATACTGTATCGTCATCAAAAAACCGATGTGGGATTTTGTACGGTCTTGAATACCACTTGACAATTTCCTGATATGGATCGTCATTGCTTTGAAAACCATTTTCCACTTCATACAAGTTCTTGATTCTGGCGATCTCTCTACTGAACCTGAATCTACTGACCCTGCGCACGATATCAGAACAAAATCTCCAACTTTTAATGTTAGACCCGTAAATGCACTTCTTGTAGAAATAGCAGTTTTTCGTCACTACCTTCCCGTGATGGGAGTGGGTAATTTACGTGGCTGCCGCACTGCGATTTCCTGTAGCATAGTAGAAGAAAAATTGAACACGTACGCCAAGGATCATAAGTTCTCTATAGGCCTTCTTATTGGACAACCAAATGTTGATGGGAAGGATTACATTGCTTATATCGCTCGAACATTAGACAATGGCAGCGGAAGTGAAGAGCATATTTCAAATTCACCAGTAGAATCTTTGGGAGCTGTCGATCCGCAATTGCTTGTTAACCATGCCGTGATGGCAACGCGAATGATCCCGGGGAGTTTCTTTGTTCAAGGTCTTTTTGTGGTAGCCGAAAACAACATCTTCCAGTCCGAAGTTTCGACTAAGAAGATTCGACACTGTGCCCAGGAAATGAATAAAATTCTTTCAGATGCTAAAATATTTCGCAGTGATACGGAACGCTATGAAAAAAGAGAAAAGTTAGCTTTGTATTGTTCACCACATGGAGAGCGGCTCTGCCGTTCCATAAATGTTTCTGAACCCTCAGGATTGTTCAAATCAGCAGATTGAAAGACAATGGATAAGCAAGTATCCTGGCACATGTTCGAGACGAATTACGACATTGATGAAGTATTCCCGCTTTACATTAACGAGAAAGTTGTGAATCTAGAAGAAAATTGTTTACTAACCTTAAAATCCATCAACTCGTACTTAGAGCACAGTGCAGTCTTTATACACCAGGACAAGTTCGAGGGCGACGTTAGTCTCGAACACTTATTAAAACGCGTAGGGATCGCAAAGAGAAAACGGACAAGTTCAAGCTTCGGTTTCCTTCCCAGCTACAGTTCCTGAAACGGATTTGTCATGAGTTATCCAAGTCAATACATACTGTATCGTCATCAAAAAGCACGATATAAACAAACACGACACTGACAGAGTGTCAGGCATTTTGACGTTCTACACCTAATGGGCGAGTGTACTAAAAAGGGAAATTTAGATTTCAATTGCCCGATGCACCCCAGTTGGGCGATCTGAATTGAACATTGAATCGCCCAGGGAAAAAGTTAACGGCTCGCTGGTTGAAACCGAGCCGATGAAAAATCCAATAAGGAAGAACGGCTCTTTCTCTTTTCTGGCGGGTTCGAGACAACAGCGAGGGACTAAGCGAGGATAACGCTCTGAAACTTGTGAAAAACCGATCGAGGAAGGAATTGCGACCGGAGAAAAATTTCATCAGCGATCCAACTAAGGGAGATTGGCGACATCAGGCAATAATAAGCGCGCTGGCAGAAAATTGACACGCAGATTACTTCGGGGGGCCCCCGCTTAGGTAAAGTAAGTGAAGTTTTAACATTTTATTCCATTATCCTTTTGAACTTCATTTGCATTTCGCAATTAAATATATATAGTGAAATAGTGGAAGTTTTTTGTGTGCTCATTGAAGGAAGAGTAAAATTGCCGCGCATGTTTATTGTACACCTGGCTCGGGTGTGTTCGAAGGTAAATTTCCTTGCGATTTATTCAGGAATTTCTGTTAGCGAAAGTGTTTCTTTATTTAGTTTTTCGCTCGGTGCGAGTTACAGGTGCGATCGGGAGGAATTTACAATCCAAACTATTCCGGGATTGTTTAGCGCGGGTGTGTACCTCAGATTTTTGCTCGGTACAAGTTACGCCGGAAAATCTGAGCCCGGCAAGTTGCGCAACTGGTTACCCGGTGATTCTAATCCTCCCCTGTTGGGAAAGAACTTAAAGAGTGCTAGTGCGAGTTGTGTGAGGGGTGTTCGGCGGCCGCGTTCTCACTTGGTGGCTTTTTAGGACCAGGGGATAAGCGAGTGGCGCCACCTACGACCGTCTTCGATGGCAAGCCGGGTCCGAGGTCCTTAGCTGAAGGAACTCCCACGCGGAGGGTAGCTGGTGATTTTGACATGTTCGGTATAGTACAGTTACTGATCGAGATGAACACCGAGGTATCGAACATAGGATTTATGTAGAACCCGTTCTGAACTACCCTCACCAGCCATGATGTGGAAGTCCCCCCGCAGCGTTGTTCAAAACATGATTGTTTCGCACTTCTGCGCACTGATTTTCATTCGCCAATTGTCAGTGTACAGCTGCACATCATTGAACATTTTTTGGAGATTGCTCTGAACTATTGTAGCTTTTCGGTCTGCCGTATAGATGATCAGATCATCAGCAAACGCTACCAATGATCGCGTCCGCGAGAATAGGTTGCGAATGAAGATTTAGAAGAGCAGAGGGGCAGTAACTGTTCCCTGCTGTAGACCATTCAAGACCTTGAACTCGCGCATTGTTGTCAGATTTCCATCAGTTACAACAAAATATTTCCCATATAACATTTTGTCCATCATGGCGACAAGGTGTCTGGGGAATTTGTCCTGAAGGAGTTTAAAAACTAGTCCATCTAACCACACCGTATCGAACGCTTTCTCCATATCAATGAGACATGCTCCAACGCATTGTCTATCATTTAGTTTCCAACAGATGTCTGAGGTTACTTTCGTTATTACATGTGTGGTCGAATGCCTGGCACGAAAACCAAACTGGCAATTCGGCATTGTGTTTTCACAATTAACACTAACCGATTATAAGAATCGTAACAACTCTGAGCTTGTCATAGCCGAGGCTTTCCTCATTATTTTCCCTTTAGGGGTCCATTCATTAGAAATTCGAGAGTACATTTGTGGTCCGTTAAAGGTTAATTTAGAAAGATGTCCATTCATTGAAATGGACTTTGTTCGAAAAGATTTCAAAACAGTTGTTATTTCAATGAACTTTCCTCTGTTTGACTCATAGATTTTACAAGTGTTTTGAAATCAGTCATTTACAAAATTAATGCTTGGTATTTACTCATACATATTGGTATGTACTAGTACAGATTGATATGTGCTCGTACAGATTGGTATGCACTCGTATTTGAAATTATTAGATATTTTAGATAGCGTTCTGAGCTAGGCAATTTACTTATGCTAATATTATGTTTTGGAAATCCAATTCAGCCTACCTGTTGCATGCAAGTCTACTTCTGGGTTGGAAGAATTTTACCCCTCATACATATGTATTTGCGAATTATATTTAAGAAAGCTGATTGCAAAACAAATATAAAAACTTTAGATGCAGTTTTATGTTCCTGGTTCATTCATGATCCTTAATTGCTCGGTCGGAATCAAATTTGTTATAAATCAATTAAATTTTTCAAGGATTTCTTTGCCGTTATGTCTCCGACAGAGGTTTATTTATTTTATTTCCACAATTTAGTTATATATTTGCCTGAAAAGTAATGTACCATTTTGATTGCCCACGCAGGCATTGCAAACAATGCGATCTGAATGTTCCTCCATAATGTATGTCCAAAACCTTTCAACCTAATATCATTTCTCCTTAACACATGCTTCACTTGTGACGCTTGGCAGTGAAACGACTGTGCAATAACAAACGAATAAGAATATAATTTACGACCTTTTGATATCGTCGCACGTATCCGCAGTTAATGGTAACACCAACAAGGACCAAGGCGACAACAAATGAAAAATGAAGATGGAAGTCATAATTGTGTTAATGGTTCATTTTCGGCTGGCCATAACCTGAATCTGTTCAACAAATTGGAGAATATGTATATGTAAAGTCCACTTCTGTGTTTCTAGGGTTCACTGTTAATGGCTAAAACTTTCTTTAAGAAAACTTCCTTTGTGATTGCTTGGCAAAATTGATATTATGGAATCATTAAGGAGAAAGAAAGAATTCTTTAGTATCGGCAACACTAATCGTTACGCATCTCAATTCTCAAAATAAACATTGCCATCGAAGTTTCCCATATTAAACCAAAATTCAAACGTTAACCGATAACATTGCAAACTTTATTATCACAGCTTTATTACACTTTGACATATTAAAGGTCTGGGCCAGCATCCCAACAAGCGAAAAGTGGGAAGTCCCACGACCAGGATGGTTCTTTTATTACAGCCACATCGAAATGGCTTTTTTCGATGGGTGGCAGTCACATGGGACGCTAACGACATCAACAATAAAATTATCGTAAAAGTGACGACCGCTAACGAACTCCCATCCTCCTCCGTGACATCCTGATTCAGTTTGATTTGATATGATGTTTAAAGTTCACGGTTCAACGAGAACGAGTAAAACCCAGGTTCGCGTCCAATTAGGAAAATTTAATTTGATGTTCATTTATCTGAAAAACGATGGTAGGGAATTTTCTGGCCTAAGCTTCGTGTTAGTGATATAAAATTAATATCGATCAGGTTATGATTTGCGTTCATCATCCGCTTTTTGCATTAGAGTTATTTAGCCTACGATGATGGTCATAACTTTGGGAAGGTCAATGCAATAATCCCAAACCATAATCTCATCCAAATCAATAAACGGACATAACAAATGCAATGCAAGTAGCGTCTTTGATATTTTTAAAGTTCTGGAATTTTCCATTTTTATCCACGCTATGTTTTTCAATACATTTATCAACACATTTTATATTCTTGGAATCAGCATTGACAGTGTTTGAAAGCAATCGATCAGCTAAGATGATTTGGAACGAATATCCGAGGTACATCCCATAATGTTTGTTTGAGAAAATTTAGGTTCATATTGGGCTTGATAGTGTTTATGATTTATTTACATTCAAGCAAGTAAATATAGTTTGTGAGTGAATTTTCGCGTAAGATTCGAATGGCAGCCTGCAATAACTAGATTCAGTAAAGTTTCGGTGTAACGACATGTAGGTTAAATTCGCGTCGACCATGAAGGGACCTTGGCACGACTTTACGCAACCAGCCGCGAATAAACGCGAACCCCACGAGCAGAAAGCGTAAAGTAACGTACATCAAAAATGTCTTAGGTATTATGAATTGGTACTAGGTGAACTCAGCAAATTCATCAAGTTCAACAACATGCACGACACCAAACCCAATCATCTCAAAATCATCAAACTACAACCACAACAATTTTGCAAGCGGCACAACCTGGACAAGTAATCGTTAGTGAGGATTTTTTGGAGCAAGCAACCTTTAGCTCCAATTCAAATGCTGCGGGCAGCGCAACTGTGATAAATTTAACAGCCAATGATTTAATGAGTCAACCTGAAATCCTGAAATCAGTGAGCGGCGGTAATGGCGGGAATATGCTCATCGATTCATTATCGAATGGAGGCCACGCACATGGAAAACTAAAGTGAGTCTTTATTAATGTAGCAGTTCTAGCCAAAAAAGTTCCCGGAGGTAGTCAACCGCCATTGAGTTTCCTTAGTGCAAAAGGAATATCATATTTGACAACAGCAAGGAACCAAGCGGCACTATCGAATGTAGCTCAACAAAAACCAGTCCATCATATCTTACCAACTGGTAACAATGTGTCGTATGGCACTCAGCGCCAGGGACAATGGTCCAGAAAGTGGGAGTACCCACAAATGTGCAGGTAGTGACGAGGATGCAAACCATAAGCTAATCGTCTCCTCATCACCAGTAGGGGCAGCATCAGCATTTGTCACAGCAATTAAATGCTCATTTGCCGCACAATGTTCATAATAACCAGGTCGTAATGCAACAGAAATATGTACACAATGTGGTTAATGCCAACCCGGCTACTGGAAGTGTGAATGCTAAAATGAACAATGTTAGTGGAACTCTGAAGAGGCGAACAAGCTCTAACACCTGCAGCTGTTCATACTTGGTCTCTAGCATATTCATGCTTGGTTTCTAGCCATGAGAGCCGGTGAAACGATTGCACAAAACGATGCTCAGCAGCAATTTCAAAGAACTTATAACAATGCAAACGTTCAAAACATACAAACCTTGCAAACGGCGCGTCAGCAATACACAAATTACAACCCGCGAGGGATGCAAATTCCAACAATAAACAATTGCACTCAATCACAACATCCTCCACCGCTACTCCGTTCAGCAAATCAAATCCAATCAAAACACATGTCGAATACCGCCGCTAATATTGTTCTTCAGCGACAACAGCAACAAACCTGAACTGTCAGAAAATTGTCTTACTGACATTTCTCCAAACTCGTTTAGTAGGAGTGAGATTCCATGAACACCCAAAAGCACCGATTCTAGTGGTGGGAAACTACCTAGCTGACCACACGTAGTAGGATTTTTAAGGTCCTCGACCTCCTCGAATGTGCCGTTGACAGAGAATCTGATAAAAGGGGGCCGGAAAGAAGTCCCGTTCGTCTTTCTAGCAGAAAAAATAATCTGGACAAGAGTGCGAGTCGCGATAGGGATCTACTGGAGAAACGCGATCAAGAAATTGGCAGTGGAGATCTAGAAAATAAATCAAGGAGATTGGCAGTGGAGATCTAGAAAATAAATAAAGACAATTGGCAGTGGAGATCTAGAAAATAAATCAATGGGATTGGCAGTGGAGATTTGGAAATAACACAATTATCAAAAAAATACCAAAAACCAATTATTTGGGGATCCTCACATCAGCGGCAGCGGAATCACCGTCATAAGTGTTGGCAAACCGTTTTTCTTTTTATATTAAATATATTTTCTTGTGAAATTTTAAAGTTAAAGATTAATTGTAGTGAATTTATTTCGGTTGTTCCTTTTACTTTTTCTGATTTAACTACTCGAACTGTGAACTTTCTGCTCATGAGTATATTTTTTTCACAAGAAGGGAACTTACTGGCGTCGTTTTGAAGTCGCGGGTTTGCCATGCACCCGGCGTGGTCAGACCGCGCTTAACGTTTCTTCCTGGCTTTTCCAACGTTTTTTTCAGGTATTGTAAGGGATTGGGATTCGCTGGAATATGATCTGAAATAGGTAGGACTCTATTCTTTATTCCCCGGGCTCGGGCTCGAGCTCGAAGGGCAGACGAGTGGTGAATGCGCCGTCTCAGACGGAGCTATCCGGGACCGAAAAGAGCCAGACCGGAGCACCCCTTGGTAAAACGGCAATAGTAAGTCAAACTAAAATCATCTCACTTCAACCCGACAACACAAATATCATAGTGTTCCCCACAGTGGCGTTACCATCGCATAAGTGATAACTTCAAATACATTAACACTATTCCATCTCGTCAGCTGGCCCGAAAAGATGCAAGTTGTTATAATTATATCATAAAATAAATACTTGTTATTCGCTCATATACAAGTATATTTAGAATCTAAGCGCCAACCTTCGTGTTTTTACATCTAATATTTATTTAAACGAACTGAAGATGGCCAGAAGAGCGTACATCCGTGAAGAAGGCTGGAACAGAAAGAAAGACTTGCGCTGTGCGTTCTCTAGGTATATTGATTCTTGAGAACCGTCCTCACAGCTAGCCAGGTCTTTGAATATAAATGGTTGGTATACAGAGTGTCTGACTGATAGGACTTAGCGTATCGATTTGAAGAGGTGGCATAAGTCAGTGACGAAATCTTGTGGGCAGCCGGTTGTCGTATTTTGAGGTGTTATGAACTCGCCTGGGATCCAAAGCTATGTGCCGAAGAAAATTTCTGCAGGAGAGTCTTGCAGATCTTTCTTGAACGTAGTTCGTAGACCAAGACCAAAGATTGGAGGAAGTGCTTGTAGCCATGGTGTGTCGGAAATGCACTTTAATGCTGCTTTGAGGGCGCGGTGCATCTGTTTGAGCATGCCATTGGCATGACGGTGATATGGACGTGGTGGATGGCTGGAAGGCAGCCAAGCTGATTCAGGAGGTTGGCTTCAAATTTACGTCCTTGGTCCGACGTGATCTCCAGTGGCGGGCCAAATAATGAGATCTAGTGGTCGAATAGTGCCCAGACTATGGTGCTAGCTGTGATGTCCACCCTAGTACTACTTGAGGCTACCGTATATAGCAGTCGATGATGGTAAGGCAGCACCAATAGCCTTCACACTGTGACAGCTGGATTAAATCAACATGAATGTGGCCGGAACGCCCGTCTGGCGTCTTGAAATTTCCTAGCTCAGCGCGATTGTGGCGGTGGACCTTTGAAAGTTGACACGGTGCGCCCACTGGGATACGTCATTCCACAGATATGGCCAGAAGAAGTTAAGCACTACGCGTTTCGAGTTAGCACGTCCACTCGGATGCGACAGCTGATGGACGATGTTGAAAGCTTGACTCTGGAGTGCAACTGGCACATAAGGCTTAATGGTGCCTTTGACTAAACGTAGTAAGCTGAAAAGCTATCCAACACCAAGTAAGCTTAGTACGGGGGCTCGCTAGGAGGTGGGGCAATTGGTCTTCTGAGTTCTGTGCTTCGCTGATGGCTCAAACTATGATCGCGGCGGGTATCGTGACTATTTTAACACTTAGAAATGCATCAGCGATGATGTTGTCATTCTCTGGTGTGTACTATACTCGCGATGAAATGAAATTGTCTGCTTTATCCGAGCATAGCGTCAGAGCAAAAGTAAGTAGCTGGTGGTCGGGGAAGATGATGAAGTTCCTTCCCTCGAGTCGGGCGATGAAATCCAATTGTCTGCTTCATTCAAGCATAGCGTCAGAGAAAAAGTAAGTGGCTGGTGGTCGGCGTAGATGATGAAGTTCTCTCCAAGATGCGCTGGAACAACTGAATGGCAGCAAAGGTCGCAAGGTGCTCGATGTCGTAGGTTAAATAACACTGTTTGGTTGGCTGACGTGGCTGCTTCAGCGATGTTTTGGTTACAGCACTCAAAACCCGTTTCAGCATCGGATGTCCAGGTGAATAGTGCTTCCTGTGATGTACAACCTTTTAGCAGCTTAGAGAGTGGTTCTTGGAACGCAGCAGCGCATATCATGCCATGGTGATAAAAATTCAGCATCACAAGAAAACACTTAATTTGGTTTGGAAAAGGTTGCGATGGCTTGCGTCTTGAAGGCTGGCGGTTGGCATCCTGTTTTACAGACGGTATCTGGCATAGACAATCTCAGGCAAACCGACTTGACATTTATCCCAGTTAGCGTGGAGACTCGTCACTTGCAGTACGGAGAGAAGTTGCTCGAGTTGGTGCTGGTGATGGTTGTAGCTACAGAGAAGACAAAGATATTGTCCTGATAAACCCGGGTGAAGTCAAACTTCCTCAGTAGATGATTCAGGGTCCACTGCATCCCTAAGACCACCTAAAGACACTCCTTGTTATTCATATAGTCCGATGAGTGTGGTGAGTGCCATTTTAGAAATGTTGTTAAAAGCAACCGGGATTTGGTAAAAGGCACTCTGGAGGTCAATTATTGAAAAAAACTGTGCCGCTGGCCTCTTGTACCAAGTCCGCACTGATAGGCAATGGGTTACAATCAAGGCAAGTTTGAATATTGAGTTGGTCATAATCCCCAGTAGCTCTCCAATGGCCGCAGTTTTTGGACAGCATGTGCAGAGCAGTAGCCCACTGGCTTGATGAGGGTCAAAAAATTGAAGCTGATTCCCCGGGTTGTGCGGGTGCGTCTGCGCATTTGGCGATGATCCCTTTGTAAAGCTCTCCAATGGTGCCCTACAAGGTTAATGTCTAAGTGACAGCGCTAATTCTGTGTATTGTTGGAGTTTGACCAAGGACGCAGGCTGGAGAGAGGCTGGTCATCCAAAAGGGGCTGGTTACGTAGGTCGATGAGTAGACCATGATATTTAAGTGCGTCGGCCCTCTAGAATGGCTATCGGCGTATGCTATTTCGAACGACCAGTAGAGTCGGCGACAAAGCCCAAATTCAGGGTAAGCTGCTGAGTTCCAAAGGTGGTGATGGGAATGCCATTGGCTGCCTATAGTATGAGGCTCTGCTTACAAAGATGCCTGGTGACTTGATGCCTCGGGATGACTTGATGCCTCGGGATGATGGAAGGTGGAGACGTAAAGGTGCTTCTCTGAGGTGTTGCTAGCGGTGTCCGCTGAGTACACCACCGGCAAACTTAGTTTTCTGAGCGCCTAGTGGTATGGCTTGTAATTGGAAAAGAACAAGATTGCTTGCATCGCTATAGCCCCGGACTTGGTGGGATACTAGTAGTGTCCCGTGCGACTACCTGGTCCAGAAGTGGCAGAGTATCCTCGCCGTTGGCATACGCTTCTTGACGAGGAGTGCTCTCGCAGCATGTTGGCACAGGCGTGAGTTTGCTCAAGCGCCTCTGGAGTCAAGATTGTTAGCTGTGTAATCGCCATACGTAAGGCGACTAACTCGACAGTGAATTGGTCCAGAAAACAATGCCTATGAGCAGCTTATTTAGCTGTGCATCAGGTGAGTCTGTGAGGTGGGAGATGACAGCTGCTTTGAGTGCTCCGTACATGTCATGCTCCAGTGGTGCGTGGATGATGTCCACTACCTCAGCGATGGTTGCATGGTCCAACGGTGATACCGTGACGTGTTACTTGTTGGCGTCCCATGTCACCTTGTGCACCTCAAATCGTGATTCTACTTGAAAGAATCACAACTCAAAATTAGTCCGTCAGAAGCACGGCAGCCGGCATTGGCTGATGAAATTTACCTACTGGGCTGGTGGCAAAATGTTGGCTGGTGGTGCCTCTTGAGAAAAGCGGTACTTATCTTCCTCGTTATTACGTCCGACTACCATTTATGTTGCGTCGTCGAGAGTTGGGGTCACCACTTTAGAATCCAAACGCCAACCTTGGTGTTTCAAGATATAATATTGATTTAAACAAACCGGAGATGGCCGGAAGAGTATACATTCGTGAAGAAGGCTGGAACAGAAAGAAAAACAATGTGCGTTCTTTGGATATATTGATTCCTGAGAATCGAGAAAAACAATACAGGAAATTTTCACAATTTCTGATATGAGAGCGTATCTGGACAAGAAAAACCCGCCGCGGTTCTAGAATCTACTTGTGAGATGAGAGCTGCATCACCGTTGGGTATTTCAGATTAGCCGCATATATTTGGCATATTTCCTTTTTATTACCGTGCATGCAACAGATTCAATTTAAAGTGACAGGCCCAAAAATTGTTAAAAAAAGTAAATTTGCAAATTTGATATACGTTTAACTCATGTAACATCACTGTTCCTGCGCAATATGAACAATTGTTGAACACAGTTAGCAAGACACCCGATCTACTACTATCAGCGTTGGATATCAGGGGACAGCGATAGTCAAGCTGCCTTCACATTGGAAACGACGACTAGTGCAGTGGTTTGCCAGGGCAGAGGCAAAGTTTCAAACCCAAAAAACCATCTACAATCCGAGTATATTTGACCGCATCATCAGCAAGTTAGATCAGGACATCCCCGCATAGACAGCTTATATACAATAGTAGAACCTCCCCCTGTATATGGTAAGTACGTTACAATCATAGATCGCATAATTAAAACATACTCGAAGACGCCGAGCTTCGAGACCTCCTGACCGATATGGAGCTTGACAATCAGAAACCTTGTCAACTATTGAAAAACATGAAGTTGAAGGCAGGGGAAAAAGTGTATGATCACGTATTAAAAAGTTTGTGGTTTTAAAGGCCACCCACGGAAGTATAGGCCATTCTTTCCATTTATGGCAAGTTTCCACCAGAGCGGCCAGCAGAAATGATAGATAAGATATTCGAATCGCGCGAACCTTGCGCAGCAAATCTCACGATGGTCACCACACGTGAAGTTACGACCAATCAAGTCAATGAGATTCCGAAAGAGTTGAGAGAGGTATTTTGCGTCTTAGCAAAAGTTTTAAAGTTCGCATAACTCGGGACCTCAAAAGAGGCAAGCAAAATCCTGATCAATTTCTATAAAATGTTGATACCATAAACGGTTTTGAAACGAAGCTCGCAAATGTCATCCACCATGCTAACACGTGTCACAGCCGGAAAACGAGTAGTCGCACAAATGAGTCAGATGGACAATGCTGCGGCGACATTAAGCCGTCTTTATATCAGATATAAGAACACAGGTCCCACTTTCCCTGAGCACACCGGGGCAGATACTTTAGACATGCCACACCAACGAAATGTCAAAAGCATACTTTGTCTCTATTAAAACTATACGCGGCAAACGGTTCTACAATCAATACTTACGGTGCTAAAGTATTAAAATTGGTATTGAGCCTTAGGCTTTGCTTCACTTGACGAATCATCATTACAAATTTTTCATGACTGAAAGTAGGGGTCATTAACAAACGCGAAAGAACTCTTCCTGAAACTCGACAGCGAAGCAAAACTAGTAGGGCTACAAATCAATGAAAATAAAACAAAGTTCATGATGCAGTCAAGGAAAAATACCTAAACTACACAAAATATCACACTTGGTGAATATGGTATCGAAAACGTTAGCAAATTTGTGTATTTAGGCGCCAAAATAACGAAAACTGGCAATGAAAGAGACGAAATACACCGATGAATGCAGCTCGCAAATAAAATATTTTATTCAGTATTGACGGCTTTGAAGACCAGCTGCTTACACGGGAAAACAAAGCTCCAAGTATACAAATCTGTGATAAGACCTGTGTTATGCTATGGGTGTGAAACATGGACCCTAACATAAACATCCGTAAATACATTGAAGGCCTTTGAGCACTGGGTCCTGAGGCGAATAATTGAAGCGAAGCTAGACGGGGACCAATGGTGAATAAGATACAACCATGAGCTGTATGAAATTTTTGACGAGCCGGAAGTCTCATCGATTATAAGACTGCGGAAGCTACAAGGGGCTGGATACATGAATTATATGGACGAACAACGGATATCCAAAAAGGTATTCGAACTGAAGGCTGGAGATCGTGGGGAAACCGAAGAAATGCTGATCTGACTCGGTCGGCAAAGACAGTTCATCGCTGCTTGGATTTCGAAATTAGAGGACGCGGTCAATGGACCGAGACCGTTGGAGGCACTGTTTGCAGGAAGCATAGGCCCGAGATTATAAGACTGCGGAAGCTGCAACGGGCTGGATACATGAATTGTATGGACGAACAACGGATACCAAAAAAGGTATTCGAACTGAAGGCTGGAGATCGTCAGGAAACCGAAGAAACGCTGAGCTGACTCGGTCGGCAAAAACAGTTCATCGCTGCTTGAATTTTGAAATTAGAGGATGCGGTCAATGGACCGAGACCGTTGGGGGCGCTATTTGCAGGAAGCGTAGGCCCGAGAGGGGCTGTAGTGCTAAGAAGAAGAAGAAAAAGAAAAGTAGGAGTCGATTTTTTTAAGTTTTATTTGCTTTTGGTACACAACAAAAAACGGTGCATAACTCACACAACGACTAAATTGTCATCTTCCAGACAAATCACTACCACCGAGCATGGATCTGTTTTGACAGTAACAGATACATCCAATAATCACAATATCTGAATTTCTGACCTCGACTAACCCGTCGTTGCATTAAATCAACACGTTATTTGAAGTCCATTGTATTTTCATTCAATAACAGTTGACTAAAATATACTGCCGACCATCAAGTAGTACATGGGTTAGCCAACTACATTTAATGCCTGAGCGTGACAAACATGGTATCCATTTGGGGATTATTGCACGCTTAAGATCATCACAAACCCCGACAGGAACTTCATACAGTTCATCAGGTGTACGAGTACTATCACCCCTAGAAACAAAGGGAGTACAAAAAAATGCAACTCACGCACTTTGGTTTATTCAGAGCGATTTCTTTCGAAAACATAAAGGTCTCGTGCGTTAAAAGTACTCTAATCCATTGTAGGTTAAGTTAGAATAAACCGTTGCAACCTTCTGCTTCTTCGTAGCACCGCAGCACTCTCGGGCCTTCAATTCCTGTAAACAGCTCCTCCATTTATTTCGGTTCATTGACCGCGTCCTCCGATTTCGATATCCAAGCAGCGGTGAACTGTTTTCGTCAACCGAGTCAGACCACCATTTCCCTGGTTTTCCTAATGGACTCCGCCTTTCAGTTCTCTCAAT
Source organism: Odontomyia ornata (assembly GCA_963969285.1). Taxonomy (NCBI): domain Eukaryota; kingdom Metazoa; phylum Arthropoda; class Insecta; order Diptera; family Stratiomyidae; genus Odontomyia; species Odontomyia ornata. The sequence continues at coordinate 331,242,361 of OZ017739.1, forward strand.
GTATACCTTCTTGGGTATTCGTCATTCGTCTATACGATTCATGTATCCATCCCGTTGCAGCCTCCACAGTCTTGCAATCGTTGAGACCTCCAGTTCGTCAAAAATTTCATATAACTGATGGTTATATCGAATTCGCCATTGGTCGCCGTCTAGCTTCACTCCGATTATTCGCCACAGGAGCCGTCGCTCACAACCGTTCAATATATTTGCAAATGCTTAGGTTACGATCCATGTTTTACATCCATTGCATAACGCAGGCGTGATCACAGATTCATATACTTGGAGCATTGTTCTCCTGTATACGCAGTTGGTTTTCAAGATTGTCAAAACTTATTTGTGAGCTGTATTCTTCGGGGTATTTCGTCTCTTTCATTACTTGTTCTCGTTATTTTGGCAATAAATACACAAATTTGCTCATATTTACGATACAACATTTGCCAAGTATGATATTTTGTGTACTTGAGGTATTTCTCTTCGACTGCTTCTTACGTTTTCTTTAAGTCTCCTTGATTTGGAGCCCTACTAATCTCGTTTCGTTGTCAAGTTTCAGGAAGAGTTCTTTGACACTTGTTAATGACCATGACAAAATGTTGATGAAGTCCGCATAGGCTAAAACTTGGCTTAACTTGCATATAATGTACCTGATGTATCGACAGGTAGCTTTCCTATGAAGTAACCCAGAGCCAAATTGCATAGCAATGGGGCCAGCCAATCCCCCTGCTTTGGTCCGATGTTTGTGTCAAGGGCATCGGTGAGTTGGTTATTGATGCGGACTTGGGAGATCGTTGATGTCATTATTATTTTGGTGAGCCATACTAATTTAGCTGGGATACTAAAGCAAAGCATTATTCGGAACAGTGCGTTACAATAAATCCTGTCGTATGCTTGTATAAAGCCAACGAAAATTTGGTGTACGTCCATGTTGAAATCCAAGCATTTCTTAAGTACCTGCTTGTTGTGAACAATTGGTTAACTGTGCATTAACTTGCTCTAACCTTGATACTCCCCAATAATACTGTTGGCGTATGATTCAATTTTATTTTCTAAGATTTTTGAAAATACGAGTATTTTGTATGCCGTACAAAGTAGTGATATGTCTCTATAATCTTCGTACTGTAGCTTGTGACCTTTTTTGTATAAAATTAATTGGCTCCACTCTTTTGGCATATGTTCTTGTCACCAAATATCCTGGATAGCTTTGTGAATAGCTATATGAACACTGTTGCTACATATTTGATGAGCTCCACTGGAATCACATCGATGACCGGCACTTTATCATTCTTTTAGACGTTGATGATGAAACAAATTTCATCTAGAGTTGATGGGGCCAATGGAAGCTCTTCGCAGACCATTGGAACCTAGATCATACTTAACGTAACGTGGATAGAAATGAAGATTGTATAAACGCAATGATTTAGTTTACTCTGTAGTGTTAGTTTGATCAAGCTCCAACTACCACCAAAGAACCATGCGCATACAATGCCGCAACGACAAATGTAATCATAGGAGCCATGTCAACATTCGACTCATAGATGGCACTGACATCATCACGGAGAAATAAAAATCACTTTTACTTGTCATCTAGTTCTGAACGCATTCAGCTCTCTGTCGTCGTTTTGCATCACGCGTGCACGCATTCTTCCCGATTGTTTCATGAATTTGGAATTAAATGTTATACCTTCTTGTAAATAAAATGCAAATAGAGTTTAACTAGCGTATTCTTGATATTGCCTTAAAACCTAAGCTCCATAATGCTTATCATGTAAATTTTTACTCCTACTGGTGTGGAGATAAATTAATGCTGGTAAATTTCGAATAATTGGTTACAGCCTGCCATGACATATGTTCAAACTGAAAGTTAAATAATTGTAGAAATCGTTTGTTACTAATCAGCGACTTTAAAAACTTATTTTGGCATGAATTGCATTTTGGCATGAATGGGCAAAGTAAATTTTTGTTACGGGTCAGCACGGTGGTGGTCACTAGAAATATATCTAGTACATTTCCAGGCAATATAAGCCAATACAAGAATGTATTCCTAACTAGCTAAATATCAAATATAATGTATTCCTAACTGGCCAAAAATTCGATATATTAAAATAATCTAGCCAAATAATTCACCAGTACACTATAATGTACTCATAACTACCCAAATATCCAATATAATGCAATGGTCTACCCAAACAATTCACCAGTACACTAGAATGTATTCCTGACTAACCAAATATAAAATCTAGTATAGTAGATAATTAGCAAAAAATCAAGCAAAACAGCGCAAATATCAGATAATTAAGCGAAAGAGCTCACTTAGCCTATATCGAGCCAATTATCAGATACAATATATTCCTAATCAGCTAAATAATAAAAAAATCAACTCACTAAATCAATGTAATGAGCCCCTTATTGGTTTAACATCAACTATTACCTACAAAACAATTAACATTGTCATCGCTCGCAGCCTTGCCTGACAACTAGGTCATTAAACTAGTAAAATAGAAAACCAGCAAATATGAAAAACATCATTATTCTAGGTCATTAAACTAGTAAAATAGAAAACCAGTAAATAAGAAAAACATCATTATGATGAAACGAAGCCACCTTGAAAAATATTTGCGCAATCTTCTTCTTAGCACTACAGCCCCTTTCGGGCCTTCGCTTCCTGCAAAAAGCATCTCCAACTGTCTCGGTCCGTTGACCACGTCTTCCAATTCCAAAATCCGAGCAGCGATGAACTGTCTTCATCGACCGAGTCAAACCAGCGTTTCCTTGGTTTCCCCACTGACCTCCAGCCTTCAGTTCTCCCAACGAATACCTTCTTGGCTATCCGTTGTTCGTCCATACGATTCATGTGTCCAGCCCATTGCAGCTTTCGCAGTCTTACAATCGCTGAGACCTCCGGCTTAGTCTCTGTCACTTAAAGGCGTTCAATATATTTGCAGACGCTTGGATTTGGCTCCATGTTTCACACCCATAGCATAACACAGGTCTTATCACAGATTTGCATACTTGGAGCTGAAGCTGGTCTTTAAGATCGTCAGTACTAAATAAAAAATTTTATTTGTGAGCTGTATTCTTCGGCATATTTCGTCTCTTTCATTGCCCGTTTTCATTATTTTAGCACCTAAATACGAAAACTTGCTCAAATTCTCGATACTGAATTTGCCAAGTGTGATATTTTGTGTATTTGAGGTTTTTTTCCTCGACTGCATCATGAGCTTTGTTTTATTTTCATTGATTTGTAGCCCTACTGATTTTTCTTCGCTACCAGGTTTCGGGAAAAGTTATTTGGCAGTTGTTAATGACCGAGACAAAATGTTGATATCCACATATGTTTTTATTCAGCCCGACTTGCATAGTAATGTACCTCGCTTATTGGCAGGTAGCTTCCGTATAACGTACTCCAGAGCCAAATTGAATAGCAATGGGGCCAGCCCATCTCCCTGTTTTAGTCCGATGTTTGTATCAAAGGCATCGGTGAGTTGGTTATTGACGCGGCTTTGGGAAGTCATGGCCGTCATTGTTATTTTGGTAAGATGGACTAATTTGGCTGAGATGCCAAAGCAAAGCATTATCTGGTACAGTACGTTACGATCAATACTGTCGTATGCTTGCTTGAAGTCAACGAAAATTTGGTATACGTTTATGTTGAACTCCTAGCATTTTCCAAGTACCTGCTTGACTGTGAACAATTGGTCTGTTGTTGATCTACCTGCCCTAAAACCAACTTGATACTCCCCAATAATACTGTTGGCGTACGATCCGATTTTATTTTCTAAGATTTTAGAAAATATTTTGTACGCCGTACAAAGTAATGATATGCCTCTATAATTTTTGCACTATAGCTTGTCACCTTTTTTCTGGATAGGGAATATAATTGATTGGCTCCACTCCTTCGACATATGTTTTGCTGCCAAATGTACTGGATGACTTTGTGAATAGCTTGATAAACACTACTGCCACCATATTTGATGAGCTCCACTGGAATCTCATCAATTCCCGGCGCTTTATTCTTCTTTTAGGCTTTGATGATGGAACCAGTTTCATTCAGAGTTAGTGAGGCCAATCGAAGCTCTCGGCAGACATCTATAGGCTCCGATGTTCTGGAGCTGTGTGGAGGAATAAGGGGCAATCTACCAGCGTCAAATTGCTCCATCATTTGGTTACTACCGCCTGAACTTGAAAACGAATAATGAGTAACACACCTGGCGAACAACTCAGCGCGTAAAAAATATATAAACAAACAGTAGCCTCAACCTACATTAAGAACCCAAGAGCACGGAAACAAATGAATTTCTTTGCGTTAAAAAATGTAAACAATAACAAGACATTAGCGTCACAAGTGGAAATCATTGAACTATCGAGCATCGCTTGCAAAATTTGCCCAATGCACGTGTATTTAACGGAACTGACAGTTTTCTGCTGAGTAGAATTTATCTGGGCAACATAAAAAGTTGCAACAGCAAAATATTAAGCCTCGGGTGGAAACAATTGAACCCAAATAAAGCATGCCTTGCAAAAATATCTGAATGAAATTGTCTAAGGAGATATTGTTGACCATGGATTTCCGCTGATTGGGAAATTGCGCATCAACAATTCCCTCGATGGAAAATTAACAATGAAAGTCAAAGTGGGTTTTCGGGAAGTCGCCTTTTCGTCCTGCTGTTCAACGCGTACACTTCCAAAAAACTCTACTTTGGCCTTAGCCTGGCCGTTCCCCCATCATCCAGCGAAAACGCTACTTCGGCCTGAGCTTGGGCATTTCACAAGTATCCAGCGAAAACGCTTCTTCGGTCTTAGCCTGGGTGTTCCACCAGTATCCATCGATTCCCCCAATATCCAGCAAAAACGCTACTTCAGCCTCAGCCTGAGCGTGACACCAGTATCCAGTGAAAACGCCACTTTGGCCTTAGCTTGGGCGCTCCAACAGCATCCAACGAAAACGCTACTTGGGCCTTAATCTGGACATTTTCCCAGTATCCAACGAAAACGCTACATTGGCCTCAGCCTGGGGGTTGCACCAGTATCCTGTGAATACGCTACTTTGGCCTTAGCCTGGGTGTTCCACCAGTAGCCAGCAAAAACGCTACTTCAGCCTTAGCCTGGGTGTTTTACCAGTATCCAAACTGCAAGGAAGATGATCACTTCCTTAGCCGACGAGCTAAAATCCCTGCTAGGAAAGTGCTCTTCTGCATGTTCTGAAGTCGACTCCTTGTTACAATTTGCGGATTCCTCATCTTCCAATCCATCATCTAGTACGATCGAAAAGGCTGTGCGTTCAGTGTCGGATCTAGCTTCAATACCGACAAGAAGTAAACCGCAGGTAAAATTACCCAATGTCTCCTCTTAAGGTGAACTATCCACCTTGTGCTTAAGTGACAGCCTGAACGTCAATTCTCAACATGATATGCAGCATCAACCAGCGTTAGTATTGCAGCCAGACTACCACAATTCTGCAGAATTGATTGAACCTAGTCTCTCAATTGTTACTAGAAGTAAGTCGTTGTTGAAGCCGCTATCTATTAACCAACAACCAACGGTTTCAGAAGCTGACAATTTAAATGTACCTGATACATCACTAGCTGCTCAACAAGATATGCAGATACAGCCAGCGTTTGTACTACAGCCGGATTGCTGCAACTATGTGGAAAGAACGGAATCTGGTCAATCTGGTCAATCAATCGTCACTAAGAACAACTCGCTGTTGAGGCCGCTTTCTATTAATCAACAATCTGATTTACTTATGATCAGCCCACCTGGTTCTTCATCCAACAGTCGGGGAGCGATTCCAAAGAAAATACCACCTCCAATTCAACATCAGAAATCGAGTGACCTCGTTCCCTCAACCGATCTCGATTCTCCTGTCATTCGTGCTTCTATACCTTTGAAGAATATCTTTATATCTAGAGTGGCGTACGATACTTCAGTTGAGGACCTAAAGCGTTATGTCAACAAAAAGTTTGAATCATCCGTTAAAGTCTTTACTTGTCATAAATTGACTAAGGAACATTTAACAGACAAAGTAGTTGCCTCATTCAAATTGGTGATTTCTGCGAATAGTGATATTGTCCTGAATCCAAATCACTGGCCTGCTGGTGTTCTTGCTAAGCCATTTGAATCTAGACGAAGAAATTTTCGTCGGGCGATAAACGAAATCCCAAAGCTCTAGTCACAAGTAATCTTGATGAACATTCCAATAATCATAATGTTTTTTCTACTGTATCCTCTTTAACCGTCAATGAATCTCTTTCAAACCTTAATACTCTTCAATGTAACTTCTCTTCTCCTAATAAAATGTGTTTATCTATTTTTTACCAAAATGTACGAGGATTAAAGACCAAGCTTGAGGAACTCTTTATCTCTTATCAAGTTAGTAATGATTCTATTATCTGCTTCTCCGAGACCTGGCTGAATGGAAACATTTTGAGCACTGAAATGTTTCCTGATCATATTGTATATAGATGTGACCGTGACCTGATTGCCACTAATAAGGCTGATGGTGGTGGAGTTTTAGTTGCAGTTAGCAAAGCACTACCTAGTTCTCCTTGTTCTGATTTCTGTTTTTCTCCTACTTTAGAATGTGTTATTATCAAAATTTCTCTCCCTCATAATACAGAGTTCTTGATTTTGTCTATTTATATTCCTTTTAATTCATCTTTAACTGTTTATGAGACGTTTTTTGATGATCTATCCTCTTATCTAGTTTTGCGACATCCTCACGCCAAAATAATAGTTTGCGGGGATTTTAACTTACCATACATAGTGTGGAAAAATTATACTACTCCTTCAATCTCGTCAGTTGACCCTTTTTCTATAACCCTGTCATCTTTCCTATTTCATTGCTCCTTCTTTCAATTTAACCATATCCGCAATCTTAATGGTCGTCTCCTTGACCTTATTCTATCAAAAGTTCCAGTTAGCCATTTATCTGTATCTCAAGCCTTACATCCGTATGTTCCTCCTGATCGGCACCATCCTCCTTTATCTATAGATCTTATAGTCGATGAAATTAAATTTAACAAACCTCATCCCGCTCCAAAACTTAACTTTTTTAAAGCTAACTATGAAGCAATTAATACAGAATTACTTTCAGTCAACTGGCTAGATTTCTTTAGAGGCCTAAATTGTGAGGCTGCTTTGGATAAATTTTACAAATATATTTATAATCTTATTCGCTGTTATACGCCTCTTCAGACATTCCGTAAAGCAAGGATATTAACCAAGGCGTATAAAAATATACATAATCTCCCAAGGCTCACACCAACAAACATAGTGTATCAATCATGTAACGCATTAACTTTTAACCAAATCATTAAAATGGAGAAAGCCAAGTTTATCTTCAAAAGTTTAAATCTCAGCTTGTCGTCACAAACACCATTTATTAAAGTCTCACAAAAGAATCAATACAGTACTAGGAACGCAAACCAATTTGTAATTCCTTTTGCAAGGACAGATCGCCTGAAGAACGATGCTACAAATGACGCCCTTCGTATATACAACAATCTTCCAAAATCAGTTAAAGAAGCGAATTCTCTTATGGTTTTCAAGAAAAGACTTAGGAACTATTTAATGAATAACAATTGAATCTCAGTGCAGAAACTTTCAACATAGCATCTTAGGTCAATTATTGATCCTATCTTCGAGATGCCTCGAGAAACACCTACTATTATTATAATATCAGTCCAGTAATTTCAACATAGCATCTTAGGGCATTGTTGACCCTATCGTCGAGATGCTTGAAGAGACAGCTATTCTTTTAACTCAGAGTTTTTTTTTACAGCGTCGAATTTATAATTTTTTTTATCTCTGAGAGCTGATCACGATATGGACAATACAAGATTAACCGGAGGACTTCACATTTGTGTGCCCCCTTATACCGATGTGTTATACATTGCCTGGGTGGCACACTTGAGGAAACGACGAAATGTGAAGTGCAGATCGCACGAGCGTAGTGCGACGAAGAAAGTGTGATGGAGAGAGTGGAAGGGAATGGAGGTAAAAAAAAAAAAAAATCATAAGCCTTGGCTAACAAAGCGAGTGCTTAGTGCCCTACGAGCAAAAGATAAGGCACATCGTGTCTTTAAAACACTCGGCACTATTGAAGCAAGATGTAATTTTAGCAGGCTGCGTGCTATTGCCAAAAAAGAGATCAGATATGCTTTGAAGGCTTATTTGAGCAGTCTGGATAGCTCCCTTGTGGCTAATAATACAAAGTCTTTTTGGTCTTATATAAGATCGCTGAAATCCTCTTCTTCCATTCCTAGTAAGGTCCGTTGGAATGGTGCAGAGGTTTCTTCTCCTCAAGAAGTGACTGACTCATTTGCCCAATTTTTCTCTTCAACTTTCTCTTCTCCCGCTGCAACTGTGCATCCTGTTGTCTTACCTAATCATCTTCCCTTCCCAATTTCCTTTATTTGTACTGATGCATCTGAAGTCGAAGCTCTGATCAATGCTCTTGATCCTAATATTAGCCCTGGGCCGGATGGTTTGCCAAACATATTTGTAAAGTCGTTAGCCTCATCGCTTAGTTTTCCTTTATCTCTCCTTTTCAATCTAAGTTTGAGTACTGGTACATTCCCAAACCCTTGGAAAACAGCTAATATTGTGCCTATTTTTAAAAGTGGTGATCCTACGTCAGTTTCCAATTATCGCCCTATTTCTTTACTGTCCTGCTTTCCAAAGTTACTTGAACGGTTGGTTCATAATCGACTCTCAAACTCACTAGCTCCTATTATTGCTCCAGAGCAGCATGGCTTTCTCAAAGGATACTCCACTACCTCTAATTTAATGGAGTTCACAAACAGTATTGCAAGAGCTTTGGACAACCAACTGCAAATTGATGTGATCTACACAGATTTCTCCAAGGCCTTTGATACTGTGAATCATTTACTTCTTTGTCGTAAGCTTGAAGCTCTTGGCATCTCGGGTGCTCTTCTATCTTGGATGTCATCTTATCTATCGTGTCGTCCCTGTCGAGTAAGTCTCTCTGGTATTACGTCTAGTCCTTTTTGTCCTTCATCTGGCGTTCCACAAGGTTCAATTCTTGGGCCTCTTCTCTTTCTGTTGTTCATAAATGATCTTCCCTTTGTAATTAATTCCTCGTGCCTTTTGTATGCAGATGACTTCAAAGTATTTCGAGCAGTCAAATCCCATTTAGACTGTCAGCTCCTCCAAAATGATTTGAATGCTCTAAATGAATGGTGTGCTTCTAATTATTTATGTCTTAACACTACTAAATGTCATAAAATGTCTTTTTCTCTTAAGGACTCTCCTATTAATTTTAATTATATATTAAATGACGCTTTGCTCTCTGAAGTGTTCAGTCATAAAGACCTTGGAGTAACTTTTGATCCAAAACTCAAATTTGATGCACATATTTTAAATGTGATTACTAAAGCGTCTAGAGTTTCCGGGTTTATCCTTAGACATTTACATAAATTCAATAGCATCTCTTCTTCTGTCCGCCTATTTGTTTGTCTTGTTTGCCCTTTGCTTGAATACTGTTCTGTTATCTGGTCCCCCCGATATTCCTATCTCGTGACTTCTTTAGAAACTGTCCAAAGAAAGTTCACGCGTTTTCTTTTCCTTAAGTTTAATTTGCCGTATCAGCCTTATGAAAGTCGTTTATCTTTCCTATCTCTTCCATCCCTAATATCCCGACGAACTTATTTAGACCAATGTTTTTTGTACAAACTCTGCTACCATCAAGTCCCGTTAAATATTTTTTCTGAGCTGCGTTTCCGACAAACATCTCGTTCATCTCGGATGAATTCTTATTTCGTTATACCATATGCTAGAACTGATTTATATTTCTATTCACCAATCTTAAGAATCGTACGAAATCATAATAATCTCGAGCTTGGTCCTTTCCCCTCTTCTTACATAGCATTTAAGAAAAAACTAAGAGAGTTACTACTAGTTTAACTTTTAACTATCGACGTTTTAGTATTCTTTTGCGTTCCATTTTGTGATTGGATTGTTTAGTCGGTAAGATGGAATAAATAAATAAATAAATAAATATCCAGCAAAAACGCTGTTTCGGCTTTAGCCTGAGAATTCTACAAGTATCCTGCCGAAACTTTTCTACGGCCTTAGCCTGGGCGTTCATCGAACGAATCACCTCTATCATTTGATTTTGGGCACCCAAGTCTGGTCAGTGGTAAGCGTTGTTAAATCCTCATTTGAACACGGCTCTGGGTGTCCTTGTTCCGTATCTACTAACCGTTTCTCTCACACGCTTCAATAGTAGCATCCTCCGGCCGGCCCCATCACCAACAGGAGCACTCAGAGGCCTCTTACGCCACTGCACCATGGCCTGATAACCGCCGACCGGTTCAGTCAATACAACAGGAGAATCCCCCTCTGGACGAGGCGTTAGCAGCCAACCCGCGTGCAGCATCCCGGCCAATCACTATCAAAAGATACCGGGCGAGGAGTGGGCCTGCAAGGTTACCCCCCGGCTAGACGTGCAACACCAAAACCTGAGCCGGAGACAAATTGTCACATCAGGGATGGGCGTCAGATGCAGTTACGTCGGGAAATTGAGCAAACTGATTCGACTAATCAAGGCCAGTCTTAGCCAAGACTAGAAGGCCAAATTCCTGGACCGGGTGAGGGTCTTCCGGCGAAAGAAAAAACGAACGATCCGCCGTTGCACTTTGCTTTCCCACCACGTGCGCCCATGTGCCAACACTAACAAAGTAGACGGACTCCAGAGACCATCACACCGTTACTAGCTGCTGTTTTATCAAAGATACTGTTTATCAAACCCTGTTAGCTTTAAGAACTATTGGTACGAGCTATAACGTTTTTTGAAAAGTACTACCCAAGTCTTTCCTTTTCTCTGGCTTAGTATTTGCACTCCTCTGGTGTTTATAGCAAATAGCGACTTGCCGAATACTCTGGGCTCGGAGTAGGAGGCCCCCTCAACGACAGCTAAAATACATATTGCATTACAAATTTTACGTTACATCTTATCCAGGCTCTGTAGTGGATTTAAATGTTTTAGTCGGTGCAGTATATGGATATCAAGCACAAACGTAAGCTAACTGTAAAGAAAACCTAACTAAGCTTCGTTTAGCCACAGCGTATTCATGCTAGCTGGCTAGCTTTATACGAGATCACAAGAGGCGGGTTCTTATCGCGTCACAGTGCTAAATTAAAAACAAGGTGGGAAGATAGACCTATGCTCTGTCAGAAGGGTTTTGTACTCAACTTACAAAATGCAGTAACCAGCAACGAAGAAAATCAAGAAACATGTCATGTTTGAGTATCATACTATTATTAGCAAAGTTGAAAGAATTTTGGCTTCTGAGGTATGTGTTATAGTTATACCCATAAATATCTCCCTTGATAATTTTTTCAGATTTTTTAGATCACGGGTGTCCATTCGTGAGGGAGGAAACACATTTTTCATGTACCCCCCCCCCCCCCCCCCCCTGTGCCCCCACTCAAACAAAAACGGTCAGCTCAAGAACTGTTTTGAAAAGCTCTGATAGAGAACTTTCATTTGTTACTCATATCGGCTACCTTTCATGAAATTTTTTTCAGGGGCCACTCCTCTGTACTGTAATCATCGATTCATGGCCTGTTTTTTCGAATCTTAGAATGGTTACAAAGCCCTTTTGCTAGGAGCTCTCTCCTGCCTCTTCGACTTGTATGTACTCATCTTCATTCCTGAAATTTTCATGCAAATCCTAGCAAAGCTGTAGTGTCTAAGTCGGTAAAAAGCGCATATGGCTCCATAGCCATATGTCTCCATAGTAATACAGAGCATATTGTCCCATAGTAATACAGGGAAATTCAAATCGCTATAACTTCGTTAAATACATTTTGATCTTTATGAAACTTTCAGAAAATATCAATCTTATAAATAGTCATCTGTTCACTAAATTTTGTTGAATTTAAGGGTACCGTTTAGATTTTATTCAAGAAAACATAAAATCTATAAATCATACTATTACTAACAAAGTTGAAACCATTTCGACTTCTCATGAATTTGTTATTGTTGTACTCATTAAGGCCTACATTTCTGATTTTTTTCAGATTTTTTGGATGGAAGGTGTCCAATCGCGAGGGGGGTACGCGAAAAGTTCGTACATTTCCCCTTCCCCTTCCCCTGCCCCCCTCGGTACTCATAACGCAATTTTAAGACTTATTTTGAAAAGATCTCATTGAGACCTTTCCAATGACACCCTACTGGACTACCAATGGTGAAATTTTTTTTTGAGGGGTCACCTCCCTATATGTGGCGACCCCCCTTAAACCCCTTTGAAAAATTTTTGCACCCTTGAACTTTCAAGAAGTTGCCACTTCTGACTTTTCCACAAAGTTTCATGGCTGTAGCCTCTATAGTTTCAGAGAAAAAGTGCTGTGACATACAGACGGACGGAGGGACGGACACAGGTCGTGATTGCAATAGGATTTTGTATTTTAGTACAAAACCCCTTATTATTTGTCGCGCATACTCTACTACAAAAAAACTTCCTGTTTGATTATCAGTGCCTTGCAAAACCTTTGATTCAACCAGGTTTATTAATTACGAAACTATTGTTTGCCGACACGCAGTTTAGAATACGAAAATGAATATCAAGTTATCTGAGGAGGTTGTTGCATTGCAAGGAGACATGAGAGAGTAGCTGGTGTCAAATCTAAAAATGCTGTAGTGGCTGAAGTGAATCACTCATCTCCACCTAAATTATGGACTCCTGAAAGATATAGCTAACTTTAGTGCTATACAAAATCTAAGTAGGCGATTTTGATGAGCTTTTGTATAATCACTTCAGGAACCAACATGCCCGACTAGCTCGTAAGGCTCAATTCCTACTTAAAATTAAGCCCTGATGTATAGAGAGAATCATTTTCTGTACGTTTTATTTCACACGTACGAAACCTAAATGAATACACTAATTTTATCGAAATGTTCAGTAACAATTGCTCAGATTTAAAATATCCTGCACGTTTACGATGTAGTCAATTTTTAAATGCAGGTTACATCATACTTTTCAGAAATTTGATTTAGAATGCTTCCCTCTTATTTATTGTTTGAACATACATGGTATTCCCGCATCACATTTCTCTGCATCTTTGCCGTTATAAATCAGAAGATTATAAAAATTGATATCCCTTTACCTGTTGTTGTTTGTAGCTCATCCTTAAACTCACATAATTAATTTTCTCTTTCTGTATTTTTATTTGCAGACGTAACAAACATCCCAATACAAAGTTATCACGCCGAGGCTGGAAAGAATATCACAATACCGTGTCCGGGTGTTAGCGAGCATTCCCTGGTTGATACATTAACCTGGAAAACGAGCAGCACGATTGCACAATATGCAAATAAGATACCACTTGTGCACAACCCACGGGTAAGAAAACAGCAAACCGAAAACAGAAAGCAATTCTACACGTCAACTGCAAACATTGCGTTTAATATTATTGTTTTCGTAACAACCGCTTGTGTCCTGTATGAGGAGTCTTGTCTTCGTTGTTGTGTGTACGTGAATGCTTCTTGTCTTCGATACATCTCTCGAGTCGTCATCCTGGATGAAATGAGTGAATGTGCGGTTATGTGTGCTTTTGCGGTTGTTGCGGTTGAACATTCCATGAAACCCGAACCGGCCGCCTCCTCGAAAAGCCGACTACCCCCAAATCCCAACCACCAACCCCCAAAACTCCACGTTTCAAGTGTAGCGGACGAGTAATCCTTTGCATACTAAGTGCCCATTCAACAGAACAACGAGTACTTGAACAATGGATGTTCGAGCCCAGTATCCTTTTGCGGTATCTACTCATAGAGGCATATGTATTGTACAAACCATCTTATCATGGGTTACCATTGATGTAGGGAAAAAAAGGCATTTGGATAAGAACAAACCCATGGAAGCGTAAAGGTTACGTATTTCAAAGGGTTTCTCACTGATTTAATGAACTAATCCGAATTTTCGCCATAGAAACGTTGGTGGAGTCCTTTGAGTAAAACTGAGGAAAAAACATTTTAGCTAAATTTTTCTTCTACAGAAGAGGGTTTTACGCTAATTAAAACCAGATATCTCTCCGTATGAGAAACAAGTAGTTAAAAGAATTTTCAGGTTTAAGTGCAATCTAAAATATTTTTCTTTTTAAGCAGTTATAAGTTCACACTAAAGAAAAAACAAATATTACATACATTCAATATATGCAGTAAATTTATATGTCTGTCGGCACAATAAAGAGTTTTGATATTAATTGGAACCAATGGCATACTCGTATTAGAATAATTTCATTTGTAATGCATAGAGGATGTGATTTATAATGATAGTGATCGGATCAAATTTTGTACTTAATATCACTTCTCACCCAGTGCTATAATTACAATAAACGAGCACAGTATTTACTACGCAGAAGGTTAGCTTCATATTTCACAAAAGAAATAGTACTGTATTGAGACTTTTCTTTTGTATGTTACTTAACCCACTTTTAATGTTACGATTCATTTGACAGTGATACTTCTGTCAAATGTCATTAGCTTCTTTATATGACCTTAGTCTATAGTTTACAGTTTTGAAATGCTAATGCTAATTTTTCTATTCCGTTTGCTCTTACAGCTATTTCCTTTTTGTTGCTTATTTACAGATTAAAAGCTAAACAAAACTAACCTAATTTATTCTATTCTTAGCCTAATTACATTGTAACTCTTCTTTGTAGTTTTCGCTAGTCGTGTGTTCTCTTCAAGCGTTACATTCAAACTCGCGTTTCAGAAGAAGTTCTTACCGACCTGATCTTCAGGATATACGGAAGTTATTTTTTCATTTATTTGAACGGTTTCTTAATTATTGTTTATTTGATTTTTATATTTTTTTCGATGGAAATTTAAGTTGCTTCAGCCCCTGTAGGTATTGCGGGACGGTATATTATAGAAAGTGCGTTTTTATTTACCCCCATACAGGTTAAAGTATAGCTCAATGAGCAAAACTGGCGTGTCCTGTGTTGGCGTGCCATCGTATTCCGGCCAGAATTGGGCAACTTTTTTTAGGAGTTATAGAAAGTGCGTTTTTATTTACCCCCATACAGGTTAAAGTACAGCTCAATGAGCAAAACTGGCGTGTCCTGTGTTGGCGTGCCATCGTATTTCGGCCAGAATTGGGCAACTTTTTTTAGGAGTTCCACTCCTAAAACTTGGACAGTTTCGTAGCGGAGTCTTTGAAGGGGGTTTTCTTGTGGTACTGCGTTCCGGGGAATAGTTGAATTTCTTCCACTCGTGACTTCCGAGTATAGAGGCACTGGTCGTGTTGATGTGGCCGTTGCTATTGGGGTTTGGATATATTCGAAAGATGAGGTTGAAATGGAGGTTGTTCTTTTATTTTTTAAAGCGCTATCTTGTCTACCAATCTTCTCATTTCCAGGCATACGGAGAAGTTTGATGGGTGGCCTGTTTTGCCAATGTCCTTTTTTGGGCATTCTTGGGGGTTGTAGCCCTCTCCACAGGCTACACATCTTGAATTCATCGAGACATAGCCAAAGCGCTGACATCTATAACACTGGAGTGAGTCATTCCTTCTGGGCTTTCCCCATGTCGTTTTCTGATGAAAGATAAAATGGAGCTTAAAGAGGCGGTCTTGGTTTTCTTTTTAGTTGAGGTTTATTTTGTATAAGTCTAAGTTCCCGCCGTTTGCTTTAGACCAGCCGGTGGTTAGCGGTAAGACATTGTCGATTTTGATGTCCGGACATTGTATTTTGATGTCTTCTCTGACTTGTGTAGCTCCAAATGCCAAGTCTACACCTCTAAGTATGACTGTGTGTTTGCATTCCGTTGGTGTGAAGGAGTAACTTTTTATGTTAGATCTGCGGATCAAATCCAGTAATTCATCATGGATGGAGACTTCGTCAACTGTAATATTTAATTTGCTCGCGCTCAGGCGAGTAATTCTATACTTCGTTGTGGGGCTTCTTTCCATGATTTTTTTAAACCGTCAGTGCTGTAATTCCTTCTACAAATATAGGATGGTACCATGACTTTTTCTTTTCAGGGGCACATGTGTTTTACTTGGAGGTTAGTTTTTCTTCTCCCGAAAGAGGCGTGTATGGGTTTGGATTATGGGGGGTTGGTGCTTGGATAAGAATGGCCAACTTTCTTTCATTTACCAATTACCTTGAACCGTTCTAAATCCTTCCGATTCCATGTTGATCCGGTCGATAATTACCCTGTTTGGAACGTTTGTTGGAGCTTGCCGCTTTCATTTTTGGTGGGTGCGCCTTCTCGTCATTGACCACATCGGACTATTTTTGGATATTTGGGGACTTGCTTTGTACCTCCGCTGTTGCCAGTTTTCCGTGCTTCATTTCCTTTGTGCTTATATACTTGTATTTTATTTTCTTTATTAGTTTGATTTTTGACACCTAAGTGTTTTCGCTTGCGATGTGTACAGTTTGACGTCTCACCATCGACCAATCATATTTCACTAAATATTTTGGCATACAATTCAACAACGTGGCTTCAGATATTTTAATCGATCCATTTACTTTCCTTATTTATTTTCGTTTATAACAAGATTTTGAATGGCATTTCGTCATTGTAAAATCAATATCAATCTGAAGATCATCAGATCAGTGAAGCGAATGAGGTCCATGGCTTAGGGATCATAGTAGTCTTTGCGTATAGACGTCTTTTAAATCGCTCCTGTCAAAAGTTTTCAAAAATTAAATTAATTTATAAAAACGTTAGTCCGAAGTTTATTTTTATCGGAAAAAATCTTATATTGTCGAAGTAATCGACTCAAGAAATTTCTATCGAATATTTTTACTTTGATTGGTAACGAAAAACAAATTACCAAAGAAAACTTCGCCGCTGGTATGGAGGAGCCCGACGGCTTCCCACCGTTGGGGCAACCTGGAGAAACGACGAATACGAAACTGGCGATAATCACCAAAAAAAAACATAACAATGGAGGGTGCAAGCTGCAAATAATAGCGAACAATCAACAAATGGCCAAATTGCAGAAAGAAAATGATGAACTAAGGCACGAGATACAGTCTCTCAAGGATCTCTTCAAGAAAGGGATGAAACCTCAAAAGACGCAGCTACAAAATCAATGGCAATAGGTAACAAAGCCGAAGAAAAGTACAAAGCAAGCAATTCCAGAAGAAGTTCTAAGTGCTGGTGGCACCAACGAGAGCCAAAATTATTTTGCAGCGCTGGAGGGATTAACCGAAGATATGAAAATCGAAGAA
Source organism: Odontomyia ornata (assembly GCA_963969285.1). Classification (NCBI taxonomy): domain Eukaryota; kingdom Metazoa; phylum Arthropoda; class Insecta; order Diptera; family Stratiomyidae; genus Odontomyia; species Odontomyia ornata. The sequence goes on from OZ017739.1 coordinate 331,259,566, forward strand.
AACATCGGAGGTAATTTTAATCAAGATAATGACGTTAATTTCATTCAATATTTAAAGAACAAAAATAAGGAGAAAAAACCAGCCCGCAGTTCTGCTGGTTCCTCTGAAAAAGCTTCCAACAAGACAGAAAAAGTTCCGCCAATCAACGTGTTCTGACAAACCAGGAAAGATATGGTTCGGCTATTGGCAGCCGAAAATAAACTGGCCAATTTCGAAATCAAAAGAGCTAATGCCGAAAAATTAACTATAAGGACGAAATCACTGGTTGACTTCAAGTCAGCCAAAGATGCGCTGATTTCTGGGGAGGTTCCACACTTCACCTGTACCCCAAAAAGTGAAAAGAATCAGACCTTCTTGTTGAAGGGTTTGGACAGCGTAGAGGATACGGTCGATCTTCTTCAGGTGCTCAAGGAGGCTACACCAGATATTGATTTTGTTTCAGTTAAAGTCTTTGCGACAAGAAGGTCGACCATAGAAAGGAAGAATTTACCACTTTACTTGGTACAAATTGCAAACAAGAGCAGTCCAAGTGCCTTTCAACAAAAAAGGTACTTGAATTTCAGAGTGGTGAGGTGGGAACGCCTCCAGAAAAGAGAAGTCAACCAGTGTTACCGGTGTCAAAGATTTTGACATGTGGCTGCCAATTGTGCCATGCACTATCGTTGCGTTAAATACAAAGACGTTCATGCTTCCGGTGAGTGCAAATTGGCTCAGACGGAGCCTAAAGAAAAATTATACTGCCTTAATTGCGGTGTTTTTGGTCACCCAGCATCATATCGAGGATGCTTCCAACATCAAGATGCAAAAGTTAAATTTGCTCCAAAGCAAACACAAGTACACCGTAATATCATACCTTCCAACTTCGTCAAGCCCGGAGTATCATTTGCACTCGCCGTTAGAGGACCAGCAGAAAATGCTGGAAATAATGTAAGTGGCAATAATGAGCTGCTTCTCAAAATTTACCAGCAACTTAATTCTTTATCGGAGAGAATCGACAAACAAGATTCAAAAATTGACTTTGCTTTTCAGCGTTTAGGTCTTTCAAATGCCCAATAATAACTTGTCATCCAGTCATATTTCCATGGATAGGCTTCGCCTCATATCGATCAACGTCAACTCTATCGTTGCCATACATCGACGTGATTATCTCCTTGAATTTATTGTTAAGCAAAAGCCTGACATCATACTTCTCACTGAAACCCACCTCAATTCATGGCATTCCATGGAATTCAAAGATTTTGCATTCGTAAGAAACGATAGGGTAATAGGTGATGGGGGAGGTGGCACCGGGATATTAATTAGAAGACCCTATTGTTTCCAAAATATTGAAATAGTCGAATTCAAAAACTTTGAATTTCTTGAAGTGTCCGTCATCAAAATTTCACTGCCAGGTGGGGATAACCTCTTCGTTATCTCTGCCTATGCAACTGGTCAAAATGTTCTCAAGTTCAAGGAGGAACTCAATTCCATGTTTAAAATACTCGAATTGAACAGGCTGAATAGTTATTATATTTTTGCCGGTGACCTGAATGCCAAGCATACATCATGGCTAAACGCCACCAATAATCCAACAGGTGTATTCCTGAAATCATGGATAACAGAGAACCAAATTGAATACAATGGCAACCTATATGGGTCGGAGCTCTCAACATACCCTGGGACAAATTCATATTTGGACCTCTGCATTGCTGACGCAAGACTTGAATTCAGCTTTAATAGTCCTCAACGGAAACTGCAAGTGCTTCCTTACGATAGCGACCATAATGCAATCGTAATGGAAACCAATCATCAAAGGTATGATTTCTTCCTCATTCCAGTTCAACATGAAAATCATCGGTTGGATTTCAAAAAAACAGACTGGGGAGAGTTTCAAAAAAAGTTTAATCGGGAGTACCAGAAGCAATGTCCTCCTTCTGATGATGGCAACGCTTGCTCAATGATTCCTAATAACAGAAATTTAACTGACGATGAAATAGATCTCTATTTTTCGAAGTTAGGGAAACTGACATTGGAAACGATTGAGAAAGTAGTTCCCAAGGTTAAACATTGAAACAATCTGGAAGGATATGAAACATCAACCATCGCAAGGTTGAAAAGATTGAAAAGCCTTCTTCTCACACGCGTCAACAATATTTATCGACGATTTTTGGACTACAACCATCCCTCGTTGGCTTTGTTGAAATCACGCCTGAAGAATGTCCGGAACTTAATCCGGTCATACTTCAGGAGTGAGGTCAGCAATCAATGGGCGGAAAAACTGAGGGTTACTAGCCCACAGGATCCAGATGGTGCTTTCGCAAAAGTGAATAGCTTATTTCGCAAGAAGTCTCGAGTGAAGGTATCGAATCATGAAGTCGCTAGTGATGAGATAAATCTTCTCGATAGGGCTGGTATCGAAATTGATACTACGACTCCGGATAGAAATGGAAACAGGATTATTTGTGAAGGGTTGGATAAACTTGCCCTGATTGGAACACATTTTGAATTGGATCATCTACCAAACCCTGAGAGAGGGAATGAAATATTTTCAGAGGTCGTTGAAGCAAAAGTTTCCGACTTCAAATCAAGCCTGAACGGCCAATCAATTCTTCATATCAATGAAACATTAACATCTGACCTCATACCGACCTTGAATCTTATTGATTATTTTGTCAGCTATGAAGACTTGTGCCAAGGTATTTCCAATCTTGAAGAAAGGAAAAGAATCTTCATGCCCTAAAAGCTATCGCCCAATCGGCTTGCTGCCTAACATCAGCAAGGTGTTTGAAGTGATACTCTACAGAGCATTTAACGCCCACATTGAGGAATATGAGTTGATGCTGAATTGCTAATTTGGTTTTCGTGCCAGGCATTCGACCACACATGCAATAACGAAAGTAACCTCAGACACCTGTTGGAAACTAAATGATAGACAATGTGTTGGAGCATGTCTCATTGATATGGAGAAAGCCTTTGATACGGTATGGTTAGATGGACTAATTTTTAAACTCCTTCAGGACAAGTTCCCCAGACACCTTGTTGCCATGATGTGTAATATGTTATACGGGAAACCATTTGTTGTAACTGATGGAAATCTGACAACAATGCGCATGTTCAAGGTCTTGAATGGTCTACAGCAGGGAACAGTTACTGCGCCCCTGCTTTTCTCAATATTCATTCGCAAGCTATTGAACAGCTTTGATTTTAATGTCTTGCCAACGCGATCATTGGTAGCGTTTGCTGATGATCTGATCATCTATACGGCTGACCGAAAAGCTACAATAGTTCAGAGCAGCCTTCAAAAAACGTTTAATGATATGCAGCTCTAGACCGACAATAATTGGCGAATGAAAATCAATGCGCAGAAGTCCGAAACAATTTTGTTTTGGACAACGCTGCAGGGAGCCAGTCAAGACCTGAAACGTAATTGGAAGGATTTCCACATTATGGCTGGTGAGGGTAGTTCAGAACGGGCTCCACATAAATCCTCTGTTCGATACCTCGGTGTTCATCTCGATCAGTATCTGTACTATACTGAACATGTCAAAATCATGCTCAGTAAAGCACTAAAAGTAGTCATGGCTCTTTGGTGACTCTTTCATTCCAGATACATTGATCAAAAAGTCAAAGTTATTTGTTACAAGACCCTGGTTAGGCCAGTTTTGACATACGGATGCCAGATCTGGTACAACCAGAGTGCTAGTACAATGGAAAGATTAAGAGTTTTCGAAAGGAAATGTCTTCGTGCATGTACTGGTTTGTACAGAAATCCTGAGACGGATTGGAAGCACTATATATCGAATAGAAAAATTTTTCAAACCAGTCAAGTGACAAGAATCGATACTTTCATATTGAAACTTCTTCGGAATCATATCGCAAGATCTGTAACTGAGAGTGAAAACCCCTGGATTTTACAGCCATTCGATCCTACAGACGGGTATATTGTGACTTGCCTCACTACTGGCTTTGTTCCTCCAGAAGCATTCGTGCATTTGGACATGAATCGATATGTTTTTGATTCTGACGGTGTCCCAATCATATATCACATACGTATATAGACGGGCCACCGATAAAAAGATATAATATTCTCCGAATCTGAGTTCACGAGACCAAAAATTCCAATGGAGATACTCATTTGCTAGATTCGTTGAGGCTGGTCGAGCTGAGATGGAGGAATCTAGGTATTGGTGGCTGAATGACAATGTCTAAATTATTCGTGTTTATTTTCTGTTTTTGTGCTTTTTCTCGTTACTTAGTTTTTTAGATTCATCTCATTATTGCTACATCTGTTGTTTATTTGTATTATAAATGAGGTATAGGTTTCAATATAAGGTAACGTAACGTAGGGTAACATATTAGGTGTAGGATATAAGTTCATTGTTGTGTTAGTAATATAAGTTATTTTTGAATAATGCTGGTTGGTTTTTTCTCCTTTTTCCAATTGAATCAAAAAATATGTAATAATCTTAATTAATTTAAATTCGCTAGTGTATTTTTTTCATTGAATGTATTTAACTGACAACGTATAAATTTAGAGAGCCATTTGGGCCATTAAGTTTTTTAATAGTTTTATTGTTTGAAATTTGCTTTATGTTCTTTTAAAAATTTATAACGATTGGTATTAAATAAAGCGCTTTTGACCTTGACCTTGGCCTTGCGAATGAGTTCCAATGTTTCCAAACCTTCTTCAAAACCAGAAACTATAAACGTGACCGTGCTTCGGAGGGAATTAAGGGCAAAAACAAAAATATATCTCTTCAAACCTCAACTTCAGACAACTTTAGCGAAGGTTGCTAATTGCTTTGGCCCTCGTATTCTCTATATCTATAGTTACAACACAATGTTTACTTCAATGGATATGAAAACTAAGCGGCAGTCAAGTTGCAGGATGCGGACCGACTGACTAACAGGTTAAGAAATTGAATGATGCAAGAATGCAAATACCATCTCTTTCTCTCAATACTCCCACTTGTTCGAGCCAAAAATGGACAAAATAAAAAGTCAGATCTCGAATATTCAAACAAGTACAATTGAATGAGGATACTGTTCAATATTTAGCAAATTTTGGCTGTTTATAAATTTGTCTTTTGTAATTTTGCTTTGTAAGCAAATCAGCTAGTTGATCAATGCCAGGTACGTGGGTCATTTGATTTCTCTGTTGAGTACCAACTGACGAACAAAAAGATATTTTACGTTGACATGCTTTGTATGGCGATGATGAATTGGAATATCGATCAATTTTTGCGCGGCAATATTGTGTGCATATATAGAGTGCAGTCGGCGACAATTGTTCGTATCCGGTATCTTTCAGTAAGCATCAAATCCACACTACTTCCTACGAAGCGTCATGAGCTGCAGCATAGTCCGATTCAGCCGAATTAGTAACTATAGTTTGCTTACGTGATACCTACACAACAGAACCATTGTTCAGTAGAATACTATACCAAAAATACTTTTTCGGGTATCCGGGCATGATACAAAGTCTGGATCACAGTATATTTCAAGGTATGTTCTATAATTTGGGCCAAAAGTAATACCAAGTTTCACAGACGTCTAGTGCTTCATACTCGGTGTCTCCAGATTTTCGCTCAAAACTGCAACTGCGTATGAGTTATCGGATATCATCGTAACCACTAAATACATCAAATTGCCAATTATCTCACGATACGGTACATCAGCTTTGTGTCCAGTATTTTTAGAAAGCTGATCATTGAGTTGCATAGGTGTCGATATTGGATCGCACCTAAGCAAGGGGAAGGGAAATCCCGAATCGCCGTCTGCATACCGCCCGTTATGCATGCTAGACACGGCTGGGAAAGTGCTAGAGAAACTCATCAAGGGAAGACTCACTGACGCGATTCGTGCTGCTGGGGACCTATCTCCTCGGCAGTACAGCTTTAGAGCAGGATGTTCTACCATTGATGCGATTGCAGAGGTGGTAAACGCGGTCCGAAAGGCAGAGGCATATAGTCGCACCAAGCGACGGATCGTCCTATTGGTCACACTCGACGTCAAGACTGCCTTCAAATCTGCTAGATGGGTTGATATTCTGGATACGCTGGAAAACTCTTTTCAAGTTCCAGAATATCTAATGCAGCTTTTGAGGAACTACCTAAATGACCGAAGCCTGCTCTACGACACAACCAGGGCCAACGAAGGATGGAAATTACATCGGGTGTTGCCCAGGGATCTATCCTTGGTCCGTATCTATGGAACGTGTCTTATGACAGGCTACTGTGACTTGAGATGCCAGCTGAGTCACGCTTGGTCGGCTATGCGGATGATATTCCGGCTCTGGTCGCTAGACGCATCGTTGAATAAGCGCAACTTAGACTAGGTATGCCAATGCGCCGAGTGAGGGACTGGATGACGGCTCGCGGGCTCAGTTTAGCACCGGAGAAAACTGAAGTGGTCATCTTGGCAAAAAAGAGAATTCCTAGAGTAAGGATGATCAGTATTGGAGACATACAAATCGAATCGAAGCCATCAAAGGCATGGTGAGAATGAGTTCTATCTGACCCAGCTTTTGAGCGGGCATGGGTGTTTTCAGTCTTATCTGCACAAGATTGGTAAGTCACGGTCCCCCGATTGTCCGTTTTGCCCAGGAGAGGAGAACAATGCCTGCCACACATTTTTTGCGTGTACAAAAAGGGTCGGGCTGCGAAAGGAACTCTACAGGGAGACGGGAGAGCTCACCCCGGATAATAGAGTTGCGGTGATGCTCGAATCGGTTGACAAATGGAATCAGGTGGCACATTATGCTCGGGCAGTCCTAAAATATTAAAGGAACTCACAGAAGCCAGGGATGCTGGGGCTGGAGGATCGCTTTTCTGGCACTTCCTCTTCTCCTCTTCCCTTCCGCTACGAAAGGGATCCCCCAGCTTGAAGGCGCTTCACTTTGTTATAAATTAACAAATAGTATTTAATATTTCTAACTAATTTTTTTCTTCGTAGCACAGCATTCCCTGTCGAGCCCTGTCTTGGTCTATAAACCGCCTCCTCCATTTCCGAAATCCGAGCAGCGATGAACTGTCTCTGTCAACCGAGTCAGACCAGCGTTGCCTTGGTTTCTCCACTAGCCTCTGGCCTTCAGTTCTCCCAACAAATACCTTTTTGGGCATCCGTTCTTCGTCCATACGATTCATGTGGCCAGCCCATTGCAGCTTCCGTAGTCTTACAATCGTTGAGACCTCTGGCTCTTCAAAAATTTCATATAGCTCATGGTTGTATCGAATTCACTAATCAAACCCGTATAGCTTCGCTCCTATTTCTAACTAAACGAGTAAGATAAAATAAGTAGTAATAAATACAACCATTTTTGCATGAGGCCCCTGAATGGTCAGACCATATTCTTAGACAGCCACCAATTCTTATTTACACTACTTTATTCAAATAAGGGAACTATTAATTTTTTTATGAATGACCATAGCTATTGCCAGAGTGGCGACACATGTCCATTCAAAAAGTTTGCTCAAATTTGGGCTATTTAGCTTTTCAGATGTAAAATGTAATGAATGAGAATCCTTGCAAAGTATTCTTTGTTCAGATAACAGTTTCGAGTATACGGCAGCTCTCCGCAGAAATGTTATGCCTTCAAGCACAAGTTTATGCATCCGAGTATAGTGACTACTGTTTGACCTCATTTTTCGTTCCTTACAACATGAAGTTTATTTGTCACATATGTTCCGAAACAAGAAAACATGCTAAGAAGATGAGTCGACACACAAATAGGCTTTTCAAGTGCAAAATTTACCATCTACCAAACATACTCCTAAATTTCCGCCCAGGCGCTACGTTACTTCAGCCCATTTCATCCATAATTTATAGGCACACACATAGAAACTACATTTAAGTCGTCCTCCCAAACACTGTCTAATTCACCTTGCTTCGAAAATTGCTGTCTTTCAAATCTATCTCTTAGAAATTATGCTTAACGCAGAAAAGAAGACGTTCACATCGTCGTTGCCATTGCTCGCGACCTCGTTATCGTTGTTTGATATTGTAGAATGAGTGCACTAATCTTATAAAGACAGCTAGTAATACATTTTACTCGGAAACTGCTGGAAAATGCTAACATGAAAGCGAGCCTTTTAATGCCTGCAAACATATAAACGTCATACGCAAAACCTACAAGAATTACGTACATACACATATTTCAGTCCAAATAGGAAATCTTAGTTGATATACGTGCACATGTGTTATTTCTTGGATCGTCGTCTTAGGTTTCTCTACAATTTCATTTTTCTATACCGCAAAGTATCATCATTTCAAGGAGATATTTCGACGTGGAATAAGCCCAAGTTTATGCCAAACAGAATAATTTCCACCCCCTCCCGTCCATAAAGCTTATGTCTCTTCAAGAAGGTGTACTTTAAATATTTCGACAGCATATATTCGCCAGAATTTTAATTCTCCAGAAGTTTTCTACGTAATTTCATTTAGCGACCAGATTCAAGCTGATTTTGGGAGCTAAGTTTTAATTTACTTGATTGAAGTTGTTTTTGAAGCATTAATGGAAAAAGTTCCACCTGCTAAGTTGATGTTGAGGTAATTCGACATGTTTTTCTCTTGTAGGTGCAATTTCGCCTTCAATGGGTCTCTTGATGATGCTAACGATTTTTTCAAGTTTTTAATGAGGATTATGTAGATATATTGAATTGATTTTCAAAATCAAATACAACAAGCTAGGTAGACAGACCTATGCTCATGCCAGAAGGGTTTTGTACTCAACTTACAAAACGCAGTAACCAGCAACGAATAAAATCAAGAAACATGTCAAAGACGATTTTATTGGAGCAAATGAGAAATTCGAGGATCATACTATTATTAACAAAGTTGAACGAATTTTGACTTCTGAGGTATTTGTTATAGTTATACCCATACATTTTTTTCAGGTTTTTTAGATCACGGCTGTCAATTCGCGAGGTAGGAAACACATGTTTCATGTATTTCCCTCCCCCCTCTGCGCCCAATGAAGCAAACACTGTCAGTTTAAGAACTGTTTTGAAAACCTCTCATAGAGAACTTTCATTTGATACGCAAATCAGCTGCCTTTAATGAAATTTTTTTCCAGGGGCCACTCCTCTGTACTGTAATCATCGATTCATGGCCTATTTTTTCGAATCCTAAAATTATTACAAAGCCCTTTTGCTAGGAGCCCTATCCTGCCTCTTTGACTTGTTTCAATTGTATGCACTCATCTTCATGATACCTATCATTCCTGAAATTTTCATGCAAATCCTAGCAAAGCTGTAGTGTCTTAAGTCTGTAAAAAGCGCATATGGCTCCATAGCCATATGTTTCCATAGTAATACAGGGCATAATGTTCCATAGTACTACAGGAAAATTCAAATCGCTATAACTTCGGTAAATACTATTCGATCTTTATGAAACGTTCAGGAAAGATCAATCTTATAAATAGTCATCTGTTTGCTAAACTTTATTGATTTTAAGGGTACCGTTTAGATTTTATTTAAGAAAACATAAAATCGATAAATCATACTATTACTAACAAAGTTGAAAGAATTTCGACTTCCCACGTATTTGTTGTTGTTGTACTCGCAAAGGCCTACATTCATGATTTTTTCAGATTTTTCGGATGAAAGGTGTCCAATCGCGAGGGGGTGTACGCGAAAAGTTCATACATTTCCCCTTCCCCTGCCCCTCTCGGTACTCAAATGGGAATTTTAAGACTTGTTTTGTAAAGACCTCATCGAGACCTTTCCAATGACACTTTACTCGACTGCCAATGGTGAAAAATTTTTTTTGAGGGGTCACTTCCCTATATGGGTAGACCCCGCTTAAACCCCTTTGAAAAATTTTTCCACCCTTGAATTTTCAAGAAGTCACCACTTCTGATCTTTCTACAAAGTTTCATGGCTGTAGCCTCAATTGTTTCGTAGAAAAAGTGCTGTGACATTCAGACGGACGAACGGACAAACGGACACAGGTCGTGATTGCAATAGGGTTTTGTATTTTAGTACAAAACCCTAAAAATGAGTTCGTTACTTTGAGGACTATTTTTTTTTTATGCTGTCAGGCGTTTGATTGTTAGGAGCTTTTTAATGTTTGAACTTGTGATAAAACGTTCCACTGCCATACGTTTAGCCTCTTCTCAAACCGTCTGATGCACAAAACAACTTTTTTGTTCTAGATTATAAAAATTGTAGCTAAAACCTTTCATCTAATACCCCACTCAACTGCCTTTGATAAACAAATTTTTCTAAGGTTAATTTAGATATAATGGGAAGCCCCCTTAAAAAATGTTAAAATGTTCGATAATACCTAAACTTTTGAGAGATTTGTAGTGATTTAGTAAATAAAAATGTCCGTAAAAGACTGCAGTGATGGTTTTCTGCCTCGGCGAAAGAAAATGGTAGGATCTGCCGAGATTGGCATTGTCTGAGGACGCGTGAATTCGCTGGCAGGCTAACGTTGCGGTGTCGTGGGGTGGGTTCTTTCCCCAGCACAAGGACCCACTAAAAAAAAATTTTTGCATTCACGAATGGAAAGGATTCAAACGAATATCGACCGAAATTGAGCCGGAGGTAACCTACTAAGAAGAAAACACATGGACTCAACAGGACTTCGTGGTTACCGACGATATTTATGGCCCCCAAATAAGAGTGGAGCATCCAGGTGGAAGCGTTGCCCCCTGGCACCCTCTCAACCCGATCAAGATTCAAATATAAGTGTGGCCATATTTTCCATTTGAGTGATAAACTTATACAAACATAATTTGAATGAGTTTTTCCTTTAAATGAAAAGTATAAATGTGAAAAATTTATGTCATAGTATAATGTGAGGGAATCACATAACCCTATGTCATAAATAGACATACAAGTGGAGGGCCACCTTACCGGGCAAGAGCCCTGTAATGCTGCGGGCAAGAGCCCTGTAATGCTTCAAAAGGGGTGAGCTCGCTCGATGGCTAGCTCATTATAGTGGAGGGGCCAGCCAACGAGGCGGGTCTCATACCCGGTCAGGTTTAACGAAAGGGAAAGACCAAGTTTTCAATTTAGCAATTCATTTTTAGGTGTTTGTAAAAATTTTTTAACAAAGACCTACTAGTTTCACGACATGTCTGCTCGTCTGCCCGTCTGTCCGTGCATCACAGCTAGTGTCCTCAGAAACTATAAAACCTACAATGCTCAAACTTTGTGAAAGGTCAGAAGTGATGGTCTCTTAAAAGTTTAGGTCTTGCCAAAAATTTAAAAACGAATTAGCCCTTAAAACATTTTTTAAATGTAAAGTAGTGGGGTATCAAATAAAAGGTCTAGATTAGAACTTTTAGAATCTGAAACAAAAAAAACACTTTATGAATTAGGGGGTCCAGGGGAAGGCAAAATGTGCCAAAAATTTGAGTCCCCCCCCCCTTCCGATTGGACACCTTTGAGCCGAAAATCCTGAAAATTATCACGAAATCGGGCCTTCATGAGTACAACGGCAGTAAATATCTCGAAAATCGAAATTCACTCAACTTTGTTAAGAATAGTATGATTTGTGGCTTTTACATTTTCGCCCATTAAATCAAAACGGTATCTTTAAACTTTGCACTTATATAGACTGATATAAGATATTTTTGTTTACAAAATTTAATCATGTGAGTTATAGCCAGTTCCTTTGTAAGGAATTACAACAACAATAACACGTGTTTATGATTGACACATATTTCAAATTGACCTAGGCACTTTTATTTTCTTTCAATTTTCATGACTATTTAAGGAATAGTGTTTAACTTGAATATGTTCAATCGACCAAACATTCAGAAAAATCATTTAACCTAGATAAAAATGGCGGCGGCACCGTGCATATGAAGGAAACTTTGCATCTTTTGCATAAATTTGAACGATTTGTAGTAATCGAGCAGTCATACAAACAAACTGCTCGAAAACCCTCCTATCTCCTATCCAAAATTGTAATGGAAGGTTTAAAAAAAATATTTAATTATTTCCCTTGTAATTGTAATTTGTAGAATCATTTTTCTTTTTATTTTAATATTAAATGTAACTTTATATCAAATTTTCCTCTATATTAAAATATAAATGTTTTCCTTAAATTATATCTTCCAGTAAATTTAATTTTTATTACTATTTAAAATTTTCATTTCTTTACTTTATGGAAATTTCTTAGCTTCATTTAAATTTTCTTCACTTCATTTCAATTTCTTTACTTCATTTAAAATTTCTCCAGTTCAGTTAAATTTTGGTTTTAAAAAATTTCAACCTGCCCATTACAATTTAGGATGTGGAAACATTGATTTAGTGCAGGCCAACGCCGCATTACATGACGGAATGCATTCGAGTTTAGCTGAGTGGGGAGCTGATTGAATTTTACCGGTAGTGACACGGAAAAAAAAAGAAAAAAGACAAGCTTTGGTTACAGATCGAGGAGTCTGCTTGAAATCGCCAACCAGCGCGGACGCCGTGAGTAAAGAGATTCTTCAATTTGTAACTTGAGTTTGATCGGCTATCAACTCAAATTCGGCGTTTGTAAATTTCCGCCTATTAACTCTTTACGCGATTTCGCGTGTAAAAACGCAACAATTATTTGTGTATCATACAATTTTTGAGTGATATAAATTGTAGACGCAGTTTCATTTCAATTTATTGTTGAAATCTCAACTCATTTTGATATTTGATCAAGTAGTATTTGTAGTTTATGTGTTATTAATATCAAACGAGTGTAAATTTGGTGGATCGATTCTACATTGCCCGCTAGCAATGTACGCTTGTGTTGTGTGTTAAAGCTGAGTGCGCTTGAGCGGCTTAGTTCAGTTTTCTCGCATAAATCATGCGCAAAAGCTTCAGGAATGCTAACTGATTGCTAATACCTAATGATACATGCATCGTTGAAAGTTAAAAGGAAGTCAGAATATCTGAAATACTTTCTCGGTATTCGATTCAAAGTCATTGTATTTGGAATTTCGGTATTCATTCGAGTAACCGGTAGGGATGTTGTTAGAGTGAGCTGCAATTTCCACAACCTTGTGCTGGATAACGGTTGCAGGTTAAAGTACTTGATGAAAATTGCAGGGAATAAGCCCTGTCCGGAATGCCACGAAATTGCATGATCATGCGGGTTATGTAGGATGTGGCAAACGAAAAAAAAAGAAACTGGGCGGGTCTTTCGAGAAAATATGCGCAAATGAGTGAATTATTCCAAATCAAATATCCCGCGAGTGACACAAACGGCTAGACTGTATGAAACACATCCGGGAGTACCTCATTTCTAATGGAACTTTGCAACCCATTTGAACATTTTTCCTCTCGAAAACCCTTCGCCTGCATGTTCAGACTTTAATCTGTCATGTGATAGCGGGAAAGATGCAACATAAATGTGCCCACTTCATCCGCATCGTAATTAAAAGCAGAGGAGCTCGTCCGGATCATAGAGAATATTATTTTCGGATGCGGTTTTGTGTTGGCGCTTTTGAAATTGTGTGAGAAATCTAAAACAATGCGTAAATCTACTTCACATGTACTACAGACGCCGGATTTGAGTGTTGAAAATATCTAGTTACAATTTTAGTGTGCTAGCCTTGTTAATGGAAATGGAATAATGGAAGCATGACAAATTAAGGATTTACGGTCCATGTAAATTTTAATAGAACAGAGTATATAAGAAAATTCTGCGGTCGAATAACCAATTAAGAACTTTGATTCGAAATTAGTAGAGACGGAGGAGCAATACGATGAATTCTCACCTCCGAAAAATTAAATATGTAATATTTATGTAACAAGAAATTTTCTCGTAAATTTTGAATACCGTAAGGTGTCCGATCACCCGACCGTATAAATAGTGGAAAATCGTAATATTTTAAATCCATGATAAAAGATTCCGTTTCAAATAAAAATTTAAAAATAATTAAAAGGAAAAATCTTAATTTTAAATTCGGAAGGAAAATTTGTCTTCCTCTAGCCAAGTTTTACCACATCACCAGCGGGCGCCCAGCGGGGATGATGGTAAATACCCGTTTGCTTTCTATTAAACTTTTTTATTACATGCATTTTCTAACTAGCGAGGAAAAAAGTAAAAGCTTCATTTGAATCCTCTCTCTGAGTTCTAAGATGATTTTACAATCATCAAATGCAAAGTTAATTGCTCGTGCGTAAATATTTTTAAATTTATCGTGGTTTTCATAGCTTTAAAGTTTGATTTATATGCAGAATAGGAGCTTTTCTACGATATTTTTAATCAGATTGTAGTTTTTCTCATTCCTGAGATACTTATGTCGTTCTGGTGTTCCTCCTTTCTATTAATGTTTTCCATTATTAGTTGCCATGTAACGATCCATTGAAAATTACTTATTTTATTATGATCTCAGTAAGTGAATTACAATCAAAATAGAATAAAATGGATTGTTAAACAGCACACTCGGTCTTTTCATTCGCTCTATCAGACTGAATATGGGACCCGCCACGTTGGAAGACTTTTTCGCTAAAATGGGCTAGCTATCGGGTGCGCTCCCCCTTTTCTTAGTTTTAGGGGCTTTTTCCAGGTTGAGTGGCCTTCCACTTGCGTGCCCTTTTCATGGCATAGGGTTATGTGACCCGATCACATAATTTTACGACATAAATCGGACACATCTATATTTCTCGTTTGATGGGAAGGCTCATGCAAAGTATGTTTGTATGAGTTTTCCACTCAAAGAGGAAATATATTATTTGTACCTTGATCCGAGGGGGCACCACATCCATCCGGTTGCTCCGCTCCTATTTGTAGGCCAAGAGAATTGTCAGGTAACGGCGAAGTCTCCCCAAGTCCGTCTGTTTTGACTTGTTTCGACTTGTTCTTTGAACAAGTAACTGCCGTCTTTAGGTTACCTACATTTTTTCGACTTCGGTCAGCCTTTTTGGGACCCAAAAATTCGTAATTCCAAATCACAGTGTTGCACTGAATATAATTCAACTTCTTTAATAATATATGATGTCGAGAGAAGCTGCTTTGGGTCAGCTACGTCAACACATGGCAGACCACATTCAATAATGCTTTTTTGCTCAATTTCCCGGTATTTTCCAAATATTTCACGAATAGATCACACAACCTGCGCGCAAGCTTAACCACAATAACAAATAACTGCGTGCAAGTCGTAACGTTTCACGATCCGACCAACTATGCCAGAAACCGATAAGTCTGCACAACTTAAATCGATTGATTTTGCGTGCGCCTGAAGCCAAGCAAGATTTGCAGCACAAATTCGGTATCCGAAACTAAATTGGAGTTAAGATTGTAAGAGGCGAATGCGGCTGCAGCCCAAGAAACTGCAATTTCTACCAAATTCAAGATCAAAAACGATATTTGCGATGGCTAGCATCAGAAAACTCCAGCATGAGCGACAAAATGCACACGCAACAACCGTCTCCGTGAACGTTAATTTTTCCCTCCTCATCCATGTCAGACAGTAGAGAGAAAAAAACCATTCCTTCGTTGCCGCGCGATCCTACCGCCGTGCGCAACGCGTGGTGATCAGAAACAGACTCTTCGATGCGTGCAAATCTCAGCATGATCTCTATGCACAAACGCCAGTTTTTCTGCGGCCAAGGAGATTTTTCTTTTGCTTGTCCGTCGTTCACCGTACCGTCATACCGCAACAGTGGTTTGACGAGCCTCCATCTCAGCCAAATTAGATTATGTTTGGCCATGTCATACATGGATAGGATGTGTTATATCAGTGTTCTCATGTCAAAACTTTCAATTGCACATTTGAGTTATTGAATTAATAAAAAATAATAATAAATAGAAAAGTTTAAATCATAATTAAAAAGATAAATATCATGAAGAATATCAATGTAAAGAAAAATTCAAGTTTAATATATAAAAAATAATATAAGTTTATATTTATAATTAAAAAATAAAATTTTTTTTTCTAAATTGTATAATTCACAAAACCATAAATTTGAATGATTAAATTTTTCAAAATTGCAATTGAAATTTCGGAACAGTGTTCTGCTGGTTTTTGGGCAGGTGGCTTAGGTGACTGCTCGATTACTACAGACTATTACCCCGCCAAGAAGGCTCCTTTTAAGTTGGGCTTTCAGATCCAGTATACCCCAATGAAGACGTGCTGTGACGCCACTTGTTCGCCCGATTGCGTGGCATGCCCCGTGGTCTGAAACTAAAGCAAAAAAAACGATCCAAACTCCACAACCGCTTCGCTACTAGAGACACCGTAGCACATTGACGCAAAACTCCCATAAATTATGAAACTAACCTCTAACCGAAAAGGAATAAAGAAAAAACGAGGAAGTTACTTTCGGTTTCCACATTATTTTTTACATATATCCAAATTTTACACCCAAAGAAAGTTAACAATCTTGGCCAAATTAAACAGATAGTAAAACGCTACCTCCTAATTTCCCTATTTTTTTTTTTGTCGTAGGGAGGTGAATGCCCATTTACGCACAAAGCGCGACTGGAGTACGCACTAAACACCTCCCCTGTCAACCTGAGAACCTAGCCTGAGACCGTTTGATACATTACTTCGGGCCAGGTCGCGTTTTGTTACACCGTAAAGCGCCTTCAAGCTAGCGTATCCCTCTTCTAGCGGGAGAGGAGAGGAGAAGAGGAAGTGCCAGACAAGCGGTCCCCAGCCCCACACCTCAGGCTGCTGTGAGTCCCTTTCATATTTTAGGACTGACAGAACATAATGTGTCACCTGGTTCTATTTGTCAACCGCCCCGACTATATTATCCGGGGTGAGCTCTCCCGTCTTTTTGTAGAGGTCCCTTCGCAGCTTACCCAATTTTCTGCGTGCAAAAAATGTGTGGCAGGCATTTTCTTCCTCCCCTGAGCAAAACCAACAATCGGGGGACCATGACATACCAATTTTGTGCAGGTTAGACTGAAAACACCCATGCCCGCTCAAAAACTGGGTCAGATGAAAGTCAGTCTCACCATGCCTTCGACTTGGCCATGGTCTCATATCCGGGATGAGGCACGCAGTCATCTTCTCTTCGTGCAATTCAGCCAAGACCACTTCCAATCGTTGAGTGAGCGCTGTCTCTCCTCGCGGATAACCATCTCCCTCGCATCCTCATTTCGACGCAGGTAAATAGCGTGGCACTCTCTCGCAAGGATGCTGATAGGTATCACGCCTGCAATGACTTTCACCGCCGAATGAGAGACTGTCAGAAACGAAGATGAAATCCTCTGCGCTCCTTTTCTCTGTACCTGTGTCAGGCGTTTTCGGTACACCTCCTAACTGAGAGCGTCGCCCCATACTTCTGCTCCGTACGCAAGCACCGACCCTGCAGCACTCGTCAAGAGGCGTCTTCTTGATGAGCTGGGTCTCCCTACATTAGCCATAAGTCGACTCAGAGCCAATACTCCTGAAGGAGCCTTCTCAGCCGTTGCCCTGATTTTCTCAGAGAAACTCATCTTCGAGTCGATCAGTAGCCCCAACTACTTCACCGCTGATTCAGATTCAATTAAAATGTCTCCAATACTGATGATCCTTACTCTAGGGATTTACTTTTTTGTCAAGATGACCACTTCAGTTTTCTCCAGTGCTAAACTGAACCTGGGAGCAGTCATTCAGTTTCTCACTTAGCGCATTAGCATACCTAGCCTAAGTTGCGCTTGTTGAACGGTGCATCCAGTGACCAGAGCCGCAACATCATCTGCGTAGCTTATCAAACGCGACTCATCTGGCATCTTCAGTCTCAGAAGCCCATCGTAATAGACGTTCCACAGGCCCGGACCAAGGATACATAGCTGAAAAACACCCTATGTAACAGCTATCCTTCTTTCGTCCTGTGTCGAGACGTAGAGCAGGCTTTGGTCTTTCAGGTAGTCCCTCAAAAGCCGCAGTAGATATTCTGGAACTTGAAAAGGGTTACCAGCGTATCCAGAATATCCACCCATCTAGCGGAGCTAAAGGCATTCTTGACGTCGAGTGTCACTAACAGGACGATCCGTCGCTTGGTGCGACTATGTGCTTCTGCCTTTTTGACCGCGCTCACCACCTCTGCCATCGGGTCGAGAGTGGAACGTCCTGGTCTAAAGCCGCATTGCCGAGGAGATAGGTTCCCCAGCAGCCCGAATCGCGTTAGTGAGTCTTCCCTTGATGAGTTTCTTTAGCACTTTCCCAACCGTGTCTAGCATGCATAACGGGCGGTATACAGACGGCGATTCGAGATTTCCATTCCACTTGCTGATCAGCACGAACCTCTATACTTTCCATCGTACCGGGAAACCCCGTCCCGTGGGCAAGCGTTGAATGTGCTGAGCAGCAAGTCAGGACAATGGTGATAGACAAGCTGCAACACCTTAGCCAGCACACCATCTGGTCGCTTTCAGTAAAAAGACTGCCTCCCTCAGTTTTGGTTGTGTGAAGAGTGGACACTCGACTGCTGTTTCACCATGGACAGCGTCAACATGGGCGAGATGGGTGGGAGAGAGATCCCGCACTATTTTGCCCATCTTTGCCGCATCATGTATGCAAGACTTCCGTAGGGCACCAAGCTTCCGCATAACTAGCTTGTAGCCTAGGCCCCACGGGTCCTTGTTCACATTGTCCAGTAGGTCTTCCCAGCGACGAGCCTTGCTATTGTTAATCAATTTGCGAAGGCATTTCCTGGCTGACTTATACGCTGCTACCCGGTTGCCTGCCTCGTCATGGTTTCGCGGCCGTTGAGCCTCACGTCAGAGCTTGTTGCACTTCTTTCGCTTTTTAACGTTTTCAGTTGACCACTAGTACACTGGGTGTTTGTTGTGCCGGGGTTTCCGACGGAGCAAAGAAGCGTTGCAAGCAGTCGTTATGATGCTTATAGTTAAGTTCACCACGTCTTGAGCTGCCAGTTCTTCCATCCCCTCCGAAGCCCCCTGCAGCGGTTCACCAGCTGTGAGCGCCTCGACGAACCTCTCGGCGTACATCCTTCCAATGTTCCGTCCAGCTGTAGAAAGCCGAGAGCACGGACGTCGGGAAACAGTATCACTGATCTCAAGCAGAATACTCTGATGATCGCTGGCTGAATAGTCTTCTAATACACTCCAATTGTGTATAAGGACTCCGGGGTGAATGTCACGTCCGGTATGGTTCCTTCACAGCCAATACGGCGGAAAGCCGGCGTTTTTCCTGTGTTTAGCGCGACGAGTGCCGTCCTGGCCGCCATTTCCAGGGTTCGTTTTCGCTACGGATCTGTTTGAGGCATGCCCATTTGATTGCTTTAGCGTTGAAGTCTCCCCTAACGAGCACGTTGCCCTCTGCATTTGAGACAGCGCCCTCCAGTGTATTAAGCTGGGCTTGGAAAGCTAATATGGATTCGTTTGGCGTTAAGTACCTTATCTTGAGACCTTGTTGTAATCCACCAGATGTCGGTTGTATTTTTGGAATTTTTTTCGTTTCCGCAACCTGTTCGACTATCAAATTCCTGACTTTTGCAATCTTTTCTACTCTCAAACTACGTCCGATTCGCTTTTTTCCACTCTTATTTTTCGCCATTTCATTACTATCACCTTTTAAAATAAAGCATACCGGGTTCACAACTATGAGGAAAGTTAGAGCTACCGTTATGACCTGGCCCTTTTAACACTAACGGCTTAGCCATATCAAAGCCAAGGTCAGCTCGTGGTATTGTCGATGCACTTCCACTTGAAAGTACATCTTGAAGATGTCTCACCATGAGCATTTCTCACTTCATTTCAGAGTGGTGAAGTTGAATACTGTTGTCAAGCTGGTTATCTTTGCTGCTGGTTTTGAGAATGTAGCATCAATGTTACGGCTCTTGCTGCCACTGAGGTGCCTGTTGTTGGTGCTGAGGCATGCTTTCCTGCCGCTGTTGCGATGCTTGCTGTTGCGGCGACGCCTGTTAAGAGTACAAGCGTGATGACGACGAGGATGATTGCGGGTCAAAGACAAGAGTGAATGTTGATGCTGGTTGAGATGGTTGATGTCCGGCAAACATCGATTGTTGGGGAAGTTTCAGTTGCAGAGATTGCTAAAAGTTGTGATGTTGCAATGATTTTTGTTAGATGGTTATTTCTTACAAACCCGTTTTCTCTTAGAGAAGATTCAAATGCGTTTGTTATAATCAACCGTTGTTATAATCTTTTGTTGATGTCACGTGGATGCTTTTTTGTGCCGCTGATTTGGTGCTTGCTGTCGTAGCCACGCCAGCTACAAGTATACGCATGATGACGACGATAATGGTTGCAAGTTAAGCGAAAGTTTGATATTGAATCTGATAAAATGGTTGATGTCCGCGGAAATCGATTGTTGGGGATGTTTTTGTCGCAGAGATTGTTGAAGGTAGTGGTTTTGTGGTGGACTTTGTGGTCTATAGTGTGGTATTGTTGGGAATGTGTTGATTTTGGATTGTTGCCCATGGTCGGCCTTGATACCACTTGCACACTCGTCACCATAGGTTTCTGTGACGTTTTCTGACCGTATGCATTCGACGAAAAATGCCCCTTATCCGTTCTCCTCCTTTCCAGACAAGGTAAGTACAAAAATAAGTTTAAGGCTCCGCCTTATAAATGATTCTAGCAATATTGCCACTAAAAATGAAGTAACACAGGTTTTTCTCTTAAAACAAGACTATATTTATTGTGCATATCATCAAAGTTTTTCTTGAATTAAATCATTCTACATATCTACATATAGTAGGTTAAGTACAAGGCATTACTGACATGAGCGTGTGTTGTCTACCCAACTTATTTATCTATGAAACGTATTTCTAAGCATCTATGTATACACGTATCAGGCACACAATTTGAAAATTGAAATTTGCTCACTTTTTCGTATTATTTATTGATCAAAGCAAACTGGCTTCCCAAACCGCTGTTATATGAATGATGAAAAAGGATTATATTACTTTTTCGACCTCAAATCGATCGAAATACAATATTCTTCCTCAGACCTTTACCATTGCACTATGAAGCTGACCTAGCAAAAGAATACTAGGCCATACTTGTGATGATGTCGTCTATCTTTTGGGATTCACAGTCACCTTTTTCAATGCTTTTAAGTTCAGCCAGGCGTTGAATGAATCAATTCGGTGGCGAAGGTCATATGTATCTATCTATCTATTGTGCGTTGTTCTACCTCAATAAAAAATGTTGCTTTTCGTGAATTTTATGCTCATGTTGCCACAGAACTTAAATCAAGGACCGGACAAAAGAATGTAATCTGAGTGTTTTTTCCTTCCTTCCATTTTCTATGGCTGAGCATCTTTTTGTTCAGGTATGCTTTGTGTCTGTCCAAAATGCAGGATAACAGGATTACGTGCGAAGACAAGAGGAAGACTTGTTTTATCGTCGAAAACACAATTTGTAAGCAAAGCAAAATTTAAAGAAGGAATATTGAATCCTCAGCACTATGTTAAATTTATTCATTTCCAAGCATTTTTGTGGGTGAATAAGTAGGAAAAGTTCTAATGGTATCAAATCATTTTGGTTGATGAAAAAAGGCCACATTTGGGTGTGTCGAAGAAAATCCGAAGCAAACGGTGCATGATTTTAAGATAAAAGTCGATCGGGCTTAATTACTTTCAAGGGTTGCAAAATGTCTTCCACTAAATATTCAATTAAATCTTGATCTCAGAAGCACAAATTTTAAGTGCAAAGATTTTCAAATTATTATTTGATGGAATAGTTAAAACGTTTGTGAAAACTGAGGTAAAGCAACCGTTCTGTGTACTGAATGTATATTTTTTACATTGATTTGTTGAAATCAGACAATCGCTGAAGAAGATCGAACGATAACGGTCGAAAATCGATTACAAAAATAAAATTAAATACGCAAAATTAAAAAGAAGGTTTTATTCTTTTTTATTTTTCAGAATATTTTGCGAAAATGAAATCAATTACGAACAATGCTTATTGACTTTATGCGTTGCTGGTGACTACATTTCAGGGGGTTGGGTACAAAACCCTTCTGACATGAGCGCAGGTTTGTGTACCCAACTCGTTCTGAATGTGGGAAAGTGCATATGTTGGACATCTGGCTGTCTCCATGGGAATCACAGATTTAATGCTGTTGGATTTGTTGTTTAGTCCAAGTGTATGGAAGATGGCTGTTAAGTCCTTCCCACTTAAAATCGATCATCTTCAATGGTTAAAAATAAGGTAGATCTTGAATTGTCTTCCTGCCGGGATGCTGCTGCATCGCATGAAGACTCAAGGTATAAATATAGTCTTTCAAAGCAGAGCCAGCTCTAGTAGTGCTACGAAAAAAGGAACCGTTGAAGTGTATGCAGTACGTTCGGATATCATTTCAGTATTTGCTGCATTCAAATCTTCGATTGGTATAATATGTTTGGTATTGGTTGTCTCTGAAGCTTGGAAACCTGCCTGAGTAAGTGCACCCTGTTCACTAGCTATATCCCATATAATCTCAAATTATTAATGGCAATGAGCATTATTGTAGCTTGAAGATACGAGTAAGCTTGCCCAAAAAAGTTTAGCTATTTTACTTGATACGATGTAATAACGCAACCAGGGTGGTTTCGCCACCAGCGTTTTACGGCAGCATTGTAGTAAGTGCTTAGTGGTAGCATGAAGGCAGTATCAAAACGTTGTACTTTCTTACGTGGTGAAATGGGACATGAAATAAAAGAGTATACGAAAAAGGCATTGGGCTTTGAGCACGACTTTGGATCAGAAAAATGTTGGGCTTTCTAGGAAGCCCTAGAGCAGGCGAAATCAGAACTTTGATGCCCTGTATCCTACAGGTAAGCCTACAATGCAGTTCAACAGTGCAAAAACTACTTAAGAAGTTTGTGAGGGTTATGAAAGACGACGTTTTGTTACTGAGTGAGCCATACCACAGTGAAAGTTGTACATCATGGTGATGAAACTGCTATTGCCGCCATCTGGGTTCGGAACAATAATTTCCAGGTGGTGCTCAGGGATCGTGCTACCCCTGCTATTTTGCGGTGCTCCTTCAAAACCTCCGCTTGGGGCCCTTGGCCCGGTAAGCCCACCAAAGAGGGGTCGTGCGCCACTCGCTTTGCCAGTGGGCCCCAAATGAGGTCGCCAAGCGAGAATGCGACCGAGTCGGAAGGTTCGCACCGGCCCAACCTTTGATTTAATTTCGTGGAGAACCAAACCCTACCTAACCCTGGGGGATCGCTTGCCTGGCACTTTTTCTTCCCCTCTCCCCTCCCGTTAGGAAAGGGACCCCCAGCTTGAAGGCGCTTCAAGGCATAAAAAACGAGGCCTGGCCCGAAGTAATGGGTTAAATGGTTCCAAGCTGGGTTCTCAGGTTGACAGGAGAGGTGTTTAGTGGGTAGTCCAGTCGCCTTCTTGCGAGCATGGGAGCCCCACACTCTGTGCATAAATAACATTCACCTCCCTACCACAAAAAACAAACATCAAAATTTTCGCCATGAAAGGTCGGACGCAAGAAGAACATCTACTGAAAGAGGTGCATTTGTGGATCAGCTGGAGGATATTTCGTACCACCGATGATGATTTTTCGAAGAATTAAGATGAAAATTGAATCAATGGATGGTGCACCACCGGGGTCAATATATGCTTGTAATTCATCAGGCTGGATGAAAATGCTTTAGCTCATGCTAAGCTTTCTGCTAAAGATCCTGCTCTTCTGATACTGGACGGCCATCTATCTCATACCAAGAACTTAGAGTTCATATTAAAAGCCCGAGAACCACCGCACTGCACACACAAAATGCGTGTACCATAAACAAGCGCTCGAAATTTGGATGAACAATAATCCAGCACGCGTTGTTTTTAATTTTCAAATAAGCAAAATTTGTTCGGAAGCATACATGAGAGCTGCTGTTTCTTTAAATATGATCAAAGTATTTGAAAAATGCGGTATAGCAGCACATTTTTACCGATGTCGACTTTGCGGCCGAAACTACTGAGCAAGATGAAATCGAAATTGTAGGGCTCTTTGTCTACTAGTACAGCACCTAAAGCAGTTGAAAACAACTCATCACCTATTCAACTGCCACATCATTGTATTACAGTAGCCAGCAAAAATTTAAACGAAATAATATCGCGACCAGATACTCCACATTTGCGTCCTATATCAGCAACAGAACCCATTCAAGGTCCCAAATCACCTGAAGGATACTCGCCTCTCAACGTAACTTTTCATATTACTCCACCGTTGCACGAAGAAGCTGATATATCATCTTTTCCACTGTAAGCAGCTAGTGGTATTGAATCGTTGCACCATTCGGTATCACCGATTCCATCTACATCGTTCGGGACTCCACCACGCGAAATTTAAGCGTTCCCAAAAATAGCAGGAATAAGGGCAACAGTTAAGAGAGTACGAGGGAAAAGTGGTATACTTACAAGCACGCCGTATAAAAACCTCTTGGAGGAAGAAAGAAAAATAACAATTGACAATCATATAAAAAAAATTGAACGGATGAATACAAAAGCCAAAAAATCAACAAAAACCAGGAAACGAGAATCAGAAGGGATAAAGAACCACGAAAACGTAAAATTCAAGAAAAAAATAGAATAAGGAAAAGGGACATATTAGAATCTTCTTCTGAAGATGATGAAGATGACACGGAATTTTTGTTCTGCTGTTAGAAATATTCCAAGGATAATGGAGGCCAAGGGTGGACTAGATGCTGTAATTGTTTGAGGTGGGGGCATGTTGCACGTTCAGGAGTAGATCTCGATGACGCTGAAGGCTTCATGTGTGACTTTTGTGCCGAAAACCGCTTTCGCTCAAGTAGAAAACATTTGAGTTCGTAAACTACACTCTCAATCAAAGGAATCAGAAAATGCGCTGATGCAAATGTTGATGCTGATGCAGCAAGAGCAGCGACAACAGTTATCCAATTTAACTCCGAAGCTAAATGAACAGACATCCAGTTTAGCTGTGAAGCTTAATGAACAATCAGCGCAGCTAAATGAACAGACATCCAGTTTTGCTGTGAAGCTTAATGAACAATCAGTGAAGCTAGACCAACAAGTGTTCGGAATCAAGGCAGACATCACACAGAAGCTGGAAAAACAGTCAACCGAAATAAAAGCGGAACTCAGTAGTCTCAACTGCCAAATTAAATGCGTTGAGGAAAAGGTATACCAGGTAGAGGAGAGAATAAACCTTGAGATCAGCCAGGTCGAGGAGAGAATCAACTATGAGATGGAAAAAGTGAAAAAGGACTTGGAAGCAGTGAAGGCAGTAGTATCCCCCTCACCAGCCCCACTTATAACCGCAGCGCAAAGCTCATCTAGAAATGTGCAAGCACCAATATTCGACGGGCAAACGGTCTGGAGTATTTACAAGATCCAGTTTGAAGCCGCCGCTTGGATAAATCAGTGGAATGAGCAGGAACGAGCAACTGCATTAATTCTTGCCATAAGAGATCCAGCTGCTGAGCTTTTGCAGACTATCCCCGTTGATTTACACTCGAACCCGATTGCTATATTGAATGCGCTCGACATGCGTTATGGAAGCGCCCATCTGAAGCAGATTTATCGGTCACAGCTACGGCATTGGATGCAGAAGTCTGGCGAAACCTTACAGCAGCTAGCCCAAGACATTGAGCGCCTGGCACTTTTGGCTTATCCAGCTTACGACCCAGAACATCGAGATGACGCAGCAACAGAAGCATTCATCAGCGCCTTAGAGGACAAGAAATTGCAACAAGCCATGCGTTTAGCTCAAAAGCAAACGGTTAAGGACGCATTGGTTTATAGTCTGAACTTTGAGGCAGCGAAAAATTAGACTAGTACCACTGCCCGGGTCCGTGAAGTAGTGGCAGACGAGTGCAGTTATAAGCGCGTGGAAAACGAGTGAGAGCCGCAGTTGAATGGTGTGCCTAGATGCTGGGATTGCGGAGAGAAGGGGCATCTGCAAAGAGACTGCAAGAAGCGGAGAAAACGGAGCTATTGTCCAGGATGGTGGAGATCCAGACCGTGTCAGGAGCCTAGAATGGAGGCCCATCAAACTGCAAGGGCCAACTTCGTAGGGCGAACTTTGGCTAGGAGGATCGACATCCCCAGCACCCCCATCACCGTGCCAAGGCAACATCGTGGACAAGCAGACAGATGCCTACCTGGTCAAGTTGATGAAGAACATTGCACCATAACAAACGACACTAGTGCAACCCGATGGACGATCCGACCAGACCTAGTGAGGCCCCAACTACTTCACAAGGGCAGAGTTCATGGAAATGCTGACGCCCTATCTCGTTATCCATGTCCAGCTAACTGCAAACATTGCCGGCGGATTGAGGAAAAGGAGCCGCCCGTTGATCTGCGAGTGATAACGGCCGAATTCGATGAAGGTTGGTCAGCGGAGGAGATTCGAAATGCCCAGTTAGCCGATGAAGACATCGGACCATTGCTCGTATGGAAGGAGACGACTGGGCGGCCTGAGTGGAAGGACGTTTCAATGCATGGCGCAACCCTGAAAAGCTATTGGGCACATTGGAACTGCCTACAGGTGGAGGGCGGCATACTCAAGCGAAAATGGCAAACGGCGAATGGCAGCTCCTATAGGATGCAAACTTTACTACCCAAAAGCCGAATCCACAATGTGGTTAAGGTATTGCATGACGGATCCTCGGGAGGCCACCTTGGTGTTAACAAGACCTTAGCGAAATTGCGGGAAAGGTTCTACTGGCTCCACGTACGGTGTACCTTGCGAACTACATTCAGATCAAGGCCGAAACTTTGAGTCACTAGTTTTTAGCAAAATGTGCGAGGTGCTGGGAATACGGAAAACGAGCACAACACCGCTGCATCCCCAATCCGATGGAATGGTCGAACGTTTCAACGGCACGCTCAATAAACACCTGGCCAAAATGGTTGACGAGAACCAAAGGGACTGGAACCGACATATCCCGCTATTTTTGATGGCATACAGAGCTGCCGAACATGCATCGATGGGCCAAGCCCCAGCCAAAGTCATTTTTGGAAGACTATTCGTCTACCAGCCGATATAAAGTTCGGAACACCCCCTGAGAAACCCCAAACGATCTCGGAGTACGCAAGTGATCTAAGACAACGGTTGAACCAGATACATCGGACAGTGCGAAAACACCTCGAATCGGCTACTGACCGCATGAAGAACAGGTATGATCTAAGGGCTAATTCTAGTGGCTTCCAGCAAGATGACTTGGTGTGGCTATATAACCCGCAACGGCGAAAGTGTAAGTCTCCAAAGTTGCAACATGATTGGGAGGAACCATACCAAGCTACAAAGCGAATCAACGACGTCGTATACCGAATACAGGAACATCGTAAGCCGAGAGCTAAAATGAAAATCGTGCATCTGGACCGTCTTGCCCCATATTACACCCAGGGAGAATTGACTACAAATAGCGACACATCTTTTCGGGGCGTAAAGAACTGAGGTGGGGGCAGTGTTACATGTACAAATAATTCTGCGAGCTACTGTCGCAATTGTTTTCACAACAATTAAGAACATCAACAAAACGAATTTACTCGAAACCACGAGAACCTAACAAGCATGAACAACATCTGAAAGTGAGTCACTGCTCCATTCATTATCAATTTCATGAAATTTGTTTCTAGGCACTTTTCATATCTATTTTCGATTCGGGGGATCATTTTGTACCACTTTCCCTTACTTTCTTATTAAATTAGAAATAAAAGTTAAATGATATTTAAAGATTTTTGAGTAGAAAAAATGTGGTGTTTATGCTCGAGAATGTTTTTCGAGCAGTTTGCCAAGGCGACTGCTCGATTGCTACAAGAGACAGCACTCATTCAACGATTGGCAATACTCTTTTATGGGAATTTCACAAATAGCCAGTGGTTCATCTCGGATGTGAGACTGTGGTTAAATGTTAGGCATGACATGTATCTTCTCGATGACCGGTGGTACGCGACTGGAATTCATGCGGGTGACCTTGTTTTCCGCTCAACTACACGTATGGTTCGCAAACACTAGCTCATTTCCCATTCTGCGCCGACCGTCGTTTTGCCCCGAACTCCCTTAAGTACTCATAAATTAAGACTCATCTTATTTTATATTATAAAATGAGAAAAAAGAGCTAAGACCAAATTTACTAAACGCCTAATCTTACTATCAAATTCACCTTCAGAAGAATATTTCAATTTCTAACTTATTTAGATAAATTCACTGTGTTCCATTTCTTCGTAATGCATAAATTGCACTTTGATCTGATAAATTTTGTTTAAAAATTCAAAAAATTGATTCACTCATAAAATAAGCTATAAAGGCGGTATACAAATTAAATACAAGCATTAGTAAAATCCATTGTGGATTAGCGATTATAAAAAAGTATTGTCTATGTTGATTTCATGTTCACTTACTAGGTAAAACTAATATCGTGGTGGTAAATTGCATCAACTTCAAACGCCATACCTACCCTTCCTACATGTATTTTACAATATATTGTTCATTCCATATCGTGGGTTACATTCATTGCATCAAATAAATTAAATCAAAATGAATGTGGACAACCTTATCAATGGTCGGTTCATTTACGCGTAATGCACCTACATATTATATTTTCAACGATATTAATTACAGGATAAGTATCCACGCTTTTCGCACGAAATGCAACAGTTATCGACAGGGAGGAGTTTTCAATGGTTCAAAGGAAAATAGACAGCACGCTCGTTTCCGCTTCGCTGATCATAAATATCAATTAATTTTCATTTCGTGGGATGTAATTTACTTTTCTTTTAATCAATTTCTTTGTAGGAAAGCGTCAAAGCTTTTGCGTATCTAAGAGAGATATTAAGTTGGGAAGGGTTCAATTTGCTTTTACTTTCTCCTACACATTTTCCTATCAGGACACAAAAATGTTGAGCCCATTTGGAAACACGCTATTCAATTCTACTTCAATCCAGCTTCTCAAATGACGGCACTTGCAGGTTTATTTACAACACGTTTTTGAATTTCTCAGAAAGGTATCCTGAAAGGGGATTCAATTTCTTACAACCCATTCAACGCCAAAATAAAATTCAATGCAAGTGGGATTTCATTGTTTATTTCACATCGATTTATCGGCGACTATTTCTAGTTTTGTCACGAAAACGGAAGAAATTATTCAGCAGTTAATAAAACCAAAATACCCGCTTCCGAAACTTTTTAGGCGCCACTTAAAGGGAAGCATTCGTGATAAGAGCCAATAAAAAGCGTCTCCGAATCAATAAACCCAAATGTCGCTACCACCTGAACGATAGCATTTGCGGAGCCCATTATTAAGTTTCCCGAATGAAATAATCACACCGTAGAATAGGATATTCACAAATCCGTAAATGTTTTCACTACCCTTCGTCACGACATAGCGAGCCAGCTTGCCAGCAATCAATCCTGATTGTTCAGCCGGCTGAATTCTATTATGGTTTGATGGCAAAGCAGCTGTTGTCCTTAATGTATTTCGGCAACGAGCGATCACTGGATAATCCTATCGGAAGGAGGATGCTATTAAGAAAATTGTTTGAAATGATGATTTATTATTCTGAACACTAAAGATTAAATTAAGGATTTAGGGGCTGGCTACGGAGTTAAATTCCCTAAACTGTGGATGAAAATAGCCCTTTGTGAGATTGAAAAATGCGCAAGACTCGTTGCTAACAAGCAAATTAACCTATTGTTTCTTTTAGCGTTGCTGAGTGCGTTTTTGCATGATTTGGAAGATTTATGGTTAATCACCTTTTGTTTTATCCTTGAAGGATGGTAAGAAGAAAGTCAATTGTGATTTGATTTCATATTGCTAGCCTACTCTTATTGCAATTAATCACAACTTCAATTTTTTTTTTTATCAATAGACTACAAATTTTCTTGCTCCGTAACTCCGAAATAAAAACCGACACTTTGTACTGCAGAGCGATGTGTAAATAATTGTTCTATCAATTACACCTTTCATCAGTAAATTCCAAGCAAATGATTTTCTCTATTTTCTCATTTTTCTTCCACAGCTACAACTTCTAGCCGAAAACTTTAGTCTTAACTTCAGTCCAGCTATTGCATCTGACACTGCCGAGTACATTTGTCTTGTCAATGACAGGCACATACCAGAAGCTATAATTGATTTAGTAGTACAGGGTAAGTAAATAATATATCAACTAAATACCACACACACCAAACATATATTGTATTTTGCACCTACTGTACGTATCCGTTTCATTTTCCGACAGTAATTTCAACATATGAGGTGTATATGTGAAATGCTGTATCATCTTCCGTTCTTCCATTATTTTCACATTAAATTCTTGGCCTTCCGGCAAGGATACACGTTCAGGAAAAATAATTATTTTCATCTAGAAACTTTCAAAGAAGGAATTTCAGTTGAGCTTTAACCGTAACTAACAAATGTTTGCACATGTTCATTCACAAACTTTGTATGCCCTAGTAAAAGGCTTAAATATGCTTAAATTTGTTATTTTTAGTGTTGTACTATTTCACAAAACCCTATTGAAATTGAGACATTTCTGTCCATTTATAACAGGTCACAGCAGTTTTTGTCCAAAACCATGGCAGCTACAGACAACGAATTTGGTGGTTGGGTCGGAGGTTATGATCTCTTGAAAATTCGGCTGTCAAAAAATATTCAAAGGTCATTAAGGAGACTGACTCTATATATATATGTTAGCTGTTGTTTAAAGAAAATTTTTTGAAAGAGAATCGGTCAAACAAGGTATCAAATAAAAGATTTTGACGAGTGATTACCAAAGCAAGT
Source organism: Odontomyia ornata (assembly GCA_963969285.1). NCBI lineage: Eukaryota > Metazoa > Arthropoda > Insecta > Diptera > Stratiomyidae > Odontomyia > Odontomyia ornata. The sequence continues at coordinate 331,290,165 of OZ017739.1, forward strand.
CTTAAAACTGTGTTAGGGTTCGGAGCGAGAGGAGATATTTACAAAAACCCCACCCCTCCGTTTTTGATCAGCGACATGTGATCCGAAAAACGTGAAAATAATTATGGAAGTATTTTTTTATCAGTCTAATAGCAACAAATTGTAATGCGTAGTTTTATTCTGACCAATATTTAGAAATCAGCGGCAAGCAAAAACAACTATTAATGGTTCAAAAAATATTGAAAACCAGCTAAGATTGTTAACAAATGTCGAAAAACCATTAAGACAATACTCATTTATGCAAACGCAAACTGTCCATTATGCTCGCTTGTTTTGAGACTCAAATAAAAAAAAATAATTTTTAAATTCAATTCTAGACAAAAAACCTTTATAGGAAAAATTAAACCACCTTCAAAATGCCCTAAAACGGACGATAAAATTTTAAGAATGGTAACTAATCAGTTTTTACCTGCTTTAATTTAGTTTATTTTAGTTAAAAAGGGAAGGCTACCTACATTGCACTAATTTGCTAATGGTACCGAAAATTTAATTTCATCCTTTTAAAGGCATTTGGAAACCGGTTTTCTCTTTTCCCCAAAGGCTTTTTGATTTAATGATTTTTAGTGGTGAAATTTTTTTTTTGTGTTTGGGAGGTGAACGCGATTCACGCATTGAGTATGGGGCTCCCATGCTAGCGAGTGACTAGACTAGCCACAAAACACGTCCAATGTCAACCCAAGAACCCAGCCTTAAACCGTTTAATGTCTCCGGCTGCTGTGAGTCTCTTTCATCATTTAGGAATGCATGAACATAATGTGCCACCGGGTTCCATTTCTTAACCGATCCAAGAATCACCGCAACTGTACTAACCGGCGAGAGCGCTTCTGTCTCCCTGTAGAGATTCCGCTGCAACCTGTTCAATTTTTTGCCTGCAAGAAATGTTCGGCAAACCTCGTCTTTGTTTGTTAGGTGAAACCGAGAAATGGAGGATCGTGATTTACCAATCCTGGGAAAGTAAGACTGAAAACATCACCTCTTACTCAAAAACTGAATTCGATAAAAGTTAGTTGCTCCATGTTTTCGATTTAGCCGCGGTCTAAGGCGTGTGGTCCAACTTTGCTTGGGGCAACTCACACAAGACTGCTGCCAATCGTTGAGCCGCTGCTGTCTCTCTATGCAGACAACCGCCTCCCTCGCATCTTTATTTCGACGCAGGTGAATAGCGCGGCGCTCTCTTATAAGAGGGGCGACAGTTATCATGCTCGCAATAGATCGCGCTACCAAATCAGAGACTGCCAGACATGAAGATGCAATTTTCAGTGCTCGTCTTCTCTGTACCTATGCCTATGAAGCGTTTTCAGTGCACCTCCTTACTGAGAGCATTGCCCCTCATTTCTACTCTGTATAGTAGCACTGACCGCACAGCACTCATCATGAGGAACTTGTTTGATGAGTTCGGTCTCCCTAAGTTGGCCAGAAATCGACTCAGAGCCGATACGCCCGAAACAGCTTTCTCAGCCACTGTCCTTATTTGCTCAAAGAAACTCATCTTCAAGTTTATCAGTAGCCCTAGGTACTTCACCGCTGACTTCGATTCGATTAGTATGTCTCCAATACTGATGATCCTTTCTCTTGGGACTAGCTTTTTTATCCAGATGACCACTTTGGTTTTCTCCAGTGCTAAACTGAACACTCGGGCAGCTATCCAGTCTCTCACTTGGCGCACTAGCATACCAAGCCTAAAATGCAGTCGTTCAACAGTACCACCGGTAATAAGAGCTACCACATTATCCGCATTGCCGATCAAGCACGACTCATCTGGCATCTATAGTTTCAGTAGCCCATCGCAACATACGTTCCACAGGTCTGGATCAAGGATAGATCCCTGGGTAACACCAAACGTAACTTCCATTTTTCTTTGACCTTGTGTCGTGTCGTAAAGCAAGCTTCGGTCCTTTAAGTAGTCCCTCAGAAGTCGCTTTAGATACTTTGGAACTTTAAAAGGGTTCTCCAACGTATCCAAAAAAGCCACCTATCTAGTGAAGTTGAAGACATTCCTAACGTCGAGTGTCATCAACTGGATGATCCATCACTTAGTGTGGCTATATTTCTCTGCCTTTTGGGCCGCAATCACCACCTTTGCAACCACATCAATGGTGGAGCGTCCTGCTTTTAAGTTGTACTACCGAGGAGATATAACCCCAGCTGCACGACTCACGTCAATGAGTCTTTCCATGATGGGCACCTTATCAGCAGCTAGCGCTTTCCCAGCAGTACCTAGCATGCATAACGGACGGCGGGCACACGATGATCCGGGATTTCCCTTCCGCTTATTGACCAGCACAAGCCTTGCCACCTTCCATTCTACCGGGAAAACTCCGTTGTGTAAGCAAGCGTTGAATGTGCTGAGCAGCATATCAGGATAATCGTGATAGACAAGTTGCAGCACCTCAGCTGGAACACCATCTGGACCTGGAGCCTTCGTCACTTTCATTGAAAAGAGTGCTTTTTCCAGTTCCGGCTGTGTGAATAGTGCGGTGCCATTGTGGGCAGCGTCAACATGGACGGACTGGGTGGGCAAGAGTGCCCGCACTATCTTGTCCATCTTTCCCGCATCATGTATGCAAGACGTCCGTAAGGTACCAAGCTTCCGCATAACTTTCACGTTTTTCACTAGACTTTGCCAGCAGCGAGCCTTGCTGTTGTTAATCATTTTGCGAAGGCATTTTCTGACCGACATATATGCTGCTACCCGGTTGCATGCCTCGCCACGTCATAGTTAATTTCATCGTATCTTGAGCAGTCAGTTCTTCTGTCCCCTTCGGAATCACTCTGTAGTGGAGCCCTACCATTAGTACCTCATAAACCTCTCAACGTTCCTTCTTTTAATGTTCCACTCGATTGGGGACGGTCGAAATCTGAGACGTTGGGAGGCGACATTACTGCTCGCAACTAGAATGCACTTATGATGACTGACTGAGTAGTACTCCAATTTCCAATTGTGTATCCTCCATACTAAGGACTCCGAGGCAAATTTCACGTTCGGTATGGTTCCTTGGCAGCCAATACAGTGGAAAGTCGGCGTATTTCCGGTATCTAGCATGACAAGAGACATCCTATCCGCAATTACTAGGCATTGTTTTCCCCGCGGATATGTTTGAGGTATGCTCCAATAGAATGCTTTACCGTTGAAGTGTCCTCCAACAAGCACCTTGCTGTCTGGGTTCGGGATAGCACCTTCCAAGGCATTATGTTTGGCTTGGAAAGATGCTATCGGTTTGTTTGGCGTTAGATGCATACTAAAGAACTTAGCCCCTGAGCACCAAACTCACACGAAACCATTCCCCCATCCACAGCTCTCCGCCTGAGAATCACTGCTCTGAATCCAGATGGTGGCAGTACCAGTTTTGTCAGGATACCATGATGCAGAACTTTTATTGTGGTGTAGCCTACTCAGCATTAAAACATTAATTTTCATGTCCCTCACAAATTGCTCAAGGAGGTTTTGGGCGGTTGCGTTGCAAAGTGGGTCTCTACCTGAAGGAACCGGGTCATCAAAGTTCTGGTTTTGCCTTGGCTAGGGCTTCCCGACATTTCGCTGATCCCATCACAGGCCCCAGATCCGGTCTTGGATCAGCATCCTTGAAAAGAATACAGTGTACCTCCTTGTACACTCTTTTCGTTTCTATCCCATTTCACCACATTCATAACATATGAAACTCCTATTGGGTCTTTGGTCTACCTTCTTCTACCCCGGCCAGGTCCATGGCGTAATTGTTCGAGTGTGGCTATAGTTGCGCTTTCTTCAAGGGCTTTTTTTTTTACTGCGATGCAAAATGCTTCTTTATTGTCGGCCTATGCTCCGCATTTGACCAGTATGTGGCCCCATCGCGTTGATCGCACTGCTCCAGTGGCAGTGTTGGTGTCTTCGGGTCTTACATTTCACTTCATATCCTGCAGCACTTCTGCATAGTTTTGGCCATCTTGGTGTTTAACAAGCAGTGCCTGCTGCCGGGATCTTTGTCGGAGCTTCTTTCTTTCCTGTTTCTTATCAAATCTTTTCCGTGTAGGGCGTCCGCGCGAAATTAATTTTTTGGCACTTTTTGAAGGAATTTCTTGGCGGCTGTCTTTGCTCTTTTTTCAGCACTATCTTCAATCCCTTAATCAGCGTTCGCGCCCATTAAGTGCCTCTTGTTTTCTTCTTTTATACCGATCCTTTGGGCTAGACACTAGTTTTTAATTTATCTTTAATGGTGGAACTATCTGCCCGAGCCTTTTAGGCTTAGCCTTCAGCGCTTCTTTAGCATTCTGCTCTTCTTTGACCTTCTGATCCTCTTTGGCTTTTAACCAACTCCTCCGGTAATGTCCAAAGTGGTCTACAGTTTGAGCTCTTCTAATTCAAGGAGTCAATTTTTTACTCCTCTGCTGATTTTTGGGTAGTCACATGCAGATTTCGTTCTTTTTTTAACGTCTCCTGGGTTTGAATTAACGTTTTTTCTTCATGTCATGGGGTGGCAATTATACTTTCATTCACCTCTCTTTGGAAAGGTTATTGGCTTCCATTTCCAAGTACAGTACTTCCGAAGCTGGTGGTGAAATCACACAAGGTGCTTTATTCAACTGGTCACTCCTCACTTTTTCCACCGTGGTCAGTTTGAGGACCAAGATGATTCATTATTACCTTGAGATTCAAGACCCTTGCTTTGGTCACTTCCGCGGTGATCACTGAAGCTACGATCGAGTTCTCGATGTCCTTTATATTTTCCTCCACCACTCGAACATCTGGTGCGTCCTGCAGATATTCCCGCTCTTCGTTTTCAGGACGTTCTGGCATTTGCATTGCAACATCTTTGTTCGTGGTATAGTCATAGTTGTTTTAGCAGAGCAGGGATCATACGAGGGTTGGCACAAGCAATTATGAGGACAAGTGCTCAGAGCCAAGCTAGCGTTAATCGGTAATCCATTTAATTTGGTTGTTATACAAGTTAAGCCAAGTGGTAGCATATGCGGACGGCATCCACATTTTTTCACTTTCACTAACAACTTTCCCTGAAACTCGACAGCAAAGCGGAACTTAGAGTTCTACAAGAAAATGATAACAAATCAAAGTTCATAACGCTGTTAAGGAAAAATAGTTCAAATATGTAAAATATCACACTTGCCGAATACAATCTCGAAAGTGTGAGCGAATTTATGTATTTAGGCACCAAAATTACTCGAAATGCTAATGAATGAAACAAAATACGTTGAAGAATGTAGCTTGCAAATAACATTTTTTATTCAGTTTTGACGATTTTGAAGACCAGTTGCATACACAGGAAAGCAAAGCTCTTAGTATACAAATCTATGTTAACAACTATGTTATGCAATGGATGTGGAGCGTGGACGCTAATCCAAGCATCTGCAGTGAAATTAGACGAGGGCCATTGGCGAATTCAATGCAACCATAAGCTGTATGAATTTTTGGACGACCCGGAGGTTGTAACAGTTGTAAGACTTTAGAAACTGCAATGGGCTAGCCATGTGAATTGTATGGATGAACAACGGATATCCAAAAGGATATTCGTTGCGAGACCTGAAGGGCGGAGACCATTTGGGAAACTGAGGAAATTCTGGTCTGATCCGGTCGATGAAGACAGTTCCATCCTGCTTGGATTTAAAAATCGCAGGACGCGTTCAATGGACTGAGACAGTTGGAGATGCTATTTGCAGGAAGCGAAGGCCCAAAAGGGGCTGTAGTGCTGCAAAGAAGAAGGATTTTATTAATTGCCATTAGATCCTGCTGAAACTTCAATGATTGATTAGTCTTACAATTAGCCATTTAGATATTAATCATTTCATTGGATTTAAAGGCACCGCCACTGTTTCATTCAAGAAAATTTGAAATGGATAAATGATACTTTTTCTAATAAAGTATAGCGAATTGAACTTCTGAATTATTTGCCATTGTTGTACCCATAAAGAACTACATCCATGAATTTTTTCAGATTTTTCGGTGTAAATCACAAATCGCGAGGGGATGGATACAATTTTTTACCGCTTGACCTGCCAACACTGTTATTGATTTTGCAATTCAAATAAGTGATACTGAAATATCCTGTTAAGGCTTTTCATTCTATACCTTACTTGAGTACCTTTGGTGAAAAAATTAAGGGGCCACATCCTTATATGGGGAGGCCCCCCTTTAAAACCTCTGAATTTTTCTTTTTGTTTTTTTTTTTGCCCATGGGACTTTCAGTAACAAGAGACTTCTGAACTGCTCACAAAATGTTTTTTTTCAATTTTTATGCACATTAGAAGCAAAAATGCAGAGTTGCGTAGAAGCAACGTTGGGAATCTGGGTCCTATAATAAAAATAATTTTTTATACTCCTGAAAATGTATTTTGTTAATTATATAGCATCCCATGTAAAAAATCATCAATATATTGTGCTTATTGTACAAACAGAGTGAGCCTAATACAAACAAAAATGAATTTATAAGTAAAAAAATCTAATTTTAACTTTTTTATGAAAATCAATTAAGTATTTTTGATGTAAATGAACGCCACACTTATCACATATAAAAATGTCTGACTCTTGCACTGAGCACATCTTCTTCGTTGCTTGCCTGCACTTTCAGCAATAACGTGTGCGATATTGTCATACCGAGCATCGGGGTCCATATTAGTTAGGGGCTAAGTCCTTCCTGTTTTTTTCGGCATACTTCCATATTTTTCATATTATGGACGACTGATCTTGTAAACGTCGATAAATTGTCCGTGTATCCACCTTGCCTGGCGAATAGCCAGGCATTATTCATGCAGGTATTTAACAGGTAGCTGAATAATGAAAGATGCAATTTTTTACCACAAATGTGAATTCGGTACAAAGATACATTTTCGTCCAGCCGATCTTCTCCGCCCATGTACTTATTGTACATAGTGAAAACAACAGGAATGGGAGCTGAAACCTTTTTCTCCGCTCCGGAATATTTTTCCACATTCTTTTGAGGAAAAATACCAAATTCATTGGAAGCTATTGAAATAACTCCATTGTCAATCCAACTTAAAAGAATTATGTTATTTTTGCCATCCAAAAAATGCTCTTGTCAACCTCTTGGTTTTTTCTTAGAAACTTTAATTCAAGATATTGGGCAGTTTCCTAGCCTATTGGCTCCAATGGTTCCTATTGCTGAATGCCCCCTTTTCCCTTTTCCCTCTATTAGTCTCAGTGAAGAAGGTGTCAAAGTAGAGTGACAGTTTCTGTCCAGTATATTCGCTTCTCATCTTATCTGAAAATGTTAGCACAACTTCTCAAATTCAGCTTCATACTTAGCAGCTATTTCGTCCTCTGTTTTACCTTGGTAAAAATCCACAGTGTACACGCAGCCCAATGAAGATGCAGCAGTTCAAGCTTTATAGCCCCAACGGAATGGCTTGCCACGTATAAATTGCTTTGTTGGATGTCTACCATAATATGGTACCATAGATTCGTCAATTAAAATGCTGCTAGTTCTAAAAGCTTTTCCAAAAGTTAAAATTTTTTTATTGAAGCCGCCTAAGCGTGGTCGTATTTTGGAAAACTTGTCTCTTTTAGATATTGGAGTGTTATCTGTGAGATGGATATACTTCATTATCTCATCAAAGCAATTGCGGTGCATTGAGTTTATGATGAGCTCATTTCTTGAGTCTGATTCATTAAACCAATACAATCTGCATCGTGAAGAAGAATTCCTATGAATACTTTCATTTCGTCTATTTAAATTGAAAACTGGTGGTCTTATCTTTGCTGTCCATATTTGATAGATTCATTTGATAAAAGTTGAATCAAGTCCTCATCGAGAAACAATTGGAAGATTTCAAATGGACTTTTGGAAATATCGGCAACAGTAGATTTATATAAAGTTGGCTGACTTTCTTTCTTCTTCAATAAATCTTCGCACTTCCAGTTCCTATATTTCTTCTTCTTTTCTTTTTTATCATCTTGAATAGGTTTTGTTGTGTTAACTATTACTGAAGAAGTCATTTGTCTTCCAGATGAATTTTGAAGTTGGACATCTTTCTCTGTTCCCGAATCTTCATCAGTTATACCTTCGTTATCTGGAGGTTATATGTACACAGTTGTGTGTTTTTCAGATTCAATCATAATTGAACCTGGATTTAGGTTTTCTTCATTCATTTCATCTTCAGCCAGAGGCTTTTCAAGCTCCTCCAAAATTTTGTCGAGTGTAAGTGGTCTGGAATCAAATGTATTACCGCGTCAATACATTTATATTTGAAAACTAGTACGTAAAAGCTTGTTATTTGCGCAATATCGGGTACCCAATGCTGCGCAAATAAACATTCGATCATGACAATGAGATACTCTAACTATCTCTAAGCGAAGGCCCGAAAGGGGCTGTAGTGCTACGAAAAAAAAAGTTGCGCAAATGCAACGGGTTTTACAATAGGGGTGCCCAGCATTGTGTTACCGCAACATTTTCATGTTCCTTGAATTCAACAAAGAATGTTGTAGAAATTTCAAAGAAAACTGGTACAACTTTTAGTAGGGACTATGTAGTCACATCTAGTTTCACAAATTCGTTATAAAATATCAATGTGACAATAATATTATTTGCATCTTACCTCTCTTTGTTTGAGCTCATAGCAGAACGAAAAGTACTGATTTTCCAAATAGCGAAACAAAATAGAATTTGTAATGAAAAACACTTTTGAATTTCACTACCTAAACCATTGAACGGCTAAATTCAAACTGAGAATGAATCTGCACGTCTACGATACATAATAGAACAAGCCTGTTCAAACTTTTATACACACTTTTTGCGTTGCGTGAACGAAACACTAGGAACAAATGCATTAATATTGAGAAAAGTTTCTGTGGGGCAGTGACGGACGAACGCACGGTCAGGTATCGATTTTAATAGGGTATTGTACAAATTTATTTTTACAGAACCGTTAAAAATAAAATGTGGTTATCGTGTATTTGAACTTGCCGTAATTTTGGTTACGTTTCACTTACCTCGTTGCTTGTACAGTCTCAATGACTTATCAATACCACGAGTCGTTTCTGATATTTTCTTGAAAATTTATCATATCCATAGGGTTCAGGCTGCTTAAAACACCTTTCTCCCGGTATCACGTATTGCTGCTGTTGTGACCGTAAAAATTTGAATTGGCTTTAACTTTGTTTGTTAAAAGTGGAATATTATGCAATTTCCAGGATATATGCACCTATCACCATGAAATTTGCGAGTCTCCCTTAGATTTTAAGGATGAAAGTATGAAATTCACTAACTGTACTGCTGCTAGCAAAGTTTAAAAAATTTAGACTTTGAAGGTGATTGTCGCCCTTGTACAGATAAAGACTAACATCAATGAGTTTTTCAGATTTATCGGATCTAATCGTGAGGAGGGGACACTCACATTGAAATACCTGTTTTGTACTAGCTTGATAATTTTCTCACGCAGGTGTAAAGTGGATTTATTTATGATGGGAAAATATTTTGCAAATTTACTGAATTTATCTACGCATGTCAGAAATTTTTTATTTTTGAGTGTTATTATGTCCATATGAATTATTTGGATGAGATATTTGGGTATTAGAGTGCTCTGTACTGCGGATTTGTGCGGATGGCGATAGTACTTATACGTGTTACATACGGTGCAACTTGAGGTGTATTTTCTGATAAGCCTATTCATTCCGGGAAAGTAGTATTTTTCCATTGTTTGTTCTTTAAGCTACCTCCCTCTCTTTTTCTCGGGTTGCATAGTGCTCCTCGGTTTTGTTCAGAGATCTTTATAAGTAAGCGATAGGTCTATCTCACCCGATTTCATCTTGCGACAGGACAGCGCCGATTGCCTGATTAGATGCGTCCGTCATCAGTAAGTAGGGTTTTTCAAAGTCTTTAAATGTTAAAATTTCGGAGGAGGCAAGCATAGTTTTCAGATTATTAAAGGCCTCCATCTCCAGTTTGCTTTTTATATTGATTTGCCTTTACCTGGGGGTTCTCGCCTCGTATGAGGTTTATTAATTTGACAAATCTTCTATAGTAAGATATTAACCCAAGAAATGTTTTTAGATTTTTGAGGTTTCCAGGAACTTTCGTATCCTCATTGCCTCTTTGGTCCTGCGATCGGGTAGTATTCCGCCCCCAAAGATTACATAACCAAGGAATTCCACTTCAGTTTTCATGGAGGTTGACTTTTCTAAATCAATTGTGAGGCTGGCAGCAGCCAAAGCAGACAGAACGGTTTCTAGGTTTGATAAGTGTTCCTCTTCAGTGCCTTCTGCGATAATGATATCCTCAACGTAGACGTAACAGGATTTCCTTTTGTGTGGCCTTAACACTTCGTCTATCATTCTTTGAAACACCGCCGGAGCGTTCCTTAGTCCAAAGTGTAGTCTGACGAACTCGTGTTTGTCAAATCATTTGAGGCCTGGCCTGGCCGTCAAATGATTTGAGCCCTGGCAAAACGAAAAAAATCCTAAATCTTGTTATTTCCCAGGCACTGAAAAAAGGCTCCGCTAACTTTGAGAGTAATTGGAATGTTACCAGCCGCTGATTGAATAGTGAATAGTTACCTCACAGGCTTGAAATTTCGGGGCAGTTCGGATGAAATAAAGTTTTTGTTGGTACCGGTACCTATTAAGAATTTTAACACTTGGCCTATTTTAGGTGGTGTATTCTTTGTAAAGACGCTAGAGAGGTGTCCTCCATAATATTCAGTTCAGATTCAGCATAGTAGTCTGCGAAGTCGCCGGGCAGATTATTATCTTCAATTTCATGTTCATCAACATGGTTTTGAGAATCAAACTCCTTACTGCTACTTTAGAGATTAAAGAGGCGATGAAATTTATTTATTGCCTGGGAGGACTCTCCATACCTTTTTCTGGCTCCATATTAGATGGTCTGGTGATATAATGCACTCTTCTTGTTTGAATCGACTGATCAACCTCCATCGGAATCGGAGGTTATGGCTGAGTCGGCCTTGGGGTCAATTGATTTTTGGTTCTGTGAATCGTAATTTATATTGTAGGCTTCGTTTCTGTCTATTGTATCCAATGTGAGTCGACGCACACCATGAGTTTGTAACCTCTGAGGTTTTCCATGCTTAAAATTGGTATTAAAATTTGAGTTAAAATGCGTGGGAACAACCTCACTATTTTTATTTTGGTGAAGTGGAGTGTTTCTTATGCAGACGTTTTGAAATTCCAGGCATGAAACACATGCCTCTGGCAGATTCCCAGGCTTCTGAATCATAAGTTTATCCGAGAGTTCACTATGCAAGCCTCTCATAAACGTACCCAGCGCGTAACTTCTATAATATTCGGTGAGGGTGATTAGAGTTTCTCGTGAGTGATCCTCAGTTTTCACGTCGTTAAGTACCAATGAAAGCTGATGATTAACTGAAGCATAAAATTCATCCACTGTCATACCACCCTGACGCTATTACAAAGCTGATGTTCTAAGACTCTTATATCGCGTTTGTCTGCATAGTGCAGTGGTAGACATTCCTTCATAGTTGACCAGTCTTGGTTGGAAATATTATATGAGATGAGTGCGGCGTTTGCAGGGCCACGCAATTTTTGCTTGATATGACGAAAAATCGCCTGTAAAAATGGTTTATCGCGGATGACTTGGCAGTCTTCCAGGATCATTTCGACGCTGTACACCCATGATAGGTATTGCACAGGGTTTCCTTCAAGTATGTTCAGATCTCCAACCGAGTCTGGCAACTTCCTTATAGGCTCTAGATCTGACTCTGTCATAGCACTGGGTAGGATTTCACGTATTCCTTTAGTGGTATTCACATCTCTACCCTCTATTTCCGTTACTTGCGTCTCGATTCTCCTCATATGTTCAATGTGAGCGTTAAACGCCCCGGTCAATTGCACTAAAATTTCCTGTACTGCTTCCATTTTCTTTTTTTTTTCAAACTAGGTGTGGAGTCACGCAAACTTTTGAAAAACCGAATTGCATAAATTTTCACTAAGAACAACACTAAAATTAAAAAAAAAATAAAAAAAAAAAATTGATCCGTTCCTACCGAATAATACACCACAATAATAATCGGTGAAAGTTGGTTTACACAACACAAGTAACTTTAATTTCCTTTTAAAGGTAATACTTTCACTGATATAAATTTGTAAGTAAAAAAATGAAGAGGTGACCCTATACACAAAAGAAAATTGTTTTCATTTTCTAGAATCACCTGCAGTGTCCTTTTTGGTTTAGGATTTTTGTTCAGTAACTTCTACTTTCTAGGTTAAGGCTAAAACGTTTTGAAAAATAAAAACTTTGTGGTAAAAAATATGAAAATGATTATATGTTTATAAATTCTGTTTTCGTATTTCCGCAGATGTTCCAGATCCGCCAGAGAGGCCTTTAATTGTAAGTTTTACATCACGTTCAGTGAATCTATCATGGGCACATTCGCAGCATGCACGCAATGCACCAGTAACACATTTTGTAATTGAAACAAGGTAAGCATAATAATTGATACTAGAAATAAGTCTCAAATGAAAATGTACTCCGTAAAAATCTTTTTTCGGCTTGATTTTTCCTCAAAAATGTATAAACATTGTATCTAAGTTAATCGAAAATTTCTCAAATGTTTTATTGTGAGTCTAGTCTTTAAGAATTCAAATCGTTCATTCTAAATTTAAACCTTCAGGGAGATTAGAGATTACTTTAAACCTCATGTTTGGCTAATTTCGATCTATGACTAAGTCTTATGTTGAGAATAATTCAATTCTTTCCTTTTGGATAAGCCTTTCTAACAATTCACATCATCAGCTAAGCGCATTTCATCCTTGCATCAAGCACTTGTTGCTACTTCAAAACTACTCCAGAATGGAGACACTTCAATTTTCAACTCTTCTTTCAAATCTCTCATACGTAGCATTTCACGAACATTCAACTTCTGCCAATTTGGGTCCTTAAAATCATAACCATACAAAAATTGACTAGATACTAAGTACTAGAAAGCTTTTTCGTAGGAAAAATTTCAATTAACGTTCAGAAAACTTCAAAACTCGTATAAATCTTCAGCATCTACCTAAGTGTACACTCTCTATAATTAAACCCTCCAAAATTAAAATTAATGGTACTGTACGAAAATGAAATTGTTACAGATTCTGGCAAAGTAAGATGGTGAGAGTCAGTTTGTAGGTATGTAAGATGGGTTTAGCAGCTTTTTCAACACTCAAAACTGTTAGTTGAAGAACGCCGGAAATACTTACGATACGTACAGGCTTGGTTGTTACTATGCTAAGCATCCCTTTCCCAAATACCATCCTAGATTATTACTTTGCTGGACTGAAATCATGTTGTACATCTTTTGCAAGGGTGTTTCCTGTTCCTGCGAAACCGATAAAGCAACCACAAGATATACCAAACACCTGGCTAATATAATAGGGACACTTTAATCACATTGTTGAGTGATTTGTTAATGAATATTTGGGTGACGCTTTAAAATTATATTGGCAGAAATAAAGGTAGAGGTAACCTTAAATCCAAATTTTTCTGATTTCAATGAAATACTCGCATATTAACCCTTAACCATTGACGAGTATTTACTTCTCATGTACGTCTAACAGACGTATGTGTTTTCTAATACTTTTTTTCGTAATTATTCGCAATATCAAGGTTTTTAGTCAAACATTTAACTTTAGCATCTTTAATACCACATGAAAAACAAGAAAAATAAAATTGTTTTCGAAAATATTCATTTTTATTTCAAAAAAGAAAACTGTAAGAAATCTACTCAAATAAATATAGCTCTTCTTCTATCTGCTCAAAAACTTAATATATCAGTTTGAAATCATCACATAATTTATGAAACTTAAAAGTATAGATTTAAAAATAAGTGGAATGCTGGTGAGCTCATTATATAATTAGATTTTCAATGAGTTTTAATCATGTCAATGAAAACTAAGATAAATTATAGTTCAAAAACTTCAAATAGTATTTATTTGTATAAAAAATCAGTCAACAAAATAATTAAATAGAATTTCTTTAAAATACAACATAAAAATCATTTCTGTGAAACACAACATCAAATAAAAAATAAACAATGTAAAATTCAGAAATGCTTAATCAGTCAAGAAAAAAAAATGCTACATAAATCAATACTAAAGTGCATCCCTAATTTTAAGATTCAAACCCATCTTCCTGGTTAACCGAACGCAGGAAGGCTAGCATGTTGAGATTCTTAGGAAATAGCCTATTCCTCTTCGTGCACTTAGTACTACCTATGCGGGAGAAAAGGTGCTCTGTGCAGTTATAGAGGCCATAAGGGACAGATAGAGCATTGTTAAATCATACATTTGTTCGTAGCCAATTTTCATCGAGTCCCAAACGTCCAGACGATCTGGGGTCGTGCAATGCTGCCGAGGTACACCTTTAGCTGCAATGGAATAGCCCCTATCGCCTCTTGGTCGAGTGTTCCCAAAGAACCTCGGCGAAGGAGACTGTCTACCGTAGACTAAATCCCCGAAGAGGAGCTGTCGCCCTCATTGTCAGGCGCAACTTCAAGTCCCACGGTACGGCTGGATTCACTTATCGTCTGCGATATACGGCCGCCTGAAAACAAACGTGAAGTGACAACCGTGTTACAATGTCTTAACGCAACACACGCCCATCCTGCCCATCCTCCTTTTGATCAGAAAGCCCAGGCCGGACATGTTGGATGCAGCTTTATCAAGTTGTCGTCAAATGCATGTGTCAACTTTCTACGGCTTCAATCGGACTGCTGCACAAGACGGACACATGCATGTGGTAATACCTAACAGGGAGAAGTCCCTGTGAATTCTTTCCAATAACGAAAATTATTAACCGATCGTCGAAATACTTACCACGGTAAGAAATTATTGAGGAGGCAGCGTGTGGATCCTCGGATATGAATTTTGTACAACGAGGGTCTCGAAAATTTGGAATTAATTTCCCTTAAAAATTTGCTGCTTTATATTAAATGAAAAGGGCACTGCTGGCAGATAGGCGTTGATATCCTGAAAATTTAGAAGAATTATTTGTTTAGTGTTCCAATGTATGAAAAAAATATATAGGGTAACCCAAGGATCCCGTTGTCTTCTTACAGGTAAGAAATAATTCATGCATCTGCTGGCGAGAGGCGAGGCTGGGAGTGCGGCAGACCCTTTCCAGCCTTGCATCCCGGGAGCAAATGTACAAAGTGTTGCGTGCTAGTCAAACACTCCAGAGAATCCACGACATTCTGGAAATCATAAGTGTCACATTATCGTTACGGATTTGAGCCCGTAAACAAGAAGGATGAGTGTGCTTAGAGTGACATTCTTATCCTTACAAAGCATATTTGTTGCCTCTTCTAGGGGCTTTAGGAGATTTCTGATAACACACTGATCTTTTCCCCAACAACGATGGGTGGTGGTTTTTTTGCAGAGCCGCGCTCACGCTGCTACTTGAGAAGTACAGCTGTAACGTGCTCTTTGAGCTCAAGATAGCGTTACAGCATGTAGTACCCTAAGTTTTAACGCGTTCGTACCTCTTGGAATCCTGGGGGAGTGCTAGCCGACACGGATACTTTTGAAGGCTAGCATTCTTTGGGGAGTTCCACCCGCACTTACCCGAGGAAATTCCCGTAGGGGGAATGCCGGTCGACAAAAACACTCTTGGAGGCTAGCATTTTTTTGGGAGCGCCGCCCCCAATGAGGATATAGGGAGTGTCGTGAGGTTACCTCCTGGGATGACAGGTAAAGACCCTGATAAGATCTGGACTACGCTTCGGACAACGAACTGGAATTGATGCTTGGGGCTGGCGGATATGATGATTTGGACCTAGTTGCTTTGCACATTAGCGCCGAGGTGATACTCGTGTGTGAACGGCTCTAACTCAACTATCAGACCGTCTTTGTCCTGGCAAAACCTTGGCAGGCCTCGGACCACGTTCGAAGTTCGCATCATTGGGTTCGTGGGGTAGGTTCGGTTGAGACGGACTCCCGATCAGCACTAACCTGGCTCGGGGCACTTGTCCCCATAAGGGCTTGTGCCAACCCTCGCATGGCCTCCCTGCTCTGCAAAGATAACCGTGAAACCGTAAAGGCAACTACACACACAAACGGAGATAGTGGCTGGAAGGGGGGACCCAAAAAAAATTAAATCAAAAATAATAACAAGACGCAACCAGTGGTTACAGGCACGATGTTAATAGTACGAGTATATCAAGAGCGGTACTAACCATGACAAAAATAATATAATACAATGACAGTGAAAATGAACGGAAAACGGGGATTAAGAGACAGTCTGGTTCAGACTGAGATTGCTTGCGGCGTTCGGGTGCAGCAAAAAAATGATGTGAACGCCAGAGCGCCCTAAAACAGAAAACCGGGTAACTCTGCAGGATGCTTCAGGTATTCAAGCGGTAGAGGAAAATCTTAAGAACGCCGAGAATTCGATGGTTACTGCTGCGATCGTTTCCGAAGCGACCGATGCAAGGGTCGTAAACGAGGAGATTACGGCAGGAAAAGAAACAAGTGAGCAGACAAATAAAGCGACGTTGTGTGATTGCATCGCCAACGTCGAAACTGTGGCGGAAGTACTGTACTCGGAAATGGAAAGCGAACACCTCCAAAAGATGATCGTAAAGTACAATTGCCGCCCAGGGATATGAAGAAGAAAGGCTATTCCGAAAAGCGGGGGATATTCTGAAAATAATACAATGTGCATGCGACTCCCAAAAAATCAATAAAACAGTAAAGTTCCTTGAACTTGAGGAGTTCCTAGACCGCATAGGGCATTATCTTGGGAGCTGGGTAAAGGCCGAAAAGGTCTAGAAGGCTGAAGAAGAGCAGAAGGCTAAAGAAGCGCTGGGGATGAAATCTAAAGGCCACGTGCAGATAGTTCTACCATCAAAAATCAATAAAAGACTGGCGTCTAGCCCAATCGAAGAAGACCGAGACAAAAGAAGGAAGGATTAAGCACTTGATGGGCGTGGAGCACTAGATCAGGGATTCCAGACATTGCTTACAAAAGGAGCGAAGAAAGCTGCAAAGAAACTCCTTCAAAAAGTGCCAAAAAACAAAGTTCGTACGAACCCCCAACAAGAAAAAGGCAAAGAAGCCCCGACGAAGATCTCGGCAGCAGGTATTGCTCGTAAAATCCAAAGATGGCCTACGCGAAGGTGCTGCGGGACATCAGGGGAAACGTATAGCCTGAAGAGACCAACACTACCATTAAATCAGTATGACCAAAGTGGTCGGGGCACATACTGGTTGAATTCGGAGCAGAGGCAGATTATAAGGAAGCATTCTGCGACGCAGTAAAGAAAGTCCTCGGCAAAAGCGCAACTACAGCCTCGCTCGAGCCGATGGCAACGATCGAAATAAGAGACATTGACTGTGTGACGGATCTGGCCGAGGTAGAAGAGGCCCTCAAAAGGGAGTTCGCTAGTGTGGGAAGGATCAGAGCGAGGCTGAAACCAGAAAACCATAGGGGACAACGCATGGCCGTAATTGACTTGACCAAAAAGGTCCCCGAACAATTTTTGAATAAGGGCAAAGTTAAAATACGGTGGGTTCTCTGCAGGATATGGTAAAGAGCAGCGCCTCTTCAATGTTTAAAATGCCTTGGCTGTGGTTACACCGCACAAGTATGCAAAGGGTGCTGCCTATGTTACAAATGTGATGAAATTGGACATAAAAGAAAGGAGTACTATATACAAACGAGGCACACAATAATCTTTGCAAGGACGGCGATTCAAGACAAGATCAGGGAAACGTCGGGCTTTCCAGGAAGCCCTAGCCTAGGCAAAATCGATGATCCGCATCCTGATGTTGAACCTACACCGCTGCTCAACCGCCTAAATTCTGCTTGAACAGTTTTCGAGGGACATGAAAGCCGGATCTATGCTGCTGGGTGAGCAACATCATGATAAAAATTCTGCATCATGGTGTACTGATGAAACTGTGTAGTGTTTATTTGGATGTTCGTATGTCCGTGAAGGACTGCAGCGATTGTCTGTTACCTTAGCTAGCAAAGATAATGATGCTCGCCAGAATTGAGTTTGTCTAAAGACGCGAGAATGCGCTGCAGGTAAGCGTTGTGATGTCGTGGAGGGCCCACTACATAAATAGGTCACACTCACGAATTGTATGTTAGAAATATAATGCTTCAAAGGTGTCGAGGCCAAGATAACCTACCAAAGGGATGTAATAATGAAATTGACGCCGATGCTCGAATAACGAGCGTGGGAGTACTACGATCTCCAAAAAAATTAGAGCATCCAAGTGCAAGCAGTGCCCCTTCGTACCTGCCAATTATTTTAAATTTACAAGGAAAATTCTTATAAAACACTTTATATAAACATTTTCTGTAAATATAAAATAAAAAGTGCTAGATTTATATTAAAATTGTATATGGTAGAATTATATTAAATTTTGACATAAATGAAAAACCAGTGTAGAAGGGCACTCTACCTAGCAAGAGCCTTTGTAACTTCAAAGAAGGAAGGAGCTACAGCCCGATGGCTAGCTCAGCAGAGAAGTGTTCAGCCGCTATGGCGGGTAACCTCAAAAATTTTTTGTACTTCGTATCACTTTTGAAAATCACGTTTTGTGTGGCAATGCGGATAAAATACCAGCTCCTAATGGACTACGACCAGTCCTTTTACAAGCGTTTGAAATTAAAATACCCCGGAAGCTAGTAAGAATCAATCGAGGAATGAAGCGTGCTTATCAAGGAACGCTACAACGACGGTCAACGGATACACTCAACAACCAATCAGATGTTCTCATAAGTACCCCAATCAAATAAAGAGTCATATGTGCACACATGCAATGAACGGTATTGACTCCCAGAATATCTTTTCCCTAGAGTCAAAGTATAATATTCACATCTTAGATGATAATATTGTTAGCCAGAAATCAAACCGACATCGCTAGCAATTTTGATATGAAATTTTCGATCACTCTCCGAATCAATGCTTCCGTGTAAGTATTGAATATCAATTGAGAAGCCCAACGGAAACTTCCAATCAAAATGGACTCTACTCCTTTTCAAAGGATATGACTTCCCTTTGCCACTTTCCCTACAATTGAGTCCACTATTGACGATAGGGAAACAATTCATTGAAATCCACCCCGCGTTTTTGACTTACTTCTTGGCACTATTGCCACGAGCCACCTATCTGGGATCAATATTGCAAGCTGTAGTCGCGGCTCAGTGCTGAACTCCAACCACTACACTTCCGACGTCAAGTGGTGGTTCAGTAGCAGAGGCTTATTCACCACTCTACCAATGTCAAATAGTGATTGAGTAGCAGATATATATCATTCGCTACGTGCCAGCTGATAAAATGATGTAGGGATGGCCGATATCTGCCGGGTATCGCTCCGCGGGTCATGACGAATGTTTGAGGGATAATGTTGCTGGCCAAATATGATTTTGCGCCGCTGATGCATTTCTGGGTGCAGTGGCTGATTTATCGAGTAGTTTGCGGGAGCGAACTGCTGGATTAATTCAACTGGTACTGCCGCCATACGGGTTCGGAACAGAAATTACCAGGCGGAGAGTTGGAGGATCGTTTAGCGTGGATGCGGTGCTCAAGGACCACCTTCTTTAGTGAGTACGTAACGCCGAACGAATCGATATCCAAGCCAAGCCTAATACTTTGGAGGGCACTGTTTCGAACACAGACGGGAAGAAACTCGTTCGGGGAGACTTCAACACTAAAGCAATCGAATAGGGCATGCCTAACACAAATCTGCGAGAAAATGAATCCTAGAAATGGCAGCCAGGACGGTACTCATCATGCTGACCCCGGAAATAAGTCCACTTTTCAACATGTATTGGCTGTGAAGGAATCATATCAGACGTAATATTTGCCTCGGGTACCTTAGTACTGAGGATACACGATTGCAGAGTATTAGAGGAATAGCCAACCAGTGATCATCAGTGCATTCCGTTTGAGATCAGTGATATTATCTTCTGACGTACGTGCTTCTGACTTTCTACAATTGGGTGGAACATAAAAAGGGTGGTGGTCAAGACGTTCGTCGAGGTGCTCACAGCAGGTGCTCAGCTGTAGGGAGATTCGCAGGGGACGGAAGAATTGGCAGCGCAAGACGTGGTGAACTCAACTATGAGCATCATCACGACTCTTTGCAACGCTTCTATGCCCCGTCAAAAACTCCGGCATGGCAAGCATCCATTGGAATGGTGGTCGACTAGAATTGCTGAAAAGCGAAGGGAGTGTCACAAGCTTCGGCGGAGGCTCAACGAGCACGGAACCTTCACGAAGCATGCGACTGGGTAGCAGCATGTATGTTGGCCAGGAAATACCTTCGCAAATTGATTAATAACAGCATGGCACGCTGCTGGCAAGACCTAGTGGACAATGTGAACAAGGATCCGTAGGTTCTTTGCTACCAGCTAGTTATGCCAAAGCTTGGCGACCAACAGAAACCTTGCGTGCAAGATGCGGAAAAGATGGATGAGATGGAGCAGGCACTTTTCCCCGCCCATCCCGTCCGTGGTGACGCTGTCCATAGTGA
This sequence comes from Odontomyia ornata, assembly GCA_963969285.1. Classification (NCBI taxonomy): domain Eukaryota; kingdom Metazoa; phylum Arthropoda; class Insecta; order Diptera; family Stratiomyidae; genus Odontomyia; species Odontomyia ornata. The sequence continues at coordinate 331,310,650 of OZ017739.1, forward strand.
AACAGGAATCGAATGCCAGAACTGGAAGAGGCAATTCTTTCATTGAAAACGTGGAAGGCTTCACGTCCAGACAGTGTTCCAGCTGAGGTCTTGCAACTTGTCTATCACAATTCTCTTGACTTGCTGCTTATCACATTCAACGCTTGCCCTGGTTCGATGGAATGTGCTGAGGCTCGTGCTATTCAGCAAAGGGAAGAGAAATCTCGGGTCATCGTCTGCATACCGCCCGTTATGCGTGCTAGACACTGCTGAGAAAGTGCTAGAGAAACACATCAAGGGAAGACTCACTGACGCGATTCGTGCTACTGGAGACCTGTCTCTTTGGCAGTGTGGTATTAGAGCAAGACGTTCCACCATTGATGCGACTGCACAAATAATTAACGCATCCAAAAATGTAGAGACATCTAGCCGCAATAGGCGACGAAGTTACTTCGGGTGTTACCAAGGGATCTATCCTTAGTACAGCCCTGTGAAACGTATCTTACAACGGTCTACTGAGATTGTAGCTGCTAGTGGAGCGGATGATGTTTCGGCTTTGGGTGTTAGATGCACCATTGAACAAGCGCATCCCAGGCTAGGTAGGCTGATGTGCCGAGTAAGAGACTGGACGTCTGCTCGCAGATTCAGTTTAGCTCTGGCGAAAATCGAAGTGGTCATTTTGATAAAAAGGGGATTCCCTAGAGAAAGGATAATCAGTATTGGAGACAAACTAATCGAATCAAAGCCATCAGTTAAGTACATGGGGCTACTGATCGACTCGAAGATGAGTTTCTGTGAGCAAATCAAGACAATGCCTGAGAAAGCTGCTCTGGGAGTATCGGCTCTGAATCAACTTACAGCCAACGTAGGGGGACCCAATCCATTAAAAAGACGCCTCTTGATGAGTACTGTAGGGTGCTTGCTACTATATGGAGCGGATACCGGATGACGGTCTCAGTAAGGAGGTATACCGAAAACGCATGGCACAGGTACAGAGAAGAGGAGCACTGAAGATGGCATCTTCGTATTCAACAGTCTCTGGTTTGGCGGTGAAAATTATTGCAAGTGTGATACCTGTTGCTCACCTTGCTAGAGAGCACCGCGCTATTTGCCTGCGTCGTAACGAGGATGAGAGGAAGACGGTTATCCGCAAGGAGAGACAGCGCTCACTCAACGATTGGCAGTAGTCTTGGGTGAATTTACGATGGGAAGATGGACTGCGAAGCTCATCCTGGATATCAGACAATGGTTAAATTGAAGTCATGGCGAGAATGACTTCTACCTGATCTAGCTTTTGAGTGGGAATGGATGTTTTCAGTCTTACCTGCACAAGATTGGTAAATTATGGTCCCCCGAATGTCAGTTTTGCCTAGGAGAGGAAAGAATGCCTGCCATACATTTTTTCCGTGCACAAAATGGGACAGGCTGCAAAGGGACCTCTACAGGAAAACGGGGGAGATCACTCCGGATAGAAGATTAGCAGTGATGCTCAAATCGGTTGACAAATAGAACCAGGTGGCACATTATGTTCGGGCAGTCCTAAAAGATAAAAGGGACTCACAGCAGCTAGGGTTTTAGGGCTTGGGAACTACTTGTCTGCTAATCCCTGTTCCTCTCTCCCCTCCTGTTACAAAGTGGATCCTCCAGCTTGAAGGCACGTTACAGAGTAACAAAGTGAGACCTGGCCCGAAGTAATGTGTCAAATGGTTCTAGGTTAGGCCCTCGGGTTGACAGGCGAGGTGTTAAGTAGCTAGTCCAATCGCTTGCGAGCATAGGTGTGCATAAATGAAATTCACCTCCCAACCACAAAAAAATATATTGGACTTATTTTCCATTAAGTACCATTTGAAAGATATGAGAAAATCGTCTTAGCTGGTGATTCTTCGACATAACTGATTTATGCACATATATGTGTTCATTATTGAGACTCCATACGAAAGACATCGTCTTTTGTCTGGAAAGTTTCACAGTAATATTCCAATCTAAATAATGACTCTGCAGAGGTTAAAATTGATTGTGTATTGCAGAACAAAAGAATTTTAAAACAATTCTATCACGGAACTGACTTTAAATGAATTATTTTTTCTTAAAAAGAATGACATTAACAAGAAAACAACTTTTAGAAGAAAGACCTACTTCAAAGTGGCCTTAAAAGGATAAAATAAATTTCATGGAAGCGGAGCCATGTCAGCTTTTTCATATTTCATAAATCTTCAGCATATGTTAATAATATTTATTTTAAAGTGTGAAGAAAGATTTAACGCCGGTTCCATGAAATTCATTTAATCGTTTTTAAGGATACTTTGAAATTAGTCAGGGTTTATAATTGAATCGGCCTCGACCTCAGACGTAATTGTGATCAATGTTACCATTGGGTTAAGTTGTAAATACTTAATACAAATCTTACGTCACTGATTGTGTTTGCCCCGAATTTCAAATCCAATCGGTAAACTACTTTTAAATATATCCCGACAATGAACAAATATGGATTTTTTTCATAATGCTTATACCAAAAATATTATATTGGCTTGTGCATCCATAACAACTTAATTTGATGGTGATTTTAAAGTCTTCAGATTGTTCCTGCTGATAGCCGTATATTTTGAATATTCAAAAATACCCAAAGTTTCTTTCATTTCTAATTTTTCCACCCGACTTTGCAAACTTTCTGGAAATACACTCTGGCGGGAGTTAATATTTTAAAAAGTCCTCGGATTAGTTCATCACTTAGTAAGCCTTTACTCAAAATTGAACGTGTAACCTTTAAAGGAAAACTTAGTGTAAACAAAGTATATGAAACTTCATACTCAGCAATACAGAATTTGATTTATCATGGAAATCTTTCATTAATGATTTAGATCCTCTTCTTCTCTCCTTCATTAAAGAAGTTCAAATCTTACGTCTTCATCAAGCTTATCCTAAAATTCTAAGCTTTCTCCTACAAAATTTAATTGCAAACTAATACTTAATTTATATCTCTTTCCATGCTACCATTCTGGATCAAATCAACATCCATGTGCTACACATTCATCTTTATCCTTTTTGCGACCGTACGGTTATTATCATCCCCATAAATGTCCTCAATGGCCCTGAACCCTGTTTTGTCATCATCACCGTCGTCATCATAACCATCATAAACGAACATTCGTCGCTTTGATTGGCTTTTGCAGAGTTGGAGAAAATGGACCTTGGGACCAAGTACCACGAATTTTCACAAAAACTAATTCTACATCATATCAGGTGACAGGCCTTCTGCCATTTACGGTCTACAGTTTTCGAACGGTAGCCGTAAATAAATTAGGCACTAGTCCTCCGTCCAAAGAGTCGTATTATATTGTCACATTACGGGAAGGTAAGTAAACAAAATCACTGAAAATTTAATGGTTCCGACCTCAGTTGAAAGTCTGTGTTGTGACTTTTCTGGGATCGGGACTCATCCTTGCATTATTGTCACGACTGGCAATTAAAATTTTCCTAACGAATTTTCTTTTTAATTAGATCCAATTTATATGATTTATACCAGGGTATTTGCTTTCTCTCAAAGTGTTAAAGAAAAACTTTTGGAAGTCATCGAGACCCAAATTTTTAAGTCTGTTAAAGTTTTACCATATTGTTACACGTGTGATGATTTACGTCACTCAAGCAAATGAAATGATTGTTGTACGAGTATATTATTCAATGAGTCATTTTATCCGAATCATTTCACGTTATTCTCAGTAAACATCTTCAATGTCCACGTGAAATGGACATTCTAAGCAATTGAATGTTAAATATAAATGAGTTCTACGGTATCAGTGTTGTTTTTTCAGTAATCTGAATCAGCAAGACATTTTTCCGCAAGCTTTCTTGAATTAAACATGAAGATTCGATTAAGGCCCTAGATGAAAAAACATCTTTTCGACTTCCCGAATGCAGAGCCGGACATGATTAAATGGAGCATTTTTGTACCTGAATTTATGAAGATTGCATTTCGCTCGCTCTTTTCCATCAAACTTTTTCCTAAGCTCGCTTTAATACTTAAACTTTTTAAAATTGTTATTTGATGATGGCAGTAATTATTTTCTCAACAATTTTCATGAATCCGAACTCACTGGAAGTGCTCCATTATCCAAGGAAGACTCGTAATTTTCGCAACTTTTCGACTTTCTTCATTCATGTTTTATCGATCCTTGAATATTTTATAGAGATTCAACATTACGAAAACTCATCCTTTACCTGTCGTAAAATGACACGAATTCCCACTTACACATTACATTGAGAACTCTCGTCAGGAAAATTTTCAGGGTTTTTTATTTCTGCTTGTTTGGATTTTTCGTTTTCTTTTCCCACGCTTTCAGTTATTTTCGCCATTATATTAGTCTACCATACTCTGACTGATTCCATTTTGCTATGCTTTCTCTTCCAAAATCAAGTTCCGATAGGAAAGCCGGTGACAACGATAGCACACAACACTTCATCAACTTCAATTTATATCTCGTGGAAACCACCTCCGCCCGATACTATTCTGGGGGAGTTCCTCGGCTATCGGATTACGTATCGTCCTCGTGATAAAAGCCCCAGTAGCGTGAAAGAGATATATCTGCGCGACAGCACGATTGAGGTAAGTTTTTTTATGTATCATATTCTCGTCAATTTTCCTGCGTTTTTGAGCGAAACTTTGGAGATATCAAAGTTTTGCTGACAAATTTCAAAATGAAGTTTAGAATGGAAGTATCGGATCGGGTCCTTGGAATCCATTTTAACCCTAGAGGGGTATGCTTGAAACTCTTTCAAACGTTATTACTATACATTTTCACTTCAGTGCAAACATATGGTTTGTTTTCTTTTTCAACAAGAAGTATAAATTTGTATGATACTATGTTTTTTTACGTTAGATAAAGAAACATCGATTGCTTTTGAAGGAATATAATAATGAATACTAATTGATTGTATGGGACTCGCAGAGTGAATTTGTTAGATTGAATACAAAGACTCATGATTTACCAGGTTGATGGTCTTAATTATGTAATACAGTAATAATTCAATGTATATTGTTCATTTATTTATATGTTTTGCTTTTGAATAATCCACTTTCAATTTTTTCTTTGTTGAATATTCAAATTTGTTGCCTTCTTTTCTGTTAATGCCATTGACTTACATGTACTCTAAGTATTCTAGGTAACTTTAGTTTTTCTTTTCTATCTGCACTCTGTGGATTGACTCTGGAAATATATCCTGTTGGCCGTGTACAAGTGTGTTTTGATATAAAATAATCCCTATAGTAATCTGCTTCAAATTTCAAGAAAAAATTATAAAGTTGTGTGAAAATCTGTCTGGTATTTCTGTAAAGGTTTTTTTTTTTTGTGGTTGGGAGGTGAATGCCATTTATGCATAGACTGTGGGACTCCCATGCTCGAAAGAAGGCGACTGGACTACCCACTAAACACCTCCCCCTGTCAACAATCGGGGGACCGTGACTTACCAATCTTGTGCAGGTAAGACTGAAAATACTCATGCACGCTCAAAAGATGGGTCAGATTGAAGTGAGTCTCACCATGCCTTCGATTTAGGTCACGGTCTCACATCCAGGATGAGGCGCGCAGTCCACATTAAATAGTACGGCGCTTTCTAGCAAGGAGGGCGACAGGTATCACGCTTGCAATATCTCGCACCACCGAATCAGAGACTGTCGGATACGAAGATGCAATCCTCAGTGCTCCTTTTCTCTGTACCTGTGCCAGCCGTTTTCGGTATACCTCCTTGCTGAGAGTGTCGCCCCAAACTTCTGCTCCGTACAAGAAGCACTGACCCTACAACACTCATCAAGAGTCTTCTTGAAGGGCAGGTCCCCCTACGTTGGCCATAAGTCGACTCAAAGCCGATATTCCCGAAGCAGCCTTTTCAGCCGTTACCCTGATTTGCTCAGAGAAACTCACCTTCGAGTTGATCAGGTGCCCCAGGTTCTTCACTGAAGAGTTCGATTCGATTTATAAGTCTTCAATACTGATCATCCGTACTCTAGGGATTATCGTCAACCTATGATAAATATAGTTTGATTTGTCTAGTACTTTGACAATTTGATTTGGAAAGTACTTCGACATAACTGTCATTAAATCAGCAAACCTTGAAACAGACGGACGGATCGGTTCAAAATGGGTTAAAATTTCGTGCTTTAACCAGCCGCCATTTTGTTTTTTGAGACATGATCTCTAATTTTTGACATAGTTCTTTAGATACTTATAATCTTTATCAAAGCGCCAAATTTCATCAACATCGCTTGAAAGGTTCGACCTTTGAACGGCCGGCATTTTGTTTCAGACGGTTGGACATTGGATTTTTTATTGTGAGATTCATCACACAGTTCAATTAACCTTTGTACCAAATTTCATCCGAATCGGTGCTATACTTTGGTCAGAACAGCAATCCCGATTTTTCGCCTAAACTGGCCGCCATTTTGATTTCGCCCGGCTGATTTAGCTGGTTAGAGAAATTTACCGAGACTTTTTCCGATTACACCTTTTGTGCCAAATTGTGGCCTCCAGCGAGAACACAAATTTCGTTACATCGCATATATATATATATATATATATATATATATATATATATATATATATATATATATATATATATATATATATATATATATATATATATATATATATATATATATATATATATATATATATATATATATATATATATATATATATATATATATGATAAAATTAAACGCGTAATTTTATCTTACAGTTTATTTAATGCAGTTAAAGCTTTACTTAAAGTTATACAACTTGATGTTTTCCAGTGCGATACTAATACTTGGTATGAGTACTTTTTGGCTCAAAATAGATCTTAGTCTTTTCGAGATCGGTTCAACCAGCTTTCTTATCATTTCGCTTTTAGGTAAATTTACCTATTGCCATTGCGGAGAGTATCATATATATATATATATATATATATATATATATATATATATATATATATATATATATATATATATATATATATATATACATGGGATATAAAGAAATTTGTGACCACGCTAGAGGCTGCAATTTTGCTCCGATTTTCACCAAATTTTCAGGAAAGGCGTATTGGGTAAATATTTCGGTTAAGTTCGTGAACCAGCTATATCGGCTGAGCAATTTTAGTATAAAAGTTCACTGGAGTATGTGATGAATCTCATAATAAAAAATCCAAAGTCGGTACGGCAGAAACAAAATGGTGGTCGCTCAAAGGCCGAAAAACGTGCAAAATGTTGTTGGTGTAATAGTGGTCAAGCTTTCAACAGATGTTCATGGAGTTCAGCAGTTAGATAGAAATTATAAGTATCTAAAGAACTACATATAAAAACTGGAGGTCAGGTCACAAAAAACAAAATGGCGGCCAGTTTAAGCTCAAAACTTCAAAGGCTTCTACAAGTCGCAATTTCGGTCCGATATATATGAAACTTGGTTTCAAACTAGACATTACTTAGATGTACAGACTTTGACGTTTTCTTCTTCTTCTTCTTTTTCTTAGCACTACAGCCCCTTTCGGGCCTTCGCTTCCTGCAAACAGCGCCTCCAACTGTCTCGGTCCGTTGACCGCGTCATCCAATTCCGAAATCCGAGCAGCGATGAACAGGCTTCGTCCACCGAGTCCGACCAGCGTTTCCTCGGTTTCCCCACTGGCCGCCGGCCTTCAGTTCTCCCTACGAATACCTTCTTGGGTATCCGTTGTTCGGCAATACGATTCATGTGGCCAGCCTATTGCAGCTTCCGCAGTCTTACAATCCTTGAGACCTCCGGTTCGTCAAAAATTTCATACAGCTCATGGTTGTATCGAATTCGCCATTGGTCCCCGCCTAGCTTCGCTCCGATTATTCCTCTCAGGACCCGTTGCTCAAAGGCGTTCAATATATTTGCGGATGCTTTGGTTAGGGTCCGTGTTTCATACCCATAGCATAATACAGGACTTATCACAGATTTGTATACTTGAAGATTTGTTTTTCTGTGTATGCAGCTGGTCTTCAAGATCGTTAATACTGAATAAAATATTTTATTTGCGAGCTGTATTCTTCGGCGTATTACGTCCTTTCATTGCCCGTTTTCATTATTTTGGCGCCTAAATACACGAACTCGCTAACATTTTCGATACTGTATTCGCTAAGTGTGATAATTTGTGTATTTGGGGTATTTTTCCTCGACTGCGTCATGAGCTTTGTTTTATTCTTGTTGATTTGTAGCCCTACTAGTTTTGCTTCGCTGCCGAGTTTCAGGAAGAGTTCTCTCGCAGTTGTTAGTGACCGTGATAGAATGTTGATGGCGTCCGCGTAGGCCACTGCCTGGCCCGACTTGTATAGTAATGTAGCTTGCGTATCGACAGGTAGGTTCCGTATGACGTACTACTTTGACATTTCGGTGATCATGAATGTGTATATTCCGAAATGGCGGCGGTTTAAATATGCGTTTTTCCAGGTTTTTGTAGCCCTCTAGCGGACAGATTTTCCAGCGGATTTTGATGAAACTTAAGATTATGAATCTTTGTACTATGTTCTTGTATTGCGCAGAAAATTATTAAAATTGAATGCAAATTAAAAAAGTCGAAAATTTAAAACCTAAAATTTTTAGCTGCCATTTTTACTAAAAATTGAATTATTTTGCCCTGTCTAGAGTAAAACTCCGATTTGAACGAGATTCGGTCCATTAATTGATGAGGTCCTAGCATACAAAAATTTAAAATGCGCCCCTATGAAGGGTCTTCAAATACGAACTACAAAAATTGCACTAAGAAGTCCAGTAGTAGGCAAGCCAAATTCTTTTTCGAAACCTTACGCTACATACAAGAAATTTACCTTTCCGGCTGGTGCTACCAATGGGGATTTTTTAAATCTTATTTGTTTTAAATAACGTTGTTACACATTTTTTTAAAACAAATAAAGATCACCCCGATGAGCCAGGATCGCAAAATTCCTGGCTCATCAGGGTTACGCCTGATTCTCAGTTTATCGGCACTTTTGAGTAGAGTTTTGTATACGATATTAATATTAATGATCTAGTCCATATTTCCTTCAATAAAAGCCAGCTATTCAATGCTGGCTTCTGACATACAGGCGCAAACCATTACGCTGCCACTACCCTGCCAAACAGTCTCATGTAGATTTTAGTTTTTGAGCTCTTTGTTTGGCTTTTCTCATACGTACATCATTCCATCTGAGCTAAATATGCTGAAATCAGACTCATCAGGAATAATTACGACCTTACGAAAATCCAAATTCGTTGAAATTATACTGAGTTGCAAGTTCAGGTGGCTTTATCAATGTGTGTTATTCATGAATGGCTTCTTCCGTGGAACTTGACTCAAATGTGGGTTTTAAGTCCACGAAGTATGATTTCAGCATTGCATTTTTTATCAATCCCAAACAAAATGGTTTAATGTTTGTTTATCGTCGAGTTATGGTTATAGAATTTTTGCTTAAATAATAATAAAATGTTTGAGTAAATTTCAAAGTCGGTCTTTCCATTCCATCCCGTCAGAACGGGTATAGGACTCGCCACGATGGGAGGCTTTGCGATTACCATGGGCTACCCATCGGGCACGCTCCACCGTTTTTGACGCTTTAAAGGGGCTGTTGCCGGGAAGAGTGGGCTTCCGCTCGCATTCCCTTTTATGGTACAGGGTTATGTGATTCAATCTCATAATTCTATAACATAAATCGATCACGCCTTTATTTATCTTTTGATGGGAAAGTTCAAATAAATTATGTTTGTATGAGTTTTCCACTCAAAAGTGAGATATATGGCCACGTCTACGTTTGGATCATGATCCGGTTGGGAGGGTGCGAGGGGGCACCACATCCATCCGAATGCCCCACTCTTATTTGTGGGCCACAAAATCTTCGAGTAACGGCGAGGTTTCCGCAAGTCCGTCCGTTTTTGCGCGGCACATTTTGTTTTCGAAGATTTTAGCAACCCTTAGCCAGTTACCTCCGTTTTTCGACTTCGGTCGACTGTTTCTGTGACCCGAGAATTCGTGAATGTGAAATTCTTTTGCAGTGGGTCCTTGTGCTGGGGGAAATAACCCGCCCTACGACACCGCAACGCTAGCCTGCCAGCACATTCACGCGTCCCCAGACAAGGCCAATCTCGGCGGATATTATCATCCTCTTTCGCCGAGGCAGCAGACTATCGTTGCAATCCTGTACGGACATTTTTATACCTAAAATATCATTACACAACAGTAGCCGAAGAATTGCAAATATTTGGGAGGAGGATATTCCGAAAATGAATATCGAAACAACGACGCCCCAATAAAAGATACTGCAGGGTGCGTACGGTATTTGAAGACAACTTGAGAGTAAATTGATTAGCTTGTACGAGGTGTGCTCAAAAAGTATCGCGAATTTTGAATTTTCGCGGGTTACGTGTATTCGAATTTCGAATTTTTTGTGGCGTTATGTTGGTACTCATGTCTGTCACTTATGCCGACAAGCTCGGCCATTTTGAATTTTCACTTAATTAGTGATAGCTGCTTTACTTGCACGTGTTTTCAATCGTCTTCGATTTTTACTTATTCAAAAAAATGGATCAAAGAACGTGTATCAAATTTTGTGTGAAAAACGAAATTAAGTGTGCGGATGCATTCCGAATGTTGACTGTGGCATACGGAGAAGCTACCTTGGACCGAAGCAACGTTTATCGGTGGTACAAAATGTTTTTAAAAGGCCGAGAAGATGTGAACGACGAAGAGCGTGCCGGACGCCCGAGCACTTCAACAACAGACGAAAAAATTAATAAAGTGGAGAAAATGGTATTGGCCAATCGTCGAATCACCGTTAGAGAAGTTGCTGAGGACCTGAACATATCGATTGGCTCGTGCCATTCGATTTTTATCAACGATTTGGGCATGAGACGGGTCGCCGCGAAATTCGTACCAAAATTGCTCAATTGCGACCAAAAACAGCAACGCATGAACATTGCTAATGAGATGTTAAACTCTGTCCGCGACGAACCAAATTTGCTCCAGAGGGTCATAACTGGTGACGAATCGTGGGTTTATGGTTATGACGTGGAAACCAAAGCTCAATCATCTCAATGGAAGCTGCCGCATGAACCAAGACCGAAAAAAGCGCGCCAAGTTCGGTCGAATGTGAAAGTTTTGCTGACAGTTTTCTTCGATTGCAGGGGCGTGGTGCATCATGAGTTCTTGCCACAGGGAAGAATGGTCAATAAGGAATATTACCTGCAAGTTATGCGCAATTTGCGCGAAGCAATCCGCCAGAAACGCCCCGATTTGTGGGAGAACAAAAATTGGCTTTTGCACCACGATAACGCCCCTGCTCACACATCGTTGCTTGCGCGCGACTTTTTGGCCAAAAACAACACACTAATGATGCCGCAGCCACCGTATTCCCCAGATCTGGCCCCCTGTGACTTTTTCTTGTTTCCTAAACTGAAGAGGCCCATGAAAGGACGACGTCACTACGCTTGACGAGATAAAGACGGCATCGAAGGAGGAGCTGAACAAGATTAAAAAAAATGATTTTTTGAAGTGCTTCGAAGATTGGAAAAACCGTTGGCACAAGTGTATAATATCTCATGGGGATTACTTTGAAGGGGACAAAATAGATATTCATGAATAAATAAATAATTTTTGAAAAAAAACAAAATTCGCGATATTTTTTGAACACACCTCGTATTTTAAACAAAATTTAATGATATTTCAGGAATTTTTCATACGGTGTTAAATTAAGATATGGCTATAAATTTCTTCAATAAAATTGCCGTTAGCAGCAATAACCTCTTCGATCAGGGTCCTGAAACAATTACATGCCCAAGTCAAATGCTCCTTGTTCATATTTAACATAACGGCATTAATAGCAGTCTTCAGCGAAGAAGTGGTATTATGAGGACGCTTATCCCACGCTCAACTACGCCCCATACGTAATGATCCAAAGGGTTAAGGCCTGGGGAGCTAGGTGGCCATAGGTTCGGTGTTATGTGGTCATGAAAATTTTCGGCCATCCAATCTTGTGTCACCATCGCTTTATGTGAAGGAGCAGAGACTTGTTGAAAAATGTATGGTCTGTCTCCGCTTACATAGTTCATCCAGGGTTTGACTACCGTCTCCAAAACCTCGATGTATGCAGCAGAGTTCACTCGAAGTCTTTGAGTAAAAAAGTGTGGTGGCATAACATGTCCTTCGTTGCTGACAACACCTAAAACCATAACAGTGGCTGAAAATTGTGTGTGCATAGCAACAGGAACCTCCGTAAAATTTGAACATAGCCATCTGTCATTTCTGCGATTAGTGTTTTGATCTTGGTCAAAATTTTTTCGTCGAAAAAAAACTATAACTTTTTGTGCGCCTCAGGGTGTTTGATTTTGTTTAAAAGACGTTTTGATCAGAGAACTCTCTGTTTCCGTGTTCGTTCCGACATGAACTGTTCTCTGCGCATCACGTAAGATTTATACCGAAGGTCTTCGCGGACAACTCTACGAATAAGGCGCTCAGAAACATTAAAGTTCACTTGCAAGGACCCTCATTGATTTTGAAGGGTCCTCGTCTATGATCACTTGCACTTGCTCTAAAAATTCTGCAGATCGGACAGTGTCAGAACGTTGTTCGTGCTTTTTGCGTTTTGTAACTGATTCTGCATCGCCTCCTGATGCTTCCAATTCACGGCAAACCTTATGCACGAATGAACGATGAACGGGTGCAATTAAGAAAATTAGAGATCTCTAAATCTGTATGGTTCGCACATATGGCGACGAGGACAGCATGTCTCTTCATTTCTTGAGTGATTTTGTAGTCCGCCGTTTCTTATCTGAAAAGGAAAAAAAAAATTCGCGAAGTTATAGTCACATTTATGCATGTCCTCAGATACCGTATGCAACCTGCATAAAAACAGCGTTCTTTACCAAGAAACTAAAGTGACCCCCATCCTGCAATACATGCTTGAAACAAGCAAAAAGCGAACAGCTAAATGGAAGATGTATGAATCAAATCTAATCCGGAACGTCTTTAAAAGTATCCCCACCTCTGAAAACCCATATTATCTCTCTCCCATAAGAATTCTCCAAGACTTCCAGATTAACACCGAACCCCAACCAGACCTCCTAAAACCCATTTTCTATTATATACCGTCCCCCCAAAATATATACAGGGGCTAAAACAACTTGAATTTTCATCGGGAAAATATAAAAATCAAATAAACAATAATTAAGAAACCGATTAAATAAATAAAAAATAACTTCTGTATATCCTGAAGATGAGGTCGGTAGAAGCTGTGCCTTTTCTGAAACGCGATTTTGGATGTAACGCCTGAAGAGAACACACGACCAACCAAAACTACAAAGAAGAGTTACAATGTAATTAGGCTAAGAATACAATAAGTTAGGTTAGTTTGGTTTAGGTCTTAATCTGTAGATAAGCAACTAAAAGACAATAACTGTAAAAGCAAACGGAATAGAAAAATTAACATTAGCATTTCAAAAACTGTAAAGTATAGACTCAGGTCGTATAAAGACGCTAAGGACATTTGACAAAAGTGTCACTGTCAAATGAATCGTAGCATTGAAAGTAGGTTAGGTAACATATGTCAAAAGGAAAGTCTCAATAAAGTACTACTACTACTACTAAAGGGTTTTCTAATAAGAGATGTTATTTTAAACTGCCCGCTATTTCGGTAGATGTCACTACTGAAGCTGTGATTTGTGACATTTGACAATTAAAAACTACACCATTAATAACAAGTTGGGTAGACAGACCTATGCTCATGTCAGAAGGGTTTTGTACTCAACTTACAAAATGCAGTAACCAGCAATGAATAAAATCAAGAAACACGTCATGTTCGAGGATCATACTATTATTAACAAAGTTGAAAGAATTTTGACTTCTGAGGTATTTGTTATAGTTATACCCATAAATATCTTCCTTGATAATGTTTTCAGATTTTTCAGATCACGCGTGTCCATTCGCGAGGGAAGAAACTCATTTTTCATGTATTTCCCCCCTGTGCCCCCACTGAAGCAAAAACTGTCAGTTTAAAAACTGTTTTGAAAAGCTCTCATAGTTGTTTCAGTTGATACTCATGTAGGCTACCTTTGATGAAACTTTTTTCAGGGGCCACTCCTCTGTACTGTAATCATCGATTCATGGCCTATTTTTTCGAATCTTAGAATGGCTACAAAGCCCTTTTGCTAGGACCTCTCTCCTGCCTCTTCGACTTGTTTCAATTGTATGTAATCATCTTCATGATACCTATCACTCCTGAAATTTTCATGCAAATCCTAGCAAAGCTGTAGTGTCTAAATCGGTAAAAAGCGCATATGGCTCCATAGCCATATGGAATGGAAGGTTTCCAATCACGAGGGGGGGTACGCGTAAAGTTTGTACATTTCCCCTTCCCTTGCCCCCCTCGATGCTCATAAGGCAATTCTAAGACTTGTTTTGAAAAGATCTCATTGAGACCTTTCCAATGACACCCTACTCGACTACCAATGGTGAAAATTTTTTGAAGGGTCACCTCTCTATATGGGGAGACTCTTCTTAAACCCCTTTGAAAAAATTTTCCACCCTTGAACTTTCAAGAAGTCACCACTTCCGACCTTTCCATAAAGTTTCATGGCGGTAGACGCTATAACTTCGGAGAAAAAGTGCTGTGACATACAGACGGACGGACAGACGGGCACAGGTCGTGATTGCAATAGGGTTATGTATTTTATACAAAACCCTGAAAATGGAAGGATACATGCTTCAACAACGCATAGAAATTATTAAAATTCACTATAAAAATGGTGAAAGTTTGGCAGAGACAGTTTGTAAAACTCGAACATCTTTGGGTCGTCGGGAAGCACCTTGTCAGACCGCAATACAGAAATTGGAGGAAAAATTCGAGCTATTGCGACGACTTAGTGATTTGACGAATAAAACCCGTGCACGTCACTCAAGAACAGCCGAGAATATTGCTGCTATAGCCGAAAGTGTTGAAGAAAACCTAGGTTTGTCCATTTCTCGTAGTTCTTTGAAATTAGGCATTCCACAAACGTCATTACACCGTATTTTGCATAAAGATTTGGGTTTTAACACTTATAAAGTTCAGTTAACACAAGAACTCAAGCCGGTCGATCATCAACAACGTCGTGTCTTTGCTGATTCGGTCCTTGAAATGCATGAAAATGATCCGGAATTCCATCGAAAAATCATCTTGAGTGATGAGGCCCATATTCACCTCGGTGGTTTCGTCAACAAGCAAAATTGTCGCATCTGGGGCTCGGAAAACCCAAGAATTATTGTTAAAAAGCCTCTTTATCCTCAACGTGTGACTGTTTGATGCGGTTTATGGTCCGGCGGAGTCATTGGACCTTACTTTTTCGAAAATGAGACTGGAGCAGCAGTTACGGTGAATGGGTTGCGCTGTCGAGAGATGATTAATGATTTTTTATGGGCGGAATTGAGTTGATCTGGACAACGCTTACTTTAAACGAAACGGCGCTACATGCCACACAAGCAACGAAACCATTGATCTTTTACGGGATAAGTTTCCGGGCCGTGTTATCTCTCGAAGAAGTGATCACAATTAGCCACCGAGATCTTGTGGTTTAACACATTCGGACTTCTTTCTTTGGAGCTATGTGAAAAAAAGGTATATGTCAACAGCCCAGCATCGATTCAAGACCTCAAAGATGGAATTCGTGAGGCTATCGAGGACATAGGGCAGCCACTTTGCGATTTAGTTATGGAAAATTTCATGAACAGGATATGGTCCTGTAAGTGTGGTCGTGGTGGTAATTTGCCTGATGTTATTTTCATTATTAACGGCATACCTTTCTCTTTACAATGAAATAAACATCGGATCATTTGTATTAAAAAAAAGGAATTTTTCTTTGAATATCAAAATAATACCTCTTATTGGAAAATCCTGTACTACCAATTAAGGAGCCCATAACTAAGGGTTTTACTGTATTTTTCTAACAATTCATTGTTCGTTAGATTCATTCAAGATCTTATATGTTGCATTTCTATCGTTGATTGCCAACCTTTTTGTCATTGAAAAACCTTTAAATTATATGCTGGACTGTTGATTAGCTTAAATTAACAATTCCGGACATTTTAAGTTAAGATTTACCATTTTTAAGATGATGAATAACTAATTCTCGATACTCAAATATTGGTCTTCAACCCATTGTAAATATGACACAAGCTATCCACTTTTTAGCTAATATGAACAATTTTTTTTAGTAATAAAATGAGAAACACACAAGGGTCAATATAACGAGACAAACTCCGATATTGAGTGTGCACTTCAGACGCTAGGAGACAAAGAACTAACTTAGCTTAGAAGCCCTTCTAGCAGGAGTAGTCCCCTGCCATTTTAACTTGTTTTATCTTGAAGTGTCATGGAATGCTCCTTCAGTATTTGCCAGACGATTTATCGTCAGATTTATTCTGCTTCTAACTACTAGAATGAAAAGACCATTATTTAAACACATTTCAGTAAAATCCATGAAAAACCTTTTTCATTTCTCACGATCCAAAGCATACATTTTTAAATGGAAAACATAAGAACCGAAAATTCTCAACATTAATCATTCTAGGATTAAAACCAAAGAGTAAACAGAAATAATTTTACTTGTACTTGGTCATAAGTATGTATTTGCCTTGCTTTACGAGTGTCGGAACACTTTTTAGTTCTGACAGCGAGTAAGTACTTCTTAACGACTATCATGTGAAGAAGTAAGTTCTAAGAGAAAGGGAAGTTAAAAGTTTAATGGCGACGTTTAGCGTTTTTGTCGTCATCAGTTCCATTGTTGTACATTCTTTTCATTATTCTCTGAAAAATCTTCACATTCTATGAACATCCGGGTCTTGCAAAAATGTTCCTGTTCCCGTTACTCGCTCATCATCGCTACCTATCTGAACGCCTTCAAAGAAATGTATCTTTTTATCTGCTCCCAGAAAGTCTTACGCTTTTTCACTTCCGTTTCCCCAATGATGGTTGGTTTCAACATTCAAGAACAATGTCTGCTTATTCGTATGTTATCCTTCACGATTTTTTTCCATACCATATGGATTCTGTTACAAGAGTTTATTTCTTTCCTCTTTTTTTTTCTCACGGAAAGCGGAGATACCCTTTTCAAGTGTACCCCCTAATTTGCCAACAACAAATTTAAACTTTTCAGGGAGAGAAAAATAACTTTTCCTAGTTTTCCGACTGTGAATCTATGTGTTCTGAAACAAGCAAGGATGGAAAGTATTTGAAGAGAGTGTTTAAGTCCTTAAATTAGAAATAAACTTTTCCAACAGTTTAAAAGGGTATCAGGTCCCGTGTTCAATAGCAGGAGGTTCAGCTAATCTTCTGACTTTGCAAATGAATGATGTTTCCCGGTTGGTTGGATATTGTTTTGGGTCGAAGTTGGAAAGTAGTAAAATTCAAGGATTCAACCGTGATCGGTGGAGATTGGAGGCATTTGGCAGTAAATTGATGTACTAAGCGTGTTCATATGGAATTTTCATTCGTGTTTTTGGAAGCTGTTACATGAATTTCGCAAAGTTTGCTCGTATTGGGTTGCGTAGGTTGACTAAAGTTAGATGAGACTTTCTGATGAAACTTTTAAAGTAAAAGGCAAGACTTTTGAATGATAAATTTAGCCATAAGCGAGAGCTATTAGTAGAGCAATGAAAACTGAGTTTCTATAGTGGTTGGGAGATAAATTTATATCCATTTCAAAGAATCTAGACTCAGTAAGATATTTTGTGAGCTGATGAAACTGATAGCTAAGCACCACATTATACTTAAGATATACAATAAAAGACATTAACCGTCTTTCCAAAGAATGAAGTTTAACATTATTATTTTTAATTTATGTCCTGGCATAAATTTTGAAAGATGATAGGCTTAGGGGTCCAGTTTTCACTTGAAGAACATAGATACTGAGTAGCTGCAAATGTGCCATTAAAGCATCAAAAAGTTCTGATTCCCGAGGCGATGACTCCTACAAGTTATTGATGCTTACCTATGTTGTTTTCGTACTGGAGAAAACGTTTTGACTAAATTATGTCGGAGTCAAATTGTACCTTAATGTTGGACTTCGCAGATATTTGCTTTTGCTTACTTACTTATTAGAGTATATAGTTCAGTTTTTTTACATTCCTCATTTACCCCAATTTTCAAATATATATTTACATATACACAGTGAACAAATTATGACCAGAGGAGCTTGGATAAATTGGATTTAAATTGGAATATATGTACAGATGGCTTGGAAATGAAGATAGCTTAGACTATGAAAAATTTCGATACACCTATTTATTGGCGTAAAAGTAATATCATGTTTCCTCTCTACCAGCAACGTTTATGTCTCATAAATCTCACTGGCTCATTCAAGTTATTTACTCAACTAAGTATGGAACTTTTATAGTGCCTCTGAGGATAACAAGAATTGTAAAACAAGAATATATTACAGATCTACGAGAGATATTGAGAATAGATAGTCAACTATCATATGCGGGAAGAATATAGATTTTTTTTATTTAAATCATAGAGGGATCTCAAAGCACTGAGCGAAAACTGCTTCTGAATGGATTCAAATCTCTCTAAATGCACATTAAAGAACATATTCCAAACGACACAATTGTGCTCGAGAATTGGCCCACTTATAATGTACATAATATTTTTGATAGCCATAAACTCTTTCACGCATCGTTTGACAAAATCGAAAAGCTTATGAGCCTTGCAAATAACCTCATCTTAATGTATATCAAACCGAAGTTTCTTATACAAACGGACAACCAGGTCAACTACTCGGTCAACTTTGGAGAGATTTATATTTTTGAGGTAGTATTCAATCAACAAAACTGTGTTTTTCTGAGAAAAAAGTATCAACTGGGATTGTTAACGATTTAGACAGTCTTTGTTAAACATCCCTAGTAGTGTTTACCTTCTCCTCATGGTACAATGGCTTTCTAAAGGCTGATATAATTTGAGATTATCCGTGTAAAATATCTTTGATATATTGGATTACGCTTCTGAAAGTTCGATTATAAAAATATTATCTGCAGGAAGAGTGCTAGTTGACGAGAGTCTTCTTGGACGCTAGCACTCTTTAGAGAGTTCTACTCCTACGTATCGAAAGAAGCGGAGGTTTCCGTAAGTTTTCTTTGCAGATGACAATCTGGTAACAATCTCTAGACTAGATATAGGATATTGGGTTGAAGCTGGCATTTTGGGTTGGTAAGTATGATATATTGTACCTAGTCGCATAAAACGGTACCATCAAGGTAAAACCCGTGCGTGAACAGTTCCAATCTAAGTATCATACCGCCTCTGTTCCGGTAAATCCTAGCCAGGTCAAGGAGTAAGTTCGAAGTTTGCTCCGTTGAGTTGCTGGTGTAGGTTCAGTCGAGACAGACTCCCGACTAGCGCTAGTCCGGGTGTGAGCACCTGCACCCATAAAGACTGGTCCTAAGTCTCGCGTGATTTTCTCGCTCTGCAAAGATTATCATTGGACCAAAAGAGCATATAAGTTACAACAGCAACTAAGACATTAAAGTCTTCACTAGACAGCACGGATTTAAAGAAAGAAGACATTCAGACAACTAAATGAAAAGGTTCAGAGTAGTTCATAGCGGATACAATCGTGGCGTTCGGGTACAGTAAAAAAACTGCGCACGCTCCAGAATTCCCTATGAGAGAAGAGTGCACAATAAACTGCCCCGAGGTTCAAAAACAAACCACAGTAGAATAAGAAAAATTAAGAAAACCAACGGAAAGTAGTTGTACGAAGTTACTGATCCCGCCAAAAATTTAATTGGAGTACGAGTTGTGACAATTTGGTAATGAGACTAATTCCATGTAAACCGTATATTTAAAACTTATTCTACAACTCTGCCATCCCCTTCAAAGTAGTCCACTTGGGCAGCCATACAACAATTCCAGCGCGTTTTCCATGCTTCGTAACATTTATGGAACGCTTCGACTAGGATGTCCGCGAGCATCCTCGTCACGGCAACCTGGATGTCCGCAATCGACTCAAAATGGGTTCCTTTGACCACGGATTTTGTTCTAGAGAACAAAAAAATGCCACAGGGTGTCATATCGGGCGACTAAGGCAGCTGTCGCAACACGGCGATCCCTTAGAGGTCAAATACTGGGACACGCTGAGGGCGGTGTGGCACGGTGCGTTGTCTTGATACAGGATCCAGTTACGAGCGATGTCAGGCCGCATCCTGTTGACTCGTTTTTGCAATCTTGCGAGTACTTTGTGATCGTAGACTTGATTTACGCCGATCTTCACAGATTAGGGTACGCACACGCTGCGCATTCACGTCAGTCTACACCTCGACTGGTCTCCCGCTCCGCGGTTTGTCTTCCACGCTGTCACGCCCCACCTTAAGCTCTTCATGCCATCGAAACACCTGAGCACGGCTAAGAGCACTATCACCATGCACTTTTACAATTTTCGCGTACGTTTCTGAAGCTGTTTCGCCCAATTTGGCGCAAAATTTTATCGCGACGCGTTGCTCTTGATTTCGCTTCTCCATTTTCGTGACGAGCTCCACCAACACACGTCTACTCAACACGACACAGCAGGCGAATTAAAAAAGCTAGAGCGATGGTAAATACTTTATATCAACAGGGAGGGGAAGGACGCCGGAGAAGAGGAAGGGAATTTCAAGGTCGCAGGTTTACCACAAGCACAGCAATAAAATCAGTCTCATTACTCAATTGTCACACCTCGTATTTTATATAGAAACCAAGGCAGAAATCCTCTCTCCAAGGAGAATGTTAGGAAATATACTAACTGTTGAGTGCTATTAGGAATAAAGGTTAATCTAAAAAGCGGAAAACATTGTTAAAATCACGGAAGTCACCACAATTGCAGATATTAACATTTGGTTGAGGGTTCCTTTCCCCAGGGTGACATACTTTAGGCCGGCAAGTGCTCGGTCGTATTGTGGGTCTTCCAGAAAATCCTCTACCTATGCGGTGCCATCTCTCACACAAGAACTTTCACAAAAAGGAATGAATGGAAAGGGCAGATAATTTTTAGCAATGAAAAAATACTGTTTTGTTGTTAAAAAATTGCCGTTTTTGTTTATGTATAAATTAAAAATAAGAACAAACTAATGTAATATGGACAGGCAATTAAATGAAATCAACAAATTACCCCTCTTTTTCAAGTAACATACATTTAAAATAATGCACAAAAATATAATTTGAAAATTGTTAACAAAAAGGTATATAGTATGATATCCAATAGGCAAAATGAAGTCAAAACATATTCTTTATCTTTAAAGAAATAAAATATAAAAAAATTTTCACTCCTTGTGATGCTGCTGAGCGTTTTGCAAATGAAGGGGGAACTA
The DNA here is from genome assembly GCA_963969285.1 of Odontomyia ornata. Taxonomy (NCBI): domain Eukaryota; kingdom Metazoa; phylum Arthropoda; class Insecta; order Diptera; family Stratiomyidae; genus Odontomyia; species Odontomyia ornata. Next base: position 331,331,959 of record OZ017739.1, read on the forward strand.
AAAAAAATTAATTTTGCGTGTAGTTTTTTCTTTTGTACTGTTAAATCTAAATAAAAGTAAAAAAATCCAACGGCCGCTACTCTGCTTGTCTATACGTCGAACATACTCGCATTCAAAAACAGTACAATATCTTTTTTCTTCAAATAAACTTGCTGTACTTATTTTTCGATAATTCAATAATGATTGCAAGGATCGCTTGAAAAGCACTGAAGATAGTTCACTCTTCTTGTTTTACACGTTTTTATCGTTTCAGAATTTCGGTGCACGTTATTTTACATATTGTTTGGCCTTTGCACCGAACAATTGTATTTATCCATACCCTCTATTAACTGTTCACTGAACACACATTTTTCGTCGATTTCTATCTTGCATTAATTTTATATTATTTATTTGACTTTTTATTCGCTGTTCACGGTGCATTTATTTTGGGTCCATTTCAATTGTCATTCACCTTTGCATTCTTAATTATATTTACACCCAAATGACGATAGTAGATTTTTCGTTCGTAAATTTACACCCTCGTTTAGATTTCTTCCACTTGACTCTCTTCCCTTTTGACTAGCCTATAAAGTGTTCAATCCCCATCCGTATTTTCTATGTCAAATTTTCGTATCAACTTCTTCACTACTATCTTACTCTCGTCCTCACTAGACTTCCGCTGCCAACTCGAGCTATCACCTGACTGCAGCATTCCCGAAACCCATTTTCCTATTCCAACTATCCGCTGCCATCTAGAGTAAACGAGATTGAGGTTCATCACACTTCAATCACGTTCCCTCTGTTAATTTTTTTGCTTTCGCTAAATGAAATAATTCCAATTGCATGTATAGTGATTTGCATATAAACATGATAATGCTCTGGTATATGCAACTCATCATCCATTCAGAAATATTTGCATTTGACGAAACTGAAAAGATTTCCTTGTGTCGGGGTGAATTTGAACCTGCAGTATCAATAAAACATCCAGATTGTGAGTCCAACGTGCTAGAACCTACACTAACTTCCGATATTCTCCATTGTGTCCAACATTCAACTGCAATTGAGCAAAACATCATGTTAGAAAATTTGCATTAATATTATCGTAATGGGCAAGTTTGTACAGGAATTAACAGGCATAATTACTTTATGGTTGATGTTTCATTGTAATTAATGCAAGTCAACAGCAGTCTTAACTCACATTGGATAGTATAGTTGCGGTGATGCTTGAATCGGTGGACGAATGGAACCAGGCGGCACATTATGTTCAGGTAGTCCTAAAAGATAAAAGGTACTCACAGCAGTCGGAGACGTTGGGGCTGGGGGATCGTTTATATGGCAATTCCTCTTCCCCTCTCCACCTGCTTGAAGGCGCCTAATGGCGTAAGAAAAAAGATTTGGCCCAAATTAATATGTCAAACAGTTCCAGGCTAGGTTCTTGGGTCGACGAGGGAGGTTTTTAGTGGGTAGTCCAGTCGCTTGCGAGCCTGGGACTCCTACGCTCAGTACGTAAATGACAATTTCCTCCATACCACAAAAAAAAGTAAAATCAACCAATAGTGCCATTTATCAAGTGGGCAAGGAAGAATAAGACATGTTATTAATAAAAATAATGAGTCGATAAGATCAATGCAAAAAATAACATTTGTTTATTGGGAGAGGGAAATCAGGATATTTTTATATTAACAGGAAAAAATTAAAAATGGGTGATATGGGGAGGTTAAAAGGAAGGGAAAATGAGGAAATAATTTACGAGGTATGTGCACCCAATATAAGTGATATCATTGAATATTTAAATTAGTAAACAGGAGAATGCTGGCGCGCCCGTAATTTGCAACAGCATTTGAAAAGAATCAAATCTGAATGTGACTCACAAAAAACATTTTTTTTGATAGCTGAATGTCACTCATGCACTGAGTGTGAGACTACAATTCTTGCAAACGACTGGAGTACCCGCTAAACACCTTCCCTGTCAACCCTAGCGCCCAGCCTGGAACCGTTTGACAGATAATTCGGGCCAGGTCTGGTTTTGTTATACCGTGAGATGCCTTTAAGCTGGGGCGTCCCTACTTTAGCAAGAAGGAAGAGTAATTGCCTGACAAGCGATCCCCAAGTTCCAATGTCTCCGGCTGCTATAAGTCCCTTTTATCTTTTAGGGCTGCCAAGACATAATGTGCCACCTGATTCTATTTTTCAACTGATTCAAGCATCACCATGACTAAACTATTCTTACTCCCGCCTCCCTGTAGAGGTCCCGTCGTAGCCCGTTTCATTTTTTTGCATGCCAAAACATGTAGCGGGCACCATCTTTCCCTCGTGGGCAAAACCGGTAATCAGGGAACCATTACTTACCTATCTTGTGCAAGTTAAACTGAAAACATCCATGCCCACTCAAAAACTGGGTCATGCCTTAGAATTAGCCACGGTCTCACATCCATTTTAAGGCGCGCAGTCCACCTTCCCTTCATGTAATTCACCCAAGACTGCTGCAAATCATTCAGTGAGCGCTGTCTCTCCTCGCGGGCAACCGTCTCCCTCACTCTCAAGCAAGAAGGGCAACAGGTATTATGCCTGCAATAACCCTCACCACCGAGAAACTTATCTTCGGATCGACCAGTAGCCCCAGGTACTTCACCGCTGGCTTTGATTTGATTAGTATGCCTCCAATACTGATCATTCGTACTCTAGGGACTCTCTTTTTTTGAGAAGAACCCGCGAGCATTCATCCAGTCTGTAACTCGGCGTTTTAGCATACTTAGCCTAAGTTTTGCTTATGCAACGTTGCGTCCAGTGATCAGAGCCGCAAAATCATCCACATAGCCGATAAATCGTCATCTCCAATTTCAGTAGCCCATTGTAAGACACGTTCCACAAGTCTGTACCAAGGATAGATCCCTGGTTAATACCCAATATAACTTCCATCCTTTGTTGGTGCTGTGTCGTGTCGTAAAGCAGACTTCGCTCCTTCAAGCAGTCTTTTCGAAGCCAAAAATATTAGCAAAGGTATAAGGAATAGGCTCCATAAGCTAAAAGAGCTGCTAAAGAAGCTGCTAATCTGCATCGGCTATTACCGGCGGAGCTAGCTGAAAGCTGGAGCAAAAAAGAAGGCCAAAGAAAAACAGAAGACAAAAGAAGACCTGGGGGCTAAGCTTACTGAGGAAGCGCAGATAGCCCCACCACGAAACACCATCAAAAGAATGACTTCTAGTCCAATTGAAGGAGACCAGAATAAAAAGGTGGAAAGAGGAGGCACTTAGTGGGCAAAATATGTTATATTAGGAGTTTAAGACAGCGCTAGCAAAAGCAGTCATTAAAAATCGTCAAATAATGCCTACAAAATGTCCTGGAAAATAAAACTTTCATAGATGTAGAACAAAAAGAGTTTGCTCATGCGAGGCAAAGAGAAGCAAGTAAAAGTAGCAGGAAAGTGATCCTGCCAGAAGAGCATTGTAAAAGACTTTGAAATTCAACCAACGTCTTCTGAATATTAAATTTGGGTCATGCATTTATTCCATCAATTGAGCCTCGAAAACGATTAGATGGTATTATGTATTTTGATTTGAAACTATTTCGTTTTCAGTGTTCTGGCCTCAAAGTGTGAGTTATAATAACATCAATCTTGTTAAAATCTTTACACATCTGAAGTTTTTGAGTCCTTTGCGAGCGTGCATTTATGCAGTGTCACATGTAATTGTTATTATAGTGGATAAAGTTTCAATCGTCTATAGCTTGGCTCTTTATGACCCGATTTATATGAAACTTTCAGAAAATATACATTTTATATCAGAAAATTTGGATGCAACTAGATTTTTGGAAAATTTAAGAGTGTGTAAAAAATAAAAGTGTAAAGTAAAATTTTGTGCTATTTGAAGATTTTGTACTCATTAAGACACCTAGCTCCGTGATTTTGTCAAGATTTATCTGCTCAAAGAAGTCCAATTGCAAGGAAGGCCAGAAATTATTTGTACGTTTCCCCTCACCCTGCATCCTTCCAGGGAAACGTTTCTAATTTTAGACCTGTTTTGCAAAGTTCTTACCAAGACCTTTCGTTGGATACCCATATTGTTAACATTTCGTAAGAAAAACTTTCAAATGTAGCCCCCTCGTACTGCAAATTTTGACAGGACACACTTTTTACCTACGCACAAAATTTCATCACTCTAGCTAATGTGGTTTGCAAGAAAACTCACTGTGATGCACGGACGGACAGATAGACGGTCGGCATACAGGCCGCGATTCTAGTAGGGTATTGTAAAAAATTTTTACAATGCCCTAAAAAGCCATAACGAAGACTCCGGCGGTAGACCCTGCTCGTAAAACCTCAAGATGGCTCATCCTATGTGTCGTGGGAGATCAGGGGAGGCACAAAGGCCAAAGACAACGAAATAGCCATTAATGCAGCGGGACTAGCCCTGTCTGGCCACATACTGGTTGAATTCGAAGCAGAGGCGAGCAATAAAGGAGCATTCTGCGATGTATTCAAGACGGTTATCAGAAAAAGATCAACTGTAGCCACACTCGAGCCGATAAAAGCGATCAAAACCATGGACATTGACTGCATCACGGAGCAGACCAAAGTACAGGAGGTCATTAAGAGGAAACTCCCTAGCGTAAACAGGGTTAAAGCGAGGCTGATACTAGAAAACAATGGGGACAACGTATGGCCATCATTGACCTGACTAAGAAGGACGCTGAATAACTTCTGAGTAATTCAAAAGCAAGAGTAGGGTTGCGTAAGCCAAAGGTCCCTGGCTTAAATTCCGTTGAAGAAAACGATGCTTGTTTCGAGTGATTATGGGGGCCGCTCAATCATGATAGTACTAGTTTAAAGTTAGAACACATCAGAGCTGGGTTAACAAGCATACGGCCAAAGCGTAGTGCTGACCACATCACTTTCTTGAGCGCCGATACATTCGATCAAGATAATGACATACTCTAGCTAACTCTAAGTGAAAGCTTGAACAAGGCTGTAGTGCTAAAGCAAAAGAATGGGGTGAGTCATCTAAGAGTCCGGTGAAGGGCAATGTCACTTCAATGTATTGGGTGCCTTGGTTATGGTGACACTGCACAGGAATGTAAGGGATCTGATAAAAGTTCCATATTGTGTGGCAAGATGGGACATAAAAGAAAAAGTGTACAACGTAGGCGCTCTACTTTGCAAGGATGCTGACCTAAAATCGGATTTAAAGCACTTTTCAGTATTAGACAATGATTAGGCTTTCCAGGAAGCTCTACCCAATATAAAAGTAGGAATGTGTGATGAAGCTCACAATAGAAAATTCAAAATCGAACCACCTGAAACAAAATGGCAACCATTTGAAGATCGAAAAACGCTTTATTGTAGTTGTGAGCAATTATTGCAACCATTGTTAATGGAACTCTGTAGCGTTGTTAAAAATTATGGGTGCCTGTGGAATAACGAAAAAAACGATGGGCCAAGTCTCAAAAACTATGATGGTGGCTGGTTGAAACCTGAAATTTCAAAGACTTCTGGGAGCCACAATTTTGAATCAATTCACATGAAACTTAAAACTAATGTAGGAAACGATTGTATCTTAAGATTTCGTTATTTTTGTGACTATCCATATGTAAGTTCCTAAATGGCGGCCATTCAAATATACAATTTTTCAGATTTGTTGGCTCTCTATTGGCCACGTTTTTCAACGAATTTTGATGGAAATTGGAAATATAGATAATGTTATCAAGTCTTTATATTCTGCAAAAAATTATTAAAATAAGATGTAAAATAATATGTCAAAAATTTAAAACTTAATAGTTTTAACTGCCATTTTCAATAAAAATTCAATATTTTGCCTTGTCTAGAGTAAAGTTCCGATTTGAACGGGACTTTGTACATAGATTGATGAAATTTTAAGACCGATACAAATATAGAAATCAAAAATCAAACTAATGATTTCAAAGTGGCAGCCCCCTTAATCCGGAAAGTAAGCGTTATTGGTTATGTTAGTATGTGTTTTGCAAAATCCATTTCATACGGGCTTAAATATGGAAGTACTTATACAAAGGAGGATTTTACTTAAACAATGTTTGACTTTCAAAATGCTGAAATTTGCCTTTCCGGCTGGTGGTTTTGACGGGATTTTCGCATGCAAAAGGTGGGCCCTATACAAGTAAACAGGGAAGCTCTTCTCAGAAAGTGGTATTGGGGAGGTACTGGCATCGGTTGAAAAATTGAATCATGTGTCATACTATGTTCGGGCAGTCCTAAAATATATCTTTCAGCTTCTTTTTGTACAAGAAAAAGGTGCTCCACGGAAGTAGGGAATCAAATGATTTGTTGTAATCGAGCAGTCCATACAAGCGAACCGCTTAAGAAACTGCAAGAGAATATCGTGGTGGTGATGATTTTTACAAATATAAGAGGCTGGTTGCCAATTTGTGATAATCACTATGAAATAGTATTTCAATGTTTAGAATATGTCTTGTGCAATAAATGATTGATTCCGTACCTTATGCATCACATTACACAGGACGTACAATTGCTGAAAAGTCCCCCCGTCTAACAAAGGCTGCCAGTTCAGCTTCAAACATATCCTGTAGATTTCAACCTTTTCCTCTATTTTACAAATCTATTACTATAATCGTCAGAAGACGAAACGCAAAAGACCTTTACATTTCTACGACGTGCAATAATCAGACGAACGGTCGGAAGTTGATGAACAAGAAGAAATGGAAGAAAAATCAAATTTCCATTCACCTGCACCTGTCAAAAGAGATCAAAAACCCAAACAATGGGAACCTTCAGATCCATATCAAGCTCACTGATGATATGCAACGTCGGAAGATGGAAATGGCAATGCAATTGTAGATCTAGATGCGGAACCTGTGCAACCAATACCGTATAGAAGTGGGCAAATGCAATTGTCTGTGATTTGTTTTGCGCAGACATGATGTCTGCACAACTTTATCTAAGCCTGCAGTAACCACAGCAATCCAAACTTCAAGGAATACTGCAAGGTAGTAGTAAAGCAAGAAGTAATGATGATATTTCGTTAGTTTTTAAATACTAGTCCAAACCAACCCAAAACGTGAATTGTTTCCCAGCAAAAAGAATTGGGGACTACAGGTTAATATGCCATTTGGAAGCATAAAATCTCAACGTACACCGAATGGATGGACACGTGCAAACATTCTTTGGATATGACAATCAAACTCGTCGGCTGTGCAAAAACCATACAGAAACTAATCGAGCCTTTTTCCGACATCTTATTCCATTAGAGAAATATTTTCGTAATGGTGATTTAATATAGTCACAAAATGCCAGTACAAACGTCGTTGCATACTCAGAGACTGTACAGAATCGCTAAACTTCATACCGTTATTTCGTTTCATCACCATAACTAGCCACACAAACAAACAAGACCCAGGTAACTATCGCATCAACAAGCGCAAGCAAAGGTACCAATCAGACACAACAAGAACTATCACATAAATTACAGATCAGCTTTAATTTAAACGCAAACAATAATTCAAGTGCCAATGGTAAAAGTGGTAGTAATGCAGGTTATAACACTCGACTAAATGTAAGTTGGCAGTACCAGACTAAGTTAAAAAATTGCTCAGTAATTTTACGATCACGAGCACCCTAGTATACTAGATTAATACCAGAATCACCGGAAGAGTACACTCGCTGATGCAACGAACTGCCATTAGTGGCGGTGCAAGTATTATGAAAATGTATTCATGGAATCAGTAAAATTCTATGGTTAAAATGATTTCAATCAGTTCAGGAGTTAGTTTTGGTCTTTTTCCCATGGTGGATGGGATTGAAAAAAACGAAAAATTGATGGTTGTGCGCTGGTTGGCTCGTCACTATGTATTTTGATGTTAGCGATTGATTTAATAACGTACATTTGAAATCAAAAGTATATTCACATCTTTGAAGGTTTGAAATTCGCTCTTTTATAAAGATAAATCGATTTTTTAACATCTGGAGGGCCTTAAATATTTTCCTAGTCCTTTTTAGGGTTTTGTACTAAAATACAAAACCCTATTGCAATCACGACCTGTGTCCGTCTGTCCGTCCGTCCGTCTGTCCGTCCGTCTGTATGTCACAGCACTTTTTCTCCAAAACTATAAGGGCTACAGCCATGAAACTTTGTAAAAAAGTCAGAAGTGGTGACCTCTTGAAAGTTCAAGGGTGGTAAAATTTTTCAAAGGCGTTTAAGGGCGGTCTCCCCATATAAGGGGGTGACCCCTCAAAAAAAAATTTTCACCATTGGTAGTCGAGTAGGGTGTCATTGGAAAGGTCTCAATAAGATATTTTCAAAACAAGTCTTAAAATTGTCTTATAAGTACCGAGGGGGGCAGGGGAAGGGGAAATGTACGAACTTTTCGCGTACCCCCCCCCCCCCCCCCCCTCGCGATTGGACACCTTCCATCCGAAAAATCTGAAAAAAATCATGAATGTAGGCCTTCATGAGTACAACAACAACAAATACATGAGAAGTCGAAATTCACTCAACTTTGTTAGTAATAGTATGATTTATCGATTTTGTGTTTTCTTGAATAAAATCTAAACGGTACCCTTAAACTCAATAAAATTTAGCAAAGAGATGACTATTTATAAGATTAATCTTTTCTGAAAGTTTCATAAAGATCGAATAGTATTTACTGAAGTTATATTGATTTGAATTTTCGTGTATTACTATGGAGCAATATGCCCTGTATTACTATGGAAACATATTGCTATGGAGCCATATGCGCTTTTTACCGACTTAGACACTACAGCTTTGCTAGAATTTGCATGAAAATTTCAGGAGTGATAGGTATCATGAAGATGAGTACATACAATTGAAACAAGTCGAAGAGGCAGGAGAGAGCTCCTAGCAAAAGGGCTTTGTAACCATTCTAGGATTCGAAAAAATAGGCCACGAATCGATGATTACAGTACAGAGGAGTGGCCCCTGAAAAAAAAAATTCATGAAAGGTAGCCGATATGAGTATCAACTGAAAGTTATCTAAGAGAGCTTTTCAAAACAGTTCTTAAACTGACAGTTTTTGCTTCAGTGGGAGCACAGGGGGGGAAATACATGAAAAATGTGTTTCCTCCCTCGCGAATGGACACCAGTGATCTAAAAAATCTGAAAAAAATATCAAAGGAGATATTTATGGGTGTAACTATAACAAATACCTCAGAAGTCGAAATTCGTTCAACTTTGTTAATAATAGTATGATCCTCGAATTTCACATTTTCTCCAATTAAATCGTCTTTGACATGTTTCTTGATTTTATTCGTTGCTGGTTACTGCATTTTGTAAGTTGAGTACAAAACCCTTCTGACATAAGCATAGGTCTGTCAACCCAACTTGTTAATAGCTACGTAGCTGTCAAAAAATTACAATTTAACAAATAACAAGTGAAGGCATCCGATTTTTATCTTTAAGGAAATCAGTTTTACAGATGATGTGAAAAATCAGTGTTTTTTCTATCCCGAGAACATAATACTTTAAAGTTAAATATAGTTTCAATAGACAAATTTGCGATTTTTCAGAAAAATATCATTAAGGATAGTTTCGAGAGTTTTATTATAAAGCAAAATCACCATTTTCATAATAAAACTATATATATATATATATATATATATATATATATATATATATATATATATATATATATATAGAGTTTTATTATAACAATGGTGATTCTGCTGTAATAACATTTAGAGCCTTACGAGCCGATTACGGTCGACATAATTGACCTACACAGCAAACAATTTCGAACACAGTGCATAAATTTGAAGAGACTTCATCCATTATTGATATTGCAAGGCCTGTGCATCACCGCAACATTCGTTCTGCTGAAAATATCGCTGTCGTTGCTCAAACTCTGGAGGAAATCCCGAATCGTGCTCAAAATTTGGGCTTGTCTTACGGCTCATTGTGGCGGACTTTGCATTTGGATTTGCATCTCCATCCATACAAAATCCAACTCACTCAAGAACTTAAGCCTCAAGACCATACGAAACACAGAATGTATGCGAATTGGGTGACTGAACAACAAGCCATTGATAACGATTTTTCGAACAAAATTTTCTTTAGTGTTGAGGCTCATTTTTCGCTCAGTGGTTACGTAAATCAACAGAATTGCCGCATATGGGGCTCTCAAAATCCTCATGTGATCGCAGAAAGGCCTTTGCATCCGGAAAAAGTGACCGTTTGGTGTGCATTATGGTCTGGCGGTGTTATTGGCCCGTATTTTTTTTGAAAACGATCAAGGAAGAATCATTACAGTCAATTCTAACCGCTATGGATGGATGTTAACCGATTATTTTTGGAGAGAAATTGAAGATTATGATCAAGAGAACATGTGGTTCCAACAGGACGGAGCCACAAGCCACACAACACAGGCTAATCGAGCACTTTTGCAAGACAAATTTCCAGGACGCGTAGTTTTGAGATTGAGTGATGTCAATTAGCCCGGAAGATCTTGCGACCTAACACCTTTGGATTTCTTTTTATGGAGCAATGCAAAAGATCATGTTTACGCGAACAATCCTCAAAATCTTGAGCAATTGAAAACGAATATTCGTGAAGTTATGGCCGAGATATTGCCGGAAATATGCCGAAAAGTCATTGAAAATTAGCTCAAAAGGAATGAGGAATGTAAAAGGTCCCGTGGAGAACATTTGGATGATGTTATTTTCACGTATAATGGCAAGGTTTAATCTTACCATTGAATAAAAAGTTTCGTTTCCATCTGAATACTTTATGTATTTTTATTAGCTTTACTTTCCCAAGCGGAAAATGATTAACCCTATATATATATATATATATATATATATATATATATATATATATATATATATATATATATATATAAAGGGTAATGTTTTTATGCATTTATTGAATAATATTGCACACAAATCATATCATCAACATTTGTCGATATAGTCTCCTTCTTTGTCTACACACTTTGACAACGTCTTGGAAGCTTGAATATTGCTTGTTCACGAAAAGTTTTAGGGCGAGTTTTCAGTCGACTGCGCAAGCGCTCCCCGACTGCTTCATTGAAAAAAAAAATCACTTGGAGGAAAACGATTCGTAGTTTTTCTTCAAGTGATTCTTTCACGGCCGCGAACAAAAAGTAACTTAAAGAGAACAAGTCAGAACGTTAAAAAGGGTTTACAAACCCATTTCTTCCAGGCTATCCCTTGCGGTGTGCGGCGTAGTAGATATATCTCGTCTTTTGTTTCGGTAGGAAATTTTCGCTGACTGTAACAAGCGGCAATAATAGGTCCGCATTAAGTGCTTGTAGATTGTGAAGATAACTCCCTTGAATGGCATGCGTGTCGTCATCTGTAAGACTTGTCCTTGAACATTGGTTATGATTTGGGTTCTTGGCTCATTTTTGGCCACTCATAAATTCCTTGGTCCACTTTGACACTCGATCCTGACACAATGTAGTGTCCCCAAACTGCTTCTTTAAACGTGTAAAAATATTTGGCGGTTTAACGCTTTCATTGGTTAATAATTTTATGATGACCTGTTGCATGATGTACGGATGTACCTCTTGCTAAGTCATAGCTGTACTGAAGACAGCACCAAGCGTGGTTGCTAAGCTGATTTTCCACTCCTTATAAGCAAACAATCAACTGCCATACTTTATCATCTAGTTTGGAAGTGTCTGCTAAGCAGAATAGCTAAATTACCATCTATATTTGATTCAATCGTTTATGTCAAATACCAAAAATAATTTACTTATAAGTATACCACTGGGGGATGAGCCCCTTTCTATTCAATTTGTCTTTGAAATATATCAAAGAAAAGCTACCGATGGCTATACGAGGTACGTTACTATACAGGTCAAGCCAAATAGTAGCCTACCTGCGCAAGATTAGTAAGTCACGGCCTGTCGACTACGTGCCTTGCATAGGAGGGGCTAATAGTGCCTACCATACATTTTTTTACAGTAAAAGATGGAAAAAGCTGCACGGTGACCTCTTCAACGAACTTGAAATGCTGTCTTTGGAGACTAAAATTGGAAAGATGCTTACAGCCGTTGACAAATGGAACTACGTAACATATTTAGTACAAACCTTCTTGGAGGATAAACAAGGCATGCTTGAGCGTCAGCGTGCATTGAGGGTAGCAACCTTCTTTTCCAGTAATTCCTTCTTTTCACTCCGAATCACTAGAAAGGAGATTACTGGATCCCGAAGACGCCCCTAGGCGAAGAATGGGGCCTAGCCCGAAGTAAGCTGGTAATGGTTCTGGGCTAGGTTTTCAGCTGAGAGAGGTATTTAGTGGGTTATCTATAGTGCTTGGTGCCATTGGGAGTTCTATTTTCAGGGCAAGAATAGCCATCACTTTCCAAACGACAAAAAAAATATTTATAACTTGTTGAGTTTTTTCAAGAATTTATTAAACTCACAGTATACAATTTCATTTGACCCGTAAGCCCGTACATCAGTTTAATTTGACAGCATTTAATCTTTTCGTTGATGGACACATGCTTCGTTTGAGATGAAGTTCGTTTTCCAGTCGCTGAAGCCATGATGTTCCTTGAATGGTAGCAACGATAGATATAACTCCGCCTCAGTTATTGCTAGTGAAACTGTACGCTATTACCATGTAGACCATGAAATAGTGTCACTTGAAATATAATGATGTATCTAGTAATAGATGGTCTTTCATCGAGATTTCCAGCAAAATCAGCATCACATAGGTAATACCTTTGTTAATTTTGCCTTTCAAGTATCTCATCACGTGATTAACAGGTGTTAAGTGTGGTTTCCCTGGGATGATTCAAAGTCGGCTGAGCAGATTCACCGCAAGGTAGATATCCGGACGTGTGACTTGAGAAACAAAGAACAAACAGTCAATTGCTTGCATGTATGGACCATTTGATATGTCTTTTGGCCCATTTTTGTTTGCGGGCATATATCAGATGAAAACTTTTGATAAACATCAAGTGATTATAGAACCTCTCCTGAAGTCCTGGTTGAGTTCACTTTTCAAATTGTCAACAACTGTAACATTTTTTGAAAATATAAGCACATCACCGACCTATATCGATACAATCAATATCTTCGTTTTTTTAAGGTAAATTTCTCGAGAGAAATTTTTAGGTAAATTTCTCGAGAGAAATTTACCTATTGCGGAGAGTCACATATATATATAAATATATATATATAAATATATATATATATATATATATGTATATATATATATATATGTATATATATATATATATATATATATATATATATATACGAGTATATATATATATATATATATATATATATATATATATATATATATATATATATATATATATATATATGGGATATAACGAAATTTGTGACCACGCTAGAGGTTGCAATTTTGCTCCGATTTTCACCAGATTTTCAAGAAAGGCGTATTGGGTAAATATCTTGGTTAAGTTCGTGAACCAGCTATATCGGCCGGGCAAAAACTAAATGGCGGCCATTTTAGACGAAAAATCATGATTTCTGTTCTGATCAAAGTATAGCTCCGATTTGGATGAAATTTGGTACAAAGGTTCACTGATGTATGTTATGAATCTCACAATAAAAAATCCAAAGTCGGTATGGCAGAAACAAAATGGCGGCCGCTCAAATGCCAAAAAACGTTTCAACAGATGTTCACGAAATTCGGCAGTAAGATAAAAATTATAAGTATCAAAAGAATTACATATAAAAACTGGAGGTCAGGTTACAAAAAACAAAATGGCGGCCAGTTTAAGCTCAAAACTTCAAAGGCTTCTAAAAGTCGCAATTTTTATCCGACATTACTTAGATCTACAGACTTTGACATTTTGGTGATCATGAATGTGAAAATTTCAAAATGGTGGCGGTTCAAATATCCGTTTTTTTCAGGCTTTTGTGGCCCTCTAGCGGTTACATTTTCCAGCGGATTTTGATGAAACTTGACATTATGAATCTTTGTACTATTGTACTTTGTACTATGTTATGCAGAAAATTATTAAAATTGAATGAAAAATAAACAAGTCGAAAATTTCAAACCTAATATTTTTAGCTGCCATTTTCACTAAAAATTGAATTATTTTGCCCTGTCTAGAGTGAAACTCCGATTTGAACGAGATTTGGCACATTGACTGATGAGGCCCTAGCACACAAAGATTTAAAATAATCCAAAATCAAATGCATGCATTCCAAATTACGATCCCCAAAGGCCAGAAGGCAAGCGCAATTCGCTATTTTAGTAGCAACTGAAATAATGAAATTTTTTCATGGAAACGTTTTAAATGACTTAACTTGAAAGTATTTATAAATCAGACTTTTTTCTAAATATTGTAAAATATTTTTAACAATACCCCAAACAATTATGAAACCGCAAATTGTCTGTCTGCCCGTCCGTCCGTTTGTTCGTGCTTCACAAACAGTTTTCTCGCAAGCCACATAAGCTAGAATGAGGAAATTTTCTACGTAGGTCAAAAGTGGTGCCTCTTGAAATTTGCAGTGTCAGAAAATATTTTAAAGTTTTTAAGGGGGGCCTCCCCATACAGTGGGCGACTTAATTTTTTTTAAATTTCTGTAGCCCTCTAGCAGCCAAGTTTCTCAACAGATTCCGACAAAACTTGAAATTATAAGTTATTAAGGCAAGTTAGTTTAATTTAACTATGCAAATCGGATGACAAATAAAAAATTCATAAATTTACAGCTTAATATTTTTAGCAGCCGTTTTCAATGAAAATTCAAAATGACGGCCCCTGATAGTTCAGAAAAGAATCGAAAATGTATATTTTAATGGCAATGCAAGTGCTGATTAAAATTTTATGGAAATCTTTTGAAATTAACTATTTGAGCTAATTAACCCAAAAAGTTATCACCTTTGTGTGGTAACCACTGTGAAATGTGTAAACAGCAAATGTGAGAAGGGTGAAACCAGTATAAATATGTTTGTAACAATTTATTACCCGCCGATTTTCAATATGTGATCCATACGTGTGCAACTCAATTTAATTAGCAAAACATTTGCGCCCCTATGAAGGGTTTCGAAATACGAACTACAAAAATTGCACTAAGAAGTCCAGTAGTAGGCAAGCCGTATTCTTCTTCGAAACCTTATGCTACATACAAGAAATTTACTTTTCCGGTTGGCGCTGCCAACGGGTATTTTTCCTTCTTTTTCGTAGCACTACAGCCCCTCTAGTGTCTCCACTTCCTACAAATAGTGCCTCCAATTATCTTGATTTTGAAATCTGAGTAGCAATGACCTATTTTCATCTACCGAGGCAGACAAGTATTTCCTCGGTTTCCCCACTGAACTGGCTATCGATGCAGACCTGGGAGGTCTTCGATGTCGTTGTCATTTTGGTGAGACGAACTGATTTGGCTGGAATACTCAAGCAAAGCATTATTTGGCACAGTATCTTACGATCAATACTGTCATATGCTTGCTTAAAGTCAACGAAAGTTTAATGTACGTTTATGTTAAACTCCCAGCATTTCTCAAGTACGTTCTTGATAGTGAACAATCGGTCTATCATCAATAGCTTCAGAGCATAAATTGCTTTTTCCAGCCAAAAGACTCGTCTTGAGCTATCGCTGAAACAACTTGGCTGGGTCACACACATTTCCTTCCTTAGCTTCTTATTAACGAATGCAGTGATATCATTCATTTGATGAATGAACAGGTCATATTTAGTTGTTAATTGTTATAAAAACTAAATTAATGTACATTTAACCACAGGCGTAGAGGCCTCTTCATAGTCTATTCCCTTTCGTTGACGAAAACATTTCTCAACTAATATTGCTTCATATCCGACAGGATTTTTGGTTACACTCTTTTTCGTCTTAAAACCCCATTTTGACTCAAAAGGGCTCTTGTTTTTAGCTATTTATCTTGAAATCCAAGTTTAATTTGACTGGAATTACATTCCATTCTTCCTTATTGGTAGCTTCTCAAAATACTCTTTCTGGTAAAGAAAGTGCTTCTTCAATTGTTAACAAATCTACCAAGTTATTTTCCGAGATGAAACAGTTATAGTAAGGTCATGGTTGGTTCAAAACGCGTTCAAAAAATTGTAGCCATTCCGATTCAACATTCACATTCACACAGTGAAAGTACACTTAAATTTTCCACACCGAGAGTCCATCGAGCTTGACTACGCTTAGAGGCTTATTAACATCGTTGTGTATAACGAATCGTAAATTAATATACTTTCTTATGGATTTTGTTCTCCCATTAAATTGGCAACTTCCTCAAATTCATGATCGGCTAAATGGTATTTTATTCATATTCAAGATCATAAACTAAAAGTTCCACTTCGCTGGAAATGCCATTGCCTTTGTATGAACTGACCAAGGAATCCCATACACATTTTTTGTATATTTGATGTGCATAATAATGAGGTTCAATCGTCAGTGTGATTTCTGCTAACGCCTCTTCATCTGTTCCTTTATCTGCTGTTGATGAATTTCTCGACAATCCTGTTTCGACTATCTTTCAGCATGGTTTCATGATGAGATACAATTTTGCATGTCACTTCTATAGGGTTTTTCAATAAGAGGTGTTATTTTGATGTTAAAAGAAAAATGCCAGTTTCCAATATAAAAGATCAGATGTTTATTTTATTGTAAAGAGAAAACTATGCCGTTAACAGTGAAAGATAACATTAGGCAAATGACTACCACGACCACGCTTACAGGACCATATTCTTTTCATGAAATTTTCCATAACTAAATCCAATAAGAGGTGTTATTTTAATATTAAAAGAAAAATGCAATAATTCAAAATAAATGATCAAATGTTTATTTTATTGTAAAGAAAAAGGTATATTGTTAATAGCGAAAAATAACATCAGGCAAATAACTCCCCGCCCATGCTTACAGGACCATATCCTTTTCATGAAATTTTCCATAACCAAATCGCAAAGTGGATGCCCTATTTCCTCGATAGCCTCACGAATTCCATCTTTGAGGTCTTGAATCAACGCTGGACTGTTAGCGTATACCTTCTTTTTCACGTGGCTCCAAAGGAAGAAGTCGCAAGGTGTTAAATTACAAGATTTATTCAAAATAACACCTGTTATTGGAAAACTCTATATATGTCAAAGTTTTTGCGGCCAAACAGTTTCTCGAAACGAAAAAGCAAGTTATTAGAAGTCATTCCGCTTTAAATCATTTTACTTAAATGCAGAGAATCGATTGGAAATTTTCTTCAGGTGAATTAAATCCGCGTGTCAAAAGTCGATAGCTTGTTTAAGCTGAGCAGGAAAAATTAAGCCGGTCTAGTCAGTTTAACAACTCAACTAACAAGAAAGAATATTTGATTGACAGATTCAGAAAATGACAGTTCACAATTCACAATAACACCGGTGAATGAATTGCTAACAAAAAAAAAGTGAAAAACTGGTGTTTCCAAAAACCAGTTTTTTGGCTGTAAGACAGTTCATACCATTGTACTACCTTTGCATGTGTATCATGGTTACCTGATATATTGATGCAGGTTCCTGTTTAGGCTTTAAAGCGATGGAGATTATGATGCTAATTGCATTTGACATTTATGAAAAAAAAACACAATGGTTCACTTTATTTTTACGCTGTCACGAGCAATCTTTCTGAATTATCAAACTACTTTCATCTCATGATTTAATTTAAATCTGTTTTTTTACCCATAATTTGATTTAAACACCAAAATCTCACAGTAAACCTCTCGTGTCAATAAACATTTGTGAATAGTCAGTTATTTTGTTTATTCGCTATCTCTCAAGATGGCTCAAAATAGTCGAAACGCGCCTGCTTACTCAAAAAGCAATGCCCGACGGCTTTTCAAGATAAAAAAAGGAAATACATCATCATAGTCCTCATGGTCTAGTGGTTAGAGCACTAAGCCCGTAAGCCGAAGGTATTCGAGTGATTCTTCGGACGGACTATAAGCCTGTTTAGTTATGATACGTACTTGTTTAAAATCAGTACGTATCGCGGCTGGGTTGATGGACACACGGACAAAAGCGTGATAATGATCATATCACCTTACGGAGTGCCGACACATTCGATTATGACAATGAGATACTCTAAATATATCTAAGCGAAGGCCCGAAAGGGGCTGTAGTGCTACGAAACAAAAAAAAAAAATACTTCATCACTTCATTATTGGGCTTTAATTTGTAGATTTAAGAGTATGTAAAATTGATAAATCATACTTCCAAAATAAACGAGATAGGGCTAAAATAGAAACGACAGGAGCTTTGTTCTGATAAATTCGAGTTTATTTATTCAAAATAGTCTCCTCCGTCCTCGATACACTATTTTGCAAGATCCAAAAGCTTTTCGAAAGAGTGTTTCAGATCATTGACCGAAATGTCCTTCAGGATGTCGGTACAAGCCTTATGTATGCCCTCTACAGACGTAAAGCGTGTTCCTTTCATGGCCAAATGCAATTTTCCGAATAGGTAGAAGTCACAGTGAGGCATATCAGGCGAATACGTTGACTGATTGATGGTGAAAATGCGATTTCTAGTCTTCTGATGCAACAAACGCTTCAAAACGCCAAGATATAAAATTGCATTGACGGTTTGGCCCATTGGCACGAACTCTTTGTGTACGATTCTCTTGGAATCGTCAAAACAAATGAGCATCGACTCGATTTTTGACTTTTCCAAACGCGATTTTTTGGGTGATGGCTTGTCTGGGGCATTCCATTCGACACTTTGACGCTTGGTTTGGGGTTCATATTGAAAACACAACGTTTCATCACCAGTTGCAATGTTTTAAAGAAAATTCTCGTCTTCTCTCGCCTGTTTAATGATGTCTTTCGAATGTTGAATTCTGAGCAATTTTTGGTCATCAGTTAACTTGTGCGGAACAAAACGTGCGACCTTTCGTAAGCCCAAATGATCGGTTAAAATGCGCTGAATCGATGTATTGGAGATATTCAACTCCGATTCCATGAATTACAATGATGATTTCTGTTCATTTTTGATAAATTCACGAACAATTTTGATGGAGTTTGCGGTGATCACTGGTTTCGGGCGGCCCGTATGATCATCGTCATTTGTGTCCTCATGACCATCTCTGAAACGTGTAAACCATTCATGAACTCTGGCACGAGATAGACAATCATCGCCATAAGGTTTTTTCATTCTTTCAAATGTTTCGCGTTTTACCAATTTTAAAACAAAAATTGATATTAGCTCTTTATTCGAAACTCATTTTTGTACCGATGACACAAACATACTATCACTTTAGACGCAATAACTTCGCTTCCGCTGAACTGAATGTCACCAAACTTTTACTAGAAGTCAAGGAGGGATGTAACTTTTCATGTCATTCACAGATGGCACCACCAAAAAAATTTGTTGACAAAAGTCTCGTTTATTTTGGAAAGCACCTTACTGAAAATATTGGGTGAGGTATTTCCTGTTGATACGAGGGAGTGCGTGAACATTATATTTATTATTTTATATTATTTTGATACACTTGATAGAACTCAGATTAATTTTCGGGATTAAGAAGAATTTTTCAATCGTGCAAAAGTCTATCCAATTTAATTTATTGCCCACATTATAAATGAAATTGGATAGACTTTTGTACGATTGAAACATTCTTCTTAATCCCAAAAATTATTCTAAGTTCTATCAAGTGTATCAAAACAAATATGCAATGATAAATACAATATAATGTTTACGCACCTCCTCGTGTCAAAATGAAATACCTTACCCAAAATTTTCAGTAATAGCATGATTTATCAATTTTACATGACCCTTTATAAAATCGTAAGAATTTATTTAAACTCGATGATATACCCACTTAGAAAGTCATACATTAGGTTGAATTGCTTTTTATGTTTCAACAGGATCTGATGATATTTATAGTAGTTATAGTTGCTGTGATTTGTATTACCACAAAAATGCGTGGCTGCACAACAGTATGTATTTATTTTCAACTCAAACGCTGAGGTTTTGTTAAGATTCACGCGGATGTCTCTGAAAAGAGAGAGCTGTTGATGAAACTTTTTAAAATGAAAGCGTATATTTAGTTGGGTGTATACAAAACCGTTCCATCGGAAGGATATGCCTGCCTACTCAACTTGTTTAGAGTTAACGAACTCAGTATACCTTAGTCAAGACTTATTATGATTTCCAAACAAGGGCTATTTAACTATTAAATAAATTATTATTAACGTATACTTTACTGCACGATCTGAGAATATAACCGTCAATTTTTGCATTGTAATGCCTTTCCAATGTAGTTTCAGCTTGAAGCTGCGTTAGTTCTATTAGCGAACGAAATATTTAGAAAAATAAACTTCCAAGACGCAACAATACCGGTATATGCTCAAGTGCAATTTTTTTAAGCTCTTTCTAGCAATTCACTTTACTCGTACTCGTATATTAATATTTGCTTAGCTTAACATGCACTCAATAATTTTGTAGCTGAACATGCTATAAGAGTAATTGCCGTGTGTTTGATAGCATGAAACCAACTAGGAGACTTATACTTCATCTCTACTACTCAAACCGCAGAAGTAGTGGTACTACTTAATTTGTAACAATTAACAACTAAGAAAGGAGCAAAACACAAACAGAAGAAAAAAATAAACAAATGAAAACCTTAACATAAAAAGTATACAAAGCTTTGCTTCTTTTATTACAGTAAGAAATTGTTGCTAGATGGTAATTAAGAAAATAGCTCTTGTTACATACAAACGATAAGGATAATAAAGGTTCAGGGAAATTACCACTTCGCGTTATTGCAGCTCAAGGCAATAGTGTAGCTTAAGATGATAATGACAGCATTCAAAGAGGAGGAATGTTGATTAGATTTTGAGAAGACATGCTGGAGAAATTTTCGAATGGCTGCGTTTGGGTATTTATTTACTTCATTGATGTACATTATTCTGTGTAAATATTTCATTTAGCTTCACTGCATGCGCAAAAATTTAGCATACTCATATTAGTGCTCCATAAGACTCAGCATGTACTTCCTTTCGGCAAAGTTATGCAATCTATTTGATCTGTAAAGGTACTTCTGGTTTTTTGACCGAAGGTACTTTTTAATTAAATATATTTTTTGTGCTTTGGAGGTGAATATAATTTATGCACTAAGTATGGGACTCCCATACTCAGAAGCAACTGGACTACATACTAAACATCTCCCCTGCAACCCGAGAACCCAGCCTGGAACTGTTTCACATATGACTTTGGGCCAAGTCTCGTTTATTTAGGCTGTGAGGTGCCTTCAAGCTGGGAAATTCATCCTCCAGAGAGAGGGGAGAGGAGAAGAAGAATACGAGACAAGCGATCCCTCAGCCCCAATGTTCCTGGCTGCTGTGAGTCCCTTCATCTTTAAAAACTTTCTGAACATATGTGCCAAATCTTTCCATTTTTCAACCGATTCAAGGATCACCGCGACTATACTATCCGGCGTGAGCTCTCCCTATACCTGTATAGGTTCCGTCATAGTCTGTCGCATTTTGTGCAAAAATGTGTGGCAAGCTTCATTTTCCTTGCCTGCGCAAACTCGACCGTGGCTTATCAATCTTATACAGGTAATACTGAAAACACCTTTGCCCACTCAAAAGAAGATAGAGCTCAGTTGCACCATGTCCTCAATTTAGCCCTCGGTATCATATTCGAAATGAATTCACCCAAGACTGCTGACAATCGTTGAATGAGTGCTGTCTCTCCTCGCGGACAACCGTTTCCCTCATGTTCCTTCTTCGACGGAGGTAAATAGCGTGGTGATCTCTAGCAAGGATGGCAGCAGGTATCATGCCTGCAATAACTCTCACCACCAAATCATAAACTGTCGGATACGAATATGCAACCCTCAGGCCTACTCTTCTTTGTCCCTGGGCCATGCGTTCTCGGCATACCTTCTTACTGAGAGCGTCGTCCTATAGTTTTGCTCCGTAAAGGTCCCTCTAGGCTGGCCATAAGTCAACTCATCGCCGATACTCCCGAAGCAGCCTTCTTAGCCATTGCCCTGATTTGCTCGGGAAAACTCATCTTCTAGTCGATCAGTAATCCCAGGTACCTTACCGCTGGCTTCGATTCGATAAGAGTATCTCCAAACCTGATCATCCCTACTCTAGGGATTCCTTTTTTTGTCAAAGTGACCACTTCGGTTTTTTCCAGTACTAAACTGAACCAACGATCAGTAATCCAGTCTCTCACTTGGCGCATTAGCTTGTCTAGCCTAAATTACGCTTGTGACCAGAGCCACAACATCATCCACATAGTCGATCAAGCACGACTTACCTGGCATCTTTTGTCTCAGTAGCCCGTCGTAAAACACGTCCCACAGGTTTGGACGAAGGAGAGATCCCTGGGCAATACCCGATGTAGTTTCCATCCCTCGTTGGTCCTGTTTTGTATCGTACAGTAGGCTTCGGTAGTCCCTTAGTAGCCACATTAGATATTCTAGAGCTTGAAAGGGGGTTTTCAGCGTTTCCAAAATATCCCCCCATCTAGTGGAGTTGAAGGCGTTCGTAACATCGAGTGTCACTTACAGAACGATTCGTCACTTAGTGCGGCTATATGTCTCTGCCTTTTGGACAGCGCTCATTGCCTCTATAATTGCATCAATGGTGAAGCGTCCTGTTCTAAAGTCGTAATGCTGAGGAAAAAGATCTTCAGCAGCACGAATCGCATCAGTCAGTCTTCCCTTGATGAGTTTCTCTAGCACTTTCCTAGCATTGTCTAATAAGGATAACGCTTGATATGTAGACGCGATCCGAGAATTCTCTTCCCCTTGCTGATCAGCATGAGCCTCGCCACCTTCCATCGTATCGGAAAAATCCAGTTTCGTAGGCAAGCGTTGATTGTACTGAGCAGCAAGTCAGGGCAATGGTGACAGACAAGTTGCTACTTCTCAG